>CM076404.1:21950156-23150156 GCA_038363315.1 Mugilogobius chulae | reverse complement strand
GGTGATGAATATGATTAGTCTTTTTATAAGACTCCAAGGTTGATGAGAAAACAATAGTTTACGTATGAAAAGTGAACCTGTAACCAAGGACTGCAGTCACATGGTTACATGTTCACTTGAAGTGAAATAGAAATATCATAAGTCCACAATGGTACAAGAATTTACAAGAATATATGCAGCTGAGTCTTACAGGGAAGCCAGGTGTGCCAGGTTCTCCTTTCTGCCCAGGGAAACCTGGCGTTCCTGAGGCTCCAGGGATTCCTTTCTCTCCTTTAACTCCTCCGATGCCTGGAGGGCCGCGAGGACCCTGGGGACCACCAGGACCTACACATCCACAAGAGAACAAATTAGACACTTTTACTAAGGGTGCATTTACACTTGCACACATGGAACACTACATCAAAATAGGATTTAAATGGGCATTAACCCAGAGCTAAACCTGAAAGTACAAAAAACAAGTCTAGATTGGTTTAAAAACAAACTGGAATATTTTGCACAATGTAACTTTCCTGAATTTTTTTCTTCAGATCACAGTTTTACTTAAAGCCAAGCAACTTTTCACTTAGCCGCATTGTTGTAAAAGCCACAGAGTTCAAAGCTTGATTTTTGAATACATAAGAATTAATAACTACACTTTTGTTGCATTGTTGACATAAAACACAATATTTTTTACACAAATCAACATCATAAACAAACATCAAAACACAAAACACAAAAAATCACAAAACACATTTATTGACCACTGGAGTCTAACCTGCTGGACCTACGAATCCAAGTATTCCCGGTAAAGCAGAATGGCATTGAAGGCATGGGACACAAGAAAAGCAGTTCAGTCTTTTCTGTAAAGCTTGATTTTAACTGAATTATAATTGAATATACATGATACAGTAGGTGATAGTGGTAGTGGTTAATATAGTGAGTGAATACCTCATGTTTTGCAGTCCTTTATTCTGTATATTTTTCATAATTTAATGACTATTTTGTCATATTGTAATACAATCATAACTACATAAACCATAATGCTTTGCTGTTTCAAAGTAGTCAACTTGGAAAATAGATTTTTACTATAATATGTATGATATACTTTTGTTTTTGCTCCCATTTTAATTAGATGAGCTCACAGATCTAAAACAGTTTCATACAAAATAAAGATTTTTCTCAAATATTGTTTACAAATCTGTGATGTGAGCACTCCCCCCTATGCAGACATTATCTATAACACCTCACAGGTGTGTCACATCCATGTGTGATGGGTGATTCTGCCAGGCTCTTGGGGGGGGTCTGTGGAAACAGAAAACCAGTCAGAACTTACGTAGATCAGGTTGTGGATTGTGGCCTGTGAAATGTTGGTCCCCTCCTCTTCAAGGGCTGTGCAAAATGCTGGTTTTAAGAACTGGAACACACTGTTGTATATGCAATCCAGAGCCTCCCAAACATGCTCAAAGGGTGACATCCCCGGTGAGTATGCTGGTCATGCAAGGACAGGAATGTTTTCAGCTTCCAAGAATTGAGTATACATCCTTGCAACATGAGGCCGTGCATTATCATACCAGCATCACCGGACTGAACTGTCACCCATTGAGCATGTTTGAGATGCTCTGGATTGGCGTATACGACAGCATGTTCCACACCTATGTGGTGGCATAGATTATGTCAGCAAAGGAAAAGTGATTTCGATTTAGATCTTTGAGTTCATTTCATAAAAAATGGGAGCAAAAACAAAAGATTTAGTTTTTTTTAATATATATTTGTACATTTTCTAGTAGTTTCAGGCAATGTAATAAAGTGCTCGAAAAAATGTTTGGCCACCATGTTCAGGGCATGGTGAACAGACCCACTCTTCACAAAGCTGAAGCATGAATTCTGGATCCCAGACAAACCATTTCCTTAAAACACATTATGGGCATGGCATGCCATTAACAAAATTTCCAGAATACTACTGCTAATAATTTTCTATATTAATTGAATATTAGACAACTCTCTTAAATCTATAAACATAGAATAAAGGACTATTACACTGCAGTGTATACAGTATGTGAAATTATGTACATGCCTCTTGTGCAAAATCAATCTTATAATAGGTACAGTAACTGGTGGTGTGTAATTATCTCTTTTGTGAAATTAGGTGCTTACTTGTTTAACACTGCAATCATCAAGAGTGCATAAAAAGTGAGAGGGAAAAATTACTTTTAAGAAAAAAAAAGTGACAGTAGTGATTGATTGTCAAGAGTTTGTGATTATATATATTTCCCAATGAATAAAATTAGACCCAGTGCGCGGCAGGCATTGTGCTGTAGAAGTCTTGGATGCTCTGACCTGTGGGACCTGCCATGGACCGATGACATCACAGGAAAGGGTGGGGCCACAGGGAACATGTCAAATTTATAATATTTTTTCTCCACACAAAGCTAATGAGTGAACAACCATGGAAACTATGGATGTGAAAACTTATTTATATCACAAATTTCACCAGTTAAAATAACCAACCATAGTGTTTTTTAATGATTATAATTACAAAAATATAAATAACAACAAATTATTATGGCACCAATGTTGTCCACTCATTTGAGCAATGTGTATACATTCTTTCACATGTATGTATGACAAAAATAGTGAACATGCAGATGACAAAGTGAAACAAAAAAACAAACAAACAATATACCAATCAAAGCCAAAGCACAACTTCAAAACTGACAACAGGTCTCACTCAGAAAAAGTCCTTATAACTAACATTTGTCAATTGTTAAAAAAAATGTCTTTTTTTTTTAAATCTTGTCAGTTTAAAATTTGTTGCTGGCTATGCTGTTTCTTTATTTACAACAACACATTTTGTCCCTGTTCATCACAATGGTGGAAAGACATTTTTTTTCCTTCAGTGGAGTGAAAAGGTGCCTCAAAATCAAAGAGAAAAACTACAACACTGAAGTGTGTTTAGTGTGGACAAGGACTATACAGATGTTTTAATACACTGTGAAAACTTAAACCCCTCTGTGAAATGTGATATTTGATCGTAAAGATGTTCCATGCAAATCAACACTAACGGACATGTAAACACTTACGTTTGCTATCTGGTTCAGTCATTTTCCTGAGGATTTTTTTTTTACTATTTTATATTTAACTCTTATGGATAACTGGTGTAGTATAAAGTTGCATAAATCTGATGGCTTCCAAGCTTTTGGAAACAATCAAACGTTGAATTGTTATGTAAAACCAGACAGCAACCAGATTTAATCTAGTGACTCCCAATGAGTCCTTTACCTGCTCTTCCTGGGGGTCCTGGGGGTCCTTGCAGTCCTTTTGGTCCCTGCAGAGGCACACCTGGAGGGCCAGGAGGACCGGATGGACCTGAGGAGCCGGGGTTACCAGGGAAACCAGCTTCTCCTTTGGGACCGGGGAAACCAGGGGCACCAGAAGGACCAGGCAAACCAGGGTCTCCCTTTGCACCTGCACAGAAGGACCAGGTGAACAGATTACAATAGGCACCATCTACGTACTACTAAGAGGGCGGTGCTTCTAGCTGTAAGTAGGTATTAGGTAAAGAGAGAAAGTGCAATAACTGACCTGGTAAACCTGGAAGACCAGAAGGACCAGGACCTCCAAAACCAGGTAGACCTAAAGAAAAAAAGATTAGAGGTTTTAGACAACTTCACATCTCAACACAAAAAGACATTCAGAACTATATGGTGGCAGATCGTGGTTACCTGGTTCTCCTTTGACTCCAGCCGGTCCTGGGATGCCGTCTCGTCCTGCTTGACCCTTTTCCCCTGGCAGACCTGGTGCACCGGGTCGACCAGGCTCACCTGGTCTTCCTGGGGCTCCATTGAGTCCTGGGCCTCCAGGACCTCCATCCAGACCTTTGGGACCAGGTATACCAGGAGGACCTGAGAGAAGACATCTTCAGTCAGTGGACATCAAGATATGTCATTCAGTCACAGCACAACAAGGGTATGTTCAAAGGTACAGCGCAAGATAATCAACTTTCTTCCTTTTCTGACTGTTAATATTCAATTACAAGGTTGTTTACCTTGGAATCCAGGCAGACCAGGGTCTCCTTTGAGCCCTGGACCTCCTGGGAGACCAGGCAGACCGGGGGATCCTGGGGTGCCTTTAAGTCCAGGGGTTCCTGAGTAACCAGGCTGCCCTGGTTCTCCCTAAAACACACACGCAATAATAAAGTGGTTGCTCAAAGGTTGGTTTTAAATGTGATCTATTCACTTCAACGGCAAAATGTTTGAACCTTGGGTCCTTGAACGCCTGGTGGACCGACTCCACCTGATCCAGGTTCACCTTTGGATCCAGGGAAACCAGGTGCTCCAGGCTGTCCTGGACCTCCAGGTCGACCAGGCTGACCAGGGCCACCCTTCTGTCCAGCAGGTCCTGAATTCCACAGTACAGCATTAAAACAATGGACGACGTCCTTTTTGAACAGACTAGCTCAAAACTTCCTGTCTTCTGACCTGGGAATCCCATTTCTCCCATTGCTCCTTTAGCGCCGGGGCCTCCTGGTCCACCAGGAATGCCTGGTATACCTGGGTCTCCTTTATAACCTGTTCACCAAAAACACCCATTAGAGACGTGCTTGCTCTGTTTATAAGAGGAAGAACATTATGTATATATATCTATCAATCAGTATACTATTTCAAGGTTGTACCTGGGGGTCCTGGAACACCAGGCCGTCCATCAGCTCCAGGGAGTCCAGGGTCACCCGGGAGACCAGAGATACCTTTTTGTCCAGGACCACCAGGGGAACCTGGAAAATACAAAAATATGAAAAGTTGAGGAATCTCCCATTCTTCCAAAGATAGACTCAGAGTGGGCTGTACCTGGAAGACCCGGTTCACCCTTCTGTCCCTTTGTTGTCACTGAACTGGGGCTCAGGCCTGGAGGTCCCTGTACTCCAGGGTCTCCTCTCTCCCCTTTGGCTCCTGGACCTCCTGGAACTCCGTCTCTACCAGGGAAACCAGGCTCACCTGGCAGAAGCACAAAGTCAGACTCAGACAAACTTTAACTTAGATTACATCTGCTCTCATTGCAACTAATAAAAGCTTTATATCAGTACCTTTAGGTCCAGGGCCACCAGGTCCTCCAGGTCCTCCAGGTCCTCCAGCTGGTCCAGGGGATCCGACAGGGCCCATGTCTCCTTTAGCTCCTACAGACAATCATGCAAAAGAACTGATCAAAATATTCTAAATAGAAAAGGAAGAAGTATAACAAACATTGAATATGTTACCTGGCAAACCAGGCAAACCATCTCGTCCTGGGCCTCCTGGGGGTCCTGGGGTTCCAATAGGTCCTGGAGCACCGTTGAAGCCTGGTGATCCTCTGTCTCCAGGCAGACCGGGGATATCCAACCCTGGGGGGCCAGGGTCACCTTTGGCTCCATTTCCTCCAGGGTATCCTGTTTATATGGTTAGTTAGTCTTTGCATAAAACACATACAGTGCTGCAGTAATATAATTTTAACTGTTTTCTTGTTTTAAATAAAAAATTTCTAGTTTGATATATTTGTTATACTGTATATTGCACTTTGAGCGCCCCTTTGTGGGGTACAATACCTCTCTGGCCTTGGCATCAGAACGTCACACAAGGGAATGGTGTAGAACACAGGGAATGAAGCCAAGCCCAAGTGGGAGGGACAAAATATAATGCATTAAATGCATTAATAACATTATTGAAAGGCTTCTTTGACACTGAGGACAGGAGCAGAGTGGCTCATGCTCTGTGAGGCTTATACATGTGACAGTGCTGTTTCTTACTGCTGTGCTTTCAGAAATAAGGCAGCTTGTGATGATATGTGCTCAGTGATACAGAGGAAATCTGTAAAACCTTATCAAACGCTTCGGTGTTTTTTGTTTTTGTTTTTTCAAACAATGTGGCAATAAAAGTAATGTCCCTATTCAGTGAGTCTCCTCCATAGATATACAACATTATGAACATATCAGTGCATGCAAACCAGCAACACATCCTCAAAATCAGGCAGGTGCAGTGATATAAAGCATGAGTCTAAACTCACAAGCCAGTCAAAATACCAGATCAGTGTGACTGTGGCATTTACATCAAATAAAATACTCAAGAAAACATGCACTAAGCAATTATGAACAAAACACCAATAGGTCCAATATTCTCTTAAACAGACAGACTATACTTTTGTAGATCACAAAAGAAGCGTCATAGAAGCATTGTAAATGTTTTTCACTTGGTTGTTTTACCTGGTGGTCCAACTGGTCCAGGGGGTCCTGGGGGACCTGGAGTTCCGACTGACCCAGGAGCAGGAGGTCCAGGTGGGCCACGAGCTCCAGAAATACCAGGCAAACCAGGTTCACCTATGGAAGACAACAAATAAATACAAGATTATCAATGTTTGATGGTTAAGTGGTCAAAGAAGCAGCACATATGTGTCATAGTTAGTGTCATAGTAGAGTTCCTGCTCTGACAACTTGTTGAATGTCTTCTTGGCTCTTCTTCCCCATTACATGCTACTAAGAAATTATTATTTTGATTGTCAGAGTACCTTGCATCTGCTTCTCTTTTTTCGTCATTAAGTTTTACCCTTGGATCTTTGAAGAGCACCTAATACTTTTGGCCAGTTGATGCACTCACGTTTTTTTTTTGTTTTTGTTTTTGTAGTAGTGAGGACGAAACAATAAATATTGCTCAAAATCTATGGCATTTTCATAGGACAGACAACAAAAAAAACCAAAACAAAACATAAATATCTAAAAAGTGGTTTACCAAAATAAAGATTTAGTTACTCCTAGACCTACAGACAATTAGAAGAGCCAACGCTTTACTTTGAACATGTTTTATATTAGCTGCTGATTGTGAAATAATAGGCACGATTCCAAATAGAGCTGCAACAACTATTATTCCAAATAGTTGTTGCAGCTCATAAAAAGTACATGACAAGCCGTAAGAAAAAACTCATCTACATATTCAGGACAAGTATTGATATAGGCTTTACAGATCTTAGATTTAAAATTCAAAATATAAATTAAACCTTTAGAAATGCTAGATGAAAAACAACTAAATAAATAAACTAGGGCTGCATTCAGAAAACAAACTGAACTTGACTCAGCTCGATTGAGGACCAAAGTTGCAACATTGTACCTTTTTATAAACTGGCTTGGTTCGCGTTTACAATACACTTTTATCAATCGAACCAGTACTGTCGAAACACATCTAACAGCGCCAGTAGAGGCACTGTGGGACAAAATGACACAGAGGAAGGCACCAGGATCCTCCATTTGTCTCTGCCTGATTTGTGTCGTATGCACACAAACAAGCAGCGGCACTTTAGCGCAGTGTTGGGCATATTTTTGCTTTTATAGATCTTTCTCACAACCTGCCTCAAATTAACGAACCCACTGTGAGTGACAGGTGAAATGTTGTAGTGCTTTAACTTTGAAGAATTAGAGAACTTAAGAGCCTGAATCCTCTAGGTCGGTTTTTGCATATTTTTTTCTCATTGTCAATTTCACACATGAGGTTTGTTTTGATTCTGAGGCTCACATGCGTCTCAACGCAAATGATATCACTGTTCAATTCTTGGTTTTGTATCGCTCTCTGACCATTGCGTTCAAGTTAAATCAATCGCTCCGAGGCACGATTAAACTATGCTGACCAACTTCTCCAACTGGGTCAGATTTTGAAATTCTAACATGAATTAGAGTTCACTATTACTCAATCAAACCGGACTATTCAGGAAAACAATTCAATTGTGAATGCACCGTTAAATGCAGTTTCAAGGCATTTTAATAATAAAAATCAAAAATATGCATAATTTATTCAAAATGGGAAAAATACAAAAACTTACATGAGTTAAGTTAGCTTCAGCCATCTGCACTGAAAGAACCTTTTATTTATACTGTATGTAATTTAAAAAAGATGATTAAAAAGCCTTACCTTTAGGTCCAGGACCTCCATCAAAACCATTACGTCCAGGACCACCAGGACCTCCGGGGAAACCGGGGTCTCCCTTGGGTCCTGGAAAACCCTTTGAACCAGGAACTCCAGGTAAACCAGGTGGGCCAGGCAGACCAAAACCAGGTTCACCCTATGAAAATTAGAAATTATTTTTAAACTTGCTCCATTTCAAACACTTTTGTTTACTATGGTACAACAAATAAGCTCAAAGTATCTATCAATCAAATGGTGAGTGCAGTTACCAAATGGGATATTGAAAACAATCAGTTTTCTTCACCAAACTTAAGTACTTTATAGAAATATGAGTGTGTACCTTGGATCCAGGGAATCCAGGCTGTCCAGGCAATCCATCCACTCCTGGTCTTCCTGGTCCTCCAGGAGATCCAGGCTGACCAGGGATACCGGGGAAACCTGAATAAAGACATGATATATTATTACTTTAGCACAGAGCACAGTTACTGTTGTGTAATTTTCTCATACTACACAGCCTCAAAAACTATTTCAGGAAGGATTTAGTGACCTTTAGCTCCTGGGGGGCCTGGAAGTCCAATTCCAGGAAGTCCTGGGTCTCCTTTTGCACCTGGCAACCCAGGGAAACCAGGCTGTCCAGGCTGACCGGGGGATCCTGACAAGAGACCAGCATAAAACATTAACAAAACATTATTGTGTGTTACGGACAGCGACACACAGTAATTCTCATGTCTTACCCGGGGAGCCTGGGAGACCAGGCTCGCCATCTAAACCTCGGGGTCCTGGGAGCCCCTTTTCTGCAATCGTTAGACCAGGTTCACCTTTGGCACCTGCAAAAATAACAGCAATGAAGTTTTAAGTTTGTTTTTGTGAACCATAATTATTGTGTTCTTACCAGGGACACCAGGAGCTCCAGGTCGGCCTGAAACACCCTGCACACCCTTCTCTCCAGAGGGGCCCTGGGGTCCAAACCCTGGGGGTCCGGGGGGACCTCTGTCTCCAGGGATACCAGGCAAACCAGGTTCACCTGGAGTTCCACGCTCTCCTTTAACCAGCAGTGAGCCCTACAGAAAAAAAAAAACTCGGATTATATAAACTAAGTGCATTTGTGGAGTATATTGTGGCTGCGAAGCAAGTGAACGCTCCCTACAGAAGCTCCTTTTGGTCCAGGAAGGCCAGGAGATCCATCGCGACCAGGACGTCCATCCAGACCAGGCAGACCAGGAGGCCCAGGGAAGCCTGTATCTCCTTTCTCTCCCCTGATTCCACTCACTGTCACTGCCTCACCTGGGTCACCCTTCTCTCCTGGATATCCAGCGGGACCCGGGGGTCCTGAGGGGCCCTGGATGAACAAACAGAGGTCATTTTAGACACTGTTGACTGCAAAATGATGAAAATAATGTAAGTAAATGTACTGACTGGTGCTCCTGGTCCCCCTGGGTTTCCGGGATAACCTCTGTCTCCTTTGATTCCTGGTCCACCAGGACCACCTGAGGAAAAACAGGGTCAGTTCAGGGTTTTAGGAACAAAGAATAATATTAATGTTGGATTACTGTTTTAAAAAGCCAAGTATGTGTCAGTCAGTTTTTCTTTTACAAATATTATGAGTTGTATACCTGGGAATCCGCGAGGTCCGGGGGGTCCTGGGAGTCCTGGCAAACCAGAGCCGCCTCCAAAGCAATTGACGCAGGTGTCTCCCTTCTCACCTGCAGCAGACAGTTGAATGTCAGTGTGTCGGAGTACACACAGAACAAAAATTATGCTATACTCTTACCTTTCTGGCCTGTGTCTCCTGGGTAGCCCCTCTCACCCTGCACTCCGGGGCGCCCTGGTTCTCCTGCGAGGCAGTTCTGTCCGGTAGAGTAGCCTGGGGGTCCGGGGAGGCCGGGTTGTCCTGGAGGTCCTGTGGCACCAGGACGTCCTGGAGGTCCTGGAGGGAGATGCCAGGAGCACCTGAATCTCCTTTCTGCCCTCTCTCTCCAGGGAAGCCGGGTGATCCTGGAGGGCCTGGCTGTGTTGCAATAGCACTTCCAGGAGGACCAGGGGGTCCAGACAAACCTGACATAAAAGAGGTTTTATGAATGGACAGAGTTTCAAATAAACCGTAGCATCTGTGATGTTGCACTAACCCTGCGGTCCTCTTTCTCCTTTAAGCCCTGGGGATCCGGGGTATCCCGGTTCACCTTTGGGGCCAACTCGACTTCCAGTCTGTCCACCTCCAATCACCTATAATAAAAATAAAGGAAGAAATACCATAAATAATAATTAAAAAAACAACAACATAGCACTATTAACACAACAAACATGCTAGTTGTTGTTGAGAAGGTGCCTTTAAACCCCATTTCAAAACAAAAATAAAAGTCCATGTCCCTCATTCTTCCTACACATCTCATCAAACTCCATCCAGTGATAAGACTTTAATACCACTGATAGTATGACATTATCCGTAGAATATGCCTATGCAACATAAAGCCCAAATCCTCTGATCTGGCCCACAGCCCATCTTTCAAATGTTATCACATATATTTTCTGTTATTTACTGGTGTTTTTCTGATAGCATTTTGAACTAGCACCAGCTCACATCTGGTTTAGCCTTGGGGCAGTCCTCAATTTATTTTGCTATATTTTTGAGAGATTCCAAATTGAGTTGCTGTGATGCCCCTTTCTCAAACATTCTCAAACCTCTTGAAACTGGCAATACTCATTAGAACCATTTACTCACCACTCCTGGAGGTCCTGGATATCCTCTGTCACCTTTAATACCCTGAAAAGCACAAACATCAGTTTTATAAACATGTATTCCTTTTATATTTTGCATAACAAAAAATAAATAAAATAAAATCCTACTCTTTCTCCATCTCGACCTGGAGGACCTGGAAGGCCTGATTCTCCTTTGCTTCCCTACAAAAAACATTATTTATTTAATAAAGTCATGCAATCGTTCAATCACTTTGTTGAATAATACTCACAGGGAAGCCTGGAGGTCCGGGATCACCGTCCTTTCCTGGTTTGCCCTAAAAAATTAATCTAAAATAAGAACCTTTTTCAATCAATTTATGTAATTGCATATTCTTTAACAAGTTCTCCTATTTTGTCACTGAACCTGCCTATCTTGACGTTTTAATAAAAAAGCAAAACAAATTGCGGTCTTTAATTGTGGTTGTACATCGCATTGTGTTATAATGCTTTGAAAAACCTGTTTTATCTTTGAACTTTTAATTAAACACAGTTCAAATGACTTGATTTCAGAATATTATTGTAAACTTCCAAATATTATGACAAGTGAGGGTGAATGTAGATTATTCTGCTTGTTTCAAAAGACATTACTTCTTACTTCAAGATTTGCCCACATCTGCATTTTTATTTTTATAAAACAAAATTACTTTAAAACCAGACTTTACTCTGAGCAGGCTTGCATTTTCTTATACTCAAAATTTTGTGTCCTAGACTAGAGGAACCTCCTCTTGCTTGTTTCCATAGAAATATTGTACCATTAGTTACAAAATACCACAGAATGTCGTAAAACTGATTTTTCACGCCAAGAAAGTTACAAGGTGTCACTGTAAATACGCTCTCACTCTTTTGCCCGCCTCGCCTGGTTCTCCTTTCTCGCCCTTTGCTCCACCAGAAGGACCCTAAAACAGAAAAGCACATTTAAAAAGGTGTTAAGACAAGTTAATTAACAAATTAACAGATATTTCTGCAGTAAAAACAAACTTACAGGGGCTCCAGGGAAGCCTGGATCTCCAGGAGGGCCTGGTGGTCCTTGATCTCCCTTAAATATAAAAAAAATAATCAATAAAAAGTAAAAAGGCTTTGCTTGTTCAGATAATTCACTTCAATACTGTGATGCATTTTGTTCCTAAAGACATAATTTCATTGAGAAATTTACGTGAGGTGTAAAGGAAGCTAAAAGATGTAAAGGAAGCTACAAAAAAGAAATAAAAGATTAAAACACAATTACTTAGATAAATTGGATTCTGCCAAAGTTTGCCTGTTTTAACGGTTGCTCTGCCCTCTGGTGTTTGAGAGTGTATATCACAGGCTTATCATTAATACCCTTCTCAACACTTCCCTCTGCTGGTGTGCTGAAAGATTTGTGAGAACTATGATATAGTTCCGGTTTAGCAGCATGAAAATTCTGTATCCCAGCTTTAATACTTGAATTTATTTTTGAAAAAACAGCTAAACAACATTCCTGAATTTCTTGAAAAAGTTAGGACATGAATGCATGTGGTAATAGGTGGTAGATAAAAACAAACATTTTCTGAGCATTTAGGCTCTAACAAATTAAATACAAACACTGCTATGACAAGATAAAAGGTGATTTTACATAAAATTTCCTCTATTAAAAAAGCATCGGCATATTATTCTTTACAGCAGTATTTGAAACAGAAATATGTATGGTTTAAATTGACAAAAGAAAAATGCAGCACTTGGCAAAAAATAAAGTCATGAGAAACATTACCTTGTCTCCCCTGACGATCTCGCCTTCGGCTGGTCTCTTCTGCTCCCCAACCTGTCCAGGAGGCCCAGGAGGTCCAGGCAAGCCGGGGTCACCCTAAATGTGCACAGAAACATGTTTTTAACTTTCAATATCTACATAATACTGTAATAACAAAATATTATTTGTCAACGGGGTAATTTTACCTTTTCACCTTTAGGTCCTTGAAAGTTCAGTCCCATGTTTCCCTATAGAAATAAAATTATATCAATACTGTCTGCATAATACTGACATTGATTTATTTTTTACTTATTTAGACTACAAATATACAAAATATAATAAAAACAAATAATAAAATGCATTCCAGTGGACATTTGAAACATCATATAGCATTTAACAGTAAAAAAAAACACAGATGAGCCTGGTCAACAAGTTATTTACTATTTCAATCAGATTTTGAAGGCGTAAATATAACTCTATACTTACTTTAGGTCCTGGGGCACCAGGAGCACCAGGAGGACCCTAAAAACCCAAACACAGTACAATGAAAATCTCTCAAATTAACCTAAAAGAAATATTATGTCTAAATATTTGTATAAAGGCAAAAATAACAAGAGATTTACGTCATATCCTCTTGGACCCTGTGGACCACTGGGACCTGGCAAACCAGGTGCTCCAGGGTTTCCCTAAAAACAGAAAGACAGGATTACAATGCTAGAGGTTACTTACACAAACCATTCTAACTTTGCAGTAAAAGATAAAAATGGGATTAACCCTGAACTGGGGTAATAAACTACACCCATAATAAAATATACTTTTTTTTTTGGTTAATGCTTCATGAAACTTGTGGAGGATCTGTCACCAAGATACTCTGTTCACTTTTTAACAGAAGTAAATACTTTTCCTGGATTATCTATAGAAGCATAATCTATATCATTTCATTGTTTATTTGAATTTTAAAAGATGAACATAATTTATTTCAATTCAAAACTAATTTTACTTACTGGAAGTCCAGGTAAACCAGGTAGCCCCACAGCTCCCTTCTCTCCGAAGCGATTGGTTGAGATCACATCCCCTGGGTCTCCCTATACATAAACAAAACAACAATATTATTCTAGTAGTACAATTTTTCTTTCAAGATATTCTCCCCCAGGGAGAAAGGCAATCATCCAATTTTCCATTGTAATTAAGTCCTCGGTCACGCTTAGCAATAGTTCTTTTAAAGAAACAGCTGCCATAGGGCCAAACATAGAGATACTTGACTGATTAGTACATAGACATGTTCAAGTTTAAGTGTATTTCCCAAGGACATAAAGGCCATCCATATTGAATGTCAGATCTACTGATATCGGCTCACCAAATGAATTGTTGCTGCCACAAGTAGAGAAAATAAGTTAAAAAAATTGTAGATGCAGTGAACACATCTGTACAATATTTTTACCCTTAAAATATTAACCTAAAGTATAATACTTTCAAATGAACATATCATTACTCACCTTAGGCCCAGGTAAACCTGGTGGCCCCTAAAAGAATAGAAAAATTACGGAGACATTTAAAAAGGTGCAGAGAATATAAAAAAACAACAAAACACCATCAACTCAAACTTACCAGAAGACCAGGTGCTCCAGGAATACCTCCAGATCCTGGGTATCCTCTCTCGCCCTAAAATACATTTTGTAATGTGATTAGAAAAACAAAACAAAAAACATTTCCTTTTTTTTTTTTTTTGGAGACAAACCTTTGTTCCGTTGCACCCAGGCACTCCTCTTGGTCCTGGTGGTCCATCTTGTCCTGGCAAACCCTAATGCAAAGGAAAAATAATGAAAAGAAAAAGGGGTTTTCACCTTAAACTGAAAAGCTGGTTGATTGAGTGAGTGGTGAGTGAATGAGTGATTGGTGGAAAAATTGTGAAGAATAAATCTTACTGGAAGTCCTGGTGTTCCTGGGAAACCTGGCAAACCAGCAGGCCCCTGTAGGGAGAGAAAAGTCAAATTATGACCATCATGAAGTAGAACAGGGGTCCACGGCCCAAAACCGGGCCATGGGCCATCTGTACCTGTGACAATGACAATAAAGATGAATTGAATTGAACTGAATCTTCTACTGGGCCCCAGAGGGTCTTATAAACTGTATTTAGTCTAACACCACTTCTTTTAGCTTTTTCTATGAAATATTTAGTGGCACTTAACTCAATAAACAGCAAATACAAGCAATAAGAGCTAAAAATATACACATTTAGCAGTTGTACCGATTTTACATGGTTGCTTTTTTCTACCCAAGCTTGAAGGGTCATTGCAAAAGAAAATTGTGATTGTACTGCTCCTTACAAGAAAAAAGACCGCTGAACTAGAAGACACAATAGGGACATCTGGTGGTCAAAGTAGGGTATTACAATCTGTACAACGTGCTGTGTACACTGTGGGAAATTTATTAACAGTTAATGGTAGAAATAGTTATATTTGTATTGAGGAATAAATAAGCCAAATTGTTGAAGTTCAATTGTTTTACACATCTGTACAAAGGTAAATACTAAGGCTGACTCCAACCCTAGTATATAGAGTATAGATCAAAATGAGTGAAATACACTTACTCGGATTCCCTTTGGCCCGGAAAGCCCCTGAGGGCCATCACTGCCCTGAAAGAGACATCAGTAAAAACACTAGAAATGATCAGCATTCACATTAACAACACATTTTTTGTCTTCACTGGTAAAAAAAAATCTATAATTAAAAAAAAATAAATGAACTTGCTCTTTTTATACTTTAAAAAAATCAAACTCCATGTATCTGATATAAAGGAATTGGCCTGATACCAGTTTTGACACAAAAAATAACGATAAAAAAAAAAAAATAATAGCAATAATTTAAAAAAAAAGTAATTCTAAAAGTATTTCTAAAACTGTTCACAAAAAGACACACTTTGGATTGTTAATATAATTTTTTAGAATCAACACTTTTACAAACAAACTATCTACACGTGATTCTAGTTTTGATATTGATTAGTGATTTTTGGCTTCTGATATTCTGATAACCCTATTTCTTTCTGTATAAAATGGAAGATCCTCCTAGTTTTCGGAGAAGTTCCGAGTGCAATATTGATTTTACCTTGTATAATGTCAACTTTTTACATTGCCTTGAAGAAGCTAGTTAGGGTAGCTACATTTTCTAGTTATAAATTAGAAAGCTTTGTCTTTTCCACTTTAAAGTATACTGCAAATGGAGCATTTTGAGAACAAATTAGACCACTGTGTACTCTTTGAATCAAAATGAAGAGCATTTTATTTCTCTTCGAGAGCCAAATGCTGCGCTCTGATTGGCTGTGTTTGCGTGGTCACCTCCAGTCTCAATTTGACGTCTGTTAAAATATGTTTTTAAGACTTATTTCAGACCAAAAAAATAATGTCCGTGGATATTACCATGTGCTTAAAGATTTGTAAGAGCTAGGAGCTAGTTGGACCTATTTTGGGTTTTTGCAGTTGGAAAATCAGCTACCCCATCTTTAAATGTCTAATTCCTGGTCCCAGGTAGATTTTGTAGTTCAAGCAAGAACACTTGACTGACCTTCTCTCCTCTGGGTCCAATTGGTCCCTCAGGTCCTGGGAAACCAGGGACTCCTGGCTGCCCGGTCAGGCCTGGGAAACCCCTCTCACCCTGAAAATCACAAATATATATTAAAACATACTCCATATGTTAACCACAAGTACAGAAACTTTTTTTTTTACAAGAATTGTAATCCGACTTGCTGACTATGTTTCCATAATGTGACCTAATAATACCAGAAAGCCACTTTTTAGCCCATCCAGGGGCACTGAAGAGATAAATCATTAAACCAATTCAAAAATTACACAGATCTTTTTTGTGGAGAAATGCTAAGTTTTGTGGAGAAATACTAAGCACATTGGAGCTCAATAAAATCAAAACAAAATATCTTAGATAAATATCTTGGTGTATCTGTATCTTTCAAACAAATTACATTTGATTGATGTGTTCCTTATAGACCCTTTGCATGTTAGTAAACATTGTGTCAAATGCTGGTGGGCGGAGCTTAGCTGGAGGCAGAAGAAGACATTGCCTCCATTTAAACCAGTGTAAACTAGCTCGTTTTTGGAGGGATTTTTAAAGATAAAAGCATAAAAAATGTCAGATTCTGATTGGAACTGTCAGGATATAAATGGTGACTTACTCTGTGGGACCTGACACAAACTTTGGTGAATTACTTCTGATGAATGGAAGCATTTTGTCTGAGCTTGAGTGATTTTTACATTTGTTTCTGGTCCGTTTTACTTTGCTAAACCTAGTAGTGGTTAAAATGCCATCTTTTAACAGTTCATTCGTGTTTTGAAGCTAATGCTAAATAGGCTGATGTGTGCACCTCCCATTATTAGTGCTTCAGATACGTAACATTTAATAGTAATTATTTTACGATTAACTTAGTTCAACAAAATAGGTTGCGTTGTAAAAGACTTTGCTAAAGTAGGAAATAAGAGTCTTGTGAATCAATTGATTAAGTGGCATGAAAAAAGTCTTTTAGTTTATTTTTTCAGTGTTGTCTGAAATATTAAAGCTCTTGGAACTGTTTACCGTGTACACTTTGAACACAACCCTACTTTTTAAATATGTAGTGCAAGTAAAAGTTAACGTAAAAGATTTTTTCCCCCCTTTAAACTGTGCAGAGTAATTTTTAAGATTAATAGGAGGTATTTTGTTGTTTGCGAGTAATATTATTAGAGATGCATTGATCCAGCTTTTTCAGTTTCGATACTTATCTTGATATCTTTGCTATCAAACGATACTCTAAGGACTGAGGTAGCTTTTTTTTAATTAACATAAGAAACATTATGAGACAGAAGAGAAACTCGTTGTTGTGTCCTTAGGCAGGACACTTCACCCACATGGCCTAGTGTGGATCTGGTGTGGTTCGTGGTGGTCAGAGGTGGTGTTCAGAGGGGCCAATGGTGCAAAATGGCAGCCTCTGCACCAGGAAAACTGTGGCTCGAGTGGGGAATGAATGAATAATGTGAAGCGCCTTTGGGTGTCTTGAAAAGCGCTATATAAATCCAATGCATTAAATAATTAATAATATCACGGAGCCAATACCTGATCCAGCAAAATTCCCTCGCATTGATATCTGATCCCAAAGTAAGAGCCTACATGTCCTCTTCTCTTTATTTCTTAGTTGATATTTATATTGTGCTACTGCAGCTTCATCTTTCTATAAGCTTAGTTACCTAAAGCAGCAAAAAGCAATAAGTCAAAATGTCACAGCCATAGTGAGTACACACTGCATTAGAACAAGTTTGTTGTGGCTGTGTGGAGTTGGTACACTCAGCATATGTAAATTTCCACTTTGCATACTTGAAATCTGTGTCTCACATAGTTACTATGGCTTCTCCATTTCAGTTTACAATAGATTAGATCAATCAAACAGATATGCTTGAAAAGATTAAATAGTAATTGGACTCTATTTATATAGCACTTTTCCGCCTTACAAGACACTCAAAGTGGATTTCTATTAAAAGTGAATCCTATGTTTAGTGTCAAACAATGTAATCTTTATTCATACAAATATAGAATGCTTGAATATTGGAACTGAAAAAACAGTATGTGAATCCCTAATTTTTAGAAAGCATCGTAATACCAGTCTAAGAAACACATAATAACAGGTCAAGTTCACTGCTGGTCAGGGTGCAGAAAAATGGTTGGCCTTTACAATTATGTCCCACAGGTTTGTACTTTGCCATGTTAGCATGCGATCATCTTCATCTACTCATCACTTTATGTGCTTCGCTTCTTTACTATTCCAAACATGTCATTATGTACTGTACATAAGTCACCAATCGTAGATCGTTATGGATAACTTTAGCTGTGTGGCATGTTTCAGATTCTTCGAGCAAGCGGAGCCATGCACACTGCTTAATAGTCCCTGTTTTACATACTGATATTGACTATGGATTTGGGTTGCTCGTTTTACACACCACATCATCATACTTAGATATTCCTCTCATTCGTCTTATTGTTAGCTTGAATACAAATATTTGGATCACTCAGTCACCTGTTCTACACTACACTTCTACACTGTGGTTTACTTATGACACTGTCAGAGTACATTGCATAGCCCCTGAATGCAATGTTTTATGCATAAGCCCAATCAGCATCCATTCAACCTAGTTCGTCACTCATGATCGTGATGTGAGTGTAACGGTGTTGTGCTACTGACAAAGCCTAATTCATCTGGTTGTAAGTGACACAAGGCAAGCATTGGTGCATGAAACAGAATGACTATTGCGCATGGTTCCACTTGTCTGTAAATTCATTCTGCTTCAAGTTATCCACAATGACCCACAACTGGTGACACTGTTCTGTCTGTGGGCCATTGTGGCTGGGAGCATGACCAGTGTCCTTAACTATGGGAATTAAGGAGTGTCCAGCTGTGCCCAGTGACTCCATGAAGAAAATTAACCTTTATTTGAAGTGTGTGTGAATGATTGATACATAACAATGCAGAGATATTATTGCAGCAATAACATACACATTACACATGGGGCAATGTTTTAAAGACCAACACATGCAGTTTCATCTGATCTGTTGTGTACTTTTATGTAAACTTTTGACTCTGAATCTTTTTCTCTGCATACTTTCTATGGCAGTGACTGTGGACTGGTCTTCTGCATGACTTACACTAGTAGATTATTTTTAAGTCAATGATTTAGATGTTTCCTTATGATAGGTTCGCTTTTTTAATCACGTTTTCATTTATTTAAATAAATTATAAATACAAAATCTAACAAATCTAATTGGTCTAACATCATAAAGTGAATACCTAATTAGAAAAAAAATACAACTAATACAAATAGGTAAATACAAAATATAAAAAAAATTAAGTAAATACACGATTAGAAAAATCTACTTAAATCAACAACCAGTAATATAGTATAATCAAGGCTAAAAATTTAAGTAGTAGCTTGTATGAAATTACCTTTTAAATTGTGTAAAAAGCAAATTGCTTCAAAACAAAAACATTTTGTTAATGCTATGAGAAATGTCTATGCAAAAATGACAAAAGGGTTATTAAATAGACCTGGTGTAAAAATGATTTCAGTGTATTTTATGTTTTAGCTTGTTTCTTATACTCCATCATAAGGATCGAAGGAGAAACTGGCTCTTGTCTGTTCATACTTAGGTTGCATTTTAGATCTTTAAAATCTATGCGTTACTATGTCTGTGTACCTTGGCTCCTTTCACTCCGGTGCAGTCACATTTGGATCCCACACATCCATTACAAGCCTGAAAGACAAGAAAGAGAAATAACTATTACTACATGAATTTAATTTAAAATAGTTTGTTTCATTTCATGTGTAAAACAGATTGCATAATTTAAAATTCCAACAAAGACACAAAAGTGAAAAAAGTACTGTCATTAAAAAAGAAGGAAATGTGTATTAACCATGGATCTATTAATTTATAGGCATAATGAATTAACTTTCTTTAGCTGACTAAAAACTTAACTTCGGTATTCTTTGCAACCACTAGAGGGTGCCAAAAGACAGATATAAAGCATGCCCCCGGCTGTAACCTGTTCAGAGTTCAACAATGACAGATCATTGAAGCTAAAAAAGCCTCAAGCATCAAGCAAGGTATGGAAGTACAATTACATTAATAAAACCAACGAATGTTAATCCAGTGATTATTATCACGTGCATACAGCTTCAATCGAGGTTAAAATTGAGCCATTTTATGATTTTTAGAAGGAGATAAAGGGAGTGCCAAAGAAGAGGCTAAGCCATAATTTAATAAACAATTACAAATATAAAAGAATCGGTAATTCTTATTTTCATATTATATTTCTTATGATGATAAGAATTGAATCACATCGTATCAAACATTTAAACTGTCTTTCAGTAGCCTTTAGCTACACAGCTAACACACACATGCTAAGTAGAGTCTAGATAAATTTCGATGATTTTTTTTTTTAACAGTCTAAGCATACGCTTCAAAACTATGAAAAACAACAACATGGAATAGTTAACTGCTCAACTGCAAATGTAAAACTACAAACCAATATGTTCACAATTTGAGGAAAATGTGACGCTAACTTTAGTGACATGCTGATTGTTGCTAACTGTCTGTACTGCCCTCTGGTGCCCAAAGTAAATAGTAAAGTTATCTGCTGACAAAACAATATGCATTGCTTAAAAATGTCCTGTTTTTGGTCCAAATTGGCTCACTGTTGTAAATGATGCCACATATTTGCTGATGTAGACTATAATAATGGAGCATGATGTTACACACGCAGCCCCTGATTTTCCTCAATATAATAGAAACAGGTGTATACGAGACAGCATCGAGTACATTCCTCAGTGTGTTAAGAGGAAGTATAGACATTTATAAACCAGGTGTGTCAGTCACAGACAGACAAATTTACTTTCAAAACCTTTTCAATGGAACTTTCTGCTATTATAGATGAAAAGACCACTGAGGTTAATTATCAGCAGTGCAAACAATTAACATTGATCCACTTCATTCAGTCTTGGGTTGAGCGATATTGACAAGAAAAGAACAGATTCATATTCTGAAATGCCACCTTAATGATTTGTATTTGTCATGGTTGAGGTTCACTATTGCATAAAACATACGGTAAGTGCTCCACAAAACAAAACAAAAAAAAAACCAAAAACTAAGAAAATACACTTTACACCACTACCTAAATCTAACTCCAAGGGTATTGTTACCTCTGACAAGCACTTGGAATGATTTAATGGAATGAAGCTAACTACACCTAAACCTAAACTAAAATGTTTAGGTTAATTGGGCATCACTGTAAATTTCCCTTAGTGAGTGAATGAGAGAGTGAATGATTGTCTGTCTAACCCTGCGGCAAGTTGGCCACTGTCCAGGGTGTTCCCCCGCCTAAGGCCCAAAGTCACTGGGATAGGCTCCAGTCACCCGCGACCCCTAACGGGATTAAGCGGTAGAAAATGAATGAATGAATGAAAGCTACAAGAGTTTATCACAGTGCAAAAACAAAAGTTATACTGCTAAGTCGACATTTGTGAATGAAATGGGAGAGTGAGACAAAACTTAGGGAGGTTTTCGGGACAAAACCACTGGATTACACTACTAGATTTTTAGAAAGTCTGTTTTTGTAACTAGGTTATTTAATTTTTGGTGCAATACTATAATGTTGCAAATATCCAACACAGTATACATTGTTACACTTTTTTTTCAGCTAGTCTTGCTATTATAGTAGTCGCGTTACTAAAATTTAAGCCCTGATGCTGTAGAATATCAAAAATAATATCAAAGCTCACTAAAATAAGTAATAAAAGTGGAAAAACATAAACAGAACAAACTCCGACTATATTGACTTGGTGCACACTGTACAAAGGTCTTCTTGGTCTCCAAGAATTGTGATTAAAAAGAATATTTTTTCATTTTAGCAGTAGTAGTGCTAACATTTCATTCAAAGACTTGCCTTATCAAGCTTTACAATGCCAGGTCCACTTATAATTCTGTCTTGAAATTTTTAGAGCAGTTTTTGAACACTTTTACACAGCTTAAATTAGGCAAGAAAGAAAATTAACATTGTTATGTATTACAAAACGTTGACTGATGGCAAAGAGTAATTCCTCTCGATTTGCAGACAGTTGTCTTTTGTGTGAAAACATTCGCACATGGCTAGGCTAACACACATGGCTAGGCTAATGGATGTGTTTTTATAAGCCAAAGATCTGCGAATTATTCTGGTCTGCTTCAGCTCAATGCAGCGCTCTCTCCCACGCCGGGAACGACAGACTTCTTTTTCTAACATTAGTATCTCCTTGTTTGTATCCGCGCTGACATGACTTGTTACTACAGCAATTCTAGCTATATTACACATAAGGGATAAAAACTTAGGACTCAAAATTGAGATGAATATGAATTTGAAATTTTGATCTAGACAGATATGTTTTTGTTACAATCTTGTCTGTAGTGCACTTGAGTTGGGACATTTCTCTCAAAGACATATTTACGCGCTTCAGAAATGACAAGACATACAGGCATTTAAAGATGTGCCATGTAATCTGGTGGAGAGAGCGCCAAGTTCAAGTGCTTCCATGGAAATGTTATTTAATTTTATTCAGGTGTTTTATTGCCACAGAATACACACATTCTTATGGTGTGCAAGTAACACCTGCATCACTTGCTTGTCTCCATACAGAACAGCAAGCTTAATGGCATTTCATAAAGAAATAACTTCCTCATAGAAACCAGCAGGTGACCTAACCCTTGAGACTTGCCAGATTTATTTTTGTAATTTATTCACTTACTAATTTTCAATTGTAACTCCACAGATGAGCACGGTCGGTTTAGTGTGGAGTGAGCTGTGCCTCTCTCCTCTCTCCACTGCACCGCCCGGGCCTGTAATCCACTTAGAGAGGTCAATGAGCTGCAGAAATGTGCTCCTGCTCTGGGTTCCTCTGGCTCTGTCCTGGTTCTCCTCACCTATTGCCCACTTTTCCATCACAGAGGCACAGAATCAGGTTTGAGTGGGAGAGAAAGGGGGTGTGAGCTAGTCCCAAACCACTGGAGTTGTGTGTAGGTGACCGTTATTATTGTTCTAAACATTTGCTATATTTGAATATTAAAGTGCGTATGGCAAGTTTTTTTTATGTTTTTCTCATTTAGAGTTTATTTGGTTTAAATTGGTTGGTTTAAATGAATGTTTTACACCAGTTAGTCAGTTTGTAGAAGTTTAAACTACAGGGTTAGCATTTTTTTCTTAGTAAGATCTAACAAAGACAGAATACCTTTGCTGATGTTAAATATAGGTATAAATTCCAATTGGCTTCATGCATTGCTATGTTCTGTGTAATTTTGATGTTTATTTATAGAGCTATATGTATATAATGAATAGTAATGGGTAATGTTAGAAGTGATTTATATGAGTTAAACTTGGGGCGGGAGCACAGGGAATGTCGGCGGAAGCATGAACTCTAGGATTAAAACTGCAGACTGGAATTCCCCACTCATCAAAAAAAACAATCATTACTGTAGGAACTGACACTGCCTTATATTCTAATAACAACAAATAAGACATGTTAATGCTGCTAAATGCATAAATACAGCTGCAAGGTTTAGAAGGAAAGACCTTGTGGTTTGGACAATACTTAATGAAAATGCAAACAAAGCTAAAAAGCTCTTTGATTTGACCACAACAAGCGCTAATCTGAAGTCATTAAAAGGATTTGGACTAGAAATGACATGTTCAAGCACACAAATTGCACTGCATTAAATTTTTGTAGTGTACCTTGTTGGTGTACAAAGTAATTTTTCTGATGGGGGGCACTAAATGCTTGACAGTACAGATTCTGTACATTGTAAATGCAACAATTTAGGAGAACATTTGTTTGCATCGTCCTGTCTGCATCTGTAAATGTAACCCTTTAATAGTCTAGAGCCAGTAAGAGCATTGTTAGCACGCTAATGTTTGCTAGTTTTACTGTGATGGCAAAACCTGCTTGTGTGAAAGTTGTGAAAAGTGCTTGCACATGTATTATGGTGAATAATTATGAGGCTCATGAGGCAATAGGGAACTACAGGGAACTTGCAAACTGATGTAAAATATTTGAAATTAAAGGTGGTATTCCCGACTTTTCCTTCCTTACAAACATAAACAAACAGAAATATTGATGTTATTATTATTTTTTTTTTCAGTTTATATGTTTTGCTTACTTACCTAATGCATCTTGAGCCTCCTAATATTTCAACACTATGGGCCAGATTTATCAAGCATTTGCTCATGTGCAAAACAGGTTAAGGGGAGCAAAACCTTGGCAGAGATGACATTTTTCTCTCACACACACTCTAAAGATGCAGAATTTGAGGTGGTTCATATCTGTTTTGTTTAGTTTGTTGTATGTGCATCTTCCAACATTAAAGTTTGTATAAAGTATTCATAAATAACACATGATTTTTTTTATTTTTGCACTGGCAATTTAGCACCTGGCTTGATAAATCAGGCCCTAAGTGTTTAAGCTTTTATCACAGCTGTTCAAGGCTTGTGGTATGCTAATGACAGTTAGCCACGACAACAATAACATGCAGCATCAAGATTTTAGTTAAGTTTTTAGTGTTTCGTTGTGAACTGTAACTAGGACATTGTGTGTAATGTTAGCCTGACCTTACTTAGCAGAGCAAGTCTGATGTTCAAATGGGGCTGTTTTATTCAGAATTTTTGTAAAACTCTACTGTTGTCAGTCATCAAGACTCTTATTTCCTGCTTTAGCAAAGCCTTTGACCAGAGCAAACGGATTTTCAGCAACCAATATTGTTGGACTCTAGTACAACAATAGTAAGTTAATAATAAAAAATACTAGTAAATGTAGTGTCTTTAATGGAAGGTGCATATTTAGCTTTAGCTTCAAGACATGAATGAATTGTTAAAAGACAGCAATTTAGCCACTTGTGGGTAAAGTAAAACCTGAAACAATGTAAAAATCACTCCAGATCCTTCGAATCACATAATCTCAGACAAAATGCATTCATCCGTCAGAAGTAATTGACTAAAGTCTGTTTAAGCTCTCACAGAATAAATCAAGATACATATTCTGACAGTTCCAAAGAGAACCTGACATTTTTTCTGCTTTTGTGTTTAAGAATTCCTCCAAAAACTAGCTAGTTTACACAGCAGCCAAACATACTACAAATGATGTATCACCTATTTTTAACTCTCAACTTCTTGGCCTGAACTAACTTTCAACAAAAATCTCAAAATATGAATGAATCTTGTTAGAAAGGATTCCATGTTTTAGTCTTACATCTTGACACTAAACTAACATTGTCTGACCTGCATCCTTCACATATTGAACTAGTTCTGGGATTCCTCAAGTCTCTCCCTTTTATCGCGGTTGGACTCTGACGACTTCAAGATGAGCGTCGACACCAATCCAAATATTTTCACTTTGACTTGAAATCTAACCAATGTGTTCGTTTGGACAGGGGGCTCTCCTCAAAAGGAAGACCCCCTGTCACCCAAACCACACAGAAAACAAGCTGCAGGAATGCTATTGAAACAACTCGCAATGCCGCCTTTTATTCCCAAATGTAGATTTCTTGGATTAGTTTTAATGATTATTGACCAAAAATGTCCAACACAGACTGGCAAAACACTCAGGATCTAAATTGTTTCTTTGTTTATTGCTGAAAGTGGTCTGTATTCACTAGTAGGTCAGAAAAGAGATACCCAATTGTTTTCAATACATCTGTTTGAGCTATAGCATCCAAGTGTTTTTGTTGAAGAAACGGATCAGAGTTGATTCAGTTAAAAGCCACAAACAGATGCAAAGTGCCTGTTTTTTGTTATTTTGTACTATAGTAGGGGAAAATCTGCAATATTGAGTGGGCAAGTTTGGAAAAAAAATATATATATAAGTATATATTCTGATACTATTTTATGGACTAAAATATTACTGCATTGCAAGGCACAGCATTGTATGTGATCATTACAACATTTAGTGCTTGCGCCTAATATAACTTGTTCTAACAGCTACAAAATTGAAGTTTGCTGCCATTAAAAGTGAGTGTGGCGGAATAAACCATGCAACTTTGATGCATTATCTGTAGACATTAGAAATTCTAGAGAAAATGTGCAGAACAAGTACAGGATTGCTTAAAGTGAGTAGCCTACAAATGGATGAAGTTTGTATGCTTTATTTTGTTATATTATTACATGTTTACTTGCTTTAGTATAGCTGAGACATTACAAGGCGTAAACGTGCATATAGTAACTAACTAGAAGTGATAGAAAGCCTAAAACGTAGGACTGCTAAATTATGACAAAATAATGTTCACTATTGTTTAAATCATAATTGAAATTACAATTATTCAAATGAACACAGAGCATATTAAATGCAGAGAATATATAAAAAAAAGACACAGATGGCAGGTTTTGTAAATGTAATCTACAATTGTTAAGAAACTGTCTGGGACCTACTTTTTCAACTCAACAAAATATAGGAGCACATATGAACACACTTGTGAGTTACAATTAATAATTACTATTACAACTATTACAGGAGGACTGTATTGTTTTAGTCGCTTAGTCGACTAATCGGTCAATGACATCTTAATCGACCAAATTTTTTTTAGTCGACAAGTTATTTTATTTACATTATAATGATCTACATTGAACGACAAAAAGCGTTGAATCAGCTGAACCATTGGGACTGAATCACTGGTCTAATCTGCCTTCTGAGAAATAAACATACTGTTTCTATTCATTTTGTGGCTAAATTGCTGTTTTTGCATGCACAAATTAGGTCATAACAAAAAAATTCCTTTTAGTTTAGCTTTTGCCACACCCTCTTTTTAGTCGATTGTTGCTAGTTGTTGATAGCAAACTACAAACAGACAAACATTAACTAGGAGTTAAGTTAAATGACATTATTATAAAATAAATTACTTGTGTTAATTTTAGTGTTGAATTTCTCCTATATTTGTCACCGTAGCATGTTCCAGCCCTGGTCCTTGCTCCTACCTTGGTCCAACCCTGGTCCTGCCCAGCTCCCGCTCCTCCCCTGCCTGACTTCACCCGTCCCGACTGTTCACAGGTCTAAACACGCCTCTGGCTTTCTCTTTACAGTACATCACCTTTTGGCACAGAGCAGTGTAGAACCAGATATTAGAGAAGGGACAGGCACAGAGCCAAACTCAATACTGAGGTAAAAGTGTAGCTCTGAGCTACAAGTTTGAAAGAAATGTGAGGATTCTAATTTACCTAAATTAGTTTAAGTTCTGTGATTATATTATGCTGGGAATCATGATTTACAAATGTAAAATAATTTGCAACAGTGTCAGTGTAGTATGCTAAAATCAGACTTTGACAAATGGCAAACATATGTACATGAATTAAGAAAAACTATTTATTTGTTATTATGAGAAACTGACTTGATCTCTGACTTGCTCAGAATTCTTAGCAAAAGAATACACTGTTCTGTCAACTGGATGAAAAAAAAAAAAGATATTGTTACTAATCCAAATAGCTTTTTCACTTCCTATGACTTCTAAGTCACTTGTTTCCTATAGAAGAAAGTTTTTTCACAAGTTTTTTTTTGTCTGTAAGCTTGACTCTGTGTAATACATTTGTAGGTTTATTTTTGCAACAAGTTTTCACTGCTTTGAATTTAATTTACGTAATTCAAATTGCACTTGATACATACACTTAAGAAGTTGTTGAAATTTTAAGATGCAGAGGAAAAAATAATTGGTTCAACTCAGACAGATAATATTACAAACTGATGTTTCTGCATCAAGGAAATGGTAACTAATAGAGCTTTAGGTAAAACATGCACTTTTAATGTTTGTGGTCGAGAGTAAGCAATACAAATGTAATGTTTCACACTATGCCATTAAAATGATCAACAGAAGATCAGAAATACCTTGCAAACATGCACTCCATAGAGCTGACTTGGCATGGTATTGTAATTTGCTTGTCTCTGTGCAGTTTAAAGCCAAATTGTGGTACATTGCATCCAAAGCAAAAGCATCTATAAAGTTACATCTTTCAAAAAATAAGAAAGTTCATGACTGGATCATCTTCACGCAGCTGTTTCACGTACAGTATTAAAGCTAGAACAAAAGAAGAAACACATATGAAATCTATATTTTGAGAACAACATTAAAAGCATGTTTTCTGTTTCTACTTTTCAACGGTTTGGTGAGATCATTTGAAGTTTTAAATCCCTGCTTCAAAAATCCCATGATCCATTTCCAGCTTGCATTGTTTCCATATGTAGTTTTATATGTACTTCCTTGAGATGAACTTTAATAGTGAGAAGTGCAAGTAGAATTGTATCCAGCTCAAATTAGTGCTCGGCAAAGACATTTAAATTTAAAATCCCATCTGAAAGTGCTTGTAATGCTATAAACAGGACTTTGTGCATTAGAATTAATGAATAGATAGAAAACTTCAATGTTGTAGAAATCAATAG
This sequence comes from Mugilogobius chulae, assembly GCA_038363315.1. Lineage (NCBI taxonomy): Eukaryota > Metazoa > Chordata > Actinopteri > Gobiiformes > Gobiidae > Mugilogobius > Mugilogobius chulae. The sequence goes on along the minus strand of CM076404.1, from coordinate 23,121,853 downwards.
TCGGCATACAACGTACAAAAGATATATTATAGATATATATAAGATGATAAGATTATTTAAATGATCCACAAAAAACTAATATTAATTCATATTTACACATTTACTGAGTGATTTGTATCTTTGGTCTATATAGGCTAATCATTACCTAAAATCACCCAGGCCTAATAAATATCTGAAATTTATCTTACTCTACCTTAAATGCATAAAATAAATGAGTTACTTACAGTAAATTGCATTATTTACACATGAAATAATAATATATATATATTTTTTTAATACTTTGGGCTACTAATCTATTAAATTGAAGTGACTGACTCATGTGCGATTTTGATGTAATGCTTTGTCTGAGCCATTCAAGTAGTTACATTAGCATAAGTTTCAGCCTAGCTAACTCGCTGTATCTCACTATGTATGCTTATTCTTGAGAAATCTCCCATGCATTTCCAACACAAAGTGCTGTATTTGGGTTAACTTTCTTTAAGCCTGAATTCAGTGGGTTTATCTGTGTTTCGCTGAACTCTAACCGAACTTCAATATTTACCCAAAATGCTTGACTGCAGACACAACACTCTAGCACAGCGTGTATTGATACAGTATCTCAGAATGTGGGACAGAGAGAGAGACAGAGAGAGAGAGAGAGAGAGAGAGAGAGAAAAAGCAGAGGCGAGAAGGTTTTTATGAGAGAGGCAAGCTTTGAATATAATTTGAGTATTTTTGTTTCAGTTTTCTGAATTAAATAGAATTTATGTTACTAAGCGAAGACACAAATAAAATCAAGATTAAAATGGACCACAGAAAAATATATTTAAAAGATTTCGTCAAACCAAAGCTTTCAACTTTTTTTCACTAATATGTTTCCTCATTCCTCATTAGTTTACCCCAAATTAAATTTTGATTAAGCTGAACATATTAAAATATGGAATGACACGCTACGGCTTATTCCGTTGAAATGTCATTATGAAGAGGCGGAGCTTATCAATTCGACAGTTTTGAACTGAAAATGAATAGATAATCATTATATTTTATAGTGAACTTCCAAAACGTATGAGTAAATTGTATTTCACTAATTACGTTACATTGTTCTTCCCTCAAAAATTACAATTGATGTTTAATATACTATATAATATTTAAATTCTTACATATTCACTTTATATTTATAAGTGCTTTTCACAACTTTCAGAATCCAGAGTGAGTTTTCCTGTTACAGGAAGGCAAACTTCCCCAGCCATGCTAAAACAACAACCATTGTTCTTCCTGTATTTAGGGAAGCAAAAAGCACAAAAACTAGACATAAACGAAAGGCTGTAAACACATTTTTGCTTGATGTTTTTTCATAAAAATACATACACATACGTTTTGTCAAATATTAAGGACTAGTGCTAAGGTGTACAAAAAGTAGTATCCAGTTGTCTTCGCTTAATTACAAGTAGAAATTCGTGCCAATCTTTACATTTGCACCAATGACAAACCACAAGCCAAGAAACTATTTACTACACCATACATTTACAAGCCCACATCAAACCGAACCACACTTCTGTTATTTCAGCGTAACAGCTATAATGTTAAACACAACCTACATACATCTTCCCATACATTACTTTGATAAAGATACAATCTAAGCTTTGCACAAGATACATAGATCTATTGAGGTTTCTTGGAGCATTCAAAAGCCAAACAAGCTGCTTCATGCTGAACTGATTCTATCTTCAAAAATCAGCAGGTCTTGGCAAGCTACAACTTTTTCAAGATATCTTCGTTTGAGCGTTCTGTAGTACTTATTCCCATATGCGCACCAAAGTCAAATTAATAGGATGCAGACAAACATTTGGGGCAAAACAATAAAAGAGCAAAGGAAACCTAGGAAATACGCTTTGGTCTTGGAGTGTAATGGAAAAGTCTGCAGCCAATTAAAATCAGCTGTTCACAAAATGAGCACTTTTAAAATCACGTTTTCTTAAGCCTTCATTGTTTCATGTGACAAGAATTTAGATTTTAGACAGCAGAAATTAAATGGATTTTAAGTTGTGGCACACAATAACCAAAAAATATGTCTAGACATGAAGCTATTATGAAACCGCAAATACATCATACAATAATAATGAATACTTTTGCACTTTTATCCATGCCGCAGAATATTTCTTCTGCTGGTTGTTTTGTAATTGTCATGCAAGTTGACAACTCCATGCCACCTTGTTATAATCGGTGTTATCCCAGGAATTCCATTCATCTTTTTCTGATCATTCAACTGCACATATTGGCTTTGCTAGAAAGCTTAGTTATTTTCTATTCACAGCTGTACATGATTTTGCATCGATGAAATTAAAGCTTTTTATGGTATGTTTTATAGTAAATATTGAGGTCATTAGGTTTAAGGTGAACACTGAAATCTCAGTTGTTGTTACATTAGATCATTACATAGTTTGCATATGAATCTGTGGCTAATCATTTGAGTTATGCACTAAGCCTTAACTTTCACAACTACAGCGATAGAGACCAGGAAAAATGCAACACTTTCAGTCATTGTCTAGTCCTGGTTTATTTTGATCTTAATGTCAGTTCTGATGTGATGTCTGAATGCAATAGATTTGGGCAAAGCCTAGACTTATTCCTATCTAATCTAGGTACAAATCAGATATATAAGAAGATATATATATATATTTTTAGATTGGTACTGACACTTTCAAAACGTCCTTTTAAAAATGCTTCTAACTGTTGCACATTCTTCATCATCAACATAGTTGCATTTGTGAATGTATTTTGGAGTTGTACATTTTTTGTGTTGTTCTTGTCCTTAAAACATGCACCTCCACTTTGGATTCCCATGCACTAGAACTAATAAAAAGTGTAATAAAGCATACTTTACTTCCTGATGTGTTTCCTACAACAGGAATTGAGTTGGACCGCCGTCCGAATGGCTACAAAGGAAATGACCCAATAAGGAAAAATCAAATTGATATTACCTCCACCATAATTAATTTTGCATTGTATTAATACTTTAAAAGACACGTGCAGAATTGACTTTTTGAAATTTAACCCTTTAATGTTCACTCCAAGAAAAACACAATGTAAAAATTATTTTTTTGTGTTTTTTAGGTTATTGGTTCACTAATAACAAAAATCAATTAAAAATATTTATATAGACACCCCAGTTTTAAAAATATATGCCTCTACCAAATGGTCGAGATGGTGCTTGATGGTAAAAGAATTTAATACATAACTATAAATGTTTAATATCAATAAATGACTATTTAAGACCTACAAATACAAAAAATAAAGTAGAAAATGTAAAAATACCAGAAAACAATTAAAATGATATTCCAACAAATAAACTTTCCTCCCATTTCCTGCATTAAATTACAACACTTACGCGACAATTGTACTTTCAAATACATAAGTGTCACTTTTGCATTTCCCCTCTCTTAAAATAATAAAACATGACATGTGAGGACCTATTCAACTCAGTAAAATCTTCAAAGAACTCATGTAATGTCTGAAGTCTTGTACAGATGAACCAGCATGTCGGAAAGATCAGTGTCATCCATGTGCGTATTATAGACAGCAATGAGTGATGGGCACTGGACAACAATCTTTGCTTTAGCATTTTTGCTCCACTGTTATAAGAGGCATGATGCCACAGGCATTGCTGAGGAGAGTGACACATTTTTGATCATTTGACTGCAAATAAATGGTCTACATCTTCAGTGGACTTGTATTCAAGAGCGCTACATCCTCTCTTCTTCAGCTCCTATTCTTTATCTATCAGGTGAGCTCCACTGATGCAGTGTTAACAAACTGAGCCGATACATTTAATGCCCAGATTTGCAAGCAGGCTCAGGACCTTCTAACCTGGCCAATCAAAGGGATTGTCTCGCAATATTTATGAATTCACAAATTCGAGATAATCCATCTGGCCTTCCAGTAGCCTGATTGGTTTGGAGTCCTACACAGTGGATTGACGGCCCAATCACATTGCAGCAGGGGGGGGTTGAGGGGGGTTGGTTGCAATAGGAAGAACCACTTGAATAAAGCAAAGCAAAGATGGCAGCTTCAGTGGATGTACGCGTTTCTGCTGCGTTTGATTCTGATTTAGCAGATTAGCAGAGTATTTTGTTTTTGAAAGAAGAGCAGAGGTGTGTGTACATTTTTTCCACATGGACATTGGGATACGCCATTATAATTGTTTGCTGTGATTGGTTAAGCACAAATAAGGTCGGACACACAGCCAATCAGCTCAAAGATTTCATTAAGCGTCACATCTTTTCCCAAACACTTTCAGCGAGTAAAGTTCCAGATGGATACTGTGTAAAAACTCAAATCAGAGTTTCACACAGATCCATTTGGCGTGAGCCAGGTCAAGAACCTTCTATTTCTTTGTTTCTAAAACAAAGAAATAGAAGATAAAAAAAGAAATCAGCAATGAAGAAAGCACCATTATAGCTAAATGTTAGCATGTTTGTCAACTAAATACAAAAATCACACATGTTAAGTAATGTTAGTATAATAACATTATAATTATAACATACTGACAACAATGCATGAACAGAAGTGTTTTTATTCCATGGAAAATAGTAAAATGTGATGAAATTAGCATAAATTCACCAAACTGTTACCATATGGTTGAGATATCACTCTATGCTAAATTTTACCATAGAGTGACATCTCAACCGTTTGATCAAGCATGTTTTTAAAAAATTATTTGACTTTAATAAACTGTTTTTCTGTTGTATCAATTGATATAATTCTGTTAAGTAACCTGTTAGATTATGGAATATGTTGAAAAAAACGATTTACCTTCAAAAATGCAGCCACAAGTTGCTCACATATCAGGGGTATTTTTTTCAGTTTTTAACTTGTTAGAGTCACAATGAGTGAAACTCCTACTGTCAAAAAATAGAGCGCCCTCTACTGGATATTTTATGCCTAGCATTTCTCCACCAAGTGGTAGAGACAACCCAATCAGGTTGAGTTCAGCTCAGCATATTTGTCAGTAAGATACAGTGTCTCAAAATGTGATCTACCAAATGGTTGAGCAGAACATTAAAGGGTTAATGTATGTTTCTGTAACAATAACACATCGGTTGTTATGTTTGTGAGATGCTTTTCTTTCCTTACTTTATGAACTGTTTTAAGTCCATAAATCATTCAGAATCATATTAAGTATTTCTGCAGCAGCGCGACATGCAATTATTAATCCTTCTTTGTAATTTTCTTTGCAGCCAATAGATGGGGCTCTAACTCAATTCTTGATGTGGGAAGTGCATGGCTGACACGTGTGCTATATTGCAGTGCATACTTTAATGTTAAACTATATAAAATGTCAAAGTAATACTACTCAAGAGCTTGTTAAAACACAAGAATAAAGCAAATAATACTTTAGATTTGTCCTGTGTTACTTTGACCACACTAAAAAAACTTCTGTGCAGCCCGTTTAAACAGCAATACACGTACATTATACATGCTGTTTCTATAGACATAACAAGTTTCAGCTCATGTTAAATCTGTTGAAGACATCCACAGAAACACAACTTTCCTGTAACTTCTCCTCTCACTCTTGTTCTGACCGCACAGACGCAGACTGTTGTGAAACCAGATTCCTCGTGCGTGGGAGTGTGTCTGCTTCTCTCTTTTCTATGTTTTTCACTGCACTTTCTGTCCTCCACCTGTTTCCTCCATCACTGTAGGGCTTTTCCCACCAGCCTATAAGAAGTGACTCCAAAACTACTATTTACGTAGATTCACATATAGATTTACTGGATCACTTTGCATTTAATGGATGAGGAATAAAAACTTTGGTTGTGAATCAAATGAATTGGGTTATATAAGGCCCATGTGTGAATTGAGGCAGGAGTTATAGAACAGGGACAGTGTTTTGTTTAATAGTTCAATGTAATATTGACTAGTAGAAAAGAATTTTACTTTTAAAAAATATTGTTTTTGCAGTTTGACATTATGCTTTGTGCACTTTGAGGTGGGCAATATATTGAAACTTAGATAAAAAAAAAATAATAATGTTGCTAATTAAAAGTTGGCCATCCTACCAACAGAAGAAAAGCTCATAAAAAATATGAACTTTTATTATTAATTCTATGCTATTCTGCTGTGGTCATAGTTGCTCTGAGGGTCTAGGGTCTTGCTCAAAGACACAATACTATTATCGTAATGTCATAGTTTCAATCAAAAGTCTGTCTAGTTTTTGAAGAATCTTGTGTCACTTGTTATTATTCAGGAAATTTCAAAACACTTTGTCACTAACTTTGATTACAAGCTGCTTTTTTCTGTCTGCTTTTCCACTGAACTCCTCCTGATGCTAATGACAGAGGGAAGTCGTAGGAAGACAAGATACTGCACCAAGAACACAGAGGATAGCAATAAAACAAAGCTGAGCTATGGAAAGGCTGAGTCACTTCAGGTTAAACCAGGACAAAATCAAAGACAGGCACCAAACATCAGGATTATTATATTTGTTTTGGAAATTAGTTTTATTAAACTGGTCTGCTTTTAGTCTGGATTTGGTGTTTTTATGGTAATAGAGCAGGTGTTGTTGATAAGGCAATATGTGAACACAATAGTGGCTCTGATCGGCTGTACATCTGGAGCTGCTAGAAGTGGTTTTCATTTGTTTTATGGGAGAAGAAAAGTACATGTCACTAGTCAGCGCATGTAACCTGTTATTTATATATTCAGACTTTGAGTCTGGTAGGAAAGCATCGTTGTAGATTTTTATTTTGATAGAAATTAGTGATCCTAATTTCAAACTAATTTTTGATAATACAAAAAAAGTCTCAATACTAAACCAATTTAAAAACCACAATACATAAAAAAGAAATATTAAATGGTGTTCTGCTGTTTACAACAACATATAAAATTCAAAGCAAAATAACATACTAGATTCTAAAATGAATTTGTTAATCATTGCAGGAAATAGGATTATCAAAGAATTTAAAATCAGATACTAATCAATAAACTAGATACTAATCAATAAACTAGATACTCATTTGGGCCGTTATGAATCCAAATAAATTACTTAAGCAGAACACAATTTGGCCTTTTCTTAAATTTTAATATTACAGCTGGTACAAGACCACATTTGTAATTAACCAAAAACTATTTTTTTTTTTGCTTTGAAAATGTCAATGTCAAATGTCAAACTATTTTTAACTACTCAGGAAAGATCAAAATTTGTCTTGTGTAGATTTTTTCCAGTGTTATTACTTGTTCAAATGAGAATCTTGTTACAATTCTAGTTTTATAATCACAGTTCTTATTGTAATGTTTAAACTTTGGAAGTCCTCACTCAGCTGTCGCACTGAAAAACTCTTCCACATATCTGATTTTTAGCTCAAACTCACTTGTTAAAGCAGACATCTGTACATCAGGTCAACTTGATCCTAGACAGATTACAACCTGCTCTTTTTCTCTCTCTCTCTTCATAAAACAAGAATGCAAAACAATAAAGGTCCCCAGTGCAGGTCGTGTGTACATTATTCCCAGCCAACATCTTCCACTTTGATCTCAATTCACTCAATAACCTATTCTCAATACAAATGTAATTGTTTTTGCTTTTTTTCCAACCTGAGGCTACATCCTATGAGGTCAGTGCCAGACTAAATACATCTATGCTTCAATAACTCGACTACCGTAAAAGATTGTGGCTCTGGTAACAGTATTCAAACTTATTCTGTGGAAAAAGTAAATAAAATTAAATCGAAAATTGAGATTGATCAAATGAGGGATTGACCAGATCATCTAATCCCAGACATCCATTTTTTTCCAGGAAGACGTTACAGAATCTTTAATTCGAGATTACAATGCATTCAGTATTTGTTTTAATTGTACTTATAGAGATGTAACATTCTTCTGAGATAAGCTCTGAATATAAACAAACTAAAATATAAAAACAGGTCATAAGACAGTCTCGTGATTTGGCATTATAAATGGTCAAAAGCTACTGATCATTATTCAAAATGTTTTATACTTGTGTAGCCTTTATGTGCTAAAGTTGTGGTCAATTCTGCTTGCAGGAATGGGGTCACAGAAAAGAGCCAAACTCCTGGAGAACCTTGTGACTGTGAGTAGGTGGATTTGTCAGTTGGCCCAGAAACACAAATCCTACGAGGAAAAACCCCATTCACTCTCAGCAATGTTTTATAATAATATGTGTAAACATTACCTCAATACTACTGACCTATGAGTACATAGTGTATGTAGTGCATAAGTGCCCTTCTCTTACATTATTGTTTGGCTTTAACACAATGTTTGTAACTTTGTTTAGTTTGATTATTTGATTCAAACATTTATCTGAACAGAGGCTTAGATGGTCAAATTAGAACATTTATTATCACTTCACACAGTTTTCTTGCTCTTTCTCAGAAGACATAGCATCCAGCGCTAATTGAATTAACTTTTTTTCCCTTAGGCCTGTTCACTTGTGGTAAATGGTTTTGAATTTTTTTTTTTTTTTTTTACAAAAGATTTCTTTCAAGGAATTTGTAACTTTTTCCCAGCCTCAATATGTAAAAGCATTTGAATGTTTGTCACATTGCTATACTAATTACTTCATTTTTCACCATGCCCCTACTGTAGCTTATTTTTTGGCTGTTAACCATTCACTGCATATATGTTTTATAGTTAAAAACTGATGACAAAAATGTATTTAAAAGTAAAAAATAAATAAATAAAAATACCAAAAGCTAAAATTTTTATGATATGTGGCATATTGCTCCGTGCATCAGATAAAAACAAAAGTAAGCATTTTAACCTTTTTAATTTTTGATAAAGAAAGTTATATCCAAGAAGAAAAGCATGGTCATTTTCACAGTTCCGTTGAGTCGTGTCCTTGAGGAGCACCTGTTGTATATTTTTAACCAAGAATAGCCTCCAATGCACTTACTTTTTCTGTGTTTCAAAAATCTACTAAGTACATTGTTGTCACAAAGAAACTACACCTAACATATACAATATACTGTAGCTGCTACAAGCACAGTAAGTCTTTTTAAACTCTAGTATGACATTGCATATCCCAGCTTTCATGATCATATATTTTTCTGAGGTTTAATGTTTCATTCTGTTGGTATTTTATCATAAGTGGACAAACCACAGACAGATCTAAACAGCGATATATACCTTTCACTCTCTATTGCATCAGAAGATAAATACTATCCAATACTTTGTGGTTTAAGCATTTCAGACAGGCGTGACTGTGAATTGATCGATGTATTTGGCTCAGGTTATAAATTCCATTCCTGTATACAAATAGAGAATTTGAGATCACATGATCAAATATTTTTGTTTGCTGATTGGTGACATAAAACAACAAAATAACAATACACATTTTATGCATATTTTACTTTGCCACTACAAGTTGCAGCTAAACTTATTTGTTTAATATTTTTTGTACTATGGCTGGGCGATCTGGGGAAGAAAATTATCATGATTATTTTCCTTTTATTGATTAATCTCACAAAAAAAAAAAAAAAAAAAAAAATTAAAATGACTTTTTGTAATGATTTCATAAACATGTACTAAACAGACATCTAGTTCATAGTTGAAAATGTCTTCTTCTAAAGTCTGATTTCACATGACTCGATTTTGAGCTCTCGATCTTTCGATTACCGTAGTTGTACAGCCCTAGTTTGTTTTGCCGTTATACTTGTGAGTTTTATGTTGCATTCACACATTTAGTCCATCATAAATGGGCAAAGAGCAAGACAGTCCAAACCAAGTCAGCATTATAGGACTAAAAATGGCTCAATGTTTGAGTATGAACATAAATGATCCTGATATTTTGCAAAAGCTGTGGGAACCTATTATTGTTGTTACAATGGTCAATTTTCAAATATTAATCAATGAAAAAACGTTGAAGTTTATGCTAGTATGTTGTAACTAGCCACCAAACAAATGCACTCACTGACATGAGTTGTGTCCCTTTAATAGAGTATTTTGTCTGACTGAATTAGCTATCCAAATGCCCTCTGTTGTCTCTCCTTGACTTTTGACTTCAGCCTGTTAATCTGCAGCTCATTGGCACTGCAGTGTAAAGAGGAGACTGGAGGAAACGCACGCAGATGCTTAGAGACAAACTAAACATGAACACAAGCCCAGTCTGTGTAGAGCAGGTTATTTGAGGGCCAAACTGGAGCAGGCTGGAGGTAATAGGGGAATTAGCAAGTGAAGAAGGAGGCATGTAGACAGGTGTAAATTAAATGTGGTTTGGTGGAGAACTGAAAAACTAACATATTGAACTTGGATAAATTACAAAGCCCTAAAGTAGGTATTAACAACTGAAATAATGTGACTTCATATATTATCAAACGTCTTAACAATATTTCAAATTATTCTTTAACTTGCAACAACTAATAAATTGCGTGAATATATATATATATAAAGTTTTTGTTAGATTTGGTTCAAAGGCTGGTCAACCCATCTCAAAAAGAAGCCTTTGCGCATCTCAACTCCAAATATTGCAATAAATATATATAAAATTAAAATTGTGAGGTGCATATTATGATATTATAGCTAGTTGCTGCAGCTTGTTGCTAGTAGTAAGGTGTTAGCTATTTTCCCTGAATTAAATAGATGTTCATTATTATACCACTCAACTTATTGATAAATAATACAAACATTTTAACTAAAAAATAAAATGCCTTTCCAACTGTTTCTATAACAATGTCAGTACTAAGCAAGCCTATCTTTAAATCGCTGTTTATGGTTTTGCTTTTCAATGTAATGTAACTATCTTAAAAATCTCAGGATGTTTTGGCTAACGTCTAACCCCACGTGATTGGTTCTCTCTCTCTTTCCCTCTCTTTTCTGTTTTTGTCTGTCTACCTCTTCTCTCTTTTCTCTGACCCCCCCCTTTTCCCCCTTATCTCTCTCACCTCTCTTTTTCTCACCCCCTCTCTTTTTTCACTCACTCCCTCCTCTATCGCTCTCCATCCTCTTCTCTCTTTTTGTCTATGGGGGAAGAAGAAGAAGAAGCATGCATCAAATTAAAGTGTGTGTTTGGGGTCTGCGCGGCATGACGGCTTCAAAGGCGGGACCTGGAGGTATATATTACACCTGAACTCTTTCACCTGCGCCAAACCAGATTCGTATCAGGGCTCTGGGGATTAGCACTGGGCACAAAGACACTCACAACACATGCTAACACGCTTAGCTAAGGAACAGTGCAAAGGAATGAGAGGTTAAACATTAGACAACACAAATATGTTTTTTGTAAGGAAAAGTATGCCTCTACAAACATGACTAAGGCGAATGAAATGGTAACTGTTACTGCATTTTCTAATGGTGAGGTAATACATGATTTTACATTTGATGTCAACAGAATCAGATTTTGGGTTACCAAAAGTAGTGACTATTGATTTAAACAAGTATCAGAATTGGAGAAGGGCACACTTGGTCTTTTTCTAAATGGCATTTATTTATTTTTTAAATCAGAACTAAAAAGTCCATATCATTTTTCAAAATTTAGTTTGTTTAATATTGTGGCAAACAGTTCTTGAATACATTTATAAGGGAAATTATGTTGTCAAACTCAAAATTTGTAGAAAGGCTGCCCATGTTTTATTCAATGACTCAAACTTTCAAATGTGTGCTAACAAATACACATATAAAATCAAATATATAGGCCTATATATTTAAATATTTGATAAGTAGTTAATCTATTGTGTATTTCTTACTATTTCAATGTATTAATCTAAGTATTACTGCATAAAATCTATGTCATGTTTCACAGACGTTGCCTATGCCCATGACATGTACAGACATGGATATAAGCAACAGTAGAGACATATTTCCACTAGATGGCAAGAGTGAGGCCCAAAACTACACAAAAACTAGTAGAACTGACAGGCACTGGAAGTTTTGCACAAAGTTACACTGGATGCAGGCAACAAGAGTTACTTATAGGCTACATTTAGCACATAGATTGGTGCACAAATAATGTATGCAAAAGTTGAATTATACAAAGCTTCAGAAACATGATGCTTATTAACACCAAAATAGTAAATGTTTTAGCCAATTGTAATTTTTCCATTTTTCATATGTTACAGTTTATTGGTAAAAACATGTCTGTACTTTGAAAACCTACAAAATGCTGAGGGAAGCTGTGTTCAGTGTCTAAGATACTATTCAATGATTGAACAAGTTGCCATTCAAAGAATATTGTTCTCTTTTGACAAACAATTATCCTTTGCTTTGCAATTTCTTCTTTTTTGATAGAAAAAATGGTGGCAAACATTAACCACATTCCTGCAGGCTTCCTCTGCTTTTGTCTCCTCAGAAACCATTCTTCCTCCGAAAAGACAAAACTCGTAATGTGTCGGACCACAACAAAAGATCCACGCATCTCCCATCGACAGGTGTCAACACAATGCCTTCTAAAGGTTTAAGACACGTTTTTCCACACAAAATGTTGCAGTAAGAGATTAACTATTTAACTGTGGTAAAGGTTTGGTGAACATGTTGTAAGAGAGTTGACTTGAAAAAATGTTGTCAAAAGTTTTCTGACTGTAGAAAAAGTTGGCCATTAACACCCTTTTATTCTCTGCTTAGATTTTGTACTCAATTGAACTATAATTTCAACATCATCTTGATACATTTTAAGGAATATTTAAATATTACATTTGGCAACAATGTATAATAATGTGGTTAAAAAAACATGAAATACATTTAAAAATGAATTGTGTTTATATTTGTTTATAAAAATTCTAGAAAAAGCATAGCAAGGTAAAATGTTAGTTAATGCACCATAGTCAATAGTCATGTGTCACCCAAGTAAGTGAAAATGGTTAAACTGTGTTAAGTATGTCCCCCTGTCTTGAGAAATCTGTGCGTAAAAGTGAATGAACCCAGCGCTGCAGATCTAGAGGCGTGTTTTGGCGCTCGTGCTCATGAATATTAAATGAGGCTGAATATTCATGAAGCCAATTGTAATATTACATTAGGTCCGGAGTGAGAGGTTTGTATAGCTGCAAGAGCGTGACACCGGGGTGCAAATGAAGATAGGAGCCAACACATGCAACGAACAAGGCACCAATTCAAACAAAAAAGTTCAAGAATGCGCAAACAGTCGCAATCTTGCCCAATGCGCGCTAAATAAATGGCAGGTGTAATGCACTATCAATGCAATATATAGAGATGAAGTTGCCAGATATTACTTCTGAAAGAGAACGGGAGGAATGGCATAGAACGCAAGCGATCTCCATTTGGAGTACTTGAATAAAACACCTGAAATATGTTTTGTTTTGTTTTTAGAATAACTGCTATTGTTGTGTATGCCTAATATAGGAATAGTAGCAGTGCGTTTGTCCGGTGGGAAGGTAGTTTGGCTGTCATAATGTCCCAACGTGACAACGTTGAATAAATTCACTTCTCCTTTCTACCATTTACGCACAGATTTTTGCAAGTTTTCCACAGCGTTAAATGGAAATGGTAAGGTGCTGGCATGCTAGCACAGGTTAAAAGGAGAGGAAACGTGATGCACCGTAGACAGAAGGATTCAAAGTCATGAAAACAGTAGTATACCGATGTGCAAGACATGATAATATTTGCCTAAAAGCTATGCAAAGCTGTACGTAAAAGTTGAACGATATGTCTGGAAAGTTCGGTTGAGTTGTGCACTTGTTTAAATCCTGTTCCCTATTAATAACTTTGGGACCGGTTGTAACGCAAAGCAAAGCCGGTCGAGGTCGAAAGTGGAGTTAGTAAGTTGTAAAAGTGAAAAAAGGGCGCACTTACCGCAGAATCTGACTGCTGCACCGCTACGCACAAGGCGACGAAGATCACTGCCGCGGCGAGCTGTGGAAGCCCGCTCTGGCTTCTCATCTTGCTCTTCTGGAGGGCACCCTTCTTCCCCTAAAAGAAAACTGCGATCCTCCTCAAAAACTCAACCTGCAAGACACCTATGGACGTGACATAGCCCTTTCTCTCTCTCTCTGCCCCCTTGTACCCTTGGCGCTGGGTGCAAAAGATAAGGATACAACAGCTACTTGCTCGCTAAAAGGGCTGCACGTAGCTGGTTGTTGCGCTGGTGGAGGCTCCTAATGGTCCTGGCACCCAACGCCTCTGTAGTCCGCCTCTCCTCGACTTCCAAAACCTGCCCAGACGGAACTACTTCCCTCTGACACCGCGCGCAAGGATACACGCAACTTACAGCAAACTATCCACAACGTGTATAAGTGCAAACAACAAATCTTGCACAACTTATTGCAAGTAACACTAACATCAGATCAGTATCTTTAGCATTTGAAAGCATTTTAAAATCTGCGTTATAGTGTTATAGTCCCTTTACGCGCGGATGGATACACTTGCTTCCCGCTGCATGCCACTACAAAGCCTACCCAACGCCTGGGGCTACAAAAAGTCTTCTTAACATATAGCATTTTATTTGACATTTTCTATGAGCCTGGGCAAGTCGCATACCTGCCACTCTATTTGAAAGGTCAAATTCTACGTGTTTGACTTTTGACTCCTGACACAAAGATGATGCTGCTGGCACTGATGTTAGTGGATGGAATTGACCAGGTGCAGAAAAACATTATTATAATTATAGCATAATTAGCATAGTGTACAATGATAAGATTGAAATGTCTGCTTAAGTCGCCATTTGTAAAGTGATGGGACCTTTCAGACACTGATATCATCTTACAAACATTGCATTTGCTGAAGTCAATTAAATCGAAATTATGCTACACTAGGACACTTGAGCAATTTAATTTTAACATCTTTAAGCAGACCTCTTTGTCCTTAGTGTATGCTTATTTAGGTCTACAGTTTGTTGTGAAATGTAAATGGACTGATGATATAACCTTGTTGCACTTTCTACACATGCCAAACCAAAGTAAAACCAAAGACTGAGCCAAATTAATATGATGTGACTAACGATGCTGACACAGTTGGGTCTAAAGACTAAAATAGAACCAACACACAGTCTGTGAGACATTTTCCAATGGCATTCTTGTCTTTGCATAATCTAAAATCTGATGGGGAAATCAGCTGAGGTGTGGTTACGTGTAACACTTGAATATTTTTTGTTGTGTCTGGATGCAATTTCAACCAAAATCCAATGTTTAGACTGTTCTCGCTTGGTTATGTTAGTATTACAAATGTATGTGGGTTGTTTGGAAAACTGAGCAAACAATGTGCAAGTGCAAAAGGAAAACAATTGAATCCTTTTACAAGCTTGTTTTACACTGTTGCTGCATCAAGTGGCTGGATATATAAGTATCAAGTGTCTTATTATGAACGAATGGCAATAATCATTTTGTCTAAATTAAGTGTTCAGTGAAGTCAGGCTGCATCCACACTTGTATTTGGACCAAATGAAAAGTCACTCAATGTTGGAACTCCATCCAATAGTTTTTCCATTACCTCTACTGTATCAGGGCTATTTATTCATATGTTTTTGCGCAACATTGTTTTTTCATAGTTTGTCATTTTGCTATTCATAATACAGTATTGCATCATATTATTATATTATGTTGCATATTCCCTCTGAGAACTGTTTCCTAGCCTGTGAAGTTTGTTTACTGACAATGACAATAAAACTTGTTTTTGGGGACCCTTAATTAGCCTACCAATCACCAAGTTTGTGATCTGCCATTTTTCCAAAAGCATTGGAACTTCCTATAGCAAATGTCTTTCCAGCAGGGTTGTGAAGGGTAGCAGCACCATTATTGTGTCTGTTTTAAATGTGTCTGTTATCTAATATAAATCAAAAGCAATATATCAAAATCAGTGTCCATTCAAGCTTATTCTTGATCAAGATTTATCAACAATAACAGCCAAAGTATGTCATTTTAAGGTCTTTTTACATGCTCTGCTTTTCGTACAACTGTTGCCTTCTTTCTGATGTGTCTCCAGCGCTTCCCCGTCGCAGAATGAGTTTTGAAGCTGCGTGCGTCTCCTCTCTGCTCCTAAATGGTTCTCTGTGAGTGACATGTGCATTAGCCCCGCCCCTCTGGCTCTGTGCAGGCGCTGCTCAGTCCAAGCGCTTCAGCAACAGCCCGAGAGCGCAGCAGCAGCGAATCCACGGCTGCAAGTTTTGGTGAGTTGGATAAGCTCCTATTTCTGTGACACAAATCTCACTTTCTCTCCTTTCCGCTTTCAAAAATCTAACTTTGTGCTTTCTGTTTGCTGGTTTTGCGCGCGTGTTCCGCCATAGATGAGAAGGTTTTTGGTGCCGTCGATGAGTGCGAGTGAAGCGGGGACTCGGTGGTGAAGACACGGGGGAGCGAGTCAGGTTTTGCGGTTCCCCATCTGACCGAGCAAGATGAGAGTCATGTAAGTACTTCTAAACTTTACTTTGTGCCGGTTTTGGACAGTCTTGTGCCTTGCTCTGCCTCGTTGAATACTAGCGTGTACCTAGCCCGGTGCACTTTACCTGCTCCACCACTCTGTATAACCGAGACAGCCTTGTAATCCCACTAACGACTTTTTATGTCTTTGACAGCGTCTGCCTGGTGGTATTCCTGATTGCGTCCACTTATGCACAAGGGGTAAGTCTTGACCATTTTTTATTGTCTGTTTTAACGTATAAACCTCGCTATTTTCCTAACCTACAAACAGATCATCTCATTTATGGCATGTTTGGAGACTAGATAATGACATATGTACATGCATAAAGTTACTTTTTCTTTGCGTAAAAACGTTTTGAATTGACTTGAACATAACGTGACTTTGCACTCGCGCTATTACGCATCACTGACTACTTATTTTAACTTTGTTTATGTCTTTAAAAGCTTTACTCAATGCTAATTTGTTCACTTGTGGCAGTTTAATTCACATTTTGTGCATGCTTGTAGTAAAGTGTTTTAGTGTAGCCAGAGGCGTAGGTTGGAGATGTAGTTTTTTTGAGTGGGCCGCTTCTCGCTGATATTAGCGATGCAAAGCTCCGCCCAGCTTTTGAATATGTAAAGAGGAGCAAGGAATATTATTAGCCGCATCAAGTAGAGTGAGCCTACTCTCATCTGTAGCTAAGATAAAATGAGAAAAATGTGGGATTTGTGCAAACTTCAGAAATGTACAGAAGACTAATAGAAACACAACTCCCACTTTTAAATTTTAATACAAGTTGTTGCAACTTAAATCTTTCCATTGCAGTTTTTTATTTCACTAATACATTTGTCTATTGTTGGATTTGTTTGTTACCATACCCAATTTTCATTACTCATTGATCTACAAACAGCCTATTCATCTAGGATTATGCTGAACAATAATTAACATTAGTGTAACTATAGGAGTACAATGATGAGTACAAAGACATTTTCTTTTCTTTTTTCCTCTATTTGCCTAGAGTCTCAGTAAAGCTCGAAAAGTGAACAAACTGTTCAGCAATGTACAAGTTTAATCCAGAAAGCATGCACTTTTGTTTACTGGTACCTTCGTTTGCACTTGTCCTCACTTGTGAAAAATGGCATAATAGCTAATACTCGTTGCTCTGTCAGTTCCTTTGGGTTTTGACTGACAAAGTGCTTTGGGTCAGCTTATAATTACAACAAGCTGTTTGTGGCTTATGACATGAGCATTTGGTGACCTATAGAGCTGCATCAACATGTTTGCAAAAGTTTTTCGAAGGTCAGGAAGTCCTTCATGCCACTAAACATTTAAAGACCTTAAGCCCAATCAGAGCTCCCTGGGGTAAACTGATTGAGGTGCATTGACTTTGAATCAGGTTCTCCTCCCCCCATAGTCCTCCTCTTTGCTGTTGTAAGTTGTATCAGAGTGACATCAATAGGGATCAATGGATGAGTATGTTAAAAAGGCAGTGACAGATGGCTTCATTGGGTGGTCTTACTACTTGTCAGAAACTGGTTAAAGCTGGAGCACCTAATTTTCATACAGTGAAATAATTTAGATGGCATTTGTATTTACCTAACTTGTCCTTTTGAACATGTTTGTGTGCACCACTAGCTTTGGAACAGGTGTACAGCTAACCAGTTCTCATCCAAAAGAGTCATATATTGAATCATAGCATGGCTTCTTACAAGTTTGAAAAAGTAATAGTTTAATAGTTAGAGGATGATAGCATGAGAATGATTGTTGTTTGTTCTACCATTCCTGACCCATTTATTTTTTGTTTAGTTTCTGGTTTATCCTGCTTGTTTCCAGTCTGATACAGCCAAAACATCACTTGTTCCCCATGTTTCAGTGAGAGGTGTGATCCAAAGGGGAAATGTGTTGCCGATTGAGTGAGCTGGTGGGCAGAGGGTTGGTTGTGTGCGACACGACAGACGCAGCTGTTGGTGAAGGGAAAACATAGCACAGAGGTGAGGCAGAGAGAGAAAGGGAGGGACAGGGGTATAGAGACGGAGACAAGGCAGAGATTGAGTTTACTGTGGCAAGTTCAGTGCATGTACAGATGAAACTGGCAAGAAAAAGGATGTAATATGTAAATACAACATTTTTACTACTCTCATTTATCATGCCAAGTAAATAAATCTTGACACTATGCAAACATTTGATGCTATACTCTTCCTGGACAACCTCAAAGCTTGATGGTCAATTAAATAAGACCTAGATACATATTTGAAGATATAGCACAGAGGTACCCCCCCCCCCCCTTTCCTGCCTGCAGTTGAATACCTGTGGATCTTGGTAGGACTTGCCCTCTCCCTGCAGGTGCAATACGGCTGCATGGGACATTCCTTTACACCTTGTCTGATTTGTGGAGCTCTGGGTTCTACTTTCTCACACCAACCATTTTCACCTTTGCTCTATCTGATTGTGACCTGAAAATTAAAATGAATCGAATTCCTTTTTAAGTTTTAAGTCGTTTTGCTAAGGTTTTATGGCCACAGATTTTATAAGAGTAAAGTGCATCATTCAGACTTTTCTATTTAACCAGTATTTGTAATTGACGCAGCTGTCAGGTCAATTAAATGTGATGTATGAATTCACTCCCATTGGTACATCTTTGGAGTTAATAGTTGCAGGCATAGAAGATATGACCTTATAGCTCAGACTGGGCCATAATTTTTCTTAACTGGGTCAAGGCAATAGTCGTATATTGTTGTTCTTTCATGCACCCACTAGAGATCAAATCGTTACAGCAAATTTTGGTGTTAACTTTTAATTTTAATTAAATTGATTGCTGTATTTGATTAAAAAAATGTGGCAATTGCATTTGCAGCATTTGACCCATACAGTACTTTGAAGCAGCTGTGGTTAAACATATTATAATTCTTTTACAGCTGTTGGGCTGCAGAGGTAGCTACAGATTAGTATGGTATGCTTTAGTTTGCTATGTTCTGAGCCTGTGTAGATTAAATTTCTTGTTATTTATGTACTTTATGTATTTTAAGTCAGAGTCAACTCCCTTTGTTTTGTAGGACTTTAGGAAAGTGTGGCTGAATCTTTATTGACGGTGTGGTGAATTTTATTGTATGAACAAATATACATGTTCATTTAACCTATTGTCAGTAGTTTGTGACTCATGTGTTGGTGGGTTATCCTTTTTCCCTGCACAGGACTCCAGGTGTAAATTAGCTTGACCCCTAGCTTGAACCTGATCAATGCATCAAATGATAACATTTTCAATTCTAATTCTTATAATAGTACATGGACTCCTATAAAAAAAGCAAAGAGGAAATAAATAAAGGGAATTTAACGTGATGTGTTTTTCAGAATGACAAAAAATGGGAATCTGCATAAAAGTCTTCAAAATAGCATGAAACTAAAAACTCTGCACACCTTGCTATACTGTATGTTCTATACAGTATGTCTTCAGGCCAAAACCTATTCCATTAAGAAACCTATAAACCACACAGCAGGTTTACGTCACATTAGCTCTCCTACGTCTCCAAACTATCTCTTGTTCAAACTTCTACTTGTGTGGTGCATTGCTACATGTATCTCGTAAAATATCGCCTGGGAATATGTTCTAATGTGTATTTAAAACACAGGTGGAGAGGAAGACTTGGGGAAAACCCATGTTTCGAAGCAGCAGCCTATGAGGATTTTATTGAAGTCAAACGTTGCCATGAAGAAGTTTTATACTGGGAATTTGGTAGAGCATTTAAGTTAAAGGTTGTTCTCTCCATTGCACACTGTTTTAGTTCAAGGACATGAACAAGGCACTTTACCCACTTTGAAATGAGTGGCATTGCCTTAGTCACTTCTTGCATGACATCTCGGTGAAATGAAATAGGCTTTTTGTATTTTTAGACAGAACATTCCTGCCCCTAGCTAAAACAACATAAAACACTACACAAAAAATACATAAAAACATGAACAGAACGATCTACATATTTTACTTACGTGCCTAATGCATTAAAAATTATTCCGCACAATAAGTTTAAATTCCCAACTTTCAGAAATCTGAGCATGCTCACAACTGAATCCTTGTTTCTGATCAATAAATGGCTCTATAATTACTGTAAATGTAGGCGGAACAATATGAACACATTTTCTCCAAACTAGATGCAATTACCATTGATTGATAGATATATATATTTTTTCAGTAACACATCTTTTTTGATTATTTTGAAATGTTTGCAGACATTTTGGCTGTAACTCCGTGTTCTTTTCATGGTTTCTCACATTATGCCTTGCCCATGTTTTAAGAAGATGGTATGAAGCTCAAAAGATCTCAGTCAATCATGTGGTTTGTTCAAACTTGGCAGACAGACCAGGTGATGAAACCATTAAATGCATGGAGTGCCAATTTAAAAGGTTATAGCAACAAAACAACACAAGCAGGGTAACATTAGGGCATCGTTAAGGAAAGGCGTCCAAAGTTTTTGTCTGTTGTCGTTTTTTGATTGACTCTTTATTAACATTAATTTAGGTACAATATGCTTTTGGTTTGCCATAAACAGACATGCAATTATTTGTATTGAAAATTAGTTATTGTGCAAATTTGTACAAAAAACATTTTTTCCCCCAACAGTTGCCAAGCTTACCCTTGTACAAAAATGTCCTTCCAATTTTGACACCTTGTTTTGATCGGTTGACAAGAATTCAATAAAGTTACAATAGTTTTGAAGGGGTTTGCAGGCCTTTTATTTTGACTGGGTTTGACAGACAGTTCAACAGCTCGTCATCTCTTTTCCAGACTCTACTTTTTGTCTCTAACGCCGACCCGCTCTCGAGTCTTACCACTTTGGGTCGTCCGTAGGCGCGCTGTTGGTTTGTCTTCCTATTGGTCACGGTGAACTCCGAAAGGTCAAAGTTCATCAATGACACAAAAGGAGGCAGCTTAACATTCCTATTCGCTCTTCACAATAGTGTCTCTCTCAAAGGGAAGACGACCCGACACAAAACAGCAGCAGACAGTCCACAAACCGACACGGAGATGAGAACATGGCCTGTCCAAATCTAGTCCCTAAATGCAACTCACATTAAAGGCCCGGCACAGGATTTTTATTGTTTAAAAAAGGGCTACATAGAACTACTGTTGGAGTCCTTAAGTCATTTTTTATTTAATTGATTGATGAAGTTTTTAGTGAATTAACTAAAGAAGAAAAATGTATACATTGGTCTAATCTGCCTATACAGTACAGTTTCTTATTCTTTTTCTGTACAAATTGTTTTGCATTTTGATTTTTGAATTGTATTTGATTTATTAAGATCAAAAAGATACTTTTTAGCTTTTGCCGAACCCCCTTTTTATTGAAGTAGTTAGTTAGTCTTTGGTTAAATACAGACTCCATAGAAGTATTTAATGAAAAAAAAAAAAGTTTACATTGGTCCACTTGTTTTGCTCACTTACCTAATACACTTCAAGACTCCTAATTGAGCTTAGAAGCGTAGAAAAAGAAGTTAACAACCAACATGCCAACAGCCCACTTCCTGGTTTGAGAGAAAAAAAAAATGCTTTTTGATAGGCAGGGCAATAAAACCTTGTTGATTTTATATTAACATAAAAACCAAGCTCAATACAGGGCTTCTAAATTATTGCATTGCTTTTGGCCCACATGTTGCACAACTTGACACAGAAATTAACCAGGATACTTTTAGGCCCTGATTTGTCTCTTTCGGTGTGTTGCGTTTGACATGTTGCCTGAAGGGTTAGTTTTTCTGCTGTCAGAGTGATGCCGGGGCGGGGCAAAACTGTCTCGACTTGCCCCTTGTCTCGTTCTGCCTAATGCCGCGGATCGCCCCTGGGTTTGTTTGCACTGCTCCAGGATTAGGCCTTTTTCCTATCACCTCCGTTTGTTAGGCTTTCTCCTATCTTTCATTCTTTTCCCCGTTGCGCCTTTCTTTGCTCTTCGTTCATACTTGGCGTTTCAAAACTGGGCTTATCTCTCAAATTTGGACAAAGTTGGGTAAATAGAGCGCGTTCGGAGGGCTTTTGTGCAGAATTAACTTTACCTCTTGACTCGTTGTTAGCAAACTTTAACTGGAGTGTT
This sequence comes from Mugilogobius chulae, assembly GCA_038363315.1. Lineage (NCBI taxonomy): Eukaryota > Metazoa > Chordata > Actinopteri > Gobiiformes > Gobiidae > Mugilogobius > Mugilogobius chulae. The sequence goes on along the minus strand of CM076404.1, from coordinate 23,099,504 downwards.
TGCAGTAACTTACAACGAGGAGGGTTAGTCCAGTTAATAAACCACTTGCATTTGCTGAGGAGCTATTTGCAGAAGATCTAAAATGCTAAAAATAAGCAAACCAAAAGTCAACCTTGTTATTTAAGCACAACATAACTACATTTTCTGATAGCGAACCTCCATGGCAATGCTTTTGAGCTGGATTTAACCAATCATAGTCAAGTATGAACTTTCTGAAGAAGAAAATGATGCTGTTTACCTCACACACAACAGGAAAAAACAATCACAAAACGTGATCTGGCTACAAGAAAATGAAATCTATACATTTTTTGGCGCATTGTTCAGGCCTAGTAGTAACTAAAGCTGGCTGCGCACACTCACGAGGATTTAAGATCTTTAACAATTTAGATGCGTCAAAAACAGAACAGACCACAGACTTAAGGACGTTTGTCTAAGAGTCGCCAAATGTTACAGAAAGAACAGAGACGACACAGAGTTGTGGAGCGCAGCAGCGAGCGGAGAACAGTGTGTGCGTCACGTGATCGAGCGCAGAATGTTTTCTTTCACATGCGTGGTTATTAAAGTGAAACAATAACGATGAATTTGAAAAGTGGATTAAGCAAGGTTTATAGATGTCACAGGAGAGCAGAGGGTAAGGTAAGGAGCTGTTACACTGACGCATTGTGGGCGTGAAATGAAAAAGTGTAAACAAACAAGTGTTGGTCGTGTTCTATTGTCTAGTAAAGTAGGCGCATGTTTCTTCTTTATTTTACATTTTAAGAGCCACCATCACAAGGCAGATGCACCAGATGCTGTCTGTGAACATGTGAACCTAACGATGATGCGCCCTGACACATAGTCGTAGAGTTGCAGTGACCAACAGACATAACGACAAAAAATATCTTACGAAAATCCTTACTCTGTCTTGCCATGCCTCCCCGAACTCCCAGAGGGGCACATCAGGCTAAAACTCCTGTAGCGTGCAGAAGAGGTAGAAATGCTACCATGTGGAAGTTAAACATGCAGCAACTTTATCAGTGTCCAGTGATTTGTACATTGATCATTTATAGAGCTGTCATGAATAATTATTTACATTTTAAGGTTTGTTAATACAGTTTCAACAGATGAAAATGTTGCTGTTTTTGCACAGTTCTATCATCAATCATTATTTTTCTACCGCTCGTTAGACGTCGCGGGTGACTGGAGCCGGGGAACACTGTTGAGATGAGATCATGAGATGTTGATTTGGTCTGACGAAAGATTCAAACTCATGATCTCATTGGGAAGCTAGAGCTCTAATTGCTCTGCTGCCATGCACCCACTGTCATTTTAACTTCTGATAATTATTTGAAGGATTATTTTAATATTGACTTGTGACAAAACTGCATTTTTACGACTTTGTGACTAGACTTCTCATAATAGCCAATTTCTTTTGAATGTACATTAACAATAACACACATTTAGATAATAGTGTGTGTCATTAACAGACTTAATACACAGAAATACATTTTAGCTTGCACTTTCAAAATCTAGAGGCATGATCTAAAATGTAGCCTTAACAAATACAAAAGAAATCTGCATTTTTGATTAGTTCACCCTATTTAGGTTTAACAATTGAATCTATCCATTCTGCGACATCCTATTACTTAGACTAAAGAAAGCCATTAGGACACATTTAGAAGTCTGGCAATTTCAGCTTTGATGCCGTGGCTTCCTAACATCATTACTTTGGCATTAACCGCCATTATAACGCAAACCCTTTAACTACAAAATCTCTTCCTTCACAGTGCAATTATCATATGCATGCCTCTGCAGGGAAACACACCTACCTTTGTTTGTCCTGTGCTTTGAAAAAATACACCTGCAGTTTCTCAAAATGCCAGGGTTTACAACCGAATCATTTTGCAAAAACATTTAATTTCATCTTTTAAGACTAAATTTACATTTTATGATAAGTAAAAGTTTGTTTATAGTGTAACATTTTAAACATCTTATTGTCGATATGTTTGACATTATTTGCGACCATTCAGATCTTCAACTTTGATGAGTTTTCCGGCCCAATTCAGACTGTCTTTTTTGTTTCATTGACATAAACAAGACCTGGAGAGCTCGTGGAAGTGGAAGCAGGTTGATGTTTGTCCATTTTAAGGCCAAGTGGCAGGTCTGGCTGACAGCAAGTGCAAACAAAACCAAAACAGATGTGTGCTCAGCTCTAAAATCCTGTTTAACTTTATCTTTAGCAGTGCGGCGCAAGTTCAGGCCAAAGAAGGGAAGCTCCGGTCTCTATTTACTTTAGAAATGACAACAGAACACGTTGAATGGGAGTCAGTGGAGTGACCCATCAGTGGAGTCAGTGGAGTGTCCCACAAAGAGCATCAAAGACTAAAGATGGATGAAGTTTGGGAAAAGAGCTTTTTTGCTTTGAGCCATGTCAAGTCTTTTTAGCTGTGTAACTTTTAGATCATTTTAGAATATTGCAGTTGTTGTGAGCTAAATCGAAGGCTTGAAAGCAGCAAAACAACACTTACTAGGATTGCCACAATATCATATTTTAGTGTTGCAATTATTGTGAGACGAATTGTCACGATTGAGCGATTCACAATTACAATTACCATGAACAAAACAGATAAATCTTTCATAATCTTTCAATCTCAATGCCTAGTTTCTATAGAATTAACCAAAATACTTTTTTTGCCTCTTAAATGTACTTGTAACATTTGTATGATTACTATTCTTTTGTTCTTGCTTTTATTTTGTGATTTGAACAATCATTAATAGCAATTAACCTATAATCTTGACATCCCAAATGTTGACGATATTATCATTTTTTTTTTCAGAATTTTACCCATTTTTTACTCTTAAGATTTTATTTCCCCCCTCATTCTTACAAAAATGGGCGCATATTTCCTTCCCCAGTCACTTCCGGCCTCGTCTTCACAGTTGCACACTTGTTGGGAGGTAAAACACCGCTGCCATAGAAAGACTATCATTGCTGCATCAAAAGTATGACTTATCCCTGTAATTACGACATCTCTGCCATGTTTCCCTTCTGTTGTGTCTCCCCATCCCCCTAAAACTGGAACTCTGCCAGGTAAAGCACGCGCCTCACTGTGCAGGCAACTCCATTACCCACAACACCCTGCTCCTTCCTGTTTACTGTCTAATAAACAGTACTCTACATAGTACATTATTTTTATTGGGTAAAAATGTAGGATTGCACAATATTGGAAATGATAGTGAAATGCGATATGTCTATTAAGTGTTGCAGTAATTTTATTATTGTATTTAATTCACTCAAATATTGTAATGTCCTAAATCAATTTCTTTATTTAGAAGACAGAGCTGTAGCTAGTCTGGTTAAATTGATCTTTAAAATCATTATAAAAGAGGGTTCTTTGTATGCTGTAGGGCTGGGCGATATATCGATATATATCATATCGAGATATTTACTGAACAAAATATGAATTTTGCCATATTGTACATATAGATTTATTTTTATTCTAGGTAAAAAGTGCTAATAAAATTGATGTAAAGTAGTTACGGTTACAGAAAAAGTGACAAAGAAAATGGGAAGATTAATTACATTATTTATTTGGTATATTAATCAAATTATAAACTTGTGGTATGCATAAAATTTAGTTTTCTTTGGCTTTCTTCAACAAAAGATAAAACCAAAATTTAATTATTCAATGTAAAGTTAGATTCCTACATTTTAATCAGCAGACTACAGGCTTAAAAAAAATTCACTTAAAAAAATCTACTTTCAAAGATATTGAGATATATATCCAGTATCGAGATATATAAAAAATATATTTGGAGATATAAAATTTTGTCCATGTCGCCCAGCCCTAGTATGCTGTTTATGTTGCTCTATGCTTCAAAATAATGCTCAATTCAAATAGTTGTTCTATCTATAGCTTACACTTCATCCTCTCCAATTGATTACATTGTTTATCGTTATTTTTTCTATATTTCTATACAAGCGCAAAATATCTTTTACCAACAGTTTTAAGTTGTTTCCATTTGACATCTTCCTTGGTGATCCTTCGATGGTGGTCAAGCCTAAAACAAGTCCTCCCTTTTGCTCTCTTATCATGTAGTGTTAACTGTGCCATAAATCTCTAAACCTTCTCCGCTCTCTCACAGGCCTAACCACGGGGCAAAAATACCACATTAGTCTGAAATATGTCATCTGTACTGACCAGCAGTTTAACCCTCAACTTTTCCCATTTATCATGTCTGACAGGGCTGATAAGCAGCAGTCAATCTTAGTGTTTTTGATGGCAGAGATTGTTTTGCGAATGTTATCAGATCTGGTGGGAAATTTGTGTGAAATTTACAAACATTTGGGTTTGGTTGAGTGATTTTGTGATTATCTGAATTTCGTGGGAGGTTGTTTACGAGGCAGTAGCGATGTTGTTGGATTCCTTAAAGAGGGAGATTCCGAGTGATTAGGTCAGTGAGTCCTCTGGCGATTTCCAGTGTAAATGTTAGAAGGAGGACCACATTAAAAAAATAAAGCTTTTGCCTGGCTAAAGAACTTAACTATTCATTTTACAACATTGTTAAGGTCATTACAATTAAAAAATGTGCTTAAAGTGGTAATGTGTAACTTTTTGGGGGTAAAAAAAAATTAAATTCCTTTCTAATGTTAAAACATTAGTTTGGGGCATTTTTCATTGATATGCATCACTTTCATGCCAAACTGTGGAATAGCTAAAGGAACACTATCCCCATAGAAACAAGCAAGAGGAACCTTATTTGGGACATCTAAATCTCACTCTCACTAAATTTTAGTGAGATGCAAGTCTGCTCCGAGTAAAGACATACATTTTTATAATTAAATAAATTAATCATTTATGTAACGTTTGTAGTCCGACAAAACATTCAAGTAACAAAGCAACGCTTTTGGTCAAGTTTATTTTTTGGCTAAAAAGTTACATATTGTATCTTTAAACCTTGTTAATTTAATCAGTTTACAATTATTTTAGCGCTTTACTTTTACTTCCTGGTTGTAAATGATGACATCATACTTGGAAAGTAACTACATTTTAAAATAAAAAAAATATATATATTTTATTATTTTGTTAGTAATTGAGGATCAGAAAAAGGTGTTTCTTTTGTGTCCCATGTTTGTTTATAAATAGAATGTTTTTGCTTTCTGTAATTCTCATCATTTATATTCACAAATCTGATTAAACTATGATTTATATTTATGTATAAATATAATGATGCACTTTAAATTCAAACTAGAAATTCTGTCAAAGCTGTAAGATTGCTCTGCTGCTGGAACGTTTCTTGCCAAATTGAAATTAGAGTAACTTAATGTTCAAACTTTAAAGAGTTATGATCCATTATCAATTGTTTCAGGTAAAATAACAAATTAAGTCTATTTCATACATGATTTAAACTTTTAAATCAAATGGTAGAATAATTTATTTCCTTAGTTTTCATCATTGTCGTGGTTTCTTTGACTAAAGTCTGACTCTCCCTCTCTGCTCGTACTTGAGCTTCATTATTGGGTTTTGTAAAGAACCTCTTTGGTCCCTGGCTCTGCTCTCTGGTGCCTAACACTGCCCCAAAAAGCCCCTAATGAGCCCCTGACAAACCAGCCTATTGTACCAGAGCATGCTGCACGGTTCTCCGGCTTCTCCTGCCAACTGCATTGTCTTAATCCGCTGAGAAAACAAGTTTATTTAGCGAAGAGAAGTGAAAGTGTCCGCAGGGCTGGTGCCGTGTTTGTCAACATGAGGAGCAGTTGTCCTGAATATTCATTTGGCGGATCATCGAGTGGTCTATAAATAGATGACAGCTTAGTCACCAGCAGTAAGAAGGCGCAAGATAGTGCCAAGTGCATGAGCAAGTGATACTAGGAGACTTCTTAAATATGGAGTGAAATGGAATTCTTTTTGGATATTTTGAGAGAAATTCGTACCAAGAAGGTCCTGGGATTGTTTCTGTATCATTGTTTTTCATTAGTTAAATAAATGATTTAATTACTTGACTTTTGCAGCAAAGTCCCACTTAGATTCAGAATCTCTCTTGCAGGGGAGTTCTAAGGGACGGGAGAGAAGGTTTTGGGGGAGAACATGCAAACTCCACATAGGAAGGACTCTGGTTGCCTGGGAATATTATTAGGCCAGATCACTAACTGTTGTTGCAGTTTCTTAAGAAGGATAGATCCAGTCAAGCGGGCCAACTCGCTGTGATTGGTCATTCAAAGTTATGACAAAAAAAGTGGAAAGTTTAGAAAAAAAAATAGAGTAAAGATTGGGTATTAGGTGTATTTCTTAGTATTGAAATCAAGTTTGAAATTCTAGTACAATACTAGCTGGCTGTACCTATAGTTGTGCATACATTTGTATTAATTACAAACACTTGAACTATGTAACTTTTGCTATTCTGCTATGTTAATCTTGCCCATCTTTCACATTCTCAATTTTACTACCTTTATCTCCCAGTCTTGTCTCATCGCTGAAAGCCAAGCACAAATCTTTTAAACCGTATTAGCAGCTTGACATTGGCTGAAGATTCATAGCCAGAGGACTCTCCGTTTGAACAATAAAGCCTTAAATAGTCCCTGACACTGGGGCACACAGACTCTATATCCTGCAGCCGTAAAACACCTCCGAAACTGATAGGACCAAGTGTTGTTTTTTTCCCCGAGGTTAAATAGATAATCAGATATGAGCAGTTTGAAGTGAGAGTTTTTGTGGGTAACATGCATTGACAAGATTGTAATAAACAACTTTAGTAGGGCTCAGTTGTGGTTTTATGACACTTACATTAAGGCAGGGTTAAGCAATTTACATAAATGATTAGAAAACTAACTATCCTAAACTACAAAATGCAATTTTTTTTTATTTAGGTTTGCAACAACTTTTCATTGTTCTGACTTTAACTAAAGTTGCCCACACACTACACGACTGTTGGCTCATTTTCCCATGTTAATTTCAGTCGCACTTAGTCACACCTAGTCGAGATTAGTCGAAGCTAGTTGAAGGCAGTCGCAATTGTGTCACCCGTGTAGTGTGCGGATATCTGCGACCGGACTGGCGTTCCAATCGTGTAGTTTGTGGCAGGTCTAGACTAGACTAGACTCCAGTCGCATGTTTTTAAACATGTTGGAATTATAAGCCCGATTTTTGCCTCGCTCCGGTGCTGTTCGCCGTTTCTGATGCTCCTCTGGGCAAACATGGAGCCCAGCGCTAATGAAAACAGCCGAGGAGGCACTGGAAACAGCGTTTGAGGTTAAATTTTCTGTTTACGTCTTTTCTGATGGAACAAGCGCAAAAACAGCGGTAACGGCGAGGCACAGAGTGTAATTTCTCCCTACGTATCAAATGAACAGTGTTCAAAATGCACACACGGTAGTTTTTACACCTTTGATGACCAGAACAACAGCGCACCATAGACTGTATATCAGCGCGCTCACCCTCCTCTCTCCTCTCCCTCCTCCTCTCTCCACGAAGCCCTGCAGACGTCCTCCTCACTCCAAACAACACAAGTTTTCTTTTGATAAAACCTCATAAAAGTAACGCATCTACGTAAAATCCACAGGGAAAAAATGTCCAACTTCGTCACCTCTTTCGCCATTTCTAGAGTGATTTTAAGAGAGCTAGCTAACTAGTGCTGTTTGTGCCGGTGTTATGGTTATTTCAGCATCACGTCAGGACGCGGAGGGTCACATGAAATTAAATGTTCTGCTGATAGAGTAGTCCTGTTTTCAGTTGCCAATCACAGTTGTGTAGTTTGTGGTGTCAGTCATGTAGTGTGTGGTCTCAAACATTCTAGAATCACTCTCAGTCCAGTCTTGTAGTGTGTGGGCAAGACTCGCATTCTAATTAGTCACAACTGGAAAGTTGTGTAGTGTGTGGCCATACCTGCTTGTCAAAGCCTGATCCCGTCAGATCTCAGGGGCTAAGCAAGAAAGGGCCTGGTTAGTACTTGGATGGGAGACCGTTAGAACACCAGGTGTCACAGTGGGACGACAGGAGTAGATTGCCGTTGTGTCCTTGGGCAAGACACTTAACCCACACTGCCTCAGTGTCCGCGTACACTGGGTGAGTGGTTGCTAGATTGTAAAGCGCTTTGAGTGCCTGGAAAGGTAGAAAAGCGCTATATAAATAGACCATTTACCATTTTTAACTTAAAAAAAATAAAATATCGGTACTGTAGCTATTTAAATTTGAATTGTAGACATTCACTTAGTATTATTATGAAACACAGAAATTCACGATTACATACTTGAAATCACAATTATTCAGTCGATTTTTAACACCACAGAGAAGGCGGAGCATCAGGGCAGCTTAGGCAAAAGAAAATTAACTTTTAAAATAAAAGTAGGTGACATATCTCAGAAATGGTCAGCTGAAAATGTATTTTACACAATACTGTTTGTGAGCAACTTTCAAACTCAAGGAATGACAAACGTGCGTGTAGAGTTCACGTTAAATAATCACGATTACTCAATTATAAATGTTTTTTTGTCGTTTACTTCAATAATCATAATTGAAACTGAAATTTAAATTTGCATTTAAGCTTTCCCAAAACATAGTTGTACACATTTGAATTTCTCCATTGATATTGCATTCCCTTTTTTGCTTACAAACTTTTATAGTAGGCTATACTTTATGACTTAAAATTGCTTTTAAGTACGCACAATCTATTTTGTTCTAGAATAGGTAACTATACTATTATTAGGGAAACAAGCAAGTAATAATAGTATTGCATGGTCCTGTTTTACTGTGTATGTAACTCAGTGAATCTTCAAATCTTTGAATAGAAAACTTGTCATTCTTAAAGTTTACTGTCTTACATGAAGGAGACAGAAGGAGCTTGGTCATTTTTTTGGTTCATGGTGCAAGCAGGTATTTGAAGTATTGTGTATACAGCGTAAGCGCCTTAGAAACATTTTTTTCAAAACAAGTGTTGGTGCCTGGTCAGGAAATCCCACACTGACCTGTGAGGACTGTCCCTGCCAAATGACACACATTTTAGGCTGAATAATTATGCACAGTCATATTCACAACTTGAATGATCACTATTAGCAAAATTATACTGCTGTTACTTTAGTAATATAAAGTCCCCAGAGAGTTTAATGTCTCCATAACATCTTGAGCATAATCTGCTTCATACTTTTATCATGCTGTATAAAAATCTATGTTTTATTTTTTCATCCAGTAAATCAAACCACTTGCTTGAACAATACTAATACACAATTAGTAGTAAAATGTCACAGTGCTATACATTTAAACTCTATATCTGATCAAAACTACAATAATCATTTTGAAAGAGTCATTAAGGAGGACCTTATTTTGTCCAGTTTGGATTATATATTTGAGCACCAATTCTTCCTTAAATGAGGATCTATTTTTTTTGCATAGTTTTGCTTTTATTTTTGTTGAGTAGTACTTTATTTTGAATACTTCTGACAACCATGCTGGTTACATTGTTTATGAGGTTCAATGCATATTTTTATTACATGATGTGTTATTAACGCTACATTTCCAAAATGAAGATGTGTAAATACTGTGTAACTAATGTAAAAAAGTGACATTTTTGAATTACCTTGAGCTTTATCAGATTCAAATAAAGACCATGTACAGTAGTAACATGTAGAAAGTATTCTGATTTGCTTTGAAAAGCAAAGAATACAATGATGGTATTGAAATCATTAATGGCAGACTATTCTTTCTTTGACTATCCCAAATTACATTCAGTAGAAGGTCTACTGTCATAAATTGGCTCTGTCATGTATGTGACACTTTTGTGAAAGCAGGTCAGTGGTTGTCAAAAGTCTATCCATGTCAACCACTTTGACTGTGGATCATCTTTTTGTGACCCGGAGGCTGCCTCACACACATGCTGGAGGAATGTGCACCTCCCGGCACAAAGCAGAAAGGCAATGAACAAACGGACATTTCCTTCTGAATGAAATCCTATTATATCTGCTCATTGATCGAGTACTAAGACTTTTTTGTTGTAAATGAGTAAACGTTTTACAGTATTTTGTAAGCACAGCACTATGCTATTAGGTAAAAGCAGTGATGAAGACCATTATGGTCAAAACGCATTGGCGTCCCGATACAAAATAAAGAACTTTTAATTTAATAATCAGTGTGCCTCGGATCTTTTGTGCCTCATCTAACTCGCACTGGAAGGGAAGTTTTTGCAACTCTCAATGTTTCTTAGACATCCTTGTAGAGCACCTGACTGTTTTTACTGTTTTTATACGTACCTTAGCACACTCTTTTGACCCAGTGAAGCAATCACTCTCGCCGTTTCCATACTTTTAGATTCTGTTTATTTCCATATTAACAAAAAGGAGCACTTAGATTGGTTGTGCTTACAGGGTTCACTTTCTATTGAAATATGTTTTTACGCCATAAATGCAGCCCAAAATGCAGCCCAAAATGCAGCCCAAAATGAAATAAAGTGAGTATTGCGTCCCAGTGAAACTTGGAGCTTGAATGTTCCGAGTTCCAGCCTGTAAATTCTTACTCGAAGAAAATGTTGGATGATGTAACTTGATGATGTAACTTGAACATAGTTCTGCTCTGTATTTTGTGAAAAGATAAATCTCAGACAACTTCATTAGTGATCTTACCTGTGTCATTTTCTCTGTAATTTATCTCTACAGTCCGTTCACTTCTGTGAAACTGCTCCGCACATCTTTTGCGCTTCTGCCATTAGAAACGTGCTGTTACGTGGCTGCAGTGCTAATGTTGCTAACGGCTACACAGAGCTAATGTAAATAAATGCACAAATTCATTCTTTTGTGCTGTTTATTAACTCAGACATTATATTTTTAGTTCGCAAAATTGACATAAAGAGATCTCTATTTTGGGTATTTTGAGAAATTACTGTAAAAATACTTCCAATGCGACAACTGGAACAAACAAGCTTGGAGAAAGCATCATTCAGAGTTCTAACCTTCGTAGACTACCGGAGCGTAGCACTAACCTGCAGTTTAAATATCTACTGCATTTTTTGATGGTTTGTTTGTTTTTGCATGAAAATCAGATACATCAGCTTTAATGTGTCAACTAGGTATGATGTAACAGCTTCAAATTTTCCGATTACATTTATTGAGAGAAGAAAATCACTATTTAAATATTTATTGACACAACAAAACTAAATCCTTAATTATACACAACACAAAAATTTTATTTTGTGACATCCTTCTAAACCTCCTTCGTGTCGTTGGTCTGACCCAGAGGCGCGAGCTGTACCTTTTACTACAGGAATGCTCTCTTTTTGGGCAGAAGTTGTGGTGACATTTAGGAATCCGTGACGACCGAGTGAGGGGCAGGTCTGGGCCGGGACCCTTCAGCCTCTCGGGGCTCAGAGCTGATGAACCGTTGCCGCGGGCGACATTCACATTCCATGTCATCACCATAGTTACACCCCCTCCCTCCCCTCCCTTCTTTGCCCCGGAGAAGCTCAGGGTCACACACCTGTCTGCACCTCCAGACTACACCTTTACTCTCCATCATCTGAACACACTTTTTATGAAAGCATTGCAATTTATTTTGGGGTTTCTGGTTTAATTGCGTTCTGTTTTGTCATATTTTAAGCACATCTCACAGAAATTATTAAAGGTGGTGTAGCTAACATTTTTAGTTGTAAATTGGTAAACTTTGTGCTTTCCACTAAAAAGTATACAGTAAACACAGCGCTTTGTGAACAAATGAGACCTCTGTGTACTGTCTGAACTGAATAATAAAGAATTTTAGTTCTAATCAGGAGCTTAATGCTGCTCTCTGATTGGCTGAGCTGGGGTGGTCCTCTCCAGTTTCACTTTGTTGTTTGTAAAAAGTTTATAAGCCAGTAATGCAACCAAAATGAATACATGTCGATATTGAGCATGTGTCGAAGGATTTATGAGAGAAAGTTTAAAACCTAAATCATGTAAAAAATTGCTACCCCACCTTTAATATAAATCATATAATTACATGTATTTTTACTTTTTGAATTAAATTTTGATCTTTTTGATAGCTTCCTTATTATAACCTTTTCATTGAAATGTGATTTATTCAGTTTTTGTTCCATATAATTAATAGTGTAGGGTCAAACTGTGACTGCGTTGTCCACATGTAATTGGTAAGCGTTTTATTATTCATGAACCAGGAAGTGTGCTGTGAGCACTTTAACCCTACTGTGCAAAATCTCTGAAAATTGTGACGAAATTGTGGGAACAATTAAGATGTTTGGAATGTACTAGGAAAGTGAGAACTAAGTTTACCAGGAGTGCTGCAAAAAGTTTGAAAGAGCTTGCATTTTTGTGTTTTTAGCTAGGGATGGAACGATTCACTGAAGTCATGATTCGATTCAGTTTTCAATTCTCGATTTTATTAGTTTATCTGTATATTTATCTATATACAAAGCCACTGTTGTTAGTGCTCAGAACTTGTATTTTTTATGAACATTTGTATACAGCAATATTTACTGTGAAAGTTTTTATAGCTTTATTTTTAAATATTTTTAAATAATTTATTCTAAACATACAGTATTTCACATAACGTATAAGTTGCATGCTCGCTTCTGCTGTCTTAAAATTTTCTCTACTTTCCTGTGCGTCTTTGTTCTTTAGTAATCAGAATGCAAGTTTAAATATGCTTACAGTTTGAAGGACTTGAAGTGACAGTTGTTATTTAGAATTATTTGTCTGATGCTATGTTGTGATTTCCAGACAGATGGCGACTTGTTTCCCCTCAGGCTGAATCTGCCAAAGTCATACATCTCATAAAAGTGTGGGAACCAAATCTAGGGTCATGTCAGATAAGGTCACCAAAAATGGTCATGGACGAGGTCAAACAAAAGATCACAAAACCCCAGCAGGCAGCAACACTGCACCTAATTCTCCCTCTGCGTTTCATAAAACTCAATGACACCTCAATGACATAACGTTACATGGCGTTTCAGGAATTTGTGGTCGGACAGGAGCGCACTTGCAGGTAGATGTAGGTACACACGAAGGCAAACAGACAATAATGACCCCAGCAGAGGTCATGGGTGTATCCAAGGGTTTACTTTTGAAGTGCGTTTTCTTAGTCTTGTCACTGATAGGAGAAGAGATGAGTGATGGACAGAGAATTACCAACCGCAACTGTAGCTCATGCTGTTTTTAATATACAAATATCAAGGCTAGACCTTTGTGTTACCAGGGAAGCTTTGTGAGAAAAAAAAGCATCGAGTGTTGAAAGAATGTGACCGAAGAAACAGAAATCTTTGTTTTCTGAAGAATTAGGCTTCATTTCTAGCTTATGAAATCAAACTTTAAATAAGTAAGTAATACAGTGTGCCTCTTTCTAAGTGAAAACAAAAGCAAAGTTGTCAAATTAATTGAAAATCAAATATGAATGATTACTATTGAATGTAGAAACCTAATTGAAATTAGTGTTACTGAATAGTTTTACAGTCACCTTTAACTTCACCAAAGCAACATAGTAACATAAAGAAAGTCCTCTTATTTTGTATTAAAAATGTCTAAAAAGCATTTTTGTTAGCATACATTTATGTGCCGATTACCAATATAAAAAAATACCTGTGTAGGAATGAGAATAGCATTTTATGCAGGAATTTTTAAACGTACTATATGAAGTATAACAAATAGTGTTATCTAGAAAACATTGTTACTTATCTTGCTCTAATGAACTGCCATGCAAATAAAATATAAGAACAAAACAAAGTAAAAATAAAACTATTGAAGAGCTCAAGGTACCAAAGACATAATATGTTTTCTGGTCTTATGTATGTATATTTAGATTGTAGATACTATGACACACTAGTCAAGTGATCAAAAGCGGTTTAGCTTAATTGAAATGACTAACACTTCAAATCAATGCTCTGAATGTCTACTAGATATTGACCTTCCTTAAAAGCAAGATAAAATATTTTCCCCCAAAATTTTATACAGTCAAAAATCATAATCAACTTATGGCTTTCAACTTATAACAGCAAATAGTTACAGAAAGTGACAGTCCAAGGCGGTTTGTGAGTCTGTATTTCGTCAACAATAGTCCCTCATTATGTTGCATTCTTTCAGAAGACCCATCATTTACTCACACTGTTATTTGTGCTGTGTGTCTAGTCACAAAGCAGTTAAGAAGACCTTTTTGACCGGTGAGCCAAAGGTTAAGCTAAGGCAAGCTAATATATGCCTCAAATGGACCAAGCAGGTACACAATGCAGAGGGATGTAATTCGTGTGATGAAAAATGAGAGACCGTGGAGCTGTTTTCAAAAAAGAAATTTCTACATTTGTGTAATCAAGAAAGTGGCATCAAATAAAAAAAAAACAATTTGCACATAACTAACACAGACTAACAGTTTAAACTGTTTTGTCATTTAGCAAAATTTTCTTAGTAGCACATTTTAAGCTCAAAGTATTCAAACAAAAAAGGATAATGGACTATAACATAGTTTGCTGCAGTGGTTCTCAAACTTTTCACACAAAGTACCACTGATGATAATATTTAACCATCGTACGTAAATTTAGATGGACAGTCAATGACAATAATGAGTCTAGCACTGATTTAGGAGGATGATTGAAAGTGAGAACTGCTGAGCTCTTAGGTCACTGTTGAATTACTGCGTTTAAATTGACCGTAAGGCAGTATATTTGCATGAAAGTGAGGTAGACTTTTGAGGATTTAAGGGACAGTTGCAACTGGTTTGGACATGTAGTGGTGAGATAATGTGCAAGAGAATTACCCAGCTGCAAGGTAAACTCCACGTGAACCTGTTTTGTCCATGTCGAGGTCAACAATGAGCCTATAGGTGATTTTGGATGAAATGTTTTAAAAATGAATGAAAGAGAATTACGTTTACAAGCAATGACTTATCTTAGTTAGTGCAGGTTCGAAAAATATTAAATTCAATCTATATTGGAGTAATCATCTTGATCTGAGTTGAGTTAAGTTTCATCAGTTTGCTTTAGTTAGTGTAAAGGAACGCTTTCATGGTATTTTAGACTTCCTCATTTCCATCCAAATTGGGCCAAAACCTCGAACTACACCTGAACTAGAAAATGACTAAAGACACAACCAATCTGGACTGAAATGAGGACAACAGAGGCAGTAAAAGTTGTCATGGGTAGGCGAGATAAAGCAGAGCAGTTGTTTTAAAGTGGTGGATGAGTTATGTCCTGGAGGCCCTCTCTGCTCCTCGTTTTGTCTCGTCTCAACGACCAGGGTGAAGAGTTGAAGTGATGGATATAGTCTGTTCTATAGAAAATGGCACTAATCTATTCACACTTTTCATGAGGTGAAGATTTGTCATAACGTACATGCATTGTTTGTGTTCAATCATAGATATTTTAAAGTGATAAATGCCGGCCCTCAACACGTTCTCTCACATACAGTATATCAGAAACATGTAATTCAAGGAACCTTAAGTCTGCATATCTGCATCCATGATAAAAATGAGCGTAGCTGCAGGGTTCCTGTTATTTATCTGCTTGATGTAAATCCCTCAAAGCTCCTACAAACTTTTCAAACTAAACTTTCTACTAGAAAAGCATTAAGGGGATGTGAAAGGAGGGCCTGGGCATGAAAAGTAGCAGTGTGATTGGCTTGACAGTAGGGATGGAAAATCGATCGAAAACATCGAAAATCAATCTAAGTTTGCAGAAATCGAATCGAAAGGCTAGAATCGATCAGTTTTTTTCATGCAGCCACTGACTTACACACACACTCTGTATTTGTATATTACAAACAGTATTACAAAAATAGTCAGAATGTTTGAAGAAACAAAGCCTGACCTTGTGCCAGACTTGACTGAATGTGATTTATTATGTTGAGTTAACAACTGATGGGTTAACGACTCTAAATATAGACACTAAAAATGACTGTTTACTGTTTGGATGTAAAAAAAAATCACTAGTTCTAAGCTCTAACAGTGGTTTTGTTTTAAATGTCATGTAATATGGTTTGTTTTGTGTCTTAAGAAAAAAAAAAGTTAATATAGATAAACTAACAAAATCGAACAAAATCGAAAATCGTGGCTACAAAATCGAAAACTGAATCGAATCGTGACTTAAGTGAATCGTCCCATGCCTACTTGACAGTAGGAGTTAGTGATCAACACGCAGTTTTGAGTGGACAGATCAATACTGATGTGTAGAAATGACTCTGGCCTTTGCGGTGAGACACCAAAGGTTTGTGACAGTTTTAAACTGAAACTTGCACACTAAAATTGTCAAGAAGTGACGTCGTAGATAATGCTATTTAAACACAGCCAAAAAAAGTTGTTTTAGTGTTTTAGGGTTCACATTAAATAGCAAGTACAAACAATATTTAAAAGACAATTAAGTACTTCTAGAGACTGTTTAGGGGTATATTTTTTCATGTTTTTGTTGTATTTTGAAAAATTGCAGATGTATCAAAACTGTATATTGGAGCAGATTCCTGGTTTTGCTGAATTGCAGTTCCATAATATTAGTTGATATTGTGTTTGGGTCTTTAGTTGGAGCAATAAGATTATTGTTGGCTGATCCATGTTTAAAATGTATTCATACAAAGTTGTGCAGTTGTTGTTTTTTTCAGAATAAATACGTTATGTAATACAATTTGATCCATGGCTTATTTGTAAGTGTTTTGAAAAGAAATAAGCCATTTTCAGTTTAGTTTTTGTTCCTGCAGTAGAATCATTGCTAGTATTCCTTTCAACTGATATGTAGAGCCAAAATGATCTGCAATGGTTTTCAGAAACAATCCAGCTTTTCTAACTATTGATTAAGCTTGTTCTACTACACTTCAGAATGTTATGATGCCTTTTGTTTATTGTAGCTAACCTAGTTTCTTGTTATATTCTGATTAAACATAACTCTGTGACATTTTTGGAAAATTATGGTCTCCACTAGTTGCCTATTGACTCTTCAAAGTCGCTGGCAGCATTCTTCTCCCTCATCCCAGCCTCATCGCTCTGCAGAGAGGTCAAAGGTCGCGGAGGAGAGGAGAAGAAAGGAGAGAGGGCCCTGCGTGATGGAGGCATGTGTGACTCCAAAAGCCTGCAGTGGACACAGCTACCAGAGTGAAGAATAAGGGGGAAAGAACAGTGGGGATGTTTGCCTTGTTTTGAAGTCACCGGGCATGTGGGCGCTCCGACATGCAAGGCTTCATGGGTAATTAAGCAGAGCAGGTGGGTGTGGTGCCCCATAGAAATCCATTAGATACATGAAGCGTGGAGATTGCAGGGTTTAATAAAGTTTTGAAAGTCAGGCACTTGTGAGTGACAAATGAATGTATAGGCTATTGAGCTAATAGAAATCTAGATTTGCAAAAGCTGGTTAAAAATATGTATTGCACTGAGGGGATGTATAGATCAGTTTTTTTAGGTTCAGATACAGAATTCGATATACTCGATATCAACCGATGAGAACTGAAAACTGTTTTTATTCTCGAAATCAACTTAGAAAATGGGTCATGTAGTGTTATATAGCTGTTATTTATTGTGAAAATAACTACTGTACTTAACTCTATGCAAACAAAATTTCAAACGTTTTGAGACACTTTGTGTTCTAATCAGTCTTTCTACATTCCAATACTGTATCGGTTCTATAATATTGACTGAGCCAGTCTTGCAAAATTTCATAGATCGACTTTTTATTCGATCCCAACATCAGATTGATGCTTCACTAGTACTGACATTATTATTCAATTTGAGAGTTATGTTTTTAAATTTGATTTCAGTTCACGTTTTGAACGTGTCTTCAAGTCTGGACAAAAAGACTGAAATATGTTCATAGAAACTGATAAACTAATACATTAATCAGATAAGCTTCAGAGATAGCTGGTTTTATGTAAAATTAAAGATCATTTGTTGTTCGTGGAGGACATCATGGTACTTCAAAAATTGCCTTTTGCGATTTGCTAATTGAATCTTTTCCTTTGCTACAACCACCTTGGTTACTACAAATTTAGAATTGCTCTTGGCTATTGAAAATCCCTAGCAACATGTGCGGCTTCAATACCATCTTTTCAACTATAAATCTAGACTGTATAGGAAGAGCTAAATGTCTGAATAAAGAAATACTTCTCATCTAAAACCAACATTTACACATGTTGTTTTTGATGCTCAGAAGTAGCACAACCTGCCATCTTTGGTTTAGAGGGCAACATAACTGTAATTTTTGTAATTTTCTAAGCTCTTGACACTATTTTCTGTCAAAATAAACCACACCTGTGAAGTTTGGGGCCCATCTCGTTTGAAGCATTAACACTTTTGATCCATATGTCTGCTCCCCAACCGCGTGAGAAAACATGGTCATAACTCCAGTGCGACCTTTCGCCTCAGCCGTCCATGTCTTTAAAGCACTTAACCCCGGCATAAATTCTTCTTGTTATTCCAAAGTGTGGGTCCCAATGGAAGTTTTAAAGTGTATTATCAGCTTCTAATGGTGTCTGTAGAGTAAGGGGGCTCCTGGCTGGCTTGAAAATATTTTGTCAGTACTTAAAGACATAAATCTGTAACTTTGAAGCTTGCTGCGTGATTGAAGAGGAGGAGGTCATTCATGTATTTTACTTTTTAAATGACATCCTTTGATCTGATTGTTGATGTTGTGGCACAAAGTAATAACTCTCTCTTAATGAATATATATTTCATCATTGAAAATCAACTACTTGAATTCACTCTAATTCAATGTAATATCTAAAACACACATCAGTCCACATTTTCTGTTTATACCTGTATACAACAGTAGTCAAAAATTTGCACTTATGCTTAAAAAAATAATAACACAAGTAAAGCTATTGTGAGAATTTCAGATTATGCTTTTTTTTTAAAGTAAAATCAACATATTTTAAATCAAATGTCAATCCGTTAATCAAAATCTATTCAAGTCTGCTTCCTATGACATAGTGTCTTAAAAGATCTGTTCAATCCTATACAGAAATTGATAAACGTCCTACTTTAAAGCGTCAGTCCATCACCTTAACCTATAAATCATCTCCTCTGTTTGATCCAAGATGGCCGCCAGTGGGTGTGCAGTGCAGTGGCGTTCCCGTGGCGATGGGGGATGGACGTGGGCGGCTTGTTCGGGCAGGTCTCCCACTGTCTCTGGGGCTCGGACAGCTGTGTAAAGCTTTTCCACCATACTTGCATTTCTGTAGTGTCTTTCTTGCACAACGCCCAAACTATTTTCACTGGAGTTTCCCTTGTTTGAATAGAAGTGTTCAGAAAGGCAATGTTGTCTTTGTGTCTTTGGTCGTTTTTTTTTTGCATGCTTATATTGCTTAACATTAGGTCAGAATTTGGGCACAGAAGTCAATAGCATGACAGTTTTGCTACCTTAAAATGCTTGAGATAATATTGGTTGAGCATCAAGGATGATGATAGGCTTGTATCTGAACTTTTCCAGCTATTTGATGAACAATTCTTTGCATTAGTAAATAAGGGGCTGGTGGCACTATATTTTGGATTTGCAAAGGTAAAACAGGCACTTTTTTATTCTCAGTTAAAAAGTTTTGCGAATGTTGCCTTGCATGTAATCCTACTTCGTACCTTAGTAAGTTATTTACAATGCATTGAGAAGCACCAATTGTGTATGTAATGGTTTTACCCCAATAGAAATTGGGACAAAATTAGTTTTCCTTGCTCTGTCTTCTTCTAATTATCTTTCTAATGCCGGGTGCACACTGAGTGTGCGGTGGGTTTGGTTCGGGGGAAATGCAAGTTTTTTACAAAGTTCTTGTTACACCAGCTGCAGTCTGTTGCTTGTTCAAAGCCATGCGGGTTCTCGTGGATTCCTGCGAGAATCTCTATAATGACCTGAAAGTCTTATCAGACCGTTACTGTCCTGTGGAAAAATATACTTCTTGCGGATTCTTTTAGCAGACCCGCGTGGCTCTCGCACTGCTCCGAGGTCCCTAAAACAGAGCGTATTGTTTGCAATACTGTATATTTAAAACACTCACAATTACTTTTAAATGCCTTATAAGTGCATCAACTCCTTACTAATAAGGCCCTTTTTTATTTACCCTGTAAACCTTGTCTATAAATTCTTTCACTATATCAAGAAAATGTGACAACATTGATTTGTTGAAATAATTTGCTATTTACTTACAAAAAGTTCTACTTTTAATCTACCTTGCTCAAAGTTCTCTATGCACAAAGCCAATGTGATGTTAAATATAGGGTGAATGTCATTCTGCTTATCTCCAAGTACAAACCTTGCATTATTGCCAAAACATGTATAGCTTTTTGTTACTTCAAGGTTATTTCAATAGCCTTCATTTGATTCTGAGGCAAAGTAAAGGTTATGTTTGTGTTCCTGTTGAGATCAGTGTGTTTGTTGTGTTTTAATAACAATCCATTTTGTGTAAGGCAACAGCAGACATAAACAACTATATGACTTGTTTTCCTATTGCCGTTATCTTTTGTACTGAAGTAATTAAGCTAATGTGCTATGGATAATTACAACAAGACTATGGCCTCATTCATGACTGTGCTGTTTGTCAAATATGCATCTTATCTCTGTGTTTATTGATATGCTAATGTAAGCTTGAGCTATTTTCTTTCACTGTGTGGCATTGAAGGAAAGCTATTCTTAAACATATAAGCACAGTTTTGAAGATAATGAATAGGATTAAAGGTGAGCCAAGAAAGAAGTACTGTACATGGAGTTTAGTTGTATGTCTGTGTGTTAATTAAGAGTGTGCCAAACTATCAATATTATACTTGGTGATGTAGTTTTGGGTAGACCAGTTGTATTGAATTTTAATAGACCTTATGATGATGCCCAGTCTTAAATGGAAACTGTAGAGACATTTAGCTTTTAGATGTTACAAGCAAGCAATGTTTGCTCCCATATTTCTCTCTTCTAAACAAAATGTAACCTTCCTATTTGAGCGAGCCCATTCACAAATCCCTGCCTTCGTGTTTGGTCTGCTCATATTTACACTTCATCTCAATCTCCTTTCGAACATAGAGTTTACACCAAACTTTCCAAACTGTGACTTGAGTTCTGAACTACACACTGCAACTGTTAATGTACATTTTCTGAGAACCGTTGCTGTTGAAAAGCCACATTTTGTTTGGTGTGTGTCTTGTGTTTATCAAACATCACCTCCCATAATGCAATGTTGCGGCTATCGACTTCCAGATGTGTGCGCATGCATAGACAAAAAAAAGGGCTTTCCAGGTACAATAGGGATTATAGTTTCTTTGAAAGCAAAATATGTTTCCAAGTTCAAAGGTTGCTTTCTATGAACATGCTGTCTGACCTCTCAGAGTGGCTGGAAAAAGTGAGAGGCCAGGCACTGATGTGTGTGAAAATGAGAAGATGAACGACTTGCTTTCTGTATGAGCAGTGTTGGTAATTTTAATTTGAAAAAAAAAAAACAACAACCAATATTCTCTTTTTTCCTAAAAGAATCAAATTACTCTAATTACTTTGTTTCAGAGTAGGGTAACAAAAGCTCAGCAGATAGAGTAGCTTGTTCTTTGGGCATTCAAATCCAGCTCTCAGCCTTGGTAAAGTGGTCAGTTCCACTAACCCACAGGTAGATGGTTCGGTCGTAGTTGCCTCAGATGTGCATTTGGTGCATGAATTTGTGTGTGAATGGGTGAGTGGGTCCTTGAGGCAAAAAGTGGTGAGTGAAAAAGCACTGCTTAAATAGACAATTTACCATTAATTAGTTTACTGATTACTTCAAGATAAGAAAAGTGTAATGTAGCAATTCAAAAGACCTGGAAACCTTCAATTACACTGAAACAAAACAACAATTTTACCTATTTGCAACAGTTAGAGAGTTTAAAAACTATAAATAATAACCTTGACTTAACCTATTAGAAAAAAAGGTGATGTGTTCCAACCTTCTTACAGAATCTTGTATCCTTCCTGCCATAGTAGTGCCCATCTCTTCTTCACCTCAGAGATTACCCAGACTGTATCTAACCCACTGAAACAAATGAGAAATATCTTTGTGGATTAAACGGCTCATAGCACAGGCCACTCTAGGTCTAAGTTTCTGCAGTCGGAGGTTCGTCAAAGGCCCAAAAATGTCTGGTGTGTCTCGTATCAGCTGTCTACCTGCCTGTCTGAGAGTCTGCGCTGCATACCGGCGTGAAGGCTTCTTGGCACAAGATTTGGTTGAGTTTTTGTGAAAGAAAAGGAGAAGCCTAGAGGACTAAAAATGGACTGGTGTGCTTTGGGACCTGACTGAACAAAAAGGGTTTGTTTACAGCATATGAGAGTGGGCAATTGCTTTATGTGGTTCAGGATTTTCACACAATAATAATACTTACTGTATATATAAAAAAGACAACGAAATATTTAAACACTGTATTTTTTGGACGTTCTTCGTGAAGACACATTACATGCAATACTGTTGATTATTTATGCTATATTTATGGACAGTATTTGAGACAAGATGGATATGGACAGATAAATAATCTATTATTTCATCGGGAGTTTAATTCATTCTTTGCATTTGACCCATTCTTCAGTCAGTGAGGAGCATTGTGCTGCCAGTGATGGCACACAGTGACAATCTAAATGATGTTGAATTTGGCTTCTATTCTATTATTTTTTATTATTAATTTTCATTTTGTCGTTTTAAATTTAGAGTAAACTGCAGAGAACAGTTTTCAAAATTCAATTCATATTTACAATGAACTAAACACAATCAGACACGCAATAGTTGCAGTTCTTTAACACTAGCTTTACTAAAATCTTTATTTTTAAGCTAATAATAACTTTTGAAAAATGTCCACATACCAAACAATCAACCATACACAGTGAAAATGCATTATTTTATTCTATTGAATGTAAAAGCTAAAAATCAAGTCAACTATCCCACTAGACCTCGAGCTTATAAACTGATGATTTCATAGATCATGTACATGTTTTCCATGATTCATTATTTAGGTTAGCGCTTACAAACCCATTGATGAAATTTTGTCACCTTAAGTAGCCTTAAACTTTATCCCAATCGTCAACTAAATCTAAGCTTTTTGGCCTCTTTGGGGGATGTGCTCCTTGAGACAGTGCAAGTCTGTTTACAATCACATAAACTTCACCAGCAGACCGATGGTTTACTTGTTCGTTGGTGGTCCTCGCTTCACTTTTGGACAATTTTACGTTGACATTTTTCAGGAGAACGTGGCTGACTGTATCTGGTGTAGAGACAGTGAAAACCAGCGAGAGGGTTGTTTACACTGTAGCTCATAGGAATGCTGTTTAAGTGTTCGCTGATTGATTGCTTTGTAAACTCACGTGTACAAATAAAGTTGGATTGAAGCCAGAGAAAAGAGGAAGAAAGATTTGTTTTTAAGGGAAAAATTCAACAAAGTCACGAGGCAGTTAGAGTAAAGGGTCAGGTTAGGCCTTTAAAGTAGCGCAAGCAGTGTACTGAATGGGTAAGTTATAGACTTGCATTGGAGGACTGTTTAAGCGACGCATACACTTGGCTTAGTCCTGGTTTAGTATATGAATTTATGAAAGTTTACTGCTTCTTGAACTCTAAAGTGTCCTATTACTAATACCATAGTCGGTAATTCAAATTATTATACTATGTATTTTATATAATTCTACTTGTTTGGGTAGATTTATTAGGTACAGTTAGAATTATTAAGTACAGTAGACATTCTAATTGCCCCAAATATCAGCTAGAATGTTTTCATAGTACTAAATGTTTTTTAATTTTGATGAATTTCAATGCTAGTGAATATACTTGATTCTTGTTGTAGACAGTAGACATTTTAGCACAACATCATAATGCTTTTTTAAAACCTAGTAGTCCAGTATTTTATTATTAAAGAACAAGATAATTTTTTTGTTAATGTGATTAGCCTTTTAGTTGTACAAGTCAGTATCTGATTTTCGGTTCTTTTGACAACCCCTTGTCCAGAAGCTGCTGTGTCTGGTCCTTAGTTTCTACAGGTAAAAACATAACGGTACAGTCGTTTCCCTCTGCTAATGGACTCTAGCTCCACAAACATAAACTCTATACCTTTAGACTTAGTTACATCTACAGCCTGTCCGTCCATGGGAGTGGATCCCTTCTTCACTGTGGTTCTCCTCGAGGTTTCTCTTTTTCCCTTCCTTTCACACACACTGGATCCGGTCCGTACTCCGGTCCGGCGTACGGAGACTTTCCGTTTCTTGAAAAGTAATGAGAGGCTCTCACACCGCGATCCGTGCGGTCCGGCGAGCCGCGCGGCTCTGCTCCGTACGTCCGGATCGTTTCTGTTTCATTGAAATTTTTCCGGACTGCCGGAGCGCTCCGGAGCCCTTTTTGGTAAAGTTGTGAAAACAAGACACGACAAACAAGAAACCAAGCGCTTGCGGGTGAAGTGAATCCGGTGGTTTTCAAAGTAAAAACATTACGTTTCTGCTACTACAACAAATACGGCAAAATACTTGACATATGCGCGACTATTGAACACACAGGAGGCAAATAAACGTCCCGTACTTAGCCATTATGCGTCGAAAAATCCAACAGAAAATGAAGTGACGTGAAATAAGCCCAAAACACAGCGCAAGTGTTCCTTGTTTACATATCCATGTGCCAGAGATTACGTAAACTCCCTGAAACTACCAAGTTGAGCGTGGATCCCTGTGAACTTCAGATAATAAGAGGATTGTGTTTTTTGTATACAAAACAAGCTTTATGAATCAAACTATTAGATATATACAAAAAATACTTAAATAAAAACAAAATTGTGCTTAGTACCTTGAGTACCTTAACTTTTACTTGACTTTAGTACAATATTTCCACCAAAGTCTGTGGTTGGCACCCAATTGAGAATCACCTCACCCTTGAAGGCAGACCGTCTGATCCAGGTTTGACAAAAATAGTTGAAAAAGCATTACATTACATATCACAAGTATTTGGTAGGAGTCTGTAAAACCTTGCTGGAAGCGAGCCACCCAAACATCACGTTGTCTCCCTTTTCCTCGTGTAATGTTAGCCGTTTCCATAGCAACGTGTACATAGAGCTTTGACCAGTGATCCTTGGAAAGAGGTCAAAATGAGAGCGAGAGACAATTTTCCTCATGACTTGGCAATTTAAGCTGACTTTTGGTTATAAAGTGCAGTTGGTCACATTTTATAAGTTCAGTTATAAATGAATGAATCAATAATCAAATATCTGTGGTATTGCAAAAGGTTGTGTGGCCACTAAGAATCAAAAATGGTTGCATGATATTGTGCTGCACGAATCAAATTGAACTAGCAATAATAAGGGAGGTTGACTAAAAACATCTAATTATGAAAATGACATCTGGAAAAACGTATGCTTTTTATCAGTTGTGCCAATTTTCTTTATGGTTTTACGCTTTAATCACAAATTAAAACGTAATTTCTGAACAGTAAAATTACCAATTTTTTTCTTTTTTTTGACGGAAGGAAAGCTTTCTCAGTAATGCTATATCTTTCATGTGGTTTCGTCTACAACTTTTGCAAAACATCCATCAATGAAACGACTTTGTTCTGACTTGGAGCTCACAGCTTCTGACTTTTGATGGAGCAGGAATGTGTTTGTGGGGGTCTCAAGTTTGTCTCCCTTTTCCCGACTTGCCCGTACATCTCTTGTCCCTGTTTTTCGCCCACTGCTGTCAAATCCATCCAGCTTTTACATGACTGCAGACTGACGTGCCTTATGGACCACAAACAGTGCATTCCTCAGCTGGGCCCACTCCCATAACCACACCTTGTAACTGTCAACAAAGACTCGTAATGAATATGCAGTTTGAATTGTTGTCTGTTAAATTCACAACTTTTCCGGTCGGATATACACTTCAATTGGGAAAACGACCCTATGAATAAATGTGTGTGTGCAATGATCATAACTTGATTTGCAAAGCAGCTTTCAGACCGTGACCTGTCGCTAAGTTGACTAGGTCTTATTGGACCAACATTTGAATTAGTTGAAGTGTTTTTATTCTAAATTTTGATAAAAAGATGGATTGCAGCAGAAAGGTGCAGATTGTCAGTACATTTTGAGTCAAATACAGTATGGAGCCTAATTCTCCATCTTACTTTTTAGTCAACTAAAGGATGCACACTGCACAGGGCACAGGGCATGTCTCTTGTCAAAAAAAAAAAGTAACACTGTGTATTACAATGCATTTTTGTCTTCATATATGATTGATTTCATATAAACAAGCTATATTTTGGTTACATTCTTTGACTGGTCAAACCTAATATATCTTAGATCACAGGAAAATAAGCTGTGTAGCTTTAACTGAACTAGTTTTAAAGGTAGAAAATATTTTCAGTGGTTTCTACCGCTCAGTTTCAGAGCATCTTAAATGCTGAGTGAACTAATTAAATAAGTGACATTTCTCACAGTAATAGATTGTTAAGTGCTAACAACTTTTTCCACTAAAGCAAATCTATACTGTGTGTGATTGTTAGTAATCTCACTTAGGGATGCACCGATCCAGCTTTTTCAGTTCCGATACTGATCCCGATATTTGGCTTTAACTATCTGCCGATACCCGATATCAACAGATACCAGTGAAAGAACTGAAATTGCTTCTTTTCTTATTAAAACTTAATACATTTGGCCATATTGTGTTATTTAACTGATGTTTATAGTGCAAGTCACAACTTAACAACTTAATCTGAATAAAATGCCCTGTATTATGAAACGTTATGGATCAACACCACCCTGTAAAATAGTCTCATTATGTCCAAAACTATGATATCGGCTGAACCGATATCATGGAGCCGATACCCGATCCAGCAAAATGCCCTGGATCGGCGCCGATATCCGATCCAGGTATCGGATCGGTGCATCCCTAATCTCACTTACTCGGTAAAACATTTTTTGTAATCAGTTAGACATATAATAATCATAATTGAAGTTGAAGTGTCATTAATTGCGCTGACCTATATAGTTTCTACCATGGATCATTCCTGGACAAATGAGGGATTACTTTGACTTGTGCTCAGATCTGCTCATTCAAAAAAAGTATTTTGTTATAAAATCACCAAACTATCATTCATCTGTATTACATTTGAAGCACAATTGCTTGGATCTGTACGGTCATTTACTAACTCTTGGCTTTTTCACCTCTTCTGACCTGGAGACTGTAAACTTCTCTCATAGACAACCTTTGCCTTGTGCCCAGTCACTGCCTCATCCCCAGTGTCCATTGTCCGTCAGTGGGAGAAGATCAAATGCTTCCTGGCTGCAGCCCAGACTCATTAAAACATATTTTGATTATCGTGTAGGGGAGGAAGAGGAGGTTGAGGAGGAGGGTATGTAGGCGAGAGGTATCCACATGACACTGCTGTTCTAATGCCAAGGCCGGGACTCCTTTTTCTCAAGGTTATTAGACAAGCCAGACGTTTAAAGTGGTCTGGAAAAAGAATTATCTTCAGAAGGTTAAGCTAATTCAGAATTGAGTAGCTTACATTTATTCCCACATTATACCTACTTCTAAAAAAACAAACAAACAAACAAACAAAAAAAACTAATACACAAAACATGTCTGGCTATTTTTATCTTACGAGATGACTAATAATGAACTATACATAGTATTTCCGTAATGGCAAATAATAACGTAGCAAATTTGATGCAAAGAATGATCAAAATCTAAACAATGAGAACAATGACTGAACTAGTTCAAAGGCAGGCGTTTATTCAGATTCAAAGAGAAAAAGTAAAAACATCTAAAATGGACTAAACCATTGATAAAATCTAAACATGTGTACAAAAAAAATTTAAACTACCTTAACAGACATTAAAAGTCAATGTTCAATCTGTGTTTAATGAATGAGTCAGACATGGCAGACTGACAGAGGGGAGGCTGAGCTGTATCACTGGGTTATTTTAAGCCAAGAGCAGTAATCAAAGCTCCTTGAAATAGTAGCTACTTGAGTCTGTCCTGATTGGTTTACTCAATGGTTGGAGATTTATTAAAGTACTCTGACTAGGCCAATATACTCCCAATTTTGTATTGTAACTTGCAGGAACATCTCTTTGCATTTTAGCTGGACTAGAATTTGAATAAAGAAATGAGTCAACACTTTCAGAGATGGCTGTGCAATTAGTTACAATTATGACTATGGTTCTAACCAACTGCAACAAGTCAGTGTAGGATTACAATTGAAGAAATATAATGAAGCAGTCCTATTTTCAAGTTAGAGCAAAACTTTAAGTGTCTTCTTCCTCCCATCTTAACCTATCAACATTCAACCCTCATACATTTATGATTTGTAGTGGCCCACATGTTAGCATAGGAAGTTTAAGTTTTCCCTGCATTT
The DNA here is from genome assembly GCA_038363315.1 of Mugilogobius chulae. Classification (NCBI taxonomy): domain Eukaryota; kingdom Metazoa; phylum Chordata; class Actinopteri; order Gobiiformes; family Gobiidae; genus Mugilogobius; species Mugilogobius chulae. The sequence continues at coordinate 23,071,303 of CM076404.1, read as the reverse complement.
TGATTTGTTTGACAGCCCATATTATAATGTCTGTGTGCTTAGCCATGCATGCTGCCTCTACTACACACACATGGTGGCAGACCTCGTAGTACCTCTGTTTTTGGCACTTCTGGTTGCTTGTTTCATTCACTCGTCTTCGTTTAGGCTTGTCTCCCTCACGAAGCATCGACCGGGTCACCTGTGCAGATTGCATTACAGTGTTTGGGAAAGCAGTGGATGGTTGGTGGATGGTTCACATGCCTGACAAGAAAACAATATGAAAACATCCTCATGGGTGTCACAGGAGGGAACAGTGGGAGCTTCCTAATTTGTCTATTACCTAATGGTTAATTAATTAACCATTAGGTAAATAAAGCGTCTTGCCCAAAGGCTCAACAAATACTTTAATTGTGAATTCAGATGACTTTTAAATGAAAAAAACATAAAAACATTTACTCTCAACCCAGCAAGATATGTACAAACTAATTGCAAGCATTTTAAAATGTCTTTGCTAAAGGCACAAACCTAACGTTATGTTCTGTTTGAAAAGACTTTCTGGAATTTCTGGGAAACTACCTGAGGTGGGCAGAAAAAAAGGTCATATCTAAACTGGTGCATGGGGTAACAATGGTCAACATGCTTTTGTCTACAATGTAATGTCTATACTAACTAAAATAAAAGGTCATTTTGATTGCCTGGAGATGGATTATCTGATCAGGTGAATCAAAACTCGTGTGCATGTCATATTCTGTGGAACCTTCTTATGTAACAGATCTGTTAAATACACAATTTGTCAACCATCCATCCCACTGAATCCTGCAGGAATGCCACAAAAAGCAAAGACCATATTTAGTGTCGCCAATTGTCAGTCATGTTTTGTTTTGATTACCCACAATCCCCAGCGGTATGCATCGGCTCTGTCTGAGCCTGGGTGACAGATGATGGCATTAGTTTTCTTCCTCCAGAATGACAAGATTTTAGCTTATTAACCCTGAAAACTAAAAAAAAAGCTGAGACACACTTAAATAATTATGTCTCAGACCGGTCTTGAGTACTACAACATTAAGAACAAGAATTTAAATACACAATTCCCACAGACCTCACTTTCTGTCAGTGCCTTGACTCTGTGCTTTCTTTGCTGACAGATCACATAGTTTTGATAAATCATGATAGTTGATTAACCCACCAAACATTAACAATTAACAAATCTTCACTGTCTTAGCATTGCTCCATCTTTCCCAATCCCATCTTCTTACTTGTCTGTTTGTTTCCCTCATGTTTGATGCTGAAAACACAGCTTCAGCCCCCCTTTCTCACAGGATTAGCCTCTGGGCCCCTTTGCCCACTGAGCTCCCTACTCATCAATACATCGCACTCCACACAATCACTCAACCACAAGTTTTAACAAGAACCAATGACAGCTGAAGTACTGTAACAGAAAACAGAGATTAGCTTGCATTTCAAATAAGTGGTTAGCATTTTTAAAAGGGAACATTGTAATTGATACGTGGCAATATCTACCTATCTTTATTGGCTGTTTAATGTGAGGATTAGAAAAGAACAGGAAGGCATCTTAAAAACTTGGCTAGCATAATAAGAGACTGGATCATTTTTTATTGCCTGTTGTATTTTACAACACTGTAGATAACAGATTTGAACCTTACATTCTCAGCATTTTACATAATCTGTAAGCAAACCACTATAGCTTATCTTGATTTGCTTTGTGGAGATGTTTTTTTCCAAATTAAGCTTAAAGCTGAAATATTTTAATTAATATTAGATTGTAACTATATAGGAGAAAATAAAACTGTGCTGTCATGGTGGAAAGAATTGGTTCTACAAATTTTTAGTGATGTCATGTCATTGATTAGCACAAGTCTTGGTAAAAAAATACATTGCCCAAATATGTTGTATTTTGCATTATATCCAACTTAAACAGACCTATTATACTTATGCTTATACTTACTTATAGGCCTATTACAAATGTGTCTGCAAAAATACGTGCTTTTGTAAGAATGATCATACCTTTGTCTCTTTCTAATAGATAACTATCCTAAATATTTACATTAACTTTTTTCATTGCAATTTTACTGCATTTGATTTGAACAAACCAACCCACCAGCCAACACTCTGGTTAGAATAAGCTTGTGAGTGCCACTTCTCACACTGTGCTGCTGATGATGGTGGTGAGAAACCTGAAGTTTACTGTCCATGAACATGTTATCAGTTATATTTATAAAACTGACCTGGACAAAGCATTCCCACACATTTTAATCCTTTTTATTTGTAGTTCGACATAGGTTTGGGTAAGTAATGTCCCGAACCTTTCCCAAATAATGATTTCCTGGCATTTTTCCCATTATCTTGGCACCGATACAAAAAACGTCCTCAAACATTAAAATTGTATGTTTCAACATCCGCTATTAAATAAATAATAGTAATAGAGGCAACACATTAAGACATTTGTGCAGGATTTGATGAAACGCAATGTTCTTCATTCTCTTGTAAAATCTCGTGCCCTGACTTGTGCTTTTGGTTTTGGCTGAATCCCAAACTGTTCACAAAGAGAATGAATACATCAAGACGGTCTAATATTGACAAATGTTTCCTTATTAGACGAGCAAAATTATTTTACATGGTCAAATAGTCAAAAAGTTGAGGACCTAAAACCAAGCCTTGTGGCATGCCAAATTATATTGCCTTATTGTTTGGTTCAGAAACAATATCACTATTACTGTGGCGATCACTGCTCTTGAGAAGATGCCCCAGAGGCATTGAAGGATGGGTCAAATGCAGAGGACAAATTTCCCTATGGGGACAATAAAGTATACCCTTAACCAGAATATAGTAAGTTGATAAACACTAAGGGTGTAATTTTACTTTTGTCAATAATTGCAACCAGTAATCCAAAATATAGAGTGAAATCCTACAGTTGTCTTGACCAAACCTGGGTCAAGATCTGGAGATGATGGCCGCTCACAGTTTGCATCAGCAGGACTGAGCGATGGATCAAATACAAAGGGAAGATAATGTAACATCTCCCTTAGCAACTGATGTCAAGTTAGCAATATACACTCTCTGCAGATTGTCATTCTCTCTTTCTCTCTCTGCCCTCAGTAACCCCAAGCATCAAATATCTTTTTGCTCAACTTTTGTCATGTGCACCCGCTTTCTCTCTCTCTCTCTCTCTCCCTCCTTTTTGCCCCAGATTTGCTCTGACCCCTTTACCTCCTTTCATTCTTTCATTCATTCAAGCATCAAGAGGGGATATGTCCTCGCAAACATGCAAAAACACACTTCACGCCAGCTCCTACTCCTCCCCCATGAGCTTCCTATACAACATAGGCAACTTTAGGTTCACTATGGCCTACTCCATTTGAACCCAAGTTTTAAAAAGGATTGGATTAATGCCATTCTCTGTTGGGGATTCCTGCGCCTGGTAATTACATGCTTTCACACAACGCCCAGGAAAGATTAACTTCTTTTAAGCATGTGTTGAAACCGTGTATGTTTGCTTTTCTAGACTTTCTCAAGGACTAGTTCATTATTTTTTTTTTCTCTCGTTGGGATGCTTAGATTTACTTTTTCTGTGACTGTTGAGGCTAATATTAAGAAGCTATAATATAAAACCTTAGTGTTTGTGCACATTTATATTATATAGTATTGGGTTGCACTTAGTGAAGACAGATAATTGAAAATCACACACAAGAGTTAAGGTAAACTGTTTAAAACAATTTGAAAAGATGCAATATTGGAATGCCCCAAAAATACTGCACTCAGAACCCAACAATGACTGGAGCAGGTCTAAATCTGGTCACTTCCACATCTAGTCTATATGACATGGTAAGTCATTACAAGAGAAGCACTGAATCAGGCTTCTCTTGTATCAGAGTGAAATGGCATGACATAATTTTTGTGCAAATGGTAGAGAGTATTTTTATGTCATTTTCATCTGGAACTATCAATTATTTTGGTAATCGATTAGTTCTTTAGAACATAAAAGTGAAAAACAGTATAGAGATATTTGAGATTACGTAACATCACTTGAGAACTTTCAGGTTGATTTACCGGCAAACTAGTATTTACATGAAAAACAAAAAAAAAAAAACAACAACACTATAATTACAAAATTTTCACAGTTCAGGTTTTGAAGCCTATGCAAAGACTAGATGTGATATTTTAAGTTGCAGCTTGACCAAGTCCTCCTTCACAGTTTCTCAAACATGTGACAAACTTTTTTTCTTGCTTATCATCCAGTGAAGAAAAAAGTCACCAAATGTAGTATTTATTCTTTAATTAATTATGACAATGTGCAATATTATTAATTTAGGAATAATATAGCTAAGTAATGCACACAGCTGATATTTGTAATCTTCACTTTCCAGTCAGTACAAGAATAATATTTCAGCTTGCCATTATTCAAAGTAAGTCTTGCATGCACCTCTGAACAAAGCATGTAAATCCCATGTTAGTTTAAAGCCCACTCATGTCATGGCAAGACTTGCGTTCTTGGATTAATGTCCCCGTAATAAAATACAGCGTACAATAGAAATGATAGGTTGCCTCATTGCTTGATAAATGATTTATGACTTATTTTATCTTATGCAAACACTTGGATCACACATACTGTGCACGTGAGACAGGGCTAAAAATCTTGGGTGGGCTTCCTCAAATCCACCTGCATCAATGAGCAGAGATTTTCAAGAATTTAGTTCAAATTTTATGGCAGTAATATGTTGCTCTTCTGTTAATGTGGTTAGGTCATGTTTTTAAAAATTGTCATTGTAGTTTTACCTAATTTGAAACCAGCAATTGAAATTAAAACTTGAAATAGATAGTGATCGATTGATCGGTCGAGCGATAGATAAATAACAAAATAAATTAAAAAAAAAAAAAACTCTTTGCAGCAGTCCATGTGTTTACTTTTTAGCAATGTTCAAAGCAAGTTTTGTTGTCATGGTAATGCTTAATACAATTATCAAAATTTTCCCAAATTGCTGCTCTCACAATGTGTCTGATAAATTTTTACAGATGACCAAAATTGTTTTAAAGAAGGGATGCAATTCCCAGTTTTGATACTGGCATTAAGTGTCTTGTTGATGTCCAATATCAAACCCGATATTGGTCTACTGAAATTGATTTTATTTTGTTTTCAAAACAAAAGTTTTTTTGTCATCTTGTGCTAAAAACAACATATTGTGAATACAATTTTAAACATTTTGAAACGTTCTGGTTTAACATCAGCCAAAAAATGAGTCTAATCACATCAAGTTAAAGACCCCAGCAGGAGATCGGCTGAACCAATATCATGGGACCAATTTCTGAGACAGCAAAACTCACTTGGGTTTTTGAAAGTTGTTCTTTTAAGAGCAAAACATGGACTAAAAAGGTAAAAAAAAATCAGATACTGTTCTTATAAAATATGAGATTAGTTTAAATATAGTGCAACATATAAGAAAAATGTCCCATGTCTTTCTCCATCTAAAGGCTAGCTTGAGTTGCATCTGAGTTATTGCTTGAAGTCTGAATTCTTGTGGACCATAGTGTGCAGTGGTTTATGTTACAGGTATGAGTCACAGCTTCACCTCACAGCAGGCTTTGTGAATGGCATTATTGTGGATTTAAAGTCGATCGGCCATTGTGGGGCCTCAGAGCACGAGGGAGAGGGAGTTAATTGGACCTAGCTTTTCTTCTGTTGACCTGCTACAAGGTGTTAGGTTGCTCCAAGTTATGCTTTTTAATCTGATTCTTTTTCTGTATGTAAGCATAAATTACAAATGGAGCTATCTTTTTTTTCTCTCCTATTTTAAGTGAGAGAATGCTTGGATATTTCAGTAAAGCAATGCTATGGTTGTTTGTTTTGCAATTTGTATTTAATTTTATTCTCAAATAAACTTTGCCTTTTTGTTTTGCATCTATGCCTCTCAGAGTAAAAATAAGATGCAATACTTATACTCCATTCACATTTAATTGAGGAAAAGTTGCATCATGGTCAATACTGCGACTGGACATCAGCATCTATCTATGCTTAATCAGGCATTGGTTCCATGATACCAGGTGAACCGATAATTCAGTGCAGCTGAACTATTTACACTGATACTTACTCAAAGCATCTAATATTGTTTCAACTTTTATTCACTCAAAGTAGGTTCAGTAGGTTCTTGCAGCAAAAAAGATATTTTCAGTTTCTACCTGTGGTATTGGTTGATACTGGGAAATAAAGGCAAATTATCTGTATCTGATCTAAAAAGCTATCTGTGCATTCCTCATACATGTTTTGGTTCTTCCCACTGTGAGTAAAGCCTTTCCCACACTTGAGGATTTTAGGCCTGATTTTTAGCCTGATTTGACTCTCCACAACTTCAGGGAGGAATTGCCCGGGTAACATGCCATGTTTGTGGGTCAGTGCGACTCTTTTACTAAAAATCATAAGGTTCACAAGATGTTATGAGGAACTTTAGCGCAACTAATCAGAGTAGGCAATGGGGCAGCACGGTTATAAGGAAAATATTAGTCACAATTATTTAAATATAAGTGAAATCTTCATTATTCAAACTAATATTTACTTTATGAGAGTGAAGACCATTAGCGCCCCTTAATTGCAAAGAGTGATGAGATAAAAGGAAATCTGTGACATATATCACAGAAATATTTTTCAAGCGCAAGGAAGTATGAACACTTACAAATACACTTAAAAGTTACGGTTAATATTCACAGTTACTTATATTTTGTAATCAGTTACAGCAATAATCATAATCAAAATTGAAAGTTTTATATGGTCCATCAAACATGAACTTTCAACTCAAATTGTAGCTCTCACTCTCTTGAATAATAGCTGTCCTTTTTACAGTAGTAGTAGAAGTAGCAGTAGTACATTCTTGTTTCCACATTTTCTTCTTTTCGAGTGGCAACTAATTGAAGTCAGACTTAGCTTTGCCAGAAAAACATTGTCTTAAGAAGTTTTATTGGCTTTATTCATTTTACTACTACTGTCAAGTCATCACATTTGCTTTTAAGTTGGCCCTAAACATCCCCACAGGAATCCTTTAAACCCTTTTGTTTTAAGTTCAGTAGTATGTTAACACTCTCCACTCGGACCATGACCTAGAAAGGCAGATTGGAACAGTTCCCATGAGAGTCCTTAAGCCCCTCACATGCGCTAAAGTGATGTCTGAGGACTTTTAAAACCCTCAAAGGACAGAAAGCATTGCGAGTGTGTGTGTGTGGGCTAAAGAAGTCCTGTCAGATCTGCAACAGGTTTCAATGCTCTATAGTACCAGTCAACAGTACAGCAGCTTTGGAGACTATAGGGTCCTTTGTTCTGAGGGCTATGACCCCCTGTAGTGGCCCGTGGTAAAGAATAGAATTAACATTTAAAAGACACGCAAGACTGAAGTGGGATTTTGTATTGTACTGTTGCAGAATATTTTGTATTGTCATTTTGTGTAGTATAAGTAGGTCTGAAGTTGTCCTCATGGATACTGTGCACTAGGGCTGAAGAGTTAATCCAAAAAAGTGGGATTTGCTTGCTTCAAATTGTGAATTTTTTGGTTGAGGTTTTTGAATTGAAAGATTAACATTAACAATATTATTATTATTATTTTTTTTTTTTGCAAAATGGATCACATTCAAAGTCTGTTTCGCTAAGGTTTTGAAAAATTATTACTAAAGTCTATTTTTGTATTGTTTTTGAAAATGCTAAACCAAAGCCAAACAAAATATGCGATCGATCAAAATGAGGAAAAAAAAGTGATATATTCTTATACAACATATTAACTTTTCTTTAACATTAGGGAAGCTTTAGGTTTTCTCTGGTTAATCATTAAGTCAATGGTTGGATTTAGGTGGACGGTGGAAGTGAGAGTGAATCCATGACCTTTAGTAAATAAAGGCTTTGAATGGCTTTCCACGCCGCTCTGACAGAAATACGACCATCTTTTAGAAATCTCCGTGCCGTTTTAAATAACTGCAATCACTTTGTCTACCATATCATTGTAAAGACTCGTTGACTTTAAGATTTAATGAAACTTACATTCTCTGCTTGCTGTCTAGTAAACCGATGTACAGTAAGCAGAAACAAGCACATTATGCACATGTCCTACATTTAAAAGGTTAAAAGACAAATAAAGAATGCCAGTAGGGAAAGTTACTCAAAAGACTGTCATTCATGTTCTTTATGGTCCTCTTTGCATCTCTATGAAAAGTCATAAATTAGGTCACAGGCCCCTGTCCAGCACCATTCCCTGTTAAAGCTGAGACCTTTGAGGCAGAGCAAAAATAAATCTCTTACACGGGAGAAAAAAATAAAATAAATGCACTCAGTCTGTTTTTAATTTAATCGTTGTCTTCACTTTTTAAGTTTTGTATACACAATTGACAAGAAAACCTGTGGTAGAAACAGTCTGTCTCAAGTAATATGCAAGTTATCCTTCTTCAAAAACATACCTGGTTAGCTTCATTCAATCTTGCTTTATCAGTTCAGTTGATGATGTTGTCTTCTTCTTGGTTCCTTCACTAAGTCTTCTAAAATCACCTACCGGTGGTCTCAAAATCCCAGATTATCAAAATTTTCCCAAATAGCTGTTCTCACAATTTGTCTGACAGATTTTTACAGATGACCAAAATTGTTTTAAAGTAGGGACGCATTGATCCAGCTTATTTAGTTCTGATGCCGGCATTAATTATCTGCCGATACCCGCTATCAACAGATAATTTGCTCAAATTGCTTTTGTTTTCTTCTCAAAGCAAAAGATATACGCTCTTTGATTACGATTTCAAATGCATGCATTGCCTACTGCTTGTCTTATCATGTTAGGGGTGAGCTATATGTTGTTTATTTCCCAGTGGTACTTCATTATTCTAATACATGAGCTAACATTAAATCATTAGGTATTTAGTGCAAAAGGTAAAGTGAAATTTTCATTATATGCATGATAAGTTGTAAATTATGATTCCAAATTGATGCATTTGTATTTATATACGTATATATTGGTTTTAGACGATAATATACATAAAGAAATATTTGGCATATGTTTTTTGTTTGTTGTTTTATGACAACAAAATAGACACCTAAACGACACAGAATTGATAAAACATCTAACCAAATTAGCAGCTGAAATGAAGGGTCTTGAACCTCCCTTACCCCAGGATAAGTAGACTTACATCATGTTATGTCTCTCTCGACACATTTCACTCATTAGTCCTGAAGCCATCACCTGCTCCAAAACAAAGATTGGCCCCATTGGCTAAAACTAATTACAGAACTATTTCTCAAAAACATGCATGATTTAACTCCCGTCTGTTACATGTCAAGCGTCTGACATGATCGAGTAGAAGCCATTTTCAAGTTCAGTCTCGTAGGTTGTGCGGCAAAACAACAGTATCTTGTGTACGCATTTTTTGTTTTTTTGTGTCAAAGTTAGAATTTATTTTTAGAAGATTATCATTTGCTTTTGTTATAAATCATTTCAACACACTTTGGCAAAATCTCCAGATCTCTTTTTTCAGAATCAAATACGCATGACTTTATTTACATGCAACCGTGAAAAAATCCAAATAAAATTTGTTGGCAAGGACAAGACTGCACAACACAGATATGAAAGCAGATGGAAATGGCTTGTTGTAACAAATACCCAAAGAGCACCAGTTCACAGTTATCTTGACCTAGAAAACCTTGCATTTCAATAACAAAAGAATGCAATAGGAAAATGTCCCAAATTCTTCTTATGATATGAAAGACTTGGACAAACACCAGCTGATAGCACAACCTGCGGACAGGAAATAACCCAATATCTGTCCACTTTCAGCCATTGTTATTGGACAATGTTCTGTATCAAAGAGACACTGCCAAAGCTTGTTTTTAATAATATTCCTTTGTCTTTTTTATCCTTGAGGCACGTTCTACTTGAAGCTTTAGTGTACTACTTTCTGGAAAACACAAGCATATTCCTTCAAATCACAATATTGCAAAGAAAATTACATTTACAATAAATGGGACACAATGCAAAGATTTATTATTCATCATGGTTACTTTGACTGTAAATACACATAAGTTCTTTTTCCTCAGCTCAAGTTTTCTACACAATCAGTCCTAAAGCAGAAACACACTCAACTATCTGAGAATTTATAATTGACAAATTATGTTTCCAACAACTTTTTTTGTCTTTTTTCTCAACTTTTTTCTCAACTCTCCAGTTTCTCTTTCATTACAAGTAATGCACAAAGTTGTGTTTTAAATTTAAACTATGTTCAACTTTTTGAACTATAGTATTTCAACTAAAGTTAGGGTTTTAGGATAAGTCTAGAAGCCGGGTTGTCACAGATCCGTGCTAGAGCAAAGTTAGACACAGTGAGAGACAGCAATGACTGTAGAATGAGTTTTTTGTTAAGGCATGGTAACTGCTAGTGATGAAGCGAGAGAAGAATATAGAATAAGAGAGTGCAGCTTGGGATGTGGTTCAGATTGGTGGAGGTAAGACAAACATACATTTTACATAATCTGTAATACATTTCAAGTTCTATATTTTTTATTGACCAAACATTGATTGCCAAAAGGTTCTGCATCAATCATTGCTCCTAAAGCCTTCCATTCAGACCCGGAATCCTAATGCTAGGAGGACATTCTTGTCTCGCGTGTCTTTTGAAAACTCCTTTTTCTCACACAAAGCAGAAGGCAAGAGTCGGACATGTCCATTCCTCATCACCTCAGTCTTCTCATGTCTGTGAATCTGTATCTGTCAACATAAGGACATTCACTAAGTCTCCACCTGCCCATCGCTCCACAGCTTTCGCCAAAACATCAAACTTTTACACTGGGTTTCCTCCTGTTTCTTCTTTTGAATGGCTGTGCTTCCCTGTCAACAGTCTACCACTAGATCCTTTTAGAGATTTGTATTTATTTATTTGGAGAAAAGTATATTGATTGATTGATTGAAACACTAGGCTTTGTATCGTGTGGGTAAAACATTCTTATCTTTGAGTATTTTTGTAGTTAATTATTTTTGTAGTTTCTAACAGCACTCTTGTATATTTTTTCTTTTTGATTAAATACTGCTTTTGTGTTTTATGACAGATGCCCTGTGATATCTATGGATGAAATGGACATATTGAATGGTAAAGCCTTCCATAATGATATTCTATACCTCAAGTAAAACATTTTGACTTCAGTGCTTGAAGGTAAACTTACTGACTTACACTTTGTATATACAGTACCACAATTTATTGGATTTTATCACAGGCTAAATCAGGGTCAGTGCTGCCATATTGTAGACCAAGAGGGACAGGATCCCGAGTTTAATGGACTGTGTCGATCTCATATAGAAAATGGGCATTTCCAAACCTGAAGAATGTCTGGAATCTAAAGGGACAGAGAAGGAGGGCTCGTTTGCCTTTATCTGCCTCATGCCAGTCGAGATCTAAGGATTCCTGGGATGCTGCGTGCGTTTTTGGCTCAGGTTGAACTGACGAAAAAAGAAGTAATAGATGTTTCGAAATGAAAAGAAAACATCCACAACAACACGGATTTTCTACTGAAATTAAATTCTTTGTATAGTTTTGAGTGTGGACACAGTAGGGATTGTAAAATGAGTTATTAAAATGCTTGGTGTGTTTGAAAGTCGCACCTATATACTAAATAAGTTACAGTGATTTGCCTTATTATTCTTCTGACATATTTCTTTATTTATGCTTTATTTGTCCCAACTTTTTGAGCTTTCTATATACAAATTCACTTTCAGCTCTCTCCTTCTCTCCATATGTTTCCTATTGAGGACATTTGTCAGTCCTATTGTTGAGACCCATCAGTCTTTCTCTAACCACAGAGCTGCATTCTTTACCTGGAGGGCGTCGGGGGTCATCACACCTGGTTTTCACCCTCAGACACTTCCTGGTTTGGCCCCCTTTTCACTTCCTCGTTCAGATCGGCTCTTTCTGTGGAAACCTGGGCAACATCTGGCCAATGGTTAGGTATAGGATTGATTACCTCCATGGGTCTCGTCAGCTCGTTAGTTACCTACCCATTAAGTGATACAAGCCGTCATCACTGTCTGGGGCTTGCTTAATTAGCTTTGGATAGACACACATTTAACATGATTGACTGCACACACTTCCCTATTTTGGGAATAATTTAGGTAGTTGTGATATAGCTGAGTGTCCAATTTGCTCTGTGAATGATTGTGCTACCTAAGTCATTAAAGTAAGAATATTTGTTTTATATATATATATATTTTTTAACAACAAAAATTCTTAAAATAAATTTTCCCTTATCACAGACATCTTGTTAATTTATTTATTCAGGTGGATATCTACAGTGTCCTGTCTACGCCAAACTGTTTTTCTGTTGTAGTTAGAATTGTGGCTAACCGCTGTTAGCTTATCGATATGTCTTGCTCCTAACATACATGCTTAAAATACATTGTGGTAAACTATTCAGAGGCTCAAAATGCATTAGGTAAGGAAGCAAGACATAGGGACAGATGTAAGGAGTTTATAGTATTTCTGTTAGCATTTTTAAAGAAGCAAAAATCAAGTATAGCACCTTTTAAATAGTTCTGTATTAGCCTATATTATGTAGGATAAAGGGTTCTTGGGACGATATGCATATGATGCATTACATTCAGAAGAACTCACCAGCTACTGTATGCCCCGTACATTTTAATTGAGGGAAATGAGAAAACTGACATAATCATGGTAGGCAATAAGTTCAAAAAAGTACTCAGAACTTTTTTTTTGTATCAGTAAACTTCTTGTTAGAAAGGCTGTAGATAAGTTAATCACAATTTAAATTAATGTTCAACATAGAAATAATGACAAATCTGCCATTTTTGTTGCAGGTTTGCTTAACTTTCATAGGAACAAATTTGCCAAAGCCATATGAAAATGTAAACAAAACAATTGGAACAACCCAATCAACTGCTGGGTCAGTACTGGTAAATTTATCTAACACTCTGTAGTGTCAGAATAGTGCTCTAACAGTAGTGTTAGAATTAACGTAATTTTCAGTATTTAGAATAAGATAAGATCTCTGTTGGTTTAACATTAGGCCAACTAAAAATTCTGCTGATGTGAGAGATGTCATGTTCGTTTTTTGGAATGTCTTTAATCAATTCTGTGAAATGTGTGGTTTCGAGCAGATTTTAGAATTTTTTTTTTTTTTTTTATGTTAAATGACATTTACAACAAGTTTTTCTGATGTAATATAATAAACGTTTTAGTGTATTATTATAAAACTCTTTGCGCTTATAATTAATTATCCGTAATATCACTGGCTTTGTAACATACTTGTACTGCATTTTATGTTATCTCTCTTCACTGGAACTGATGGAGCCTAAGAACTTCGTCTGTAATTATCCCAATTACCTTCACAGATCTGTTAACAACACCTCATTACAACTGCAGGAAGCACTCGTGTTTTCTATGACGACTTTGGGTGTGTCCTTTGAAAATAATGCACAATTTTCACCTCATCATCAACTTCCAAGTACTTACTGTTATCTATGAAAGAAACACATTTTGTACCAAAAGAAGAAAATACCACAACAAAAGTCTTTTGAAGATTACTGTTTACAATAATTAATCAAGGTTTTATTGGGAGGTGTTGCAGTTCTATGGGGTTTTTGCTGTTGACTAAAGATGCTGTTGACTTTATTGATGCGGTGTATGTCTAAGTATGAATCTCTGACACCAGCCTTCTCTAAACCTACTCTATATACTAGTTACTGCAAGGCGTGTCTTCATTTTGACCTTTGATACAATGGTAGCACTTTAAAAGACCTCCACGGTACCTACCAGTTAAGTACCGTGTCAGTTACTAGTAACTAACAGTGACACTTACTAGTACTTACTCTGGTACTTACTGTGGTACTTACACTGGTACCTAGAGTGGTACTTTGAGTGGTACTTGTACCAGCAGTTACTGGTACATACCACTGGTAGTTACTGTGGTACTTACTGTGGTACTTACACTGGTACCTACAGTGGTACTTTGAGTGGTACTTGTACCAGCAGTTACTAGTACATACCACTGGTAGTTACTGGTACTTACTGTGGTACTTACACTGGTACCTACAGTGGTACTTTGAGTGGTACTTGTACCAGCAGTTACTAGTACATACCACTGGTAGTTACTGGTACTTACTGTGGTACTTACACTGGTACCTACAGTGGTACTTTGAGTGGTACTTGTACCAGCAGTTACTGGTACATACCACTGGTAGTAACTGGTACTTACTGTGGTACTTACTGTGGTACTTACACTGGTACCTACAGTGGTACTTTTACCACCACTATTGGCATGCTGGTATGGTCGTAGCCATACCAGCATGCCAAAGCCTGATCCAGTCAGATCTCAGAAGCTAAGCAGGGTTGGGCCTCGGCAGTACTCGGATGGGAAACCACAGAAGAACCTCAGGTGCCACAGTGGGGCAACTTCAGTGGTACTTACTACAGTAGTTGACAGTCAACTACTGTAGTAAGTACCACTGAAGTACCAGCATGTGTCACTTTAGAACAGGTCCCGTTGTTACTAGTACTTAACTGTCAACTACTGTAGTAAGTACCACTGAAGTACCAGTATGTGTCACTTTAGAACAGGTCCCGTTGTTACTAGTACTTAACTGTCAACTACTGTAGTAAGTACCACTGAAGTACCAGTATGTGTCACTTTAGAACAGGTCCCATTGTTACTAGTAGTTGACGGTCAACTACTGTAGTAAGTACCACTCAAGTACCAGTATGTGTCACTTTAGAACAGGTCCCGTTGTTACTAGTAGTTGACTGTCAACTACTGTAATAAGTACCATTGTAGTACCACTATTTACCATTATGTATCATGGTATTTATCAATAAATGTTGGAATTAAGCTAAGATTGTTGTAAATTGTTTTCTGTTGTTTTGTTTACTGAAACAAATAATTACTTTGGTATTTGTCAATACCCAATATTGTTGTGACATAAATAAAGACAGTTGTGCTTTTTTAACATTTGCATTTTATTGTTATTCATAATTTATAAGCTCTACTTTTTTAATTTAGTACCAATAATACCACCACTGAAACATATGTGTGTGCCACAAATTATTAAAAGTGGTAAGTGTACTAATAGTTACCACTGTAAGTACCAGTCACTGATGACACAAGTACCACCTTAAGTACCAGTGTAAGTACTACAGTAAGTACCACAGTAAGTACCAGTAACTATCAGTGTTATGTACCAGTAACTGCTGGTACAAGTACCACTATAGGTACCAGTGTAAGTACCAGTGTAAGTACCGCAGTAAGTACCACAGTAACTACCAGTGGTATGTACCAGTAACTGCTGGTACAAGTACCTCTTAAAGTACCACTGTAGGTACCAGTGTATGTACCACAGTAAGTACCAGTAACTACCAGTGGTATGTACCAGTAACTGCTGGTACAAGTACCACTCAAAGTACCACTGTAGGTACCAGTGTAAGTACCAGTGTATGTACCACAGTAAGTACCACAGTAACTACCAGTGGTATGTACCAGTAACTGCTGTTGCAAGTACCACTGTAGGTACCAGTGTAAGTACCAGTGTAAATACCACAGTAAGTACCAGTGGTATGTACCAGTAACTGCTGGTACAAGTACCACTCAAAGTACCACTCTAGGTACCAGTGTAAGTACCACAGTAAGTACCAGAGTAAGTACTAGTAAGTGTCACTGTTAGTTACTAGTAACTGACATGGTACTTAACTGGTAGGTACCGTGGAGGTCTTTTAAAGTGCTACCGATACAATTAAACTTATCAGCATTATTTTAGATTTCAATTTCAATTCAGTGTCACTATTTAGACCAAGCAACTCCACAGTGGCAGTGAAGGTTGAATTTACATCTAAACTAATGCCACCCAGGGGCTGCCCTAGGCATAGGCAGTTGCCCAGTTAGTTTGCTTCATAAAACATTTCAGGCTTTAGTATTTCTGTTCACAAAATCCTGCACGGGGATAAAGCTTATCAGTTGTGCTCAGCACTCGAGAGTGAACAGTGGGGAGCAGAGGGCTGGGGCCACACTACAATTTGGGGCCCCAAACAATTTGAATCTTGGTGAGGATATTTACTTCATATTATAGTACAAAATTACATATTAACAATTGTAAAAAATGCATCAATAAGTCAAAATGCATAATTTGGTCTAAAATACTCCAGATTATAGGAAGTTGTGTCTATCCTAAATTCAAACATCGCCTTGCCTTCAACACTAATAGATAACATAGGCCTATTTACAGAATCATGTTCAGAAAAAAAGTAAAAAATCTTGCCTAGGGATCTTGCCTAAGACACCAAAAGGAAAAACTAGCATTGTTGAGCGTTGTTCATATTGAATCATATTGAATTTTTCTTACAAACATTTCAGAGACCCTGTTTTAATGAAGTTGAATTCAATATTCAGAAATTGCAGATGTGGGACAGAATATACGCAATCTAAGTTCTTTAAAAAGCACATGGGAAAGGAAACAGTTGTTAATGATTAGTCAGATTTGTTTTTATGAGAGCTTCAAAAAGCTACATTTCAAGTTTGTTGTCTTTAGTTACAGCTGTTTCATTGTCTATAAAAGCGGCATCAATTTAATCATTTGGGTGCTGGATTTTATATATACAGTAGTTAGTAGAGAAAAAAATGTTTTTTAATAGCACAAATAAAACATACTCTTACATGCTTTTAACACAACTTACCCCAATTTGATCTTAACTTATTCTCCAAATGAAACACATTACTGACAGAAGATTTACTATAGACATCCTGATTAAAAAACAACCTTATAATTGACAGATACACGACAAAATCTCAATTCAAATCAGATTCATTGCTCTAGCCCAAAGCGATATTTTACTTGCTAACTGAGCCAATACTTCTTCCCTATTGCCTCGCCTAACATGTCTCAATTCACACTTGGTGCCAGATATCTACATGCCTGTGCCTTTCCTATGGTAACATTGGACAGTGGCGTGGTATGTGGCGATATATGTCACCCACAAAGACACCCTCTTCATGGGAACCGCATTCTTGGATCGCCCTTGCATTAGGCTGCACCTAGGAACCAAATTAGTTGCATCGATAAATCCCAAATGCGTACAAAATGAGCTGACAGTAAGGAATTTCCCATATTTTACAGCAATCGCTAATGTACACTGGGAACTGGCTGCTGAAGATAGTATTTTAGCCTAATTAAAAGCATTAGCTGGCATGTTCTGTAACGTATAGATTCTTGCGTAGGAATGTGTGGCCTGGTTGAAAGTAGTATATGTTCTGTAGTAATGGAGAAAAATTCTTGACAACAGGGTAACTGTTGCTAAGCCTAGAAATGTAAATCTTTGCAAATGTGCATTGTGAAGCGCTTGGTACAATCCGAGTCCCTAATCTGACTCAAACGTCCAGTTCAAATCCATGTTCTTTGCGTTAAGTTTGAAGACATTTTGGTCATTTACTGTGTTATCAGTCAGAATGATATCTACTATAATTTAATATGAAAGCAAATTCAGGGTTGCCATATTTTCTGTAAGGAAACTGTATATATATTTTTTATTTATCTGTTATTGAGAGACTGAACTTTGAAAAAAGGACTTATCTGTTTATGAAGTGAAAATGCAACACAACCTGCAATTTTTTAAGCGATTTTCTAATGTTGCTCTGAAAAAGCAAACTCATTTGCTCACATTCATCAACTTCAATACATATACACATACAGTACTTACACTGGGCAAATTGATCTTGGTCATGCCGAAGGACACAACATTATATAGAATTTTTTTTCATAACAAGCCAAAAAAATTATAACAACATAATACTAAAAAAATAAATTGAATAAATGTATTGAAACTATTAAGCTTGTGAAGATTGTAGCTCATTTGTTGAATCTTTATTACTGTAATCTATACATTTTACATGTAAAAACAATGCTATTGGATACAAGTAGAGCTGGGCAATATATCGAATTTTAGAAAATTTCATGAATGTTGTTTTGAAGATATGTAAAAATTCAATATGGAGTATATAGTTCATTCCCCGAAAAAAGTTAGCGCAACAAAAACAAAAATGAAAAAAGTTATGTTTTGAATTTGACGTTAACTTATATGTGTTTAATGTTTATCTAATATAATTGCATAAGGAAAAAAATATAAACATCTACATGAAAATGCATACATTATTTTTATCATTATGAATATTTAAAATAATCCAAGTAAATTTCATAGAAGTAAAATGGCATTTTTTCCTCCTTGATTTTAGAACAGGAAATGGTTCGTATTTTCTTCAATTTAAAAAGTTTTACTAACTTTTTAAAGATTTTTTTTTTCAGTGTGAACCTCCACTAAGTTTCTCAACATGTTTGTACACATTTCTGTTGGACTGACTTAATATTGTCTGACAAATTGTTATTGAAATACAACAAAATATTCATTTTTGTCAAGCCCTAGATACAAGTTTCTTCTTCCTAAGCTGGTTCGTGCCTGGTCTTGTTCTTTAAATATGGATGTTGTCAGACATTGGTTCAGATTGGACATGCCAAAACTTTACTAAAACATGAAAGAGACCAGCCGCAAGCCCCAAGTTTTTTTTCTACGCTTTTATGATTGTATCTGCAGGCGAGTCGTTGTCTGCCCATTCACAATTGATGTTTTTTTAATAATAAAAAATATGTCAACAGAAGGTGGCCTGTGGCGATGGAAGACATTTGAGAATTTGCTGCTGTGTTTGTCAAAAGAAGAGTTATGGAAGTTTTTGGGTTCAGCTTCACCTGACATTTTGACATGTAAGAAAATATGTACGAGTTTGACAGTATGCAAACTAGCTCCACTTTAAGTGTCAACAGTAGTTTGTGCGTTTTCAAATACAAAATATAAAGAAATAAATGAAAGTATGTATAGAACCAAGTCCAAACCATAAATGTTACTAATTTGTGAAATGAAGGTATTGACATTTTATAGTTTGTTTGCTTCTAATAAGTTAACCTGTTATGTTGGCATATTTTACTGTATTTTCTATTTTTGCTTTTAGACCTAACAGTTTAGTCTTGATGTAGACTTGGTTTGTTTTAGCCCTGGTTTATGTGACTGTAGCCTGCTATAAATGGTAATGTCCAATATTTGTATATTTAGTGAGGAAAGTTTTAGTATCTAAAACCGCTAACAGACTTTTATGAACATTCCCAGTCATGTAGTTCAAGCCATCAAAGTAGGACTGCGCAAAATCTTTGAATTAAGACTAAGATGTAAGTTGGTGCACTTTGGGAATAGAACTAATTTTTTTTCCGTCTTTTTTGTAGAAAATAGTTTGACTTTTACAAATATGTTCTGTTCCAAAATTCACGGGATAGTAGTACAGTAATAGTTTATCACTTTATGTCTACAGCCTCTGTCACTAGCTGACAGGGCTATTTAACTTTAGAGACAGATTTTTCACACGAGCGGAGGTTTTCTACATGTCACCACTTTTAACACAATTTGGGCAAAGACAATATATCTCCAACATCAAATTTGTTTTAGCATTGTAAAAGTCTTTTCCAACATTTGGATGCAGAACAGGAACCAAGTGAGAGCAAGACTAGATACTTTAGACAAGACAGAATCAAACTAAGTCTGAAGAACAAGTAGGCCACAAACCTCAAATGATACAAGTAAACACAAACAAATATATTTTCTAATCTTTGGAAGATGGGTCAGAGGCTGTATTTATTTAGTTGGGGGCATATTGAATAGCCATGAGTTAACATGTTCAATATATTGTGCACTATAAACCGAATTAAGTCGGTATAATTTATCATTTGTTCTGGGGTAGTCCCTGGTAGAATGCATTTACAAAGTAATTTATGACATGATTATGATATTTTAAATTACCGAATGATATAGTATGAATCCCAACAGGGGGTCCACAATACGATGATAAGTTGAATAATTAAATGCATTAGAATTTCCTTATTGACAAAAAAACATTATATTATCTAAATACAAACCGTTAATTCAACTTTATTGCAACAATCAGCACTTTAATAAGTGTAGAGCTTGTCAACTCATAATGAAATTTGTTTGTACATGAATGAAGAATATTGGTGATGCAATATTTTGAGCACAGCAGTGAGGTGTAGTATTTAAGCCAAGAGAGTGTGTCACCTGCTAATCTCATCCATCTTTTGTTTATTCAAAATTGGCACAATAATTTGTAGTGTCTTTTGCTTGTCTCCTTTAAGATTGCCAACCACATGATTTTTTTTTACCTTACATCAAAAAAATTACATCTTGCCTTTTTGAAATTATCACTGTTCCCATTATTTTTCCTCCATCTTTTCCTTTGCCACCTTAAAACCACAGGATGCGGCCGTTGTGCCTTCTCACCTATGCGTCTCACTTTAATCTCACCACCACAACCGCAGTTTTCCACCTCACCGCCTCACCGCCTCAGGACCCCCACATCGGGATAACTGATGTGTACGCCTCCTCTCTCTCATTTACCCCAGGCCTGCTTGTCTCTGCTAAGTGATTTAAGACAGAAGTGTATGTTGCATCTCCTCCTCCTCCTCTGCTCCTCCTCCTGACAGCCCTCTCCAGTTAAAATATCTCTCTAACGCTTTATTGCAAGTCACTGTTTTATTGTCTGCCGTCTTTGCAATCACAACCTAAAGGCAATCAGTAACCTTTAAGGAACAAAAGCATCTTCAGCAGTGTATTACCCAACACTAAACATTGTATTTATTAAACCCACTAGGCATACAGTTTATTTATACTCACTTTTATGTGTAGGAGGGAACTGATAAAACAAAGTGTTAAATCAAGATCCCTTCTTATCTACTTGCAATGTAAAGTTTGACATTTTTAGTTCAGCGTGGAAAAAAAATACTAGCAATTTTCAACTCAGTTTCAACAAATTATTAATTACTTTATGCATTATAACTTTCAGGCCACCCAAAGAATCACTCCATAATTGAATTGATGCACATGAATAGTGAACATTTTACTCAAATCTACTTACTTAGTGTAATATTGTAGTAGGGAGACTTTTCACTCGTTACACAGATAGAATTCTTGCTTCAATAATCCACCTATATTTACTCACAGAGAAAATTCACATGAGGTAATGTGTAAATTGTCTGGTGCCTGGTGTTTAGCAATCTACTATTCAAGCATTAAGATCAGACACTGATCTATGTGTTTTGGCCACATTGGATAGAAACCATAGCAGAGACAAGAACATATTTTTTTGTAAGGAAGTGTATGTCGTTGTTGCTAAATTAGCATTCTAGCCATTTGACCCTTTTGTAAAGGACTCTGGTAGACTCTGCAGATCTAGCGATAGGCCTGGTCAGAAGCATCTTGCTGGAGGATTTTTGCACATTAACTACTTTATCTGGGCCCAAATTTATACACCATTGTGTTTTCTACTGTAGTGTAGGTAACTATGTTGTTAAAGAAAGCAATAATTTAAAATTAGATATCTGGCTGGGTTCGAATTCAGAGTTAGACCAAATCAACTCTCACAATCTCTCTCATCTCCAAAAACATACATGTAGGTCAGTTGGCATTGGCATTGTGTGTTAAGTCTCTGGGATAATAATGTTTTAACTGCGTACATGACAATGATATATATTTTAGTTTAGATTTATTTCTATGAAACTACTCTTTAAAGAGCACTATGACAGTTTTATACTCCAAGCTAATTATGCAGTAATAGTTTGACGTTTTTTCACTTGGGTTACTTTGCTCTATATATGTTTTACCTCCCTTTCACTAACTGCATTTTTAGCCTGCATTCCTGTGCGTATATGAATAACTACAGCATTAATGATTAATATTGTCTGTGCCCATTCTGCACTGGCTTTTTTTTTTTTTTTCTTTGGTGACCGCCTGTTGTTATGTCTGCACCTTCTCTCGCCTGTCACACTCCCTGCCTCTGCTGCTTTACTGCTGCCTATCAAACTCCCGGTCAAACAATGCACCCGCGGCCCCCGAGAGCCAGCGCGTGAGGATGGACAAAAGAGAAGAGCGTCAGGAGATGTCCAAACATTCAGCTGTGTCTTGGGAGAAGTTGACTGCTGCTGGTCAAAGCAAATATTTTGGAAAAGAGTGATCTAAATGTCAGGGTTGGGAACAAAAGTGGGTCATTGTGAAGTTTAACAGTGTTTAAATGTTCAAGTAATGCAAGTGTTAAGGTGGGACACTACAGGCTAAGCTCTTAGCATGTAAGCGACATTGTCCAGACTGCATCTAAAGATGTTTTATTATTTAGTTTAATTTAAAAATATGTATTTATTCTTTCCTTCATTTTCTATCACTTGTTCCCATCATGGGTCATGGGTGACTGGAGACTATCTCAGTAACTTTGAGCACTCTGGAAAGTGGCCAATTTTTTCCAGGGTAACAAACAAGACAATCATTCACTCTCTCCTTCATTTACCAGGGGAAATTTATAGTGATGCCCAATTAATCGTAACTTGTTTTTGGAGGTGGGAGGAAGCCAGAGTACTCTGAGAGAACCCATGGTAAAACAGAAAGAACATGCAAACTCCTCTTAGAGAGACTGAGATGTTGCTTGACTCGACCTGGGAGTTGAACCAATGTGCTACTATGCACCCCTTTCAAAAAATGCCATATCAAAGTGCATGTTTCTCACTTAGTGACAAAGATTACCTACACACAGTATATCAAATTACAATTCCACAAATAGGATTTGTGGAATTGTAAACCCATTTATTTCTTCTCAAAAGCTTGGTAATTTCGCAAACATTGTCAATAACTTAGAACTTAGAAAAAAACAAAACAAAAAACATTTTATGATAATCCTGGGCGATTTGGGAAAAAATGTAATCACTATTATTTTTCTCATATTGATCAATCTTGATTTTCGATTCGATTTTGTTTAACCTTTTCAAAACCAAATGAAAAATGCCATTCATCAACATAAACAAAACAAAAACTTTTAATATGTCCCATTTATTATATTTTTTTGAAACTATATATCAATTTCTGCCTCAAAGTTTGACTTTTGCTCGAAAATACACCATTTTACTGACAAAAGATTGGTTTTCGATTTTTCGATTCAAAACCCGCCACCAAATAATTGTCGATTCGTTTCGAATAAATCTCGATCTCTCGATTTTTCGATTAATTGCCCAGCCCTATTTTATGATGAAAATCATGCAATCTAGTTTTTGTATACAGTATGTAGCAAACTATGCATTTTCGCTTATCGATGTCTTCAATTTTAAAAGGTTAAAGCCCTCCCATGAAGTTAAATTCACACATTATCAGCCCGATCTTGCCCTTTTGTCTTAGCCGGTCTTAGCCTTGGTCTTAATTATTCCTCTGTTGGCCACTAGTGGCTCTCTCCAAGCTCTATACACTGTCAGTGTAGAAGGTGTGGCTCCAGCCAGGTGTGAGGGTGCAGTTTTTTTCATTGAACCTGACACATGCTCACACCTGTGACAAGTGAGCAGCTGCTTTAGGATCACAGGCAAAAGAGTGCTGTAGCAGCAGCTTCAGTTTGGAAAAAAACTGTAATAGAAAACTATTTGGTGAAAGTCTATTTACTTGACAGACTTTAACAACTTTGTCTAAAAATGTGTCTTTTCTTTTACATAAAGCTTGTTGACTTAATAAAAAAGATAATCAGATGTGAGAATGAACATGGGTCAGTGTGAATGCTATGGAAAGGCCAAAAAGGCCATCATGTATTTTTTAAACCATTTTTTATGTGTCAACGCGTTAAAAAAATGTTGGCCTCATTTTTAGACAAAGTTGATAAAGTCTGCCAAGTCGTCAAGTAAATAGACTTTCACCAAATAGATTTCTATTATTGCAGTTTTTTTTTTTTCAAACTGAAGCTGCTGCTACAGTTCTCTTTTGCCTGTAATCCTAAAGCAGCTGCTCACTTGTCACAGGCGTGAGCATGTGTCAGGTTCAATGAAAAAAACTGCACCCCCTCACATCTGGCTGGAGCCACACCTTCTATACTGACAGTGTATAGAGCTTGGAGAGAGCCACTAGTGGCCAACAGAGGAATACTTAAGACCAAGGCTAAGACCGGCTAAGACAAAAGGGCAAGATCGGGCTGTATATATCACTTTTTTTGCTGTAGGTTAGGATCTTTCCTGTATTGATTGGTTTAGTTGCATAGTGAAAGTCTCTACTCTTTATATGGTGAGTTCTTTAAATATTTTCAGATGCATTAAAAGTTTGCCATCTTCTTCATCGGCATGTTTAGCTGACATGTTTGCATTCAATTTGAAGCTATTGAACAAGTCAAATTAACAGATTTGATTAACCTAAATATTAAAATGTTGAACCCGCTAAAACAGAAGCCAAAACAGGATTGAAGTCTCAAGGATTTTTCTGTAATTCAAGTGAACAGAGTCTGCTTAGTTTAGGCACAGCTCTCCATTTTTGGTCATTTCCTTCAAAGCAGCCTTGAATCTGTGCCTGACGAGGAATATAGTGTTCACTTTCAGTTTCACTATTTAGACTGGTGCAGGTAGAACTAGCCATTTAAGGACACGGCGCTGTTTTGTTAGTGTTTGAGAGCTTTCTGTCCCAAGATGCAGTGGGCTTGTAAGGGGACATGAAAGCAGTTCTAAACATTTACTATAGGCATAATGATTTTAACACGATAACAAGAAATAAATCCTGCTTAGAATGCAGCTAGTTCAATGTGCTAAGAAAAGTGCATCACGTAACTTAACTTAAAGACAATTTCAACACAAAATTACTGTAAATGCATAATATTAATATTCTACATTATATATTCCACAAATCAGTTGTTTTCTCACTATCATGTCTCTATTTGCTGACTGCAGGGGGAATTATAAAGGGAGGATTTAACAAACCTGGCTTAACTTAAAATGCTAATGTTGTAGCCACATAGTTTAGAAAAAGGCCAGCAATTATTTATAGATTTAATACAGCGCAGCAGAACTATGAGCTCAAGCTATAATCTAACAAAATGGACATATTTAGAGATAAGGCTGTGCAATGTTATTTTGTGTTTCAAATTTCAGAATATATATGTAGAAAAGTTGAAAGATTGTGATATACTGTAATTGCACGGAGTTATTTTACACCTCATTGTGACAAAAGCAGACACTGACTGTGCCAAATTTATACAATATCTGTCTGGTGGTTTTAAAGCCTTGGACATGAGCGACCTAAACACAGACTCTGGAGGCTCTGCAGAGGCTAAATTACTAATAGTGAATGAAAGAGACATTAGGAGAAAGTACAACTGAAAGTACAACTTACTGTAAATCTTAAATAGAATGAGATGATTGAATAGTCTTATATATATTTTCACTTTCACACTTAAACATATTACAAATGTAACTTTTTTTTAATTCAAATTGATAATTTTGTCCTACTTGCTTACATTAGGATGATATTGAAATGTATTGAAAGTGTTTGGCATTTTTGTTAATAATTGAGTTTTGTTTTTCTTTTTTGGCCTTAGCCCCCCGAAGTGAAACGAACTTGGGCTGCTGTTTTGAAAGTGTTATCTTGTTAAGGCTCTCAGTAGCGGAGGAAGTTTGAAGGTCAGGTCTTTTAGGAGTTTGCCCTTGGACTCAAAAGTCTTAGAAACCAAATCCTAAACGAGTCTGACCTTTGACATCGGTTCAGGAAGAATTTAAACCAGATTTACTTTTGTCTCTGTCTGTGGTCCTAGATTAAACCTTGTGATTTAACTATACTTATTCTATTTTAGTGGAATTACTGTCTCAAAACATCTTATTAACCATGTGTCCATTCGTTTTGTTCTTATAGCAAGAAGTGTTTAGTGCCACATTAGTACATTTTGTGTTTTCTACTAAAAACATGTTAAAAAAATATGACCATTGCGGACTGTCTGCAATGAATAATAAAGTATTTTAGTTCTCATCAGGAGTCGAAAGCAGCACTCTGATTGACTGTCCTTGGGTGGGCCACTTTGCAGTTTGTAAAAATAAGTTTTTAAGCCATAATTGCAACCAAAAATTAATACATGTCGATATTAACCATGTGTCGAAGAATATGTGAGCGGAAGTATGACGGACAGATTTAAAATCTAAATACGAAGGATCAGGTACCCCACCCCTTTAATCTTGTATCTAAAATCTATAAAGAGACATGTACAGATCTTTCGTTAAAAAAGTTAGAAAGTACCTATAATGAATCATTGGCTTTAATCTTTGGTCTGACTCAGTGCTTCTGTTGCAGTAGTTTATTTACCAGACATCACCTGCAGCCAAACACACTCCCTTTCCTTTATTTATGTGATCTGAAGTGTAGGATTAACCTCACTTCAACAGCTGATCAGTCTGACTAACCAAAGAGAAATCTATCTGTACACTCCTGTAGACTTTTGTCCAACCTTCTTCCTACATTGATACATATAATTCAGTCGGCTTGTGGTTTAGAACTGTTTTGACAAAGGGCCCTGACTCATTTGCAAAGTTGTGGTTTTGTGGAAAACGAGTGATGGGAAGAAGAATATTGCAGAGGTGGTAGTGTCAAGTTCAGACAGATCAATTTGTCTACAAAGTTGACTTCTTGTGCAAATGTATGCAAGTTCTACATGTGTTTTATTGCCAACATCTTTGGGATACTTTTTCTATTGAAATTATGTACTTGATGTACGGCCAAATCATTTCTACCTTTGAGCCCAATAAATTTGAGAATGCATCTTCCTCCTGCATCAACAACAACAAAAAAATCATTAGTAAAATAATACTACTGGAAGTGTTTTAACTTAACAGTGAATCTTAACCATATGGCTGGGACACAAAGTTGAGCAACGAGCACCGCACAATCAGTAAAACACAATACAGTTGGGCCCCAGGTTACTTTGCATATTAGTTTTCGAGCCAAAAAGGTTAAGAACCCCTGGGTTAAGCAATCACCAAATCCTCTGACTACTGACAAATGATTACTGTTGAGCAAGACATTCAACCAGTCTTGTCTCTAATGTGGGCATGGGATGCAAGTGGCAAAAAATCTTTATCATATTCTTCTTTAGACTCAGATCACAATTCAAAGCTATAGGGAAGCTGACCAATCCTCGAAGTGAGTGTGCAAATGTGTCTGGAACAGCAATAATTGGGTATCTAGTCAACCAACCAAACTCACAAATTAGATTTTTCTCACCATAATGAGTGAATCTTCCAATTGTTCAATTCTATTTTATATTTTAACTGTCTCATAATGTTGATAAACATTCAACTTTTTTTGGCCTATTCAGTGTAATAGTGATACTACTTAATGTCTTGCTTGAACTTCTCGACTTGTCACTAGGGCTGCAACAAACGATTATTTTGATAATCGATTAATCTGTCGATTATTGGATCGATTAATCGATTAATCGGATAAAAATGACAAAATAATAAATATAAGGTGTTTTGCATTTTATTAAATGTATTTATGCAAAAGACAACTTGTGTCCCCTTAATGAACACACTGGGCTTTTCTTGAAAAAAGAAAATACAAAAATAAAGTAGAATAACCAGATTTTGCTATCTAGCTACTTCTTTTAATGTGGTTATTATAGGTCTGGGCATTGTGGCCAAAAAATAAAATCTCCATTTTTTGGACCTCTTTGGACGATTTCGATTTTAATCGATTTTATTCGACGTCATTGATGACTGCTGCTTTTTATTATGAGCTCATAATATTTTAAAGCTTCTATAAAGAATGAGGAAATGAGATGAACTTGTTTTATGTCAGATTAAAACTAATAAGTGTTTGCTGCTGCATCAAATGCATAGGCCTGGCCTACTTTTATTTGCATTTGTATCTAGGCCCTGTTATGATCATCATTATGATTTTGTTGTTTCATATCTAAAAGTTTTAAGTTTGCGAGTGTTCACCTCTCACTCCTGTCACTCAAACTGGTCGCCATGGTTACTCACACACGGAGGGGAAAGGGGCGGGGCCTGCTGGCTGCTGCTTTTTGGGAGAGAGCATGGGAAGAGAGACGCTGCAGACTGCTTTAACTTTATCAGAGAAAACCTTACGAAGCACACGTAGCAGCTCATGTAACAGCAAAGACAAATCAAAAAGACGCTAGATTTACCGCGGGACTTTTCTAGAAAGTTACCGCAAGTCTAAGCGCTGAAAGCGGCCGGATCACCCGCGAAGAAATAACGAACTCGTAACTTTATGAGATTAAGCTATACACCACCGCCGACAGGTGACTCGCGGCTGTTATTGTGATTAAAAGGTCCGCTAAACAGGCGCAAGGTTTCTGTTCGTCTGTTCTTTGTGAGAGTCGAAGGAGAGCTCAGTAAAGCCGCTGAAGGTGCCACTCAAAGCCGCTGGATCTGAGCGGACTGATAATAAAAGTTTTTAGCCAACTAATCGATGACCAAATTCGTTGACAACTATTTTAATAATCGATTTTAATCGATTAAATCGATTAGTTGTTGCAGCCCTACTTGTCACTAAGACAACATTTAGTATTCAAAAATACAACTTGTATGAAGATTCATAAAATATTTGATGTGGTTTACTACATTATTATTATCAGGACCCAAAATTGTCAATAGAAATGAAAGTGATAGCACTACCTGTTTGCTAATCTCAGAAGCTAATCAACTCTGGGCCTGGTCAGTACTTGAATGGGAGACCACTGGAACACCAGGTGCCACAATTGGACGGTTGTAGTATCTTATCATAGTGTGCTTGGGCAAAACACTTACTCCATACTGCGTTTGGCACATGCATACACTGGGTGAGTGGGTTCTTGATTTTAAAGCGCTTTGAGTGCCTTGTAAGGTGGAAAAGCGCCACATAAATATCGACTATTTATTATTTATAACAACAACTTCTCAGCTTTTGATGTCTCATACGTTTTTTTTGTGTGGTTTATTAAAGTATCTCATGTTGTTGTTATTTGAGATGCAGGGAAGTGGCAAATTGTAAGAAAACGTTGCCTGTTTTGTGGTTTGAAGTAAGTCTGAACATGTGTGCTAAAGTTTAGATCCAGATTTGTGTTTGTTCTGTGCCCCAGGTGAGGAATTCAGCAGTGAGTGAACATTCTGAGCTAACTATCCACATTTACAAACGGCCAATCTTCAGAAATGGGTCCAGATGACTAGTGTACCCTCCTCACACCACCACGACAAGATCAAGAAAACACGCAAACGAATGGAGTCACAGCTCCGCCAGTGAAACTTCCGCTGCTAAAAATAGTCCTCAAACCTTGGCACGAGCACAGGTTGGCAGCAGGACGCGGGTGTAGTTTGGCAGGTGGATGGATACAGTGAGGTAACGCGAGGTCTGACAGGTTTACTGAGAGAGAATGACAAAATATTTAGTTGTACTGGATAATTTTGTACAGGCATACGCAGGAAAATATGGTGATGGCAATTACTCAGATAGATGTATTTCAACATTACTAGTTAAAATTTGTTGAGTTTAGAATATTTTACAGTGACAGAAAAGTGCTTCTTCAGTTAAATGGCTTAGGCTGTAATTTCACCTTTGGTACAGATCGGAGAAAAAAAAAACAAAAAAAAAACTTAAAAGTTTAGCATATTTCAAGTTATCTATTTGGGTGACAGTCACTTTGACGTGTTCATCTATTACAAATAATAGCTTTTTATTTCTAAAAAACAGGAAGTGGGCTTTTTGTTCACAGTTGTTGTTAGCATGGTTAGTTTCTGATAGCTTTACTATGCAGCCAAAACATGCTTGGATTTCTGAAAGTTGTGAAAAGCATTTAGAAGTTTGTAAGTGAGCTACACATTAAAATGAATAGTAAAATCTGCATTGTGTGCAATTGTATTTCTCTTTAGCTTTGTTTTTTTTTTTAGTGAATTAGCTTTGTTTTTTTAGTGAAAACTATTAACATTACATACATTTCACTACATTTTTAGCTATCTTAGTAAAGTTGTATTCCACAAACCTCATAAGGGACCCTGGACCCACGCATAGTGACAGTGGCCTCCTGCTTTATAAACCCTACGATAATTACTACTTTGAAGTGAACAAAACACGGGTCGCCCTCAAGGAATGCTTCGGATTAAATCAAACAGAGGCAGGAGGCCGAGCATAATGGCTACCAAACGCGTTTTAGGACATGCAGATGGTGCAGTAATGGTGACCAGGTGGGACAAACCAAAAAAACTACAGCTTACGGGGAATTGAAAAGAAAAGGTGTAACAAGATATTGGTGATTTGAGGTCTTTGAGCTTAAAGAAAAAGGGTCTATGTGTGTTGGAAATGGGGATCTATGGGACTCTATATTAAAGCGGACAATGCAAAGGTCTTGGGTTACGTCGGACTATATGGAAATTGAGCTCTCTCCATATAAGGGTGCGTTGGGAGTAAATAGCACAGGAAAAGGTAGACACAGAAGTGTAAAATGGCGGTGCTTGAGGCGCTTGGCGGGATGACGGATGGCTGTGTTGTGATAATATCGCTTCTTAGCCATAGGGGGGATCTGCATCTCTTTGAATTGGTAAAAATGAGGCAATGAGACAAGTTCAGAAAGAGTTACCTGCAGGGAAGTTATATGAAGGCATAAATGTGCTCCAGTCACTGTTAAACATGACCTAATTTTGCACTTCTGTACAGGACACTGAGGGCACATACAGTATAAGCCACATACTGAGTTAGGATTCATATTATTTACACTTCAAATACAAGTTTGCTTATTTGAGCTTTAATACACGTTGTTTCCTTTGTCCTAGCATATGTCAAGGGAAACAACATGTTTAACTTAATCCAAAGCTGTTATTAGGAGGTCTCTAAAATCATAAAAATTAAAATTTCCCTTATTGTGTCATGGTTGTGAAATGTTGAGGTCTCCTGTGCAGTTTTAAGTTATCATTGCCTTTGCCAAACTTGACTTGAACGATTCAAATTGCATTTATTACGACTGCATGCTAAAATGATCATGTCAGCCATATCTCCTAAATGTAGTGTAAGATATCTATAGATTGATTTTTTTTTTTTTTTTTCATAAACATGCCAACATTTTGTTTATAGGACACTACCAATGCAAATAAGGCATAAATATGTCAATTAATACGTTTGTGTTTTCCAGCAATTGGTGTAAGGACCCTTGAGGATATGCTAGCATTTACCATGATCTAATTGGGATGATTTCAAGGAAGATCAAAGTGAATAGAAGTCAATTTCAGCATTTTGTAGGACAATATTGTAGTAGAATATGAAGTATAATCAGAGAGAGATATGCAGTCCGAAACTTTAATGTCACTTTCTGTTCCAAGTTCCTGCGCAGAGATTGTATTCTGTGTCTTCTACTTAGAGTAACTTACAAAAAATCTTGAAACTAAAAGAACTCATTCCAACAAATCTATATAACCTTTGATTAAAATTAAATAAATGTTACATAAATAAGTACACTATACAGGTATAGTGTCTTCAGTATGGGTGGAGTACCATACTAAAAGACAATCTCTGCATGACTGTCATTTGTATTTTATAAGTACAAACAGAAATCAATTACTGAATATTTCCTTACTCCTATTACATTAACTTGCTTGAGAAATAATGTGTCATGTTCACATTGGTCTAAATATTATTCAAAGTTGTATAAAGCACTGAAGTGGAAAGTAATTTGTTAGGGCAATAATTCTTTCAGTAAAACATGTCACATATTGCAAACATTTTTGAGCATTTGACTGGACAAGGAAGTTTACAAAAGTTTTATTGCAGGCCATTAAAAGCAGGTCACTGGAATTGAATGTTTGTCTCATTAACTGCAAGTCTGGAAATTTTGGGAAAAGTCTGGACACCTGTTAGTCTTACATTGCAAGTCCATTATAAAGGGGTAGTGTGCATGGAAGCCTCCAGTGGTCTTGTTTTAATTGCAACTGTTAATATTAACCTCAATGAAATGATTATTCTCAATTTTTTTTACCAAGCTGTGAAAAAAATAGTGAAAATGTAGGAGTTTGTTTATCTCCACATTATATCTTCCTGATGTAGAATTGATTTAGTACAGACACAGCCCCTGTCTAGTATCAATTTGGATTTAGTGTGTGTGCATCACATATTCCCAGACAAAGATAGAAAAAGAAAACCAACCCCATCTCAAAACTACAATTGTGCAGTAAGTCAAGTTTTGAGTTCAATTTTCAAAGTAATTTTAAGGAGCAACTAGGTGAAGCACAACTGAAGTTGTTTAGTATTGGAGATATGTTTTATTGTATTTTGATATGAGAATCCATCTGGATTGATCAATATAAGGATAAAAATATAATTTATTTGTTGGATTAAGATCTTTTTTCTTCCTGTGAGGTAAATTATTTTAATCAAAGATTCCTGCTTGACTCAATCAAAACAATAATAAAATGTTCTGCGCATAGTATAGTTTTTTCTTGCTTCATTCTTTCTGTCAGTCTGAATTTGATAACAGCAAACTGATTTTTTTTTTTGCACAAGCTCTGTCCCTGTTCCAGATTTGCCAGCAGGCAGCGCTCAGCCTATTTGGTTCTGCCAGAAGTGAGAGTATCATTTCCAAGTATATTTTGAAAGGCTTTGTAACAGCAGATATAAAAGCAGACATATAAACTGATGACTAATCGGTTCCACTGGCAAAGGTCTAGACTCCTTTGGGAAAAGCCAGCGGTGTTTTCAGATCACATACCTGAGTTGCAACAGTTTGGCAAAGATTCTTTTGGTTAAGGCTGGTGTCTTATCTTAATTTTGTGGTTAAATAATGGCATATTATCGAGTTAAATTGGCCAATGCAGCTTTTTGGGACTGCAAAAGTGGCACTGTGTAAACATTCTGATTTATATTTTAATTATAGTGCAATTACAGTTGTTTTTTGTTGCCCAAAACACCTTGAAAAATGTTCATTCTTACCGTGAGTGGGTAATCTATCTTGTTTCCATGATGATAGATAAGGATGAAAGATTCCAGGCAACGAAATAAAATCTCAGAGCACTAGGGAAGATATAAGGCCTTCGTGTGGTCCTGGGAAAGCTTGAAATTTATGAAAATGTAAAAAAAACAAAAAAAACATATCAGTCTTCAATTTATGAAAATGGGCAAATGTCAGCCTGGTTTATTAATTATCAAAATGCTTTTGAACCTACTGATTATTATACATTCATAGGAGTTTACACAGTACTAGCCATATCTCAAAAGCAACACACTGGCAAGAACAATCAACTAATTCACTTATTACCATGGAATGCTAAAAGAAAAAAAACACACACAGAACAGATTCTGAGATTCTGGCATCTTGTTTAATCCTAGTTTGAGCCAAACGAAGCTGGTCAATAAAGTACAAAATAATTGGACATTTTATCTGGTTATGTATATTTAATGCTTACTGTTGGCTCTGAAAGTTTGGCCTGCTCTGATTGGTCATGCATAGTTATGAAGCTTAGGCTAAAGGGTAAAATCAATATTAGGGTAGGCTGAAAGATAAACTTAGGGACTGGCTAGACCTAAATGGTGACAAGAGCTAAGGTAGGCTAGGCATTTGGTTAGGAAAATTGGTTAAAATGTGAGCAACAATGATTTTACAAAACTAACTTATCCCGTACTAGTCTTTTCTCACCCTGTGCTAAAAAATAAAACAAAAAACAGTCAAAAGAACACTAACAGAACTCATTACCAGATCATCTTTGGACCCAGCTATCTAGCTTTAATTAACTGGATTATATTTAAAAGATAGTTGGAATAAAAGGCTTCAGCCTCTCCACATCTGAACAGGAAAGAGGATCGTGATGGCTTAAGAGAAGTAAAGGAAACTAATTTTTAAAAACATAGCTGATTGATTAGAACAGAGTTTAGACAAATTGGTTCTTCTTTTAATACCACTGGGGTAACTATGGCAGTCATGGGATTTTTCTTTAATCGTTAGTTGGAGCTCTTTATGGTCAATAATAATAATTATTATATAATAATTGGTTAATCAATTACGTAAACGCAGTATTTAGTTTATTGTTATTTTCACTGGGCCTGTTATAATTAAGCACAGCAGTGCAACAAGAGTGAACGCAGAGCAGAGACATCGACAAGCCTTTAAACTGTTGCCTGGAAAATTCAGACGATATACTGCAATTCAAATCTATCCTCTGGCCACCGTGTCCCTCTTTCGAATTTCTGTAGCCGTGATTGACAGTTTAATTAGCCAATCAGAGACACGCATCTTCTGCCATGTGAAAACCAACATGGCTCCTTCTGCTTGATTCTGCAGACTCAATGAGCGAACCAAAAAATTATTTTAATGTCTCGCTTACATTCGATAGTTGCCGTGACCAAAACTGAGTAATCCAGGCTGTTTTCTTCTCCATTACAAAATCCAAGTAATAAATCAATGTATGATTGATATTTGTCACTGCAGCGTCACAGGTTTGCCCAGTTTTTATGAGATAAACAGTGTTTTTGTAGTTTTAGCATCTTTTTTTTTTCTCACTAACAAATATCAGAACTGTTCGGGGGCAGTTAGCGCCATCTGCTGGAGGAATTATATATCTGTCAGTTAACCGGTGAAAGACGTCACTCAGTTAAGCCATTATTCACGTTTAACTCGTTAATCGGTTAACCATAAACATCCCTAGTCAGAAGTACCAACCTTTTTTTCATATTCGGTTACTTAAATTTGCTTATAATGTATGTCTTTTACGTTTAGATAGCAGAAAAACTTGAGAAATTCACAGACTGAAATTCAATTTTAAACTGTTTTGTTGTGGGGCGAGACCTCTAACCCAATCCGCATATTAC
The DNA here is from genome assembly GCA_038363315.1 of Mugilogobius chulae. Lineage (NCBI taxonomy): Eukaryota > Metazoa > Chordata > Actinopteri > Gobiiformes > Gobiidae > Mugilogobius > Mugilogobius chulae. The sequence continues at coordinate 23,036,647 of CM076404.1, read as the reverse complement.
CTGTGTAAAAAAAAAGATGTTGTTTTTGCAGAGTCTTAATTACAAAGATGTCCCAGCATGCTCCTTGACTCACAGTGATACCGGGGGTCTATTCTGAGCTCCTGAAAGTGAACCCGGGTCGGAAGCACATCGTTTGTGGTCTGGACTGGAAAAGGGGGCCACCATGTCGCCTGGAGGGTTTGGGACTGAAGTCTGAGAGCTAGAGCATGTGACTTTTTAGGAGATCCTACATAAAGAGAGGTCAAAGTTCAGCTATTGTCACAAAATTAAGGACTGTGTTGTTAACTGATATAGAATTATAATTATAGCAATAATATAAAAGTCTTGTAGTATTCGAACTATATTGGTACAATTTATACAAAAATGTATCTTGGCAAAGTATTACGCATGCATTAACCTACTTTCTGTCAAATTTGGCTTCCCACAGAGCTTCACAGTGAACCCAATGACATTAATCTTTATTAAGATCATAAAATGTATTGCATCAGACATGAATCTTCCATATCAAAATCATCTCCTTTGCTGCTTTTGAGGAACCAAAAAAGGATGTTATCTACAATGCACATCTTCTAAAATTACGACATGCATGCCAGGTCCTATTCTTACCTTAAAATTGTCCCTAAAATTTGGATAAAACGACGCAAATTCCCTTCTAAGCCCTTAATTAGGCTCCAACAGTAGAGATTGGTGAACAAGGCTGGACAGGTTCAGCACTAATCCTGCCTGTAAGCTACACTTGTTCAGTTCTGGCTTTTTTCTTTAGCTAAAGGTAACATGAAACATGCATGCTCAAATATGCTGTTTTAACATGCAAATTTCTCTATGCATGTCAGCGTACATCTACGATAAACATACAGAGCACATTTTTTTCTTTGGAAACTTGTCAAAACTATGTCCAAGTCTTAAGATGATGAATGGTCGTAGTAAAAAGTGCAAATTTGAAAAGTTCACCACCACGCATAGCTTTAAGTCGGGTGCGATGACAGAGTGCTGTTCAAAATGATGGATGTAAATGTGTTTCTAAATGAGCTTAGAGTCGTCTTTTCTCACAGTAATAATTCTGTCACTTGCGAGTGACTGTTATTTAGATGTATTTACTCATATTGACCACACCTTTTGGTGTTAAATCTTGCATAAATAAACATAGTGCATAAAATAACATTGTTCTATTGACATTAAATAGTTATTTGACTTGTGGCGTCGTTTATTGCTGCCTTTACCCAACAATGGTAGTAAAACAAGTGTCAAATTTTGGTGGTAGCATTTGGTAGATTATTGACTATTGTAAAAGAAAATTTTTGTTGTTTGTGAAAAAAGCTGATTTATTTTTTTTAAATAAATAAATTGATAAACAAATTGACAACATCACTCAACTTTTGGACTCCATCCAAATGTTTGGCAATAATTAACTAAAAAAAAAAATCTGTCCATTTAAACATTGTTAAAAAAAATAAAAGTCTCCATGTGTATTTTTGATTAATTTCTGTAACCTTAGATTAGCATTGACTCATTGTAAAACATTTCCTAGTGTGTTTTTTTCTCCCCAAATACAGTATAAAGACCTGATGTTAAATTTGTCATCAAACCTGTCATTTGCAGTTTCGATCTATATACACAAGACAATTCAGTGTGGAAAACTATAACTTGCAGCCACATGTACTGTTCATTCAAGTTTATAAATGCGATTTGTCTGAAAGAATTTTATCAATTGCAGATTAAGCAGATTCTTCGTGTAAAGTAGTGAGGTAATGTCTTCATTTTGTGCTTAAAGGTGCTCTATAAAAACAAGACGAACGGACTGAATGAGATCAGCCTGTATGGTCATGTTTAAGCGAGAATAACAGCTGGATAAGTCCTGAAATGCTAACTTGATCCGAACAAAAAAAGTGCACACAAGAGTGAAGACGTTTTAGCCAGCTTGAAACTCCTGACATTTGCATCATTTAAAGACTTTCTAAACATTAAACGAGACTAAACAGGATCACAGATTGAGAAATGTGTTCAACTGTTTACTATCTAACCTTTACAAAGAGCTTTGCAGTGGCCTTATGGTGCAACATTGAAGATTACATTAAGTGCAGGAGGTGAATGTTTGCAGAGAGGATAAGTCAGTTTGACAGCAGTGCAGTTAGAATAATTGTAAGCAAATCTTTCTAATAAATAGACTATAAATCTGCAGTAACTTTGAAATAAATTGTCTTTTCTTTTTGTCTTTCAAGCAATTTAAAATGCAAATGATGATTAAAATAAATTGTCTGTAAATGTGCTTTGCTTGATATGCTATATTTATGAGATACTGTACATAATTTGATCGTTACAACTTCCTGTGACTCTAACAAGATTGTCTTGCAAATTAATTCAAATTGAAAGTATTGATTAAACAGCTTAAAAACCTATTGATTCAACTTAATTTAAATTCTGCAGTGCAAAAAAATGTTTAAATAATTAAAACTTTGATTAAACAGTGTGCAAATACAACCAGATCGTATCTAGATTTTTTATTGCAGTGTGCTGTGTGACGTTTGACATTTACTACAACTTACAAAAGTACTGATTCACGCAAGCAATTTGGGTAAAGTGCCTAATGGCGTAATCAAGCCACTTATTTTGTCAGTTGTTATTATGCAGTTAGTGTTTAAGAACTTAATTGCTCAAACTTGAGACGTTTGCAGTTGTAAAATTTGTAAAGGTTTACTTAAAAGTAACTACTAGCTGTAAAACATGTAAACTTGAGTTTGTTAGATATTTCCTTGAAGATTTTTTGGGAGGTTTTCCGTTTGAAGTGTGTTTCGTGTCGAGCTGACCGGCTGTGCATCGCGTTGTTTAGCTTTAGCTTCAGTGTCCGAGTTATGGATGACCCGCTGCAGCTGGGTGGCCTTCTGCTTAGATCAGAACAATATTTACATTCGCCAAAAATGCACGTGAGCGCGCAATCAAACAACCCGGCCGTCCCACACACGCAAATTCGCGGTTGTCGGTCCGAAACAGGAATAAACAAATGAAAAACGACAAGCGCTAGGGGCCCAAACACAGCTGTAGAGACACCGGCTGATTAGAAAAGAGATGAGGAGGGAAGAGGCAAGAAATAGGGGTAGGAGACTAGGAGGGAAGTTTGCATGTTCTCAACATGTTACCATGGGTTCTCTACATTCTCGATTGGCATCACTGTAAATTTTCTCTTTGTGAATGAATGAGATAGTGAATTATTGTCTGTACCTGTCTCTATGTGTCAGCCCTGTGATGAAAGGAGGTGAGGAAAGCGGAAATAGATTGAGAGAAAGAAGGAAAGAAGAGGAGATATAACTTGCAAGAAGAGACATGGGAAGAAGAGACAAGGGGAGAGGAAAGGAGGAGAGAGGAGGTGAGAATAATGGGAGAAGTCAAGGAGAGAATAGAAAGGGGAAAGGAAGCAAGGACAGAGGTACAAGGATGAACAGGAGATTTGGAAGAATGAGTGAAGTGAAGACGAGGAGAAAAACAAAATGAGGAGAAAGAAGACCAGAGGAAACAAGGAGGGAGGAGACAAGGATAGGAAGCAAGAAGAGAAGGGACAAGGGAAATAGAAGGGAGACATGTAACTGAGAAGTAAGTAATTTTGACAAGGGAGACTAGAAGAGAGGAGACAAGTAGACCAGCAAGGAGACGATATGAAATAGGCTGAAATTAGGCAAAGGAGGAAGCAGTGAAGAGAAATGGAATTAGCAATCAAGAGAGAAAACAAATACAAGAAGTGAGGAGACAAGGATAGAGAAGACAAGGATGAATCAAAAATGGGAGAGTATACATTGCAGCTTACATCATAATACTTTGACAAATTATGTATATCCCACTTAAATACCTGTGACAAATTGTTGTTCTATAGGAGACAGCAGATGGGAGACAGGAGAGAAGATGAATTAGGGAATGCTAAATATAGATAAGATCCAAAGTTTGAGGGGAAAAAGTTCTCGTCTGAAAGATTTCTTCAGTGTCAAAACAAAGATATGGAAATGCTTTCATGTTATCTACCGCAGACAATCACAGGGGCCCTCAGAGGACTTCATTTGGATAAAGTACACTCATTGAAGGAGCGGCAAGTTCTACCTTCAGCATCCTCAATGTGAAGTATGCATTTGACTGACAAAGCTGCATTTTGTTATTGGACATTCATTGATTGACAACTTACACTAAAAAAGGCGTTGAAAGCTTTTATATATAGGTATTGGTTTGACAGATGAGCACACGTTATTGAGACATTATTCAAGCCCCGAGACAGAGTTTGGTGTCAAAGGGTCAAAGGTCATGACATAGAGAAAGAGCTTCTGAAACGTGAGCGTTCAAGGCTCTACTGTCATGCAAGATCACCACAGGGGCCACAGCAACTTTGGTCTGACAAGTTTAATTAAAAGAGGGAGATATGACTGTTTGGTAAGTTCGCTGCAACTGTAAAGAATGGTAGACATTCTGGTGTTGGGCCCAAGGCATTAGACAACTTTATTTACATGGAGTTCAGTGTGTGAGTTGTAAGTCATGGCTGTGAAGTTTTTTCATAGACTTGTTGAGCAATTGAGTGAATCAAACGGAAGGTCCTTTCTGATTAAGTCACCAGTGTTCTATTCAGTTTTGTTTATTTCTTTTATTTGCCACAATGCCCTACACATGCACATAACTATGATCAAATGAAGGCTGAACATCATCTCAGACAATAATCTAACACTATGCCACACTATGTCTTTGTGTTTGGAAAAGTTATTGAGAGATAAATAGGAAAACAAGATTCTGTTTAGAACTGACCTCTCCCGCTTCTCCTTATTGTTGGTCATGTTTTGATAGAGCTCATGGAAACGGTGAAAGAAAAGATTCTCTCTGCCACCAAGCTTGATTTAAATTTTTTAATCTTTGCCCTCGTATCATTGTGAGGCTTATGACCCACAATTTTAAGCCACAGAGCGAAAAAAAAAATCTCTAAAATGACATTTTTTCATCACAAATGGTCAAAATTGTGTAGTGGCTTCAGTCTTTAATGAATATCTTTATGTATTGTAAACTTGAAATAAGTGTATGTATGAAAGCAGTTCATATGCAGAAAGCCTGTTTGGGCAGGGATTGTTCAAATGTGTAGAACATTGATGATTGTGAACACCACAGAATATTTAATATCCCAGACAAACATTCCAGTTTTTTTTTTGCTTGTGAACCTTGCTTTGAATTTTTATTATGCAGATGGCAAGATTGTTCAAAATTGGCTATATCGACCAAGGCTGCAAATCGGATATCTATTTCAGCTCAAGAAATCCATTTTGGTCAATTACTCTTTTGAATCTCACTTTCAGTTAATTTGAATGTTTTAATGCAATACGTGCCCCATACAAACGTGCCGCCATCTTCTCCCTCATCATCCAACAAAGCAAAACACCTGTATGATTTTAACACCGATTAAAACGCACACGCCAAAGCTAACATGCTTGACCTAACTCTCCTCTTCAAATCAGAATGTGGTATTTTAAGTGTCTTCGTATATCACCAAATGCCAGTCCGGGGGTAACCTTCTAGACTCTGCCTGTATTCGGGGATAACATCAGTGCCTATAGGAATGACAGAACAAGCCTAGACATCGGCCAATTGCTTCAAAATGCCATTCGGGGGTGAGCAAAATGGACGCGTTTGTACAGTTAAGTATGGGTAAATAGAGAAGACTGATTTAAAGACATTGAATAGGCTCATAGCTGAAGTAATGCGGGGATGACAGCGCGGATGGAAAGAAAACGGGAATGAGCATGTTGGAAAATGTATGCAAATTACACAAGAAATGTACAGAAGTTTAACCGTTTCAAAGTTGGGTTAGGCCAAAAACTGTGGGGGGAAAAAAGGTATGTAAATTGTGTTTCAGATAAATAAATGCAAGTCCCTCATGTCAAAATAATGAAACTGTTTACTTGAGCACAGTTTTTGGCAGTTACTCATTACATTTGCAGTTTTTGGTCTGTATTATTTTCTCTCACGTGTCTGGCTCACTGTAATGCTTTAAACCAGGTCTATTCTTCCCTCAAGCTGTTTGTCATTTCATCCTTTACTGTAAGACTCAGGGCGTGAACTGGCACTGCCTCAACACATCTCAGGATCAAATCTCTAAACATTGGCTTGTTTTTCTCTTAATGTAAAGCACTTTTCTAAATCAAAGTAATTAGTCAAGTACATGGATTCAAATGCAGGTTAATGTCCATCTGAACCTTGAACTAAATAACTATGGAAATGGTTATACCAAATGCAAAGCTAGAATTTGTTTTATAGATTTTGTTGACCTTTAGTTTTCTTCTAGTGAGTAGGCAGAAGAAGTTTGAACGTGTTTCTGCAGCTATGCATAAAATGTAAAAGTATATTTGAGATTTAAAAACATGCATCTACTGTTAAATTTGCTTTAAATACAAGGAAAGTGTGTTTTAGCAAAAGCTTAATATTGACATTTTGAAATTGACAGATTAATGTCTCGATAATATTTGATGTGTCTCAAGTATAAAATAATGTAATGTCAATCCAACAAAAAAAACATGTCCGTAAATTTATTAGTTAGCGTTATTTATTATACAAATGTGAAAATGTCAATAAAATCTATTACAAAAGTGCACAAAAAGTGAAAAAGAGAGTCTGTATTTGACAACAGCATTAGTGTTTGTCTTTGTATAAAGCTAATAACTGTAGAAAGCCCTGTGTTTTGTGCCTATATCTTCTCCTTTGCAGAAGCCTCTTTGACTTTGGCTGCTGTGTCCTGCTTCTGTCAGAGTGATTAGAATAAACCTGCAGATCAGAGCAGCAGGAGCGGACCACTGACCCCTCATGGTCCAATAAAACTCTGCAACTTCTCCTTCATAGCTGACTTTAAAGTTCACTTCAAATGAGGTCATTCAGGTGAAAATACTGTAATGGTTCTTGAGACTGTACATTACTACTGCAAGTAAAAGAATAAATCTTGTGGCAGCAATTTTGAGTGGAAATGTGAGCTTCACCGACTTCAGAATCTACAAAGGAGGTCTCAAGGGTCTGTTTTTCATTGGACAAGTTTGAACGAAACTGAAATTATGACTTAGAATGGTAGAAAATGTGTTTATTATTTTCTCTATAAAATAAAACAGCTGCCTGAATGAACAGAAAATGCAAACAAAAAAGAATGATTCTAATGTAAAGCTACATTCACATTTTTTTTGAATAAATTTTTAATAGATTTTGGACATTTTTATTGAATACACGTGTGTACACGTGTTTCCTCAAATAAACAAGTATTAACTTGACAATACTGAATGTTTTTTGTACGTTGTTTGACCATGCATAATCCTTTGTGTGTAATCTTATACCATTTTGAGTTATTTTTCAAACACATATTTTTATTTTCTCTCAAACCTTATGTGCATATTGGCCTTAAATCTTCCACAAACGGTGAGCAATTTGTTTGGGCTAACTAGTTAAATAAAATACATAAAGCTTTTTTTTATTTTCCAAAAAGAGCAAAAAAACAATCCTGTCTACACAATGTATATTGCACATTTCATATTTTAACCTTTCACCTCCCACATGTCGATAGTTCCTTGTGATTATTTAAAAAAATTCAAGTTCCGAGTAAAACATAAAAGGTTTAAATTTGTCATGTTGCCACTTTTTAGAAATAAAAACAATGTTATTTACGTACTACATCTACAAAGACATTGAAAAAACACAATAGGTCACTTTAAAACAGGATGCAGATGTAGTTTGCAAGACTTTTAGTATAATGTTAGAAAAAAAAAACAGCCAAACATAACAGCCAATAAACAAATAAATAAAAAAAAAAAAAATGGAAAAAAGTGACTACCTTTTTGAGGGGAGATTCCAAACCCCAATTTTGGCATTGACCCTGAAAAACATATCAGTCATTCTTTATTTCCCAGGCCTCTGATATTATCCGTCTGAAACCCCTTCGCCCCATTAGACACTAACTCCAGGGGTCCTCGCTACCCTCCATTTAAATCATATGAACATACTTAACGCACATACTCCTAAAACTTGACCTAGGCATTTTCCCACAATTCCCTTTGTCCTTTTAACCTCCCCATACCCCCGTTTGAGACCCTTTTTTGTCCCTGTCATACCCCCTGTCCCTGTCCCTCACCCCTGCCAGGCGCTTTTCATTCACTAATCACATTGAAATACCAGCCATGACCTCTGCGCGCGACCTCGAAGACTACCTTAAACAACCTCCATATGACTCCTATAATAAACGCTTAGCCAAAATCTCAGAAACAGGGTGATGTTTTCAGATGAATCTAAAGATAATTGAGAATCATGTCAAACTCCTACTGTTGTACGTCTATTTTTTCTATAGTCTTGAAAGATTATATACTCCTCATGATACTTAAATGCCACGCTATGAGAACAGACGTGACGGTGCGGAGATATTTGAAGAATGCCCAAGCCAAAATACATAAAGGTTAATCTAGATTTTAAGCTACTGGGGTGTTTACATTGTGACTTTGTACAAGACAAGAGCAGAAGTGTGAGAAAAAGTGGTAGAAAAAGTAGAATTTCATGAGAAGTCTTCAGAGCTCTGTCTGTTTTTCTTCATTGCAGTTGTAATAAAAACCTGATGACATGTTTTGGACAATTAGAATAGCAACAATAAGTTATAGTTAGGTTATAATATCACATTTTTGTTGTACGGTTATTGTCTTAAGAAACACAATGGATGTAAAATTATTAGCATTTATTGACACTCTAGTCAACTATTAAATATTTTTAATACTTTTTATTGACATTTAAGTGCTGTCTCTCAATTACTGTATGTGACCAACTTTATAATCCAATTTCTTGAATTATTATGTAAAGTTAACCTGGCATAAACGGCACTTAACATCTCTACTTTTTGGAGATTATAGATCAATTAAAAACATATTTTTTGCTTGGTTATTAGTTTTGTTTTTTTACTTTAGGCTATTATTTTGTGACATGAATATATAAAATTTTTGACTGACCATACACCTAACACAAGACAATTGATAAATAATTAATATATTCAATAAAAATATTGGTGAAAAAAGTATTAGCTTACTAACACTTACTTGTGTTAACTTTTAGAATTTGCTGCAATGTTTTCTCCTGCCAATTTGATTTTCAACTTGCTGGATAAATTGAGTTACATTGATGGGTTTTTTTTGTCCAGTAAACTAATAATGTATTTCTTTGTGTTTTGTAGGGTAAGAAGTCTGACGAGCCGTGCAATGGACGAGACTGCAGTAGAGGATGCAAGTGCAACCCAGAGAAAGGCAGCAGGGTGAGTCAAGTCTAAGATACTCTTTAATAAAATGACTTTTGCTTGCTTTGTATTTACAAGATGCAGACCAAAGCAATGAACAGTTTTGTTAATGCTACAAAACAAGATAGATGTTTTTGGTCCAGAAAGTGCAGTGCACAAGAGACAGGACTGGACAAAAAGGTTTTCTCAACACATTTTGGATCAATTACATGTAAATAAAAGTTGAGTGCAAGTGTCAGAAGAAGGACTTTTTATTAGCCAGGTTGGACAAAGAAATTTGCTGGCAGCAAATACATAGACAAGACTAATTATGTTGTCATTAAAATTAACAACTGTCTGATTCATCTGATTAACGACTGAACATGTAAGATGTCAAGCAGAACAGCTGTTTGAGAAAAGGCAATAAATAAAAACAGCAACGTGCAGTGAGTTCATGAATCCATAAAAATATCTGAGAGTAGTGCTAGATTAAACCTGTTGTTAGCTGAACTAGTTTAGCCTATCGATACAGCAGAAAAACTTCTCTGAACTATGGAAAATTGGAGATGTTCTATTTGTGAACATTTTGCACTCACTTAAATACTAGAAGACACACTTATACACACTTATAACATATTGCACTTCACAAACATGCACCACCTGAATTTTTGTCTGTCAAGGTCCCCCTAACATATTTTATACATAAGCAAACTGATAAAGACTTTCCCGATTAATGGTACCCTACCTGTTTTTCTCCATGTAGATGTTTTGCTTGATCAGATGTGTCATGCTTGCCTGACCAGCCAGCCCCTCCTACATTCTGTTTGAATGCAGGAAGATCAGAAACCAAAGACAGAGCAAATCACTACGATCCAATCTCAAACAGCAGCTCCCCTCCACCACCAGACCCTCACGTCTTTGTAAAGTTGTCTGTCAACTGTATGGACTGGCTTTTCAGGCAAGTGTGACGTTGTAGGTAGCTCTCTGAGATCTTCTGCTCTGTCTATAAATTGGCCAGATTAATTTTGAGCATTTATGCAGCATTATCATATCAGGCTGAATCGGTGTGATTACATCCCTTATGTAATTTCCACTAGATGGAACTCTAACACAGTTCCTGATCTAGGAGGCACACCATGCTCCCTTTTTTCCCCAAAGTTTTGATGTTTCTGTAAATTTTACATAAGATGTGGGAGCATTCTTAAAAGACAAGAACAAGGAAAATAATCTTCTGAATTATATTTCATAGTTGTAAAAGCCCTATACTGTATGCATAGGTTTTCTGTAGCTTCCGAAAACACTTAATTGCTAAAAATAGTACCTTGAGTCAAAAAGTCTATGTATTGAATCATTTTGAGTGCCTATTTTTGCCTAGACGAATTGGTAGACTCCTCCGTAGTCTTCAGCCCAAATCCAAACAACAATTACAGTCTGACACAGCCTACACTTAGCTCTGTGTGATAGCTCGTGCATTAGCTGTTTGTAAATGATATATATGAGCCACTGCCCCCAGACAGGCTTCAAATGTAGAGGCTAAAACACACTCAGCATTAGCCACTTCAAATGTTGTTGTTTGGAGACAGCCAAGTGCTTATTTGTCTCACTTCAGTTTTACTTTTGCACAGGCATCAATCACGACAGTTAGCTTTAGCTTAGCACTGATAATAGCAAAGCTCAACCCCTTAGACTAGAGAATCTCAAACTTTTTACACCAAGTACCACCTAATGTAAAATCTGGTTCTTCAAATACCACAAATCAAGTCAGTTAGCAGTTCTAATGGATGCTTAGCACAAAATAGGACCAAAGCATAAATACATCTGTCTCCAAATGAAACAAATATTTAAATTGCAGATAGCTTTACATATGCAAAACGTTTTGTGTTGTGAAATTTGTAATTTTGCTATGTAGGCTATGTGTTTTGCACACAATTCTGTTTTTATATATTTATATATACACTTCTGTGCCATGGAAAGCACTTTGAGTTGTCTGTGTACATGAAAGGTGCTATACAAATAAAATTGAAATGAAAAATGAAAATGAAAATATCACCACAGTTTGAGAAACACTGCGGCCACCAGTGGTTTCTGACCTTTTGTGTCTTTTGTCCCTAATTTGCTATATTCAAATATATCTGTTTACTGAATTGATACAATGCAAATTTGAATTATTTTTACTTTCTTTATTTCTTATGATATCCTGTAGATCAGTGGTTTCCAACCTTTTTTCTTGCAAGGACCGGTACAGTCATAATTTTCTTTTCCGGGGACCGGTTGAGGTTGGGTAGCACCAATAACAACAACGCAAAATGCTTATTGTGCATATTTTTAGCTCTTTTTTGTTTTAATTTGCAGTTTATTTGGTTAAATGGCACAATATTTTCATGGTAAAGCACCAGGAAGTAGTGATAAACTTTAAAAATAAAAAATAAAACATCTTAAAAGATCTTCTGGGGCCCGGTAGATGGCTCGCGGACCGGTTTTGGGCCCCGGACCGGTGGTTGGGGACCCCTGCTGTAGATTTTTTGTTCTAATGTCCAAATTCCTCTAAAACGTTCTGATGTATAATTTTTAAAATGGAAAAAAAACAAAAAAAAAAACAACAAAAACACTTCCCTATTTAACTTGAAAAAACACTTTCCTATTTAACTTTTAAAGGGACACGTACAGTAGCTTTTCTGGTGAGGAGTTAGCTATATGTAGCCTAATGTTGCATTGAATGTTCTCCCATAAATTTAAAACTATAAATCTTGCATATATTATTTCATTTATTTATTTATTTTATTTTTTTCTTTTGCTTCTTTTCATGTCAGGACAATTATATCGAAAGCCCATTTAAGCTTTTATATAGACAAAACAACATTAAACAAAAAATGAATTGTTTGATTGAATTTAAGAGGAATAATCTGATTAATGTGATTTTTATTGCGCTCACAACTATATTACCTAAGCTTTCCAATACAGCTTGTGTTTTTAGCTGTACTACCTGTAAGTTCTTTTATAGCCTCCACACAGTGCTATACAACATCACCTTAAACGGCTGCTTACTGTTGTATTTTCAAATACACACTCCAAAACATGCCACTTGCACTGCCCACCACCTGTTCACTAAAACAACAAATCCAACACAAGATAAATATGATTTTTGTAGGCTGACAGGGCTATGACAGACTGAAGACTGTTGAATGATTTTTGATTTTTCAGGACGCTTGGTTGATCCCTGAGGCCAGACTTATTTGTCAGGAGTCAAGCAGTTGCATAGTTCATGAAAAGGTTACCTGTTAACCAAATCAAAACAGAATGTGAACTCAGGACAGAGACGGGCACTAGTGAGTAGTAGTTGCAGCTTATCCTATTTTTTAAATTACAACTTGCAATCATAACATTTTGGGGAAAGAAAGAAAAAGCAAATTTTAAACAGCTACTAAGCTTATTCTTCTCCACATCCAAGCACAACTATCATTCAACGCAAACTTAAACACTTTCAGAGGCCAGTATTGTTCATCTTATCATTTCTATTCACCATCTAGCAATCTACAGTTAGATATGCCTTTTTCACCACCTTTACAAGCAAAAGTGAGCTTTACTGTCCTGCAAAACACAACAACATAGCCATACTAACAACAACAAGCATGCTATCCGGTTTTGGGAAACAGAATGTTTAATGTTAGACATTATTTAACCTTTATTTTACCAGGTCCCTTGAGATAATTTTCTTTTTTGAGTGAGACCTGGCCAAGAGGCGCCACTGTACAAAATCAGTGAAACATTAAAACCATGATAAACATATTAAAAAGAAAAAAAGTTAAATATCTAACTTAAGAATGGCATTTGCAACTTCCAGTAAAGACATTTTTAAAAAGAAATCAGTGGAATGAGTTCCAGAAGTTTCAAATGATTTTGAATCTGCAGAAGTAATTTTGACAATATATCTGTACTGTTGTTATTTCAATAAAATATCAAACACAGGGGTTTTAAAAGACAAATTTGCATTATTATTTTTTTTTGCATTGTTCCCATCCTTCAAACACCCCCACTTTGGAATCTCATGCACCACAACCAATCAAAAAGTGCACTAAGCACTCATGACAATCATGTGTTCATCAGGAAATGAGTTAAAGTTCCATCTAATGGCTGCCGAGGAAACAACACAGGTGAAAAAATGTAATCAGTCTTGACTGATATGCTAACTTTGCATAAATACTCCAAATAAGTCTGGATGATTGATGGACAGTGGAGACTGCAGAAGATCTCAGAGATCTATTGTGTGACATCATCATCATATCTAGTACATTGTTGTTTGACGCTCAAAAGGGAAAGAATAGTATATAACTCAAGCAGTGTTTTTGATGAAGCAATGTTAGAACAGGATAAAAAACTCAAAAAATATAGATAAAACTTTTCCTTTATTCCTCTAGTAAAGCTCTTGCTTTAAGCACTTAGCAGGAAGCCTTTGTAATGGAGGTAATTTTATGTCTATTTGATATTTGCGTATCACTAAATACAAGAAAATTCAAGGGTCTTGTTGCGGGGTCCAGGATAAAAGCAGTATTACTGACAAAGATTGTAAATTATTTTCATAATCCATACTCAGATGATAGAATAAGAATGAAAGTGTAACTAAAGAAGGACTATTACTTGCAAATACATTGAAATTATGAACAAACAAATGATCAATCTATCAGAGAAATCAAGATAAAAGAGAACGGAAGTTTAGCATCTGTTTGTTATCAACACCAAAGTAAGTTAGTCTAAATTGAATTAAGCCCACATTTCCCCACCTCTTCAGGGTTTTCAAAGAGCTCACTGTCGACCTGACCTTCTCCATCCGTGACCTTTCACCTTTGACTTCCCCCGAGCGGAGTCTTGTGATTGGACGTAATGAATGCGGTGTAATAGGGTATATTAAAAGCAGCAGACACCTCCACAGGGCACAGAAAGAGGCAGGGAGGGCATAAAGAGGGTTCGGGATTGTGTTTCCTGTTTATAAGTGATGCCTCTGGTGGTTTATATTAGATAATAACCCAAAGTAAGAAGCACTTAGTTTCAGGAATGAGTTCTGCTGCCATGATAAGTGGAGTCCCAGCAAAATTCTATTTGAAAATCAGGTAAAAACAATGCCTTCAAATGTTGAATAATGTGGGTATTAAATTTATACAGAATCATTATTGTGTTTACTTGACAGCTATTACTATTAAAGTAGAATGTATTACTCAAAATGAAATGTGTTTTCAAGATTTGTTTGGTAGAAGTAACCTGGCTCATATCAGAGGGATATGTGCATCTCTTTGAGTATTTATATATTTAAATCTCAGGGGAATAGAGGAAATCTGTTTGTTCATTCAGCATTGCATCTTGCAATTGGACAATGACAATATAACTCATTATCATGTCCATATCTAAAAATACTAACATGAAATTAAAGTGAAGAAACATAAAACCTTGTCAATACACTGCAAGAAAAATATAATGCATAAAACTGTGCAAAAAAACTTTGAAATTAAGTCAGTATTATCATCAACGTTTTTTACTTACTAGGTCATGATTAATTGAAATCTTACTGCAAGACCAAGAATCTCAATGTGACCAGAAATTTGCACCAACATTTGTCAGTAATGTCAGAGTTAGGGATGCACCGATCCAACTTTTTCTGTTCCGATATCGATCCCGATATTTGGCTTTAACTATCTGCCGATACCCGATATCAACCGATACCAGTGAAAGGACGGAAATTGCTTATTTTTCTAATAAAAACTTAATACATTTGGTCATATTGTGTTATGTAACTGTTGTTTATAGTACAAGTCACAACTTAACAACTTAGTCTGAATAAAATGCCCAATATTATGAAATGTTCTGGATCAACACCACCCTGTAAAATAGTCTCGCTATGTCCAATTAAAGACACAACTATGATATCGGCTGAACCGATATCATGGGGTCGATACTCGATCCACCAAAATGTCCTGGATCGGCACCGATATCCGATCCAGGTATCGGATCGGTGCCTCCCTAGTCAGAGTTTTAAAAATATGTCAAATATACAAGATCAAAATAATCCTGTAAAACTTCATTGCATTGTCTACTGAAGCAAGTGCACTACAAAACCTTAAACTTTTCACATAGTTTCAGAGAACAACTGACAGACAGTCTATATTTGGGTCTATGAAAGGTCAAAGGTCAAGACTAACTTAAGTAAAGCTAAAGGTCAGGGCTAAAACCATCAAATGACTCTCACAAATGTACCTCTTTTATCCTTTTGTTGTAGTAAATCTTTCAACAGCTTTTCTTTCTCACAACTTTCAAATGACATCACAGTATCCGCATTAGAACTATCTTAAAATGTGTTGTATGTTTAAATCAGTGTAATATCTGTATGTAAAAGTTGTCTTTGTTGAGGAATTTGACAGTGACAGAAGTAATCACGTTGAAGCCTAACTCGGAACTGTTGCAACTATAGTTCATATACTGCCCCCAGCTGGCTGCTTTAGGAATTGTTCTAAATATCCACACTATTTTTAGGCCCGAGCCGAGAATCGGCCGGGGCTATTGTTTTTGCTCGGTTTCTTATTATTATTATTATTATTATATTTCTCGGTCAGAGAGCGCAAATTTGAAACCTTTCCCACGGGGCGATTTTCGTGAAACTTGGCAGAGTGATTGGGACAGGTGAAAATCCCGTTTGAGTGGGCAAACTCGAGACGGCGAAACCGAAATGGCTCGACGGCGCCCCTGGAAATTGAGTCTATGGGAATTTTGACAGGCTTTTTTTGGAGTAGGTGCATGAAATTTGGTGGACTGATAGAGCATCCCGAGACAAACATAAAATATAATTGTAGCTCCGCCCTCAGCCACACAGGAAGTCGGCCATATTGGAATACATTTTTAAATTAAATTTGACACGACAATTGTTTTTGTGAACTAGTCCTAGGTTTTTCACCCAAACAAGCTCAAACTTGGCCCAGACCATCGTGACACATGAAATATTCAGAATCATCGGAGATTTTTGTATACACTTTACGGTTGTTACGTAGCAGCCCGCAAAAAACATGCTTTTTTACGGTAACTTTGAACAGCTATCATTTGCACACAAAAACCTCAATCACTCTGAAATTTGACTGAGTTATGCACACTCATATTCTGTACAGATTGTAGTAAATAATTTTGAAGTGGACTGTACTATAGCGCCACCTAGCAATACCTTGAAAATTGCACTTTCAATGACATGCACCAAATTTGCCAGATGCATTAAGCCCATGATTTCAAACAAAAAGTTACATTGAAGCCATATCATATTTTGTATGAAGTGGGCGTGGCCAAGGAAAAACCTTCGACTACAGTGAATAAATTGGTGTACATCGCTCATACTTTGTCTGACCAACTTGAAATTTGATTAAGTCATACTTGGGATGACTCCTGATACATCCGTCTAACAATGGGAAAGACTTATGCAATAGCGCCACCTAGCAATACTTTCAAAATTGCCCTTTTAATGATATGCACCAAATTTGGCAGATGCATTTAGCTCATGACTCCAGACAAAAAGTTAAATTGAAGCCATGTCATATTTTGTATGATGTGGGCGTGGCCAAGGAAAAACCTTTGACTATAACGAAACACTTGTTGTACATCGCTTATACTTTGTCTGACCTACTTGAAATTTGATTTAGTTATACTTGGAATGACTTTTCATACATCCGTCTAACCATGAGAAAGATCTATGCTATAGCGCCCCTATATAAGTTCACAAACATTATAATATGAAAACATGCGTTTTTTAGTCTCATGTTGAATTTGTTTCGCTATTAGGACGACAGCAAGGCAGGGCGGTTGCGAGGCAGGGCGGTTGGTGCCGGGGCGAGGGCCTTTATCGCCGCTTGCGGCTTTAATTATTATTATTATTATATTTCTCGGTCAGAGATCGCAAATTTGAAACCTTTCCCACGGGGCGATTTTCGTGAAACTTGGCAGAGTGATTGGGACAGATGAAAATCCCGTTTGAGTGGGCAAACTCAAGACGGCGAAACCGAAATGGCTCGACGGCGCCCCCTGGAAATTGAGTCTATGGGAATTTTGACAGGCTTTTTTTGGAGTAGGTGCATGAAATTTGGTGGATTGATAGAGCATCCCGAGACAAACATAACATATAATTGTAGCTCCGCCCTCAGACACACAGGAAGTCGGCCATATTGGAATACATTTTGAAATTAAATTTGACACGACAAATGTTTTTGTGAACTAGTCCTAGGTTTTTCACCCAAACAAGCTCAAACTTGGCCCAGACCATCGTGACACATGAAATATTCAGAATCATCGGAGATTTTAGGATACACTTTACGGTTGTTACGTAGCGGCCTGGCAAAAAACATGCTTTTTTACGGTAACTTTGAACAGCTATCATTTGCACACAAAAACCTCACTCACTCTGAAATTTGCCTGAGTTATGCACACTCATATTCTGTACAGATTGTAGTAAATATTTTTGAAGTGGACTGTACTATAGCGCCACCTAGCAATACCTTGAAAATTGCACTTTCAATGACATGCACCAAAGTTGGCAGATGCATTTATCCCATGAATCCAAATAAAAAGTTACATTGAAGCCATGTCATATTTTGTATGCTGTGGGCGTGGCCAAGGAAAAACCTACGACTATAGCGAATAAATTGGTGTACATCGCTCAAACTTTGTCTGACCAACTTGAAATTTGATTTAGTCATACTTGGGATAACTCCTCATACATCCGTCTAACAATGGGAAAGATCTATGCAATAGCGCCCCCTAGCAATACCTTCAAAATTTCACTTTTAATGATATGCACCAAATTTGGCAGATGCATTTAGCTCATGAATCCAGACAAAAAGTTATATTGAAGCCATGTCATATTTTGTATGATGTGGGCGTGGCCAATGAAAAACCTGTGACTACTACGAAACACTTGTTGTACATCGCTTATACTTTGTCTGACCTACTTGAAATTTGCTTTAGTTATACTTGGGATGACTTTTCATACATCCGTCTAACCATGGGAAAGATCTATGCTATAGCGCCCCCTATATAAGTTCACAAACATTATAATATGAACAAAAAAACATAAGTTTTTTGGTCTGATGTTGGATTTGTTTCGCTTTTAGGATGACAGCAAGGCAGGGCAGTCGCGAGGCAGGGCGGTTGCGAGGCAGGGCGGTTCGTGCCGGGGCGAGGGCCTTTATCGCCGCTTGCGGCTTTAATTGTATTTATGATTAATTCCTTTAGTGCAAAATATTACATTTTGTATGAAGAAAAAAACATGATTACATTTGATTAACTTGATTGACTCTGAGATAAAATGTATTTATCTTCTTTCAGTTAAGGCTAAAACAAATGTATAATAAAGTAACAATAGATCAATAGAGGCAATGGTAGCATATTAATAAAACTAAATTAACTGAAGTGTTGCATTAGCACTTATAGTTTGTAAAGCAACTGATTTGAAAGCTTCTAAGGGACACTTTAGAGATGTTGCAGATGTAGATTTGATGAGACGGTGATAAAGTGATTTATGGGCTCTATAAGACTGCCCTGACTTTTAACACAAACAGTAGAGCAAATAAAAAAAATAAGTTCTAAACATTAGAAATGATCAGCTTTGTTTTTTTAATTGATTCCACCAGTTGGTGCATTCCAGGTAACTGTATTTCCCACTTAATTTGACATGAAAAAATGCATTGGAACTCTGCTCCATCTGGTAATTCCTTGTTTACGGGGGAGCTGGTAGAGAGACTCCTAATTCACATATAAGATCAGTTGTAAGCCACAACAATGATTATTGTTTATTTTGCATAACAGTTTTTTTTTCTAAACACCAGTAGCTAATCAATCAAGCAAATGGCTTAGAAAAGGTATATTTAAAACGGCACATAATACAGCGAAGTATTACCAGAAGGCGTCACTCAAGGCAAATCATAGATGTTTTGACAGATATTTCAGTTAGACATTAAAAAGCTAAATCCTGAAAATGATTTCTCATACTGGTATGAATCACTGTTTCACTGAGTGTTGAGGTTTAGATAGACCTATAACTTCATCCAGACATAACGAAAAGTCCCTTTTAGCCAATAAAGTTATATTATTGTTGTCTGATGCAGCTGACAAAACAGTCCTCTATGTATGACATCATCGGCGTGGGATAGTTTAATCTGAGATGCAGCACCTGGGTAAAGAGTTGTTTGGAGAAGAGAAAAGGGAACAAACAAATAGTGAGAGTCAAGTTGAAGCCTTGCACTTTCATTTCTAAGTTAAATCAAATCTTTGTACCAAATTACATAATGCTCATATTTTTCCCAACGTATTGTAAATGATTTTATTAATGACCAAGTCATTTCAAATCACACTTCTTCAAGACAAAGTCTAGTCCATTAGATCAAACTCAAGTCTTATACAGTATGTTCAAAATAGTGACTTAAGTCTGGGCCATGACTTCAAAAGTCCACGCTTCTGAAAAATTCAAATTTATCTATTCCATAGGGGTTTAAAAATGTAGTGACTGATGTCCATAAAGTGGTTGTTTTAAGTCTGAAAAAGTTAAATGTTTAAATAACTTGGTGGCTTATAATGATTTTAAAAAATTGATTTGAGTAAAGCTTGGTTATAGTTTGAAACAAATATTTAAAAAAATGCTTATTTTGATGTGACTCCAAAGTTTTTCAGGCTTCTTTCAAGGGACTTGTTCTTGGCACATAGTTTGGCGAGGACGTTTGTGTTGCTGGCCAGATGATACCGACTCTCTTTTCTCTCTGCGCTCCTTGTATTATTGTCCCTCCAGACTAAACAAACTGATGAAAACACACCCAAATAGTGAGCTTGCCTTGTCCCCATCAGCTGCAGCAGTGAGCAAGCGTTTTGACAGCACAAATCTTCTACAATACCAGCACCTAAACCCTCAAAGTGGCAAAGACCAACTAACTCCGACATGTTTGGCAGGAAGTGAGGTGGTCCCGGCCCGAAGGGTAAGTCCGGGGGCTTAGAATGCCCATAGACTGCATTGTGTCCCATTGTGGAGCCAGGGATTTGAGGCTACAAACTGACCAGTCTGCTGGAAGGTGATGAGACTGGAAGGTCTGCAAGGGCAAGGGCAAAATAACCAAACCCAGAGGGGTGTAGTCAGGATGAAAGCTGATAGATAAGGATGGCTGTAAAATAAATACCACTGAACTTTTCACAACTATATCACATGTTCTCTGATTTCTTTGCAGTTCACGTATAATTGAAATGAGTTTTTTTTTTTTTTTTAGATCTGGTGCATTATCTTAATAAATATTTGGTGTGAAACTCCCATTCATTTCACTACAGTATGCTTAACATTTCACATTCACTTACAGTTTGCTTTCCTAATGTAAAGTGTAATTTTCCCAAATTAAGTCAATGTTGAGTCAACATCGAAATTGTATTAAAACCACAGAGTTACTAACAAGAGAAAGCCTAGCCATGGAAACTTGAAGCATTAAAATGTCCAGCTCTGGCAGCCATGTTGTGTAGGAGGAGTCTACTTAAAGGTGGGGTAGCTAACTTTTTTAGTGGTAAATGAGTAAACCATGTGCTTTCCACAAAAAAGTATATAGTAAATACATCACTTTGTGAAAAAATTAGATCACTGAGCACTTTCTGCACTGAATAATAAAGAATTTTAGCTCTAATCAGGAGCTGAATGCTGTGCTCTGATTGGCTGAGCTGGGGTGGTCCTCTTCAGTTTCACTTTGTTGTTTGTAAAAAGACGTTTATAAGCCATAATTGCAACCAAAATGAATACATTGATATTAAAGATGTATCAAAGGATTTATGAGAGGAAGTTGTCAGATTTAAAACCTAAATCGTGTTTGCAGTGTACAAATCAGCTACCCCACCTTTAAGAGCTCATAGAAACTCGGAAGCTAAACTTTTAATAGTGTAGTAGTACTTGAGGCCGGTCTTAGTCTTAAGACCGATCTGGAGACTTTTTTTAAGGTCTTGGTCTTGTCTTGGACTCAAGCACTTTTGGACTTGATCTTGTTTTGGACTCAGTCTTATACTGGACTCGATCTTGTCATGGACAACGAACCACATTTCATTACCCCCACGCTTTGCTAAACTTGCACCAGAAGTGCAATGACCTGTCCCTAAAGCTGCACAATAAGCTGCACAATCATGTTGATAATTTTATAAAATTACAAAGGTGGTCTTGATTTGGTCTCATTAGACCCCAGTCTTGGTCTCATCTCGAACTCGATCTGTGAAAGTCTCAAGTCTCTTTGTCATGCCTCAGTCTTGGGACTTTGTGTTTTCAAAAAGGTCTCAATTAGTGCGGTCTTGACTGCTACTAACTTCTAAATTAAATTTTCCCTTAGAGGAACCGTATGTAAGATTTTGATGTCAGATTTCATAAACATGACCTATATGTGTCCTAAGATACAAGGTCAACAAGTCCAAATATGCTATTATTTTTACTGAAGTCAATGTAATTCTGAGTTATTCTTAATTAAAAAAGCAGTTTGGTTTCTTAGAACCTGAAGTTAATTTTGAACCATGAGTCAGGAACATGTTTGAGTTTGAACTGAAGTTCCACCATGACACAGACACAACTCTCTGTGATAGGCTCATGCACTTGTTTCCACACAGTTCTCATTAGGGTTCTCCCACATTGTGTTAAAAAGCAATATTTGGGAACAAACCATGACAAAGAGTCAGGTGTCTGAGAAGGTGACTTTCTGGCTATTACTCATGATTCATAGCAAATCTTTTTCCTGATTGGTCAGTAGCTTCCTATAGTCATTAGTCGTGTTCAAGATGGTCAAAGCGGTGCAGTCAGCTCGAGGCGTTAAGTCCCCCCTTAACGCCTCGAGCTGACTGCACCGCCTTGACAATCTTGAACATCACTAATGTATGGGTCATTTCACACTCTTGCAACCCATGTTCATTTGATTGTAATACCTTTTAAAAACCACTAGTTGTGCATCTTACATACGGTTCCTTTAAATACTTTGATAGTTAAACCTTTTCCGTATTTGTACATTTAAAAATGCTTCTGTTCAACCAAACAAATGTGAAAAAATCTTAAAAAACATACTTTTTCACAACATAATATTTTTGTATAGTAATATAGCTGTGAAGTAACCACAATAAGTATAAATAATTATCTCCATATAATGCAATGACAAGAAAATTGTTAGAACTTTGCCGCTTCTTCACTCCTCTGCAACTGCCATGACAACAGAACCTATACTCTCTCAAGTCATTATAATAACTCAATGATTATTTAGAACTCCCAAATAAGGGTGTCACATGTCATATAAAGTGTTAAAGTTTTAATAAATGTTTTAAAAATATTTCCTCTTCATGAGCTTAGTAATAGGTAAGGTCGTTTAGCATGACTTACATCAGAGAGACATTTTGCATTTTACACCTATATTTCAAAATGTCTTGAATATTTTGTACTGCAGAAAACTGGTACTAGGTAAATAAGTGACTTTATATTATTATATATTTGTTCAGTGTAAGCTTTATTGCAAGCTTTTAAGATGTGCATGAAGAATTTAGCAGAAGTTTAGCAGTGAGATTAGAAAGCGTGAGAGAAAGTGGACGGTGCATAGTTTCCAAAGGTGAAAACAGGTGTGACTCAGACAGACAGCCCTCTCATTACTGCACTGCCCTGTGCCCTGGAGCAAGACAGCAATTCCAGACACAACGCGAAGAAGCAGCATTTAAAACTCCACAACTGTGTCAGTAAAATTATAGCTAAACAGACAGGTTCAGGGAGAGGTCAGTTAGTATTATTAGACAACCAACAGAGCTACAGCACATACAGTATAATCTACTTTGTAAAAGCCTGAATGTTTATGTATATTGACAGTTGAAATGTATATTTCAACTGTCAATTATATTTTGTTTCTGTCTTTGACATGGATTCAGTTTGTCTTTCGTTTTCCTGAAACCACAAAACATAATATGCTTAATTGCATTTGTTTTGTCCATGGTAGGACTTGTATTTCAATCAACTATTTCACAGCTAATATTTGTTCTCATTTTATTAAGACTAATTCAGGTGTTAAAGCATTGAAAGGATAGAGATATAGCATTGAGCTTTCTGGAGATGGAAAATCTCTTTCACCATTCCACGGAATAAAACTTAAAACCATACTTTGGAACATTCAATATTTCTATAGAAATATGCAACAAGAGGTTCTCTTGGACAAGTGAAAATGTATTATTTCTGCACCTTTGTGATTAACTTGGCATTGCGCATTGACAATATTCTACAGTCCTCAATAAGTCCAATCACTTGTAAAATATCACAATTAAAAATGTGTGAAATACTTTTTCATATTTCATGTTAAAGTACAATGTTATTAATAAGGAAATATGACTTTTGCCAATCATCTAGACTTATGACATCATCACATTCCGAACTTGAACAACATAATGTTGACATGTTTTAACGCATTTCTGTTGGATTGACCTAATATCGTCTGAAAATCATCATTGGGATTTTACAAAAAAAATTTGATATACATTTTTTGTCGCCTAGCTCTATCTGTAAGACACTTTGGGCCTCATTTATCAAGTTTATGACACTATGAATGCAACATTTGAGGTGGTGCAGCATATCTGTTTTGTGGAAGATGTGAATAGTAGATTATAGTAAATTAATAAATTAGAATAATAGTAAATTTAGAGCTAAACGCTCACAAATAGGACATGCATTTTTTTTTTTTTTTTTTTTCAGTTTATACGAGCAATTTAGCATGCACTATAGCTTGAATAAATATGACCCTAGTGAATATTTTAATCATTCTAACTAACTGCCATGACTAATTTAATTTGTTATCAACAAATTCAAGTTTTTATTCTTTAAAAGGTGATTTAGTTTCTCCGGGGCTTTGTAGGAATAGGATATATCAGACAGTTTGCTTCCAGGTATCCAAGCCGCGACAAGCATTTCCAGTCTATAAAACACTCCAGTAAAAGTCTTGTAAATGTAAAGTGTCCATCTGCAGCCTGCTTTACATCCAACTTTATCTTTATGACTCCTGTTAATAGATTCACAGGCTTAAATCAGACAAAACAATAACATGTAAAACATGTTAGGCAAACAAAAGCAAAATCTATAAAAAAGCAATTAAAATAAACATTTGACTCTTAAAGTACTATAATATACAATTAACTTTCATTTGCGATGAACTTTTATCTGTTAACGCTGTGAAAACACCTCACCGACTAGCACTACTAAAATGCAACTAAATTATTTCATAAACAATTGCACAAATTAAAATTAATGAAGTTTTGGTCAAGTAAAAGTAAATGACTGGAATAATTTTTTGTAGTGATTGTGTTCTTAGCAAAAAAAAAAAAAAAAACTTGGAAAAAATTGGTCTTTTTTAATTTTTTTTATTTTTTTTCAGCCATTTTTTGTTGGTAAAAAAATTCAAACTTTTAGACTTCCTTCACAACCACTAAATGAAAGAGAGGCTGCTGCCATCTAGTGGGGGAACAGCAGGAAATTGAATATGTTATTCTATGTGATTAGGTTTTCCCCTATCATTGTTACAATCAAGGTTAGGGTTAGGTTAAGAACAATACAACCACTCAATTAAAGTTTACCACATCATAAGCACTTTTCACAATTTTCAGAGGCCAGAGTCAGTTTTACTAAAGCAAACAGCATTTCTGTATAGAATAAAAGTTATATAATTAAGACATTGTTTAAGTTAACATTAAGTTTGTAGCTTCTGCCTTGACAAAACCAAAATAGAAAACCAGGACTAGAACCAACACATGGTCTTATACAAGAAAATGTACTCAAACTGAACAGGGCTAAAAATGCACAAATTAATAAGACTAAGACCAGGCCTGAAGCTGGACTGAACCAGTATAAAACTAATGGACTACAGCAGAACTTAGCCAGGACAAAACTATGACTTAACCCAGACTGTAATTTTGGAATACAGGTAACATAGTTCAAAGGTGAGATGTTGTCCGATGTTAAAGCTATACCTAGAATGTTGCACAGAATGGCTTTTAAAGAAGAACTAGGTAACATCAGCAATAGCTCTCCTCTAGCTCTCTTGTGTAAATTTCAACTCAGCCAAAAAGTAGTTTTTACTATTTTTCTTTGGACTGAAATAAAGTAAAAGTAAAATGCATGAAAACTTTTTGTTTCTATGGCAAATAAAAAAATAAAAAAAGATTCCCCAGAAGAGTTGTCAAAACTACTGCAAAATACTCATGTAGCCATCAAAGAGATTTACAAAGACCATTACAAAGGTAAAAATGTTACCTAGTTCTGCTTTAAGTTTTTTTGTATTTATCCTATTAAGACTTTATAGCTTTAAAACATCTTGAAAAACATGCATTCAAAGTTATCTGTGCCTGCCTGTTCTTGTTTGTTTAACCATTAAATAAAAAATAATTGGGTTATAATTGTTATAGAAGCATTTAGAAACAATGTTTACACTTCTGTTTACATTTTAAGAGCAAGGATGCGTTCTGCGGCGGGACCACCCTCAGAGCTCAACAAGTCTAAACCTGACACTGCAAAGCTTCTGCTGCTTTTACATTATTGAGACTGAAACAAGCAGAGAGACACATCCGACTGAACATATTTACATCTTTAAAACTAAAAATATATATAGCTTCAGGTTTTGCTCTTACCTATATTAATAAGCCCTTTTTATTTAGTTTTTTAATTCATAATAAAATGGAAAACTCAAATACCTATACACTTCTGGTAAAACATTTTAGATCCAAGCACTGTTTTTGGCCTTCTTGTAACATTTATTTTGCCTAAAACACTAGAAATATTTTTATGACATATAATTCAACTAATTTGTACTGTGAGTGAGATCAGAAAGTTTGCCAGTTTTCAGAATGAGAAAACACAGATAGACATGGATGTTTACTGTGATGACTCTGGCACAAAACTTGGATTACATGTCATCAGATTAAAAAGATTTACTGCATATAGTTTATAATTTTATTATATATATTTTTTTGGTTTGTTTTGGCCAGATACATTAAAATGTCAAGATGCTTTGCTTAGATACGTTAAATACTTAACTTAAAAGGTATTTGTGAGTTTCAACATTTTGTTTAAAGGTGAAATTCTCACAACATTCATTAAAAATATATTCACTATTGTGGTGCACCATTATTAAGCTGGTGGTCTCTCACCCATTGGTCTTTGTGGCTATGTTCCTAGTAGCAGAGAACTGTTCTCTGTTAGCCATTGTGTTCAGCACTCTTGATGATCTTTATTGATGATGTGAAATATAAACTTCATTTGATTCCAACTTTCGGGTACAATTTCCCTCCCTCATGACATGCCAGTACCATCTTAGGAGTGTGCTTCTTCTGCCCCAAACATGGTTTTTGGTCTTGCAGCGTCCACTGTTCTCTCAGCTGGACCATGTATCACTCCCTTGATTTTAAGTGTCTTTTCCCTTCCGCTACACTAATTTATATAAAATCAGTCGGTACGGGAATTCTCATCACTGACAGCCACTTATAATCTTGAAGCTCATTCTTGTATTCTGACTACATTTGTATATCCTGTTGCAGGGTCGTCCAGGGCCACTGGGTGAGGTGGGCCCCAGTGGAGGAGAGGGTCCTCGAGGAGGGCCAGGTCACGCAGGGCCTAAAGGAGAGAAGGGTCACATCGGACTGAAGGGGCCATCTGGGCCCAAAGGTGACAAGGTCGGTGCATCCTCTTCTTTTATTTAAACAGAGATTGTAGGAATGGAATGTAAATCATGAATCTAAATCTGTTAATGTATTTTATTCTTAGCATAATGGGGAATAAACTTAACATTTGTGTCATTTTGATCACTGTCAAACCAATATTTATGCAGACTCTATACCAAAAGAAATGTATCAACTCACTCCAGCATTAAATAAACCTACACACTTTTAGCATAATATTTTTTATCTTTATGTATATTGTATATTTGTAATTCCTAGATGCATTTTCCACTTTTTTCCTTTCCAGGCCTATAAATACGGCGCTCCATAGTACTCACGAAAAAATAAATGTTTATCTCGTAATTACGAGATAGTTTTCTCGTAATTATGAGATCATTTAAATGGCTTTTCCCACATTCTGTATACCCACACGCTTCGCATAGGCTAAGTTAGTGACTTTATCCACAACACGAGTAGTCTTTTCTGTGCTAGCTTGATGTTTCTAAATAGCTAAGATGTACTTGTGGATTCCGTTATGTTAAATTAAGTGCCTGCGTGGTCTTCACTGCAATGTTTAAGGTCTACAAAAAGTATGAAACTAGCTGTTTAACGTTAGCAGGCTATTATAAAGACGGCCAGTGTGTGGAGCTGTTCACCCACCAGAAAGAAGCTAGCGGTAATCTGCAGTTATTTTAATAAAACACAATCCTTCCACTGTTGGCAGTTAATCTCACACATTATCAAATGATGGCGAAGTGTAGCAAATGTGCAGCACTTCTCTCATTTTTGGCCAAATAAATTGAAAACCAGACGCTGGAGCCACAGAAAAACTGCCGCTCATTTCTAAGGATGTGTGAGATTAACTGCCAACAGTCAAGAAGATCGAGTTTTATTTAAAAAACCTGCCGATTACCGCTAGCTTCTTTCTGGTGGGTGAACAGCTCCACACACTGGCCGTCTTTATAATAGCCTGCTAACTGTAGCGTGAGTCCACAGACATATACGTTACGTTAAACAGCTAGTTTCATACTTTTTGTAGACCTTAAACATTGCAGTGAAGACCACAGGCACTTAATTTAACATAACGAAATCCACAAGTACATCTTAGCTATTTAGAAACATCAAGCTAGCACAGAAAAGACTACTCGTTGTGTTTAAAGTCACTAGCTTAGCCTACGTATACGAAGCGTGTGGGTATACAGAATGTGGAAAAGCCATTTAAATTATCTTGTAATTACGAGAAAATTATCTCGTAATTACGAGATCGGAATTACGAGATAAATATTTATTTTTTCGTGAGTACTATGGAGCGCCGTATATAAACCTTATACTGAATGAGGAAACAAACGTTTGTGGATGAAAGTGCAGTCATCCTGTTGCAATGCCATATTTGTACCACCAGATGGTGCCAAAAATATATTTATTCTCTAATTCCTAAAGATAAGTCAGTGTTTGAACACACTGGGCTATTTAACCAGATGCAGATAAAAAGTATATTCTACTAAACTTCTGTAAAAAGAAAAAATCAACAACAACAAACAAAAACATGTCTTGTTTCTAATGCCACCTTTGCTCACTGGGAGATGCTCTTGTATTTAATCTGATGAACTTATTTCTGATTTAAATAGGGACCTATGGGTGTTCCTGGCTTCCAAGGAAATGATGGTGTACCTGTAAGTAGCACTGCAATGTAAATCTGTGGTATATATTGACACAGTATATTCTAAAAGGATATTCACATTTTAACCCATCTTTTCACTAAGTGTCCTTCTCTCTTGCAGGGCCACCCCGGAGCTGATGGTCCCAGAGGTCCTGCTGGTATTGACGGCTGTAATGGCACAAGGGGTGAACCTGGAGACCCAGGCTATGGCATTGGACCTCCCGGAAACCCTGGTCCTGGCGTAAGTCCAGTTATCACAGTTTGATGCATTGATTGCGACAGCTTAGTAACTATATTCATTTGTCTAAAAGGGAATAACTGGACCAAAAGGACAGAAGGGTGAAGCTGTTTACATCTCTGACAGCGGCATAACAGTAAAAACTTTTTTTTATTTTTTTTATTTTTCAGGGATCACATTATGCGTAATAACTGTTGCTTTATTGTTTTCCAGGGTTTACCAGGGTTTCCAGGAGCTGATGGGCCACCTGTGAGATTTCTTAACTTTTTGTGGTAATATCAAAATGTCTAAGTATGTTGCAATACAATAAATTTGTTCTTTGTGCAGGGATTTCAAGGTCCTAATGGTGGACCTGGAGCTCCTGGACCAATCGGACCTAATGGATACCCTGTAAGAGGCAACCATAACAATTAATTCTTACACTGATGATTAAGACATTCACTATTTTGTTAAATATCTTTTGTGTTTATAGGGTCCACCTGGTCCACCCGGTCCACCAGGTCCCATGGTAAGAATAAAAGAACACTTGGCAGCAATTTATTACCTCTCAGAATTCACAGATAGTAAACCAATGGTAATAGAATTGAAATCACAATAGCAAAGCGCAAAGGCTGCAATTTTGTTTTCAAATGACAAAATCTCTATTCCTTTTCTAACTAAAATATCTAATGCTGTCAGATTAGATCAGTAAAGATATGATTTTAAATAAATTTCTTTAATTAGTTTATCAGATTATATTTGAATCTTTTTTAAGTCAGTTCTTCCCGTGAATATGCTTGAAATCATCGCAGATAAAGTTATCAAAATCTGTTTTCTCCAGTGTATTTGTAAATCAAATGTTGCCATAACAAAATGTGGCTTTTGGACCGAGCTCTAGACAAGGTCTTTACCGAAACACACACAATAATTGAACATAGGGATTCAGGTACAACCCAACTGTCCATCTTACTCCAATTTAAACAATATAAATGTATTTCATCTGTGTTACACATGTTTTTTACACGTGCATGGGGATTTTAATTTATTCTGACTGAAATTACAGTGCATCTACAGCTGAAACTGTTCCACAAAGTAACAGGAAGCGCTCTCCCTCTGCATCAGTATCTGACCTGCCACATTCTAGGGCCTGGTTTGTGCTGCTCAAAACAGTGTGAATTTGATGGTAGTATAAAAAGAAGTATAAAAATTTGATAAAGGTATACAATCATCCCCCACAATGCAGGACAAACAGCCTTTACACAGCAGACTTTGTCTCTGCTGTTCGTTTGCATTAGACATCAGAACATTGCAAACCTAGTGACAGCACTTGCACATCAGAAGTGATCGTCAAAATCCACATTAAAGTAGTTGCACTTATGAGCAAAAGCAGACAGCTCTGTCTGCACTGGTTCTCACCTCTGTTTTATCCATTCACTCCAAACACATGCGACACTCCTCCTGTCCTGCTGTCCCTGCTTTTAATCCATTAAAACGAGCCATAAAATAAAACAAAAATCTATAAAATCCACTTATTTCTTGTTTTAGAAGGAGATAACCCTGGTTCCAAATAGGCCTAATTTATGGTTTTCTAGACTCTAGCTCCTTATCAGTGGAGGTCGTCACAAGGTCAACAGTAAGAGCACTACACAGCTGAGAGAAGAGTCCTTAGTCCGTTTGTTGAATCTGAACGTCCTAGGTGGGAAACAGCGAGGGAAATGATGTGACTCTACCAGCGGACTACAAAACACGCACCTCTGCGCTAATATGAATGACACGACAGTTACAGAAACAACACATTTGTACATGAATCTGCTGCTGTTTAATAAGAATAGGCCTACTGCTATAAACCTCACAGACATCTTTGTGAAAAGTTTAAACACGAAGCTTCAGCAACACTTTACATCACATACAGTAGGCCTATATATGCACAGGACAGGTCAGAATAAATATAACAGACTCACCATCATCAGTCTGTGTGAGAAAAGACAAAAATATTCCAGTAAATCACTCTTGCTTTGCAGCAGCAGCCGCGCGTCTCCCCTTTTCTCTTCTCCCCCTCAGCCAGAAGACTTTATGCAAATGAGCCTGTGGCTTAAGTTTCGTTTCTTCACACGTAAATATAGTGTTATTTGAAGCGGCAATACATTTAGTCAAGGCGATGTGGCACTAAAACTTTATATTTTCGAAGTTTATAAAGTTTGTTTTATGTATTTTGTGTTTAAAGTCTGAGGCAGTAAAACTTTTCAGTCATTACAAACTTATCATTCACAGATCATATATTGTCATAAATGTTCATTCAATTTTGGAGCGATCTGAGCAGTGCTTTGTGGGATGTCTCATAGCTCCTTACCGGCTTTAGGAAGCTTCTATGGTTCCTATACTAAAGGAGCTATGATAGGAAGCATACAGGGTCCTTCCTAACTGAACTGACAATACGGACAGCACTTAACGTGTGGTGACGCACATCCGGTTTTAGCTTAAGGAGCTAGGAGCTATGGGGACAATTTGATGAATTTGGACGGAGCTTGAGACTGATGCACATCTCACCTGGAGCCAATAGTCGTGTTCAAGATGGTCAAGGCGGTGCAGTCGGCTCGAGGCATTAGGGGGTCGGGTCTGACAACAGCGCGAGAGATGAATCAGCGCTACGGACAGCGCTGTTGTCAGACCCGACCCCCCTAATGTATCGAGCCGACTGCACCACCTTGACCATCTTGAACATGACTAATGAAAAGTCTTAAGCCCGCCTGCACTGCTTCTGGTTGGCAGGCAGGCTTAAGTGTTCCGGCATGTACAAATGGGAGGAGACCCCTGGGAAGACCCAGGTCACTTTGGAGGTTTGTGTTTCTAGACTGGCCAGGAAAAAGAAAATGGATGGATGTTTGAAATGTTAACTGAATCAGCCAAATCATAAATTGCACATCGCACCGTAAATAAATCACACTGAGATATTGCAAATCATGCAGCTCCATAGTAAACACTTATTATGAAGATGTGTGGATTTTTTCTTTCTTACTCAATCGCTGATAAATACATGCAGAATAAACAATGCAAAAAACTTTACAGTTGTTTTGACCCTTTTTTCAAATTCCCAAATTAGTCGTTTGTTTGGCACATGAAAATGCTCAGAATATGCTACAAAATATGTTTCAGTGTTATTATTGCTGGGAGAATAAGTTAGCATTTCACTTAAAATGTTCTCATTTCAGGGAAGCCATGGGGAAGGATATTGGGGAGAGAAAGGAGACAAGGTATTTTTTTTTCAGTCCCTAACAAATTAAAGAGACTTTTTGTACATCATAATAATGTAAGTCTGGATTTTTTTTTTTTTTTTTTTCAGGGTGATGTGGGTCTGCCTGGTCCGGGCGGTTCTACTGGTGATGAACAAACAGTCAGTGAACAAACTCTCACCATTTACAAAGGAGACAGGGTAAAGATGGAACAACTGCAAGTCAATTCACAAACTACTTTCCCCCTTCATATATCTGATTATATATTCATTTTACAAAGGGTGATCCAGGTCCAAAGGGAGTTCGTGGCTTTCCTGGTACCCCTGGACGACCCGTAAGTTTGTTCAAATTTAGATTGAAACTAATAATAACGTTCTGTATGCCAATAATAGTCTAGAGGCTGGTTATACCTTTAAAATGTTTTTGCAGGGACCATTTGGTTATCGTGGATTGGTTGGGGAGAAAGGAATACCAGGATATCCAGGCGCACGTGTAAGAACAAATTTAACTAAAATCATATTGTTCAATATTGTCTAGATTACAGTGACTTATTTCATGAATCAAATAGGGTCCACCTGGTTTTAATGGACCCCAGGTGCTCCAGGCCAGCAGGTAGGTTCACAAATTCTACTTGCTTTGTGGCCACTTTTGGAAATAATGAATACAAAATGTACATAAAATAATTAAATTATATAATTTCTCAAGGGATACAGAGGCAATCCAGGCTATTCAGGTGCCCCAGGAATCCCAGGAGGAAAGGTAAATTAACTAACATATTTTATTTTGTCAACAGTGCTAACTAAAATAGGTGCCACTCTTTTTTAAAAACAGAGACTGCTGTAATGACATTTGCCCACCAGAGGGTGCTTGTCAAAAAGTCTGATACAAGTGGCCAAACTTAAAACTTGTCAAACTTCTGTCAGTAACAACTACATTACTACTTCCATGTTTCTACTTAGGGAGAGCAAGGAGAACCTGGACTTCCAGGACCTCCAGCTTACGTCAGTGATTTTGGCACTTCTGTTCAAGGTAGTATTTCATTCACAATTTGAACAAAAATACAGGTGTACGATGCATTTGTTTTTATGGCATAGGTCCACCTGGTGAGAACGGGCGTCCTGGGATCCCTGGCCCTCGTGGTGACCAAGGTTCTCCTGGATTTCCAGGTCTTCCAGGAGTCCCAGGAACCTTCACAGGAACGGGAGGTAGGAACATTTAGGAACGTACATTGTTAACCTGTTTAAATATGTAAGAATACAACAAATGGTGAGATGTAGCCCTAGACAAAAATGACAAAAAGTACAGTAGTTGAAAAGAAAAGCATTTAGAGTTATGAGGAGGCCAGGGGTTTTGCTGCTAGGGTGGAGATGAACAAAAATAATTGCTGTGCAGTTGTAGCTGCAGTGTTATCAGAAATGTAAGTAGAAAAGCTATGAGTTGTGATGAAACATTTGGAGTTGTTCCACAGAACGAGACAGCCAACTGTCTAAAGTTGAAATGTTTTCCAAGCCAGAGTGGCCAAGTGGTATTGTCAATATCAATATCTCGTACACAAATTTGCACTACGTATAGTGAAAAGGATTGTATGTAACCTGCTGGAGTGTCATCTGTCTGATGTTTACGGAAATATGTTTGCTAAAAGGGTTGTCTGTTTTCAAACGCAGCGCGTGGAGTCCCAGGCTACCCTGGTACACCTGGTCCAAAGGGTGAGAAGGGCAACCCTGGCATTCCGAGCTATGGCCCCGAGGGTCAGGCTGGTACCCCAGGACTCCAAGGACCAGCAGGCGCTCGCGGACCTCCTGGACCCTCCGGTATTTAAAAAAACAAACATTATTTCCTTTTATTTTATTGTCATTCCTGTGAACAAATAACTCTTAACTTCAGATAATTTTGATGCATAGGACTTTTCTAGGCTAAGAAATCGGAAAATTTGTGGTTAGCAACTTACTTATTTACTAGGGCCTATCCACACAAAACAAAAAATGCTCTAAAGAGATGTGAAAGGTTGTATTTATAAAGGTTATATTTTGATTAGAAATTACTGTGAAAAGACAGTACACAATTCTGTGTTATTGCTACAGCAAAAGAGAATCAAAACCAAGATCCTTCATATCAAGAACAAATTCATATGCTTGAAAAGAAATTCATGAATAAATTGAATCAAATATGCCAAGCTTTAGATGATGTACCTGCTACACTTTTTTTCTTGTTCCAAAAAAAACAAAAAACAAAACTGTAGAACACCCATAGCTTAAAGTAAAAAAACTTTTCTAGCTCACTAATTTTACTGTTCTCCAAGGCTCCTGTGTCATCTATCCTGAGGGCCATCCAGGTATAACGTGGTCATATTGTCATGAACATTATGGCAATAATGAGCCTTAAAAATACAAAAAAAAATTAAAAAACCCTCATGAAGATACTTTCTATCTAACTGCCCATATGCTGCACTGGTGCTGTAATAATGCTGGCCTGCAGGGGGCGCTGGTGAGTATGCAAATGCTTCAGACTTGGATCAGCAGTATGAATCTGCAGTCTTGGAAGTTGTTCTTTAATGGACTGCCCAAAGTGAACTTCATCAATAAATTGTTTAAATTAAACATTAAACGTTAAGACTATATCCTTTTTACACGTTTCGAGAACTTTTGAATTATGACATCACATGACAATGCCTACTGCTAGTATTGTGTAGTGTGTCCTATGTTCCAGCAACTGTATCGAAAAATCATTTATTTGTCCTAGTATTAGGCAAGACATGCCTCAGATGTCCCAGTTTTTGACCACCATCAAAGACGTCTGTCTTTGTAAATGTGCTTTAAAAATAAACCGGTTCATCCATTCACTCATTCATTCATTCACTTTGATCAATGCAAACAATAAAAGCAAAGAAAATAGCAAAAAAAATCCACAAAATTCTTGCAAGACTTTCAGATTAAATTGATTAAACTGATTCACAAGTGAATTGTTAAAAGGATTTGAATGAGCCATGAATTGACCCAAGTGCAAAATAATGTACTTTTTGACCCGATGTTTCACCATGTTTTTATTATTACCTCCAACCCAGCTTGTGTCTATCCAAGTTTTAGTTTTTCAAATATGGTCACTTAATCAATTCACCTTATTCCACCCCGCCTACTTTTCCTGACAGCAATTAGAGCAACAGTGTAAATGGCTGTGGTTTAGGTTAGGGCTTAATCATCTCGATTTACTTAAAGACACCAAGGAATGAGACCTACAGTTTAAAAGATGAAGTTGCAACATGTGGGTGCGTTTTTTAAGAGTGCAGCCTCCAGGTCTGCAGATTTACCTTACTCACTTGGATGAGAAGGTCCAAGCTGCTTTACTCATCTTTCACCAGAAGATGGCGCCAGTGAACAGTTCAATGATTTTTCAAAGAGCATGATAGTAAATGGGATGTACTTATATTTGGCAAAGACACAATCATATATTACTGTGAGATGAAATTTCAACTTTTGTAAAACTACTTAATGCATGCTTATGCTCATTCAAAATTATTGAACCAGTTTGCACAGCTCATTTATATTTTTGTAAAGATATAAATACAAATGCGACTATCCTCTTGCAAAGTCAGCTTTATTCTTATCAAATAAGTAGATTCCACACTGTTCAGGTGAGTAACAAAATGAAGAATCTAATTTTAAAAATGCCTTTTTGAACTTTTATGGTTAAACTTAACATCACTTTGTGTAACTTGCAGGACCAGCTGTAGGTGGACAAACTATCCAGGACAACCTGGACTTCCTGGGCCAGAGGAGAGCCTGGTGGTCCAGGATTCAATGGAGCCAGAGGTACATGGTCAATACAATAAGACAACCAACGATCTTTGCTCACTAACAGAACATTCATGATAACCCTAACCAAATTCTTTCTAGAAACAAATTCACTTTGTTAAAAAATATTGTTGAAGAAACTCAGAAACAGATTATTCTTTTTGATATTTTAATTTAATGATGCCGTGCATGTGTGTTACAATGATGTAACATGATGACAATGTCGTGAAAAGGATGTGCTGTGTGCTGTAAAGGACAAAACCTTAACAAACATCAAGTACATGTGGCTTTTGGACAAGAATTCCATGTCTTTTCTATGTGATTGTCCCTCAGGTGACCCTGGTGATTGTGCCTGTGCTGGGGGTGGTGTGACTGGTACATCGGGCCCTGAGGGACCTCCCGGACCCAGCGGCGGCCCAGGTTATCCTGGAGCAAAGGAGAGCCCGGAGACGGAGGAGCACCAGGATTCAACGGACTTCAAGGACCTGCTGTGAGTCCAGACTTTTAGCATTAACACCAATATGAGTCAATCAAAAAGGCGATAATGTTGGAGTGCAACTGATGTTCAATACATATAAAATTTATCAAAATCATGGGATATCAGTAAGGTACAATAAAACAGGGCAATATGGCAAAAAAGATCTACAACTCAGGTATATTTTTTTGGTAAATTGTCACAGATTTTATATTAGTTTAGTTTAAACCCGAAACCACAATTTTGTCCCATAAATACCTTGTATAGGTCAATCTTTTAGAGTGACAAATGGATTTAACCAGTCCCAGTGAAGAGTGAAGTTTCTGAAGAAGGTCAAACTCTCATTTATCAAGCCAGAGGCTAAATTGCATGTACAAACTGAAAAAAAAGGTTTTGTTTTGTTTGTTTGTTTTAAGTGTGTGACGTTTAGGGCTCAATTTACCATGCATATTCAGTAAACTTAATACACAAAATTGATAAGGTCCTCCTCAAATTGTGTGTGACAAAACATCAGCTGTCAAGTTTTTGCTCCCTTTAACTCTTAAATAAATAAGCCAAAAATAAAGCTTTTAGTATTTTAGCTGAATTGTGATTAATACAAAAAAATTGTTGTTGTTTCTGGGTTTTCTCTTCATGACACAATCTTCAGAGAAATAACTCGTTAACATTTATTAACATGCTTCTGTTTTAGGCCCAGCTGGACCCCGGGGTGGATTTGGACGAAAAGGAGAGAAGGGCGCTCCCTACTATCCTGTTCAGGGTTTGGGGGTAAAAGGGGAGATTGGAGCTCAAGGACCAAGAGGACCCACCGGAGAGACTGGAAAACCTGGTCGAGATGGACTGCCTGGCTTTCCCGGAGCCCCAGGACCTCCAGTGAGTTTTAGAAATTAGAAGACTACTGAAAAAAGGGACTTTGTGTGGCAGTTTTGGCCACTTCTAGATACAGTATATAGGACTGTGGTGATAGCAACAAATATATATTTTAAATGGAAACAAGTCTTTAAAATGTTGCATTAAACTGAAACTCATGATCATACTTGCTAATCTGCTTTTGTTTTTTCAGGGCGATGCCGGTTTTGGCACAGGCGGTGAAAAGGGCTTTCCAGGATTTCCAGGGCCTAAGGTCTTCCTGGAGGTCCTGGAGAGCCAGGGGTGGCTATGCGGGCACACCTGGGTACAGAGGTGAGCCTGGGGACCCTGGTATCCCTGGTCAGCCTGGAATTCCTGGTTTTCCCGGAGAGAAAGGTCAGTGCAGTGATGTGAACCACCACTGCAAAAATATCAAAGTGTGTTTATTGAAATTACTTGAAATGAGTAGTTGAATTGAGTAATTTTGACAATTTTTTGTTAATTATTGGGGGTGTATAACATCTTAGCGTTTTTTTTTTTTTTTTAATCATTCAAATGGACTCCTCTGATCTCAAGGGGCCATCCAAAATAAGTAAATAGAATTTTACTTTAAGAGCATCAATAAACGAGTAAACAGCACAAAGCACAGTTGACAGAAAAGCAAAAATAGTAAAACACATACATTAAAAAAACAAAACAGAATTGGGTTATAGCGTGCAGCAAATTGGTGAAATTAAACCCAACCAATTTTTGTTTAGAACAATTTTAAATAATATTGTTAAAAATAATAATTATTGTTTCTTAATTTTGCATTTTGCCCAGCAGGGGCTTCTTTAGGGGTGCAATAACTCTAGTCAAATGCATTACTTTGAATGATCAGATTTGTTGCTCATCATGCACATCCTTGCCAACTATTACTTTTTAGATTTTTTCAGTCAAATGTATTTGTTATTTAAATACTTTTGCTTAGAGAAAAACCTTGTCATACTCAAGTCAACATAAATACTTATAATTCATGTAATTTC
This sequence comes from Mugilogobius chulae, assembly GCA_038363315.1. Lineage (NCBI taxonomy): Eukaryota > Metazoa > Chordata > Actinopteri > Gobiiformes > Gobiidae > Mugilogobius > Mugilogobius chulae. Next base: position 22,998,480 of record CM076404.1, on the reverse strand, counting down.
CACTAGTGTAGCGTTAGAGTGTGAATGAACGGATGTGATGTGTTCTTCAACAGGACAAAAGCACCACCATCTCATTCATTTGTCTAGTTCTAGTTATTCACATAGACTCTATTTAGTGTCCATTTAACCTTAACCCTTTAGGTACCAGAGTCAGTTCGAGGGTTCAACCTCGGGGCTTCCCGCCTTCACGCCTGCTGTAGCTGTTAACCTTATAATTAATGGTCTCCATTAATGTGCTTTCTCTGCAGCCAATAATATTAATAATAATATAAATAATCCACAAACTGCTTTGTTTTAACTGTGATTTTGTATTTGCTGAATGTGTAACAGCTACTGTGATTGTTTTAGTCTCAGAAAACGCTCTTGTAGGCTTAAGGAACTTTTTATTAACAATGTTGAGTAGAATACAAAGCATGTAAATATAAAGTAGTTGCAGAACAATGACAATGATGCACTGATCCGATACTAGATGCTGGATTGAGTATCGGTCCCAAGATATTGGTTCAGCTGATATTCTGGCTGTGCCTTTAGTTGGACATAATATGACTTATTTACAGGCTGATGTTGAATAATAATGTTTGAAAATCCAATTCACATAAAGGTTGTAAGTTGTCATTTGTACAAGAGTAAAAAACAATACTACATGACCAAAAAAAAATCAATTTCAGTGCCTACAATAGTATCAGTTGATACTGGGTATTGGTAGCGAATCCCAAAACATCACTATCCTTAATGGCACTGAAAAAGCTGGATTTGGGCATCCCTAGTATTTTGTAACATAATCTCAAGCTCTGGATAAAAACAGTTTGTAAAATGCACTAATCAAAATAACGTATTCAGCTTCACAAAGTGCATAAACAGTAATTCATACTGATTGGTCAGATCCAGAAAAAACATTAATATTTTTGTTTCCCGGGCACAACAATTTGGTTTTGTTTTAATAAAATTCCTGCAAAATGTTCAGATGGACAGAGCATCAAAATTTCATGCAAAACTCCAGATACAGTTTGTAGTAAATAGTCATTTTAATAAATCAACACGATATCTTTGCAGGACCTCAAAAAACAAACATTTTCTGAGACTAAACGACACAAAGCCCAATACAGTGTGAATGTGATGCTAATGCTACACTGATTTAATGATGCTATTAATATGAAGGTTATTACCACTCACAACAGCTAAGGCAGTATGACTAAATAGTAAGTTTATTTTACAACTCTAAGCTATTTAAGTCTCTTGCTGTTGATAGTGGAATAACTGGAAAACATTGAAGCAAGAATTGATTTTGCTTTTGCCTTAACTGCCTTAATATTGAACTCATATCTATTTGATGAATTGATTTTTTATAATTGCTTAACCGGCGCATGCAAATGACCCTAACTGGCTTTGTATGCTGCCACCTGTACCTGTCTCTCTATCTCTCTCCACCCATCGCCCGCCTCTCGATCGCCCACGCTGACCTGTGCATGTGTCTGTCCAGGTGACAGCAGCTGTGGAGGGGTTTATGACGGCCAGAAGGGATCGGGTGGGTAACTAACGTTTTTCATCCACCAGGCATCGCAGAAACAGCGTAGAAGCAAAGACATGAAAGAAGAACTGGTGGACAAAGGAAAAAATTGAATACAGAACAAATAGTGTGAGAATAAATTCATTTAGGTGCCGTTTACACCACTGAAAAATGCACCTAAAAATGCAACAGTCCATTGTAATGTTTGCCTTGGAGTGGAGTGGTCTAGTTTGTTTGAAAGTGTCAGAAAGCAGTTAGCAACAAACAAAGCAGTAGTAGAAGTAACTTCTCACCAAACACTGACTTGTGATGCTGTGATGAACCTAATTTTTTAAGTGATGAAATAGTAACTTAATTGTGGAACCAACATGCTAAGTGAAAGTTGCCATCTACTTTTCCCCATTTATCGACTCACAGCACCTGCCAGATTGAAAATAATTTATTTTTATTGCATATTGCCTCATCTTAAAAGGGAATAAAACTTATAGGCACAGAGGAGTGAAATAGATGCAGAAAGTGAAGTGGAATAAGTTGTTTACTAGCTTCAGCCACATCTTACTGCACCAACCAACAAGAAGTTAGTATTTTTTTTTATTTTTGTGATTTGTTGAGATCGCCTTCATGATTAAATACTATTATGAGTTTGACTGAATTTATTAAGAAAAGATGTGTTGTGATGGGGCAAAGAAAAGCTCTAAAGTGAACTAGTCTACGGGGTCTTGTCTAAAAGGCAAGTCAAAAGTGGCTTATTTTAGATCAGTAGTAGTATTTGTATTTGTCCAGCAGATGGTGTTATGCAAAGACTTTCAGTAAGCTACAGAAGTAATATTTTTTGGCTTGTAACTTCATCTCAAGAACCTACCCTTGTGTGTTCATAAAATGTGACTTGTCTGACACCATGGTCATGTTATTGCTTTCCCTAGAATGTTCCCTAGTATGGCATTAAAGGTAGAATTTATTTAGCTGTTTTTAGTTGAGACGAGCATGGAGAGATCCAGATTTCAAGCTATGCTGTCTAACAGTCTATAGGCAAATTAAGAAAAGATGCATTTTCAGCAAAATATGTTGATGTGTAAACGGCACCTTAAATGAAAAATGTAGGCTTAATACATACATTTTATAAATATCATTTATACTATTTGGAGTATTATATGGAATAGACACTTTACAATTTCAGAATACTGGTCTCATTTATGAAGCTTGTGCATGTCCTAAAATTGTTATTTATAAAAAACAACTTTACATCAGGAATTTCAGAGATACAGTAAGTGCATATAATTCTGTTTTATATGGACGTGCACTTTTAGTTTTATAAGTGCATTTGAAAGATTTGCTTACTGCCATGTAAATATGTTTTCAGTCATGTGGTGAGGACAAAGCCAATGGAAGAACCTCACTCCCTGGGCTTTAGGGACTCCATTTGGCTGAGTTTGAACATGACTGACACAAACAGTTGACTTATATAATAAAAGGGGGATGTCTCTTTACATACTGAGACATTTCGACCAATCATAGAACAAATCCTTCTCTACTTCCACCAATCAAAGCTTCTTAAACCTGGCGCATGTTTTCAAGTCCTGCCTGCAGTGCTAAAGAGCTTTTTAACCAAAAAAATGTATTGAATACAAAACGGCAAACAAAACATCTATTTTCATTTCATTCATTAATTTTGAAATGTTTCATTTTTTTTTCCACTAACAGCATTAAACCCAAACAAACCCATCAATTAACCCAAAGTATGAATGAGCGCAGCAGACAATCATTGCGAAAGACAATCAATGTGTAATTTTTATTTTTTAACTATATTGTAAAATAACATGAGGATACATTTTTTAGACTGCTTTGTGAACTGTAAGTATTTTATGAATCAGGATAAATCATTATCAGAGGTGGGTAGTTACATTTACTCTACTACGTAAATACGTTTTTTAAATTAAGTTGTACATCTCTAAGAAGATGACCTCTTGCATGGAAAAAAAACTTCAAAGTTAGTCATTTGGGCGCAGTTTTGGAAGACTGAAACATTTTGTTGAATGGGAACTTAAACCAAGTAGATTTTTATGTAGTATTTATTGTTAATTTTGATACCATATACAGTATGTCCAAACAGTTATCTTCTGTTAATAAACTTCAGTAGTGATTTTCTCAAGTTTGCTTTGCTTGAGTAATTTGGACCAGCCAATATACTGCTATTTGTATCATTTTATTTACTATTGATATCGGAAGAACACATTAACATGGACACCATTCATTCTATTAAAGCATCAGTTGTAGTGCAGACCAGTCAAGATTCCTATTTTGAAATAAATGTGTTCATCTTTATTCGGCCCACCTCTGAACTGTATTTTATTTATTTATTTATTTATTGTTGCATTTAGAAGCTGGCATCTTGTTTATGTTGTTTATTACCTGTTTTTGTTCAAATGTGATGTCTAACTTGTCATGACTGCAACCAGGAACTAATCTTCCCTGCACTATTCCCGGAGAACCCGGAGAGCCCGGCTTTCCTGGTATCCCAGGGCGACCAGGTAAAACACTGCAGCAAATTCATTCATTGTTTCTTGTTAACATTTTAGGATGCAACATATTATACACAATCTAGGTTTTATAATTTAACAGGGATTAATATTATTAATCCCTGTGAGTGATTAATTAATTATTAATCACTCATTTACTTAGTTATCTAAAGTATTTATTAGAGTGGAAAAAGCTCCATCGATCTGGACTCGACAAACTCTGATACAGCATCTTTAATTTCGACGCAGAAATTTGCTATGGCTGATAAATAGAAGGAAAACAACTGTAGTAATAATATAATTTAAATACATGTTTCCGGTCATTAAATATTGAGAGTGTGTTGTGCTTGATCAAAGGTCTAAAGGGTGAACCTGGTCCCAATGGAAACCCAGGACGTCCTGGTTTTGACGGAGCCAAAGGAGAAAGAGGAGATTCAGGTTATGGAGGCCAACCAGGACCTCAAGGTAACTCAACAGGCTATAAACTATTTTCAACCAATGAATGATCTCAATCAAAGAATTTTTGAGTAAACGTGGACAATACAACTAGTAAACATACAGTCAATAATTCATCAAGTTGTTGTGACTGAAAAATATATCCATGTTAATGTTTTCAGAATGATGAGAATTCATGACTATTGCCAAAGCAATTAACAATTTAAGGAAAATGTTGCATCTTTTCGCTCTCCCGTATTGTTTTATCTATCCTAGTACATTTCTGTAATAATAATTTTATTAAATAACTACTCGTGCAGTTTAAATCATGAGACCGTATGTAAGATTTTGATTTCAGATTTCATAAACATGACCTATATGTGTCCATACAAGGTCAACATGTTCAAATATTATTTTTACTGAAAGTCATTGTAAATTTAAAAAGCAATGGACATGTTGCACTTTGTTGATGTTTACGTGATAGTCTCATGCACTTGTTTCCATACATCGTCGAGCTCCATCCACATTGTGTTAAAATGTAAATCTTGTCAACAAACCATGACATAGTCACATTTCTGAAAAAGTGACTTTGTGGTTATTACCCATGAATCATAGCAAACCTGGTTCCTGATTGGTCAGCAGCTTCACATCTTCAATGGACATTTCACACTTTGGCAACCCAAGAACTACTTGTTGTGTCTTATATACATTGAAAGCTTTTATAGATTATTCAATCGGTAGAGCATGAAATTAAAGCGGCACTGTGTAAGAAAAAAAAAAAAAAATTGATCCACGTAGTGTCCACTTTTGAACACCAGGGTGCGCATTTCAAGTGCAGTTTGCCTAACTACCATAGTGACATGTCACTATTCACATTCCGGCCGTAATAAAACATTTCGAATACGTATAAATGTATCACTGATGTGGATTGGTTAACAGTGCTCTCTTAAGTATTCATGTTGTAAAGAATAAATATGATTTAAATGTTTGTGGACTATAAGTGATAATAAAAATTCCTCTCAATCTTGCACAGTGCCCCTTTAAACCAAGAACTTGATAGATTATTGCTCTAAAATGCACTATGACAGAATAACCATTACATTGTAAAATCAAATAATGTGATGGGAATTTCTGGTATAAATGCATAATGATTTTTTTTTAGGTTTCCCAGGACCCAGAGGAGACGCTGGAATCCCAGGCGTGCCAGGGACCAGTGTGGATGGTGTCAGGGGAAGAATGGCTTGCCTGGTATTCCTGGAGCTAAGGGCCAGCCTGGAGAGGTGTTAGGGGCCACTCCAGGACCCCCTGGAACTAATGGTTTTCCTGGGGGCCCTGGAGACAAGGGCCTGCCTGGGACCCCCGGAGGACCTGGTGCACCTGGTAAGGACATGCTTGTTTTCATTGGTTCACATTGGGCTGTTCAAAATGTCTGCTGGAGCACTTAAGCTAAGGAGAACCTTCACACCACAGCAAGATAATAAAATAGGAGAGAACTCAAAAGATAATAATTGCTCGTTATTAGCTCAACATCAAAACAGAAACTGCGAAATACATGCCTAGAAAGCTACAAGAATCCAGACATTGTTCCTTGTCCACTGTGGCTTTCACTTTTTTTCCCCATAACATCTTGTGTTTGCTCTTCAGGTTTGGATGGGCGTAGTGGTGTTCCTGGGTTGAAGGGAGAGCGTGGAGTGGATGGTTCTCCAGGTTTCCCAGGAGCTCAGGGACCTCCAGGAGAATACACTGGAGGAGTCCCTGGACGCCGAGGAGATCCAGGACAAAAAGGACTAAGTGGGTCCCCAGGTGAGAAACAAAGTCCTCTGTCTTTTAAATCAGATAAAACAAAAGAACAATTGGATCTGGAAAAATCACTTAAAAATTTAAAAGACATCGAGATATAAATTATATTTTCAGATATGAAAAAATATATTTATTTTTTTCCATTATGCCCATCCCTAAAATGCAGTATACAAAAGTAAGCCTTAAATCATTACTTTATTTTCAATATTTTATTTAGTTTTATATGGGAACAAACCTGATTATCAATTGCCATTCTACACCCAAAGTACAGGAGTTAAGTTGAAATGGACTTGAGACTAAAACTTTTCTAGCACCAAAGAAGCCATTATTTGGAGAAAAAGTTAACATTTGTCATTTCACTCTGTCTTGAAGTTCTTATTAATTTTTGTATTTTACCCTTCTCAGTTTTACCGCGAGTCAGACTCATTTTGTATTTCTCTCTTCCACGGATCTGTTTCTCTTGTTTATTTATCTCCCTTTTTCCCCTTCATCCTCCATTTTTGTTTGTGGTGTTGGGTCATTCCTGTAGGCTGTCCAGGTGAGACATCATCCATTCCTTCTTCTCTTCCACTGTTTCCGCTCTGCTTCTAAATATTAACACTTATTTTATTACAATTACAATGTCCATCTCAGCCAACCGTCATGAATTACTTCATCTTGTGTCACTACATTCTGCACATTCATAAAGTTGAGATGTTGGCTATAAATGGACATTTTTGCAATCTGTGTGGTCAATTCTAATCAGTACTAAACAGGTTTATTGCATTTCTGCAACTTCTGCTTTTAAGAAAACCAAAGCTCCGTGTGAAAATAAAAATTGTGCCATTACATTTTCAGCACCTCCATGTTCTGAATGAATATGTACATATTCAGAATCACAGTATGTGCAAAGATAGTACTGACAAGTAACAAAACTGCTAGGGATGTGTTGAAAATGGCTTACACTATATAAAAAAAATGCAAATGTAGTTATTAGCTTGCTTTATTCCAAACAAGCCTAAAGCTGTTTAACCTAGCTAATTCAATCTGCCATTGTACTTGGAAAGCCTATTTTCTTCATCAGTTTAATTTGAGGATAAATTGAATCTACACTGTTTCTTAATTAGGCAGGCTAAGTGCAAATGCAGATATCAAAGATGATGGATCAATGTAATGGAATTTTACATTGTAATTCATGTCTTTGTCAAAGTGTGTGCTGCTGATTTTATTATTATGTTTATGTGTAGCTTTTCTCCTAAAAGGTCTGACATCATTGCATTGTCTAGAATGTTTCACATTATGGCAATTATCCAATTGATTACCATATATTTCATTTTGGGTATTTTACTTTTCAAAGATTAATTTGAAATGCCATAACATGAAACATCCAGCCAAATCAATAATATGGAATCATGCAGTCAACCCTTTACCAGAAAAGTGCCTATGACATTCAGGTAAGTCATGACTGGACTGGAGCAATATGGAAGTTTAATACTATTCTGTTGGCTTTTGTAGGTTTCCCTGGGCGTAAAGGAGAGCGGGGAGATCCGGGTTTCCCAGGTCCCGCTGGCATGAAGGGTACCCCGGGTTTACCTGGCTTCCCTGGTTCTCCTGGCCCACAAGGACCCCCCGGACTTCCAGGACCAGGAACTGTCCCAGGCATCCCCGGAATACCAGGCATCAAGGGTAAAATCAGCATAATAGTGTTTCCTCATCAAAAAAACACACTCCTAATTTATGCTGTTTTTCATCTATGCCAAATTTTTGATGACATAGGCAGAACTCCAGTGACTTTATGTGGTCTTTTAGCTAGCTTTTGATAATTTTTCCTCATGGTAATTTCATTGTTACCGCTAGAGATAGGGATGCACCGATCCAGCTTTTTCAGTTCCGATATCGATCCCGATATTTGACTTGAACTATCTGCCGATACTCTATATCACATGTGTCAAACTCAAGGCCCGGGGGCCAGATGCGGCCCTCCACCTCATTTCATGCGGCCCTCAAGGTCTTATCAGGTTTACTTTAATTTTGTATTAGTGCCAGAAGTAATCTGTATGTTTTAACCTAAGGAAGCAATTGGTCTGAAACATAAAGAGTATAAGCCATTTTTCTGACTAATGCAGATGTATATTCAGTAGTTGTCACTTCAGTAAATACACAATAATCAAATACAACTATTATTAGTATGTCAAAGATTAGTAAGGTTAATTTCAGTTACAACCGGCCCTTCGAGGACAACCCCGATGCCAATGTGGCCCTTTGTCAAAATGAGCTCGACACCCCTGCTCTATATCAACCGATACCAGTGAAAGGACTGAAATTGCTTCTTTTTCTTATAAAAACTTAATACATTTGGTCATATTGTGTTATGTAACTGTTGTTTATAGTACAAGTCACAACTTAACAACTTAATCTGAATTAAATGCACAATATTATGAAACGTTATGGATCAACACCAGCCTGTAAAATAGCCTCATTATGTCCAAAAGTATTATATCGGCTGAACCGATATCATGGAGTCGATACCCGATCCAGCAAAATGTCCTGGATCGGAGCCGATATCCGATCCAGGTATCGGATCGGTGCATCCCTAGCTAGAGATAAAAATAAATTAAAAAAATTATAATAATACAGACAGACTCACCATTTAATTTTTACATTGTTTTTTAAATTGAAAGTGTTAGTTAAGTTGTTTGATAACTTTACTTATTATGATTATTAGATAAGATGACTTTTATTTGTAGCACAGTGAGGAAATAACAGTGTTTCAGTGCACAGTTCAGGAACGGCAGGAGACTAGAAGCATGTAATAAAACTGTATATTCTCTAATTGCTTCTCAGGTGAGAGAGGTTTCCCAGGCCTGATGGGTTTTCCTGGCCTCCCTGGCCGTCCTGGATCTCCAGGATTTCCAGGTGGGAAAGGCTATCCAGGAGACCCCGGAAGAAATGGAGTACCCGGAGGCCCTGGATTCCCTGGACCGAAAGGTACACATTTGTAGCTCTCAAAGTGTGATATATAGATGTGATACATAGATGCTGTCCATCTTGACTTATGACATCATCAAATTCTATTCATTCATTCATTTTCTACCGCTTAGTCCCGTTAGGGGTCGCGGGTGACTGGAGCCTATCCCAGTGACTTTGGGCCTTAGGCGGGGAATCGCCCTGGACAGTGGCCAACTTGTCGCAGGGTCAGACAGACAAACATTCACTCTCTCATTCACTCACTAAGGGAAATTTACAGTGATGTCCAATAAACCTAAACATGCATGTTTTTGGAGGTGGGAGGAAACCGGAGTACCCGGAGAAAACCCACGGTGACACGGGGAGAACATGCAAACTCCACCCAGAGAGATCTAGGATGTTAGTATGGTCCGACCCGGGAGTCGAACCCACGACCTCCTTATTGGGAAGCCAGAGCTCTAACCACTCTGCTACCGTGCACCCAAATTCTATTCTTACTAGATATTTTTGTGACTTAGATCTGGCTGTGTCCTGAACAATTGTGGTTTAGTCACTTCTCAAAGATATATTTTCTTTTACAGTTATAGAATTCTTATCCCTGCTTCTCACTTAGGTGACCGAGGTTACCCTGGCATCCCTGGTCCCCCTGGTGTGGCCCCCCCATCATTGCTTGTGGAGAAGGGAGATTATGGAAACCCCGGCATCAGTGGTGCGCCTGGATTCACTGGACCCAGAGGTAACTTGTCTTGAGTTTCCTTTAGAACTTTGTTAAGTGCTTTAATTGACATATACATACTGTAGAAATGCTACTGCACAATTGTGGTTATAAAATGTGTTTTAAGACTGGAACAGGAAAAATTGTAATTGTATGTTATTAGAAATACTTCCTTCTAAAACTACCTTCTACAAGATGCAAGCTGTCAATATAATCCTTTAATATATTTTTCAGGTGACAAAGGTTATCCTGGTCTGCCTGGTCGTCAGGGTCTGCCTGGACTTCCTGGTTTTGCGGAGCAGAGTAAGGGGCTTCCTGGAGTACCCGGTGTCCCTGGAATACCAGGAACACCAGGCTTTCCCGGACCCAAGGGAGAGGCTGGAATCAACGGGTTTCCTGGAGTGGCTGGACCGAGGGTAAGACAGTGCTGCTACATAAAGATAAGCTAAAAACATTCAAGTTTAATGATAATTAAGTCATGTCATAAATGTACTGTAAATGTAGGATCCAACGAGTAATAAGTTACTTTGTAGAAACAGATTATCAATATTTACAAACATTCAAGTGATACTGGTACTGTAATCTTTCAAAGGTAGTATCTTCCTCAGTCCAGTAAACATTTTAGTCAACTTCAGGATCAAACTCAACTCTCATCACTCAACTTATATGGTAGTATTATCTGTAGATCACATAAACAAAGAAAACAAAAGTAAATTGATAGCTTGGTTTTAGGTAGAAAGTATGTGTAAAAGTGCTGAATTACTATTATCTTTGTCTATCTTGCTGATTAACTGTTGCATTTCTAGGGTGATGATGGTGTACCTGGTTTGCCTGGTAATCCTGGTGAGCCTGGTCGCCCTGGTGCTAAAGGTTGGTTTTATACAAAGTTCCATATCTCCGTTTAGTCCTGATTTTATCCTGGTGTAGTTTTATCTTAGATCCAGTTTTGAGCTTGTATTGACCCGAGTTGACTGCTTTTGCCCCTAAAAAGAAAACAGAAAACACATTTTTTTTAGATTAATTTAAGTTTTTTTTCTCAGGTCTTCACGGAGATACTTATGGTGGTTATCCTGGAAGCCCCGGACCCAAAGGACTGCCCGGCGATCCAGGTTATGCAGGTCAGACACACAAGGAGATGATTTGTTTGGCTACTTTTAACAGTGGTTCAATCTGAGAGCTTTAGAAGAATGTTGATTTAAATGTTGCACTTTTTTTTCCAATACTAATCAGAAACATTAGAAAATGGTCAAAAATATTAAAGCAAATGGAAACCCAAAAGACCAAGAGGGGCAAAAAGAAACCTTGAGGAGAACCACAGTGAAGGAGAGCTCCACTCCCATGAACAAACAGGCTGCAGATGTGACCAGCACTGACTCTGTGGTTCCGAAAGCACATTTAACATTCAGTTTTAACAAAAGTGTGTAAAACACATTTTGGTCATTGTTGAGGTCCATAGAAACAAGTCGGAAAATTTTTCAAATCGGTCTTTTCTACAAGTGAAGGCATCTAACTTAAGCAATTTGTTTGATGAACTAAGATTCAGTACTCTAGTTTTGTCATGGTTTGTAATTCAGTAGTTCACATATGTTTTTCTGTTTTAAGGTGGTCGAGGACTGGATGGGGCTCGTGGAGATGATGGTTTTCCAGGAAGTCCAGGATTCCCCGGACCAAAGGGACAGCCTGGTGAACCCGGACGCCCAGGAATAACAGGTAAGACCATGAAGATATTCATTGCTTCACTTCAGACTATATTAAAAGAGTAAAGATCCATCAAAACTAAATGTGAGCTAACAATCATTTGACGTGCAAAAAATTTCACAATTCTGAAATTATTGGTATACTGGTTGTAAACTTGAGACTTTTTCTCATTATCATTGAGATCTGGGGTACCCAAGGTAGTGTTATTGCTCCATTTCTGTTTATTCTATTCAATAAGCAAAAGATGGACAAAGCACCCATAAATGGTTAAAGTAAAAAAGCTTAGTTGTATGTTTCAGTTTGAATTCTATAACTTTGAACTGTAAATTGAATCTGTTGTTGTCATGGATCACTCCTGGATGTATTGGCATACAAAATAAATGGGACTATTTATAAGCTGTGTATTCTGTTATCAGTGCAATAGTTTATGATTGCAGATGACACACATTTTGATTATAAAACCTTTGTATCTGTCTTGGTAGGTTCCCCTGGATTCCCTGGACCCAAGGGTCTTCAAGGATACCCAGGACCAAGAGGTTCAGATGGGTTACCTGGAGGTCCGGGTGGGCCTGGTGGACCTGGAGCTAAAGGTAAAGAAGTTTATTTATAGTGCACATTTACACTTCAGCTGACCGAACAATAGCAATATAATTTAAAGCAACTTGCGTCAGTCTCTTACTTATTTCTATGATTTAGGTTTGCCTGGTTCTCCTGGTTTGGATGGACTCAACGGACTCCCAGGAGCTAAAGGACTTCCAGGAACGCCAGGTAACTCTCCCACAAATTTAAATTGTCCAAAACTGACACAGACACACAAAAAACATCAAACAAACAAAGAAACAAAAAACATGTTGCATAACCAAACTTTTTGTAGGTACTAGCTTGGGTGGTCGTCCCGGAGCCCCAGGTATCCCAGGACAGAAGGGAGAGAGAGGTGTGTCGTTCCCAGGAGTCCCAGGGTTCAATGGGGCTAAAGGAGAGAGAGGTGCACCAGGTAAAATACAAATTAGTTATGGAGAAATCATTCTCATGTATTGTATGCTATTTAACAACAATAAGCATTTGTGCAACAAATATTCAGAGATTTTTCTAAAGAAAAGTTGTTTCTTGGTCTCTTTCTATATATTTTTTTTGTATCTGTTTTGATAGGTGGCCCTGGACTACCAGGTTTCCCTGGTCTCCCTGGTCCTCCTGGTCCCACCTCTGTGTCCAGTGCTGTGGGTCCACTCGGAGATCCTGGCTTGCCTGGTTTGGATGGAGAATATGGTAAGAAATAATTATGATATTATATATATATATACTGTATATATTACTATATTTTTGCAGACTCATTACTGTGTTAGTAGTTCTATGACTAATAACTGAGCAGTGGACTCATGTAGTTGTTTTAGTTCTTTGAAAGGATGCTACACTTTAACCTCTACATATATCATCAAGAACTCTTATTTTTACATAATTGTAACCCTAACCTTATGGTGAGAATATGGGATTTGTGAAAGTGGGAATATTAAATAAAATGGACAACACAGGATTACTCATATATACACGAATTAGTTTCTGATTCAAACATTAGAAAAGGCTAAAAGTTTTTTTTCTGTCCCTTCTAGGTTTTCAAGGCCCGCCCGGTCCCCCTGGTCCTCCTGGTCCCGGCACTTCTCAAGGGGATAGAGGTGAGCCTGGTCTACCTGGCTTTCCTGGAACTCCAGGTCAGAAAGGAGAACCTGGTTTTCCTGGAGGCCCCGGCAGCCCCGGTCGCCCCGGATTTAAAGGTAAGAAAGACATAGCATTTTCAACAAACAAAGTCCTCTCATAGCAGCATCATGACAAAAATAAGGAGTCAGTAAAAGACTGTTTGTAAAGATGTTGCATGTGTTTTTTAGGAGAGAGAGGTGAGCCTGGATTCAGCGGTGGCCCAGGTCTGAAAGGATTTCCTGGTGATCCTGGATATTATGGAGGAAAAGGACCCAAAGGATTTAGAGGTAAGATTTCTTCTTTTTCTGAATGAGACAAATGTCTAGCTTTCACTTGTCTCATTTTATTTGAAACTACTTCTGAAAAAGCCTTCCATATCACAATAAAACAACAAAATGTTAATTCAAAAAATAGTGTGTTGAAAAAATATTGCATAAATGCTGGTATGGTCAACTAACTAATCTTTTGCCTAATCTTAGGTCCTCCTGGTCGTAAGGGTCTCCCTGGACTCACCCTGCCTGGACCACCGCCCGCTCGTCCCCTGTATGGAGACATGGGCGTGGCTGGAGAGTCTGGAGGCTCTGGGATCTCTGGAGAACCTGGTCAGCCTGGCATGCCTGGACGTCCAGGTAAAAGATTCTTTTAAAAAATAAGTAAAATGTTAATAATGAATAATATAAAAAGTATCATTTGCAATTGAAGAGGGTAGTCAAATATTTTGTAAAGTTAAATACCAGTCAGTGAAAAGTGTGTTGTGTGTTTTTAAACTAGGATTAATGGCATAATCTAAAGTGCAGGCATAATTTGATGCTTCATCTGTACAGGTTAAACATCAAATCTTTTAACTGTACAGAAAAAAATCAGTGTTCTACCGAGCTGGTCTACCTTGTCAAAGTCGCATCCTTCTTTAAAGTTGACTCTTACTACTCGAGAATATATTTTATTTTTGAATTACTGTTGCTAACCCTCATCGTAGCCCCAATTGTAGACTTAGCCAAAAATTGTGACTAAACTTAGTTATACTAACCTTAACAATTTCCTGCGGTTTGGTTAATATGTTACAAAAACAAGTGATTTTAGTCTTGTTTTTTGGGCAAAGAGTTGGTCACTCCATGTATCTTCATGTCACCTCTTTGTTATGCTGTAAATCCTCATATTATTATTGAAAGAGTTTGTGACTAAGGGTATACTATAACCTTAAACAAAAGTTCACGTCTTTGTGTGTTTGTGTTTTTGACACTTATTTGGCCAGGGTTTAGTTTTCTCAGAAGTCGTTTATTCAAAAGTTTAAACCCAGTGTTTCCCCTTTGTTTTAGGTCCAAAAGGCCGTCCTGGTTCTGTGGGCAGACTGGGCAGACCTGGGTCTCCTGGTTCTCCTGGTTTTCTTGGTGATGCTGGACCTCCTGGATTCCCTGGACCCACTGGAGAGCAAGGTTAGTAGAGATTCTGACAGAGACACTTTATAATTAGTTTCAAAAGCCATTTTTTAGTTTCATTTTGATTACAACAGGCTTTTTTAGTTACCTTAACAAATATTATTTAGCTTAGTAGTATTACATTGCAATGCAGATTTGTATGTCTTTTTCAAGTTTCAAACATTTGTTGAAGTTTTCAGTAAATGTAGCTCTCTTCTCCCTCTTCCTCAGGTTTTCCTGGAGCGGCTGGACGTCCCGGTCCACCCGGCTCAGTGGGCCGCAGTTATAGTATTGGATACACGATGGTGAAGCACAGCCAGAACTCCCAAATCCCCATGTGTCCTCAGGGCATGGCCAAACTGTGGGACGGGTACAGCTTGCTTTACGTGGAGGGACAGGAGAAGGCGCACAACCAGGATCTTGGTATGAAAGCAACAAATGAAGCAACAGCAAACACTAGCATTTAATCTTTTAAATATATTTAATTTAGTCTTGTGCAGATGTTTGCTCTTAAAATTATTTTAAGTATTTTAAAATGTGTTGTATTTTATTAATAATATCAAAAAGTTTGTATATTTTAATAATGCATTATGATCTTATGGATTATCAGATTAGCCTAACTCTGTCCTCTCTCTCTCCTCAGGTCAGCCGGGCTCATGTCTTCCGCGCTTCAGCACTATCCCGTTCCTCTACTGCTCCCCCAACGAGGTGTGCTACTATGCCAGCCGCAATGACAAGTCCTACTGGCTCTCCACCACTGCCCCCATCCCCATGATGCCTGTGGCTGAAGACCAGATTCGGCCCTACATCAGCAGGTAGGATATTGTTTAGAAAGGCTAATATACTTTAAATTATTAAAACTTGATATGATATTGCTTTTGATCATAAGGAGGGGGTTAAGAGCTGGTACTATGAGCTTCCAAAAAAGATTAATAAGATCATAGAACACATGCAAAATGTCTTAATATCAAACTAATAAAGAAGAAAATATTAATACATGAAAAATGCAGAAGTGGAAGTCCTTTGCTGGCATTATTCTACTTTTAATATATTATGTATGTAAAGGCATACTGTAAAGTTTTTTTTTTGTTTTTTTTTATTGTTATTATTATTTTTTAAATAAAGACACTTGAAAATGTCATGACAAATTTGCCAGATAACATACAAACTTAAAGGTCGGGTAGCAAACTTTTTTAGTCGTAAATTAGTAAACTTTGTGCTTTCCACTAATTGTGAATAAATGAGACCTCTGAGTACTGTCTGAACTGAACAATCAGGGGTTGAATGCTGCGCTCTGGTTGGCTGAGCTGTGGTGGTCCTCTACAGTTTCATTTTGTTGTTTGTAAAAGAAGTTTATAAGCCATAAATGCAACCAAAATGAATACTTGTGGATATTAACCATGTGTTGAAGGAATTATCAGAGGAAGTTGTCAGATTTAAAACCTAAATTGTGTTTGCAGTGTAAAAATCAGCTACTCCATCTTTAACACAAACATTTCTCCTGTCATGCTCCCTCAGGTGTGCCGTGTGCGAGGCTCCATCCCAGGCTATTGCGGTCCACAGTCAGGACACCACCATCCCCAACTGTCCCACAGGCTGGAGGAGTCTCTGGATCGGCTACTCATTCCTCATGGTAATTTATAAGTATACATTTATTTAAAAACATGATTTAGATTAGTTTGGTCAATTTTTGGTCTCGGGTCAGGGTTGTTTTAGGAATGTCAGGTCTTGTGGCACTTTAATTGAAGGTAAATTGCACTTTCTCTTGCTGAATAAACTGAACTTCAGCTTCAAAAAACAGTCAGCAAATTGTCTGTCAAGGCATCTTGAGAAGATTAGGAGCATTCAGGGCAAAAGTCTCTTCTTTGTTTAGCAGAGTGGACATCACTTTGAATAAAATGATGTGTTTCGCTCAAAAACATTTACATAGAAAATCAAAACAAAGTATTTTCTCCTTTTTGCTCTGACTGTGCAGAGATTTAGGACACTTCAATCCCACAAAATCTCAAAGTATGTGTCAGTGAAAAATGTGAAAGAAGCTGCCTCATTCCTGTTGTTTATCTGGTTTTCTGCGGGTTACTTTTTTTTTTTTTTTTTTTCTGATAGGCACACATTAAATATAGTCTAGTTGGAAACCTTATATTATTTGGTGTCAGATTTTAGCAGTTGTCCTGGGGTAATGTTATTGATAATAGTCATGTTTTTTCACTTTACTAAAAACTAGACTGATTTGAAATGATCTGCTTAATGTCCATAATGATCCATATCTGAGTCCTTATATTTCTCACGTTCCACAGCACACAGCGGCGGGCGCAGAGGGTGGCGGGCAGTCCCTGGTCTCTCCAGGCTCATGTCTAGAGGACTTCAGGGCCACACCATTCATTGAATGCAATGGAGCCAAAGGAACATGCCACTACTTCGCCAACAAGTACAGCTTCTGGCTCACAACCGTTGACCCGCGGGAGGAGTTCGTCTTCTCTCCTAACCCAGACACTCTCAAGGGCGGCCAAGAGCGCTCTAAAGTCAGCCGCTGTCAAGTCTGCAGCAAGATCTTGTAGTATGAGGAGCCAAAACACAGGAAATTCTTGAGAACAAGTGACTGAAAATGGCCATCTTTGGCTGTGGTGACGTTTGCTGTTAGGAGTGAAAGAATGGGAGGACTAGAATTCAAAAATGAGAAAAGCAGCCTGCAAAAAATACATTTATGTTAGTCAAAATGACTGGATTTTCACATTTTTAGTTTTGTTTGGAATAGTTTTGACAAGTTTAAATTGTATTTGTGAGTGGGTCCTGATGGTTTTGACTTTTTTAAGGTGCTAGTGGTACCCCTCTCACTGCCTTTTTTCAATTATGTTAATCTTTCAGGAACAAAAAAGTTTTCTAGAGAATTAAACCTTTTTATGCACGGTATCTATTTGGAACAGAATTAGTTTGCAATGCCTGAACATTTGTACTGTACACTAAATCCAGGAAGTTTGCATGTGTATGTTTTTAGCATTTAGCTAAAAATTTGAAGTGTCAGAATGCATTAGGCAGGTGAGCACTATAAAACTGTTTCAAAACAATTAAAAACCCGATTAATACCATAAATTCCCGTCATTTTAGCTAATATCAGTGCCTTTTTGCAGTGAATGTGTCTTTTCAATTATCACTGACAATGGTGCTATTGTTTTTGATGTCTTAAATGTGTGTAATTATGTGTAAGTCTTCTTTTTGGTTTTGGCGAGCCTCGTTCTCGGCTACCTCGGAGAGTTCCACCCCTTATCTTTTTTGAGTAGCACTGTATCAGTCACATACAACACAGTAAATCACACTTCTCAATAACTACAGGTAGTTCTTTAATTGGATTGTCTGATTCAAAGTGATACAAAGTAGCTGTGAATGTTTGTCTATCTTTATTCTTTGTCAACTCAATAAGTTTAAGATGAAGCTACTAAATCAACAAACAATGTTGAAACAATTGTGCAAAATCCAAGGCCAAAATATTTTTGCTTAGGCTATTCTTTTGAGTGGGGATAGTAAGTAAGTAGTGACTTATGTGTTAAGAGCTGTAAATGAAAGCAATGCCAAATAATTGTAAAATTAACGTATTGCTTCTATAAATTAAGGAGCTTCACTTTTGAATGAAATGGACTGCATTTCCAAGCCTAAGCATGTGATAATTGGTCTTTTAAAATACTTTACATTTGTATATTTTTCCAGATTCTTTAACACTAATGCATATTTTCATTTTCTTCTAGCTTTCACATATATATATATTTTTACTAAGCAATTTCTGTCAAGGAGCAGATCATTTCACCACTCAACTTTCTACCAGTTCAGTATTTTTTCCACATTTGGTGCTACATCTATCACCAACTGCAAGCACTTTCCCGCTTAAATCGTCACTCGCAGCCTGTCGAATGGGACCAAACCATTCTTTACTATTGCACTGAGGTGAACTGCCATTATTAAGTAAATTATCACTCCACATTTTCATGTTTTCTTCAATAATTTCACTAAGCAATGTTGTTTTTTCTACCAAGTTATCAAGAAGGATTCTTTTCATTCAACTCATTTTAACAGTAATTTTAATTGTCTGTTATTGCTGTACATAAAGCTTGAAAAACATTTTATGTGATGTTCAAGTACAATTTTTACCTTAGGGATTTCTTGTTTTGCTTTTGGGTAAAAAACACAAAAAAATGGAGACTGTAACCACTATGACAGCTGCGTTTTACTTCTGCTGGTAGCCCCCACTTACTTCCTTAGTTTTATTTTCATTTTGTCTGCCTATGTCGTCTTTGTTTTGTAATCTAGATTGTAATTATTTTACCTAATACTTTCATATATAGCAGAGAAGGGTGGGAAAAGAATATGATTTGTACATTAAATATTGTAATGAAATGCCTTTAGGATTGTGTTTATATGGAGATTATATCCCTATCATTTTACCCCACAACAGTTTATATTTTTGGACAAAGTAAGATTTATATTCAAAGCCAAAACATCTGTAAGTGCCTGGAGTAACAGAAAACTATTCCTCAAATATTTTCCTCAAAGAGGATTCATGATGAAAAATAAAAAGTTCTGACATGGTACTGTACTGTAATACTGTGTATTTCTGTGCTCACATTCAAAAAATAAAGTCTGAAAATTACTCATGCGTCACTGTGATTTTTTTTGTATTGCAACAAAAATTACATTAAAAAAACCCAGCTATAATAAATATTATAAATATTTAAAAATGTTGAATGCTGTATTGCCACCTGAATGGAAACTGTTGTCTATTTTATTACAATCAAAAAGTATATATTGAAACAGACTTGCATAGTAATGGTAGGTTAAAACAAAGGAGAATAAAATTCATCAAAACATTCCTTTATGTGTGTTAATCAGTAAAAGAATTGTCTTGGCTATATTGATTGCATGTATGTTTTAAAACTTTAAGACAAGTAAATATATGAATCGATCGATCAATCAACCAAAGATTGTTTGATGCTCATTACCTACTTTCACCACTAGGTGTCCCCTCATCTCCGCTGTTCTCTGCAACTTCTTTTTAATCACCTACGAAGCAGCGCAGTAACAAAACAAAAACAGCGGAAATCATTTTCTTCTAAACTGGGACATTTAAACAGGTAAATATTAACTCTCAAAACATCCAAACATACGTAACATGTTGATGTTTTATTCGGAAAGCGGTTTGAGTGCAAACAGTGTCGTTTTTGGCCTTTTTGTGGTGTGTAGCTTTAGCATTGTGCTTAATCAGCTGTGTTTTGGCCCTTTTCCTGCGTTAAAAATGTCAAGATAGCTTATGGAAAGGGAGAGACCCTATTATAAAAGACTATGATCTATAATTAATGATTACTGATTTTGCTAGTATATTTGAAATTGCGATCAGACAATTTATTGCATTTTTGTGAGTTTTAGCATGCTAACTGCTAGGTTAGCTGCTTTATACTGTATATATTATGAATAATTGCAATGACCCCTGTCAATGCTCATGACATGCCATACATTACATAAGAAAATGTTTATATAAAGAATAAAATTGAATCTGTAGTTTTCTTATATAAAACCTAAAGTGGGATAATCCCAGTAGAAATCTTAGAAATTATTTTTTTTCCCCAAATATCATCTTGTGTAAATCATGAGCTGCAACACAGACATAAAACATTCTAGCACAAGGCTTGCTACAGTTCAAATCTTATCACTCCATAAAACAAAACAAACAAAAAAACAATTTCCCTAATGTACACATAAGTCTTGTTCTATTTTCACTATAACAGTCCTATGTACAGTATATTACAAATGTAGAGGGTCCGTGGTGATATAATTCCTTTATAGATGGATGGAGCTGAATGTTCTCAGAGGCAGCATTTGTTTATTTTCATAGTTTTTTACATTAACCACCTTACTTCTTGTTCCCTACACCCTCTGCCAATCACATCACAAAGTTACAGAAGACAACTTAAACTGCTATTACACAACACATAACATAGAATACAGTCATGAACGTCAATATTCAAACCTTCACATCAAAAGATACAACTCTTACATTTCTCCCCCTCACAAAAAAGAAGCATCCCTGTCTCAAACCCTTGAAACAAAAGAAATACAAAATAGGAAGAACTAGGGTACAAACTGAGCTTCTGCAGTCAGTGGAAGTTGGGGTTGCGACTCAAGCAGTACCTGAGACAGAGCTAAAGGTACAGGAACAGAAAGGCTCTTGTCACTTCCTTGTATGACACTACCTTGAGGGCCGCTGCCTGAGATGGTTCAGCCTGGGCCTCAGAAGACTAGCTCCTTCAGACAGTAGAGCAGCTTATGCTCGCTGTTGACATCCTCAGACAAGAAGTTCACCAGTTACACATGAAACATAGACATTTGGCAGATTATTTTACACCGGTGTGACGTCCACCTCCACAGCTCGTTATGACTCCACCCCAGAATCTTACCGTTCTCCCAGGCCAAGCTGCTTCTACTTGGCGGAGCATTATGGTAGGAACACTATCAGGGAACACACGCCTATTCTCACTACACATCAGGAGTACAGGGAGCAGGACCCTGAACGACGTGACCATTATGCTATAACAAACTCCTATTCTCAATATGACCAACCTGAATATTCCAGCAATGATTTTGGACAACGTTGCAGCCCTAGCTCAGTACCCATGGGAAGCAGAAATGCTAGTCCTCGTCCTAGACTTTATAAGACTTTATACAGTCAACACATAACACGGAATACAGTCATAAACGTCAATATTCAAACCTTTTCATCAAAAGGTACAACTCTTATACAAGCCTTTGTGTGGTAACATTAAACAACTGCACACTAGCTGTATTCTGATTCCACATGTGCAAGCATCATGTTTTCAAAGCCTCCTAAATGACATAAATGCATTGAAAGAGGTCAGTGCTGCTTACTTTGTCATTGTGCTGAGTATTGACCATGTTTTCCCTCTCCTCTTGCCTCTCTTGTTGCAGTTACGCTGGACTTTTCTGACACACGCTCAGACATGTCCTATGTCTTCATCAATGACTCGTCGCAGACCACGGTGCCTCTGCTCCAGGCCTGTATCGACGGGGACCTGCCGTTTGCCAAGCGGCTCCTGGAGACGGGTTGTGACCCAAACATAAGGGACAACCGGGGTCGAACAGGGCTACACCTAGCCGCCGCTCGGGGAAATGTAGAGATCTGCCGTCTGCTCCACAAGTTTGGGGCAGATCTCCTGGCAACGGATTACCAGGGCAACACAGCACTGCATCTGTGTGGACATGTGGACACCATTCAGTTTCTAGTGTCTAATGGGCTCAAGATAGATATCTGGTAAGTGTGTTTGAGAAGTTATGTTTTTAGAAGCTCAAATTTACTGTTTAGACAATCATAGAGCAGATAAATATATGTTTTCTAAAATTGATATAATTTAAAGAAAAAAAGTAATAATAATAATTTAAAGTGAAACTAAACTCAGAACTGTGTGTTTGGGGTCAAAATTAAATTATCTACTGTTTTGGGGTTTTTTGGACATTTTACTTGCTTTTTTTGCAGTTATAGGTGCAAAAATCACGACTGTGCTGCCACGATGGTTAAAGGCTTTTAGTACACCCCAGCATTACATTTAGTTGACGCCACACTGCCGCCCAGGTGACCTATAAAAAATCCTCCTTCTGACAGCGCCTCTGTGGGGAGTTGGGATTGGAATTGCGAAAAGTGAGTGAGCATGTGGTAAACATACAGTCAGTAATTGGCGTACGCACAAAGAACAGGGCGCATTCATGCAGCGCATCTCAATCACTGTTTCCCCACAAAATTATAAAACATGTTTACTTTTTTCTCACTCTGACTTAAGAGTCAGACTAACTTGGACAATTTTTCAACCTCACTCAGACTTGAGAGTCAGACAATATATCATTGTCGAAGTGAGGCTGACAAACAGTTCTGATGAGTCTGACTCTCAAAGGTTTCTTACATACGTAAGCAAAGTAAATAAAAAGGCATCTTGAAGTGCAGGTAAACAATAAGATCTGTGTGGTGCACAACGACTCACCAGCTGTAAACCTTACCGCATGTTACTCTGAGGACTGAAGCTACAATTCTTATCTGTATTTTGTACCATCAATCAACATATGTTCACACCCACTGGTTGTTCCTTAAAAAGCCTCCAGGCATTTCCCACTTTTCCAAGTCTGTTTAGAGTGTGATTGTGAGCGGAGTAAGCCTCTTACATCTAGGCAGCTTATGCCCTAAATTTATTTCATATGGTTCTGAGCTAGATTTACTTTGTCCTCTGCATTCAAGCATAGCCCATACAGTATGTCATTGATCTGAGCTACTTTTTTCCTCTGTGTGCAGTAACCATAATGGCTCAACTCCCCTGGTTTTGGCGAAGCGACGTGGAGTGAACAAAGATGCCATCCGTTTGCTGGAGGGTTTGGAGGAACAGGAGGTGAAGGGTTTCAACCGTGGGACTCACTCCAAACTGGAAACCATGCAGATGGCCGACAGTGAGAGGTGAAGGGATAACTCCAGTGTTCTCAATCTCACAGATGAAAACAATGTATATTTAAATTAATTCTTAAATGAATTCCTTTTTTTGCAACTCCACTCTGTTTTTTCAAAAGCTCTACTCTTGTATCAAAAACATTTTCTTGGTACATTTCTAGTAACAATGAGCTGAGATTGTTTTTCTGTACCAGTATGTTAAAGTGAACACTTCACCAAAGGACCAAATGTGTGTTTGTTTGTCAGTGCTAAAGCTTTACAATAAAAAACTAAACAGCTTACATGCACACAATCAATTATTAACCAAGCACATTCTCCCGTGTGTGTCAGTGCTATGGAGAGCCACTCGCTGCTGAACCCAAACCTGCAGAGCACAGAAGGCGTCCTGTCCAGCTTCCGTACCACGTGGCAGGAGTTCGTGGAGGACCTGGGCTTCTGGAGGGTGTTGCTTCTGCTGGTGGTGATCGCTCTGCTGTCTCTGGGCATCGCGTACTACGTCAGCGGAGTCCTGCCCTTCTCCTCCAGCCAGCTCGAGCTTGTGCACTAATACCACCGCTCAGAAGTAGTTTTGAACAATGTAATGATTGGAAGAATGTCTAGTCACACGCAAAACACAACTGTCAAGTATTCCGCCTGTTTTCCAGAAGTTGCTAGACTTGTTAGATTTTACATAATGAGCTTGTATTTCTAGCGACAATATACGTAAACATATTTCTTCCGAGCAAAAATATAGGAAAATATATATTGTTTTAAGGTTAGGCTAGACAGCTCTATCAAGTATACATTTCACTTTAGAGTAGCACACCGATGAAAACAAAACAAAAAAAAATCTTCACTTCAAAATGTTATAGTTGTTCTATAGATAGAGAACTCTATTGGCCAGTGCCACAATGTTGTAAAATGGGGGTGGAACAACCTTTGATTCAGTTACAAACATATTCAAAAACTTTGCTATTGCTTTCCCTAATGTAAAAAAAAATAATAATAAATTGCGAATTTGGTTAGCATAACAAAATTCCTGTGCAGCTGGTCTCAAAATATTATTATTTTTTTACACCTAGTCCCACCAAAATTCTCTTTGGCCAACAAATCTATACATGGACTAATATCTTGTCTAATATAGGGCTAACCCATATCTAAAATTAAATTCACTTTGTTGTAATATAATAAAACTAAACCATGAATACAGTTGTTCTCAATAAAACAAACCCAGAGGACAACAACTTTAGTAATGTTCTTCAAAATAAAATCCTGCTTTTTATGCAGTTTATCTCTGCAAAGCTCAAAATGCTTTGTTCCACCTTGTGATGTCAATTAGTGGTAGTTTAATAAATTACAGCTAGTTTAGCTTCAAGTTTACTGATTCATGCACTGCAATACAATAGAATGACTTATACTTATATATGACCCTATATTTTAGTTGACTTTTTTCAGTTGAGCTCAGCACAAAGTTTCCAGTATTTCCAGTTGCACCGATAAATGAAGCTGTTTAAATAAGTCTAAAGCAACAGTTGTAACTTGGGTCAAAACATGACTGCAAACATTGAACAATGCATCACTTTCTGTATTGTCACTTAATGACATCACAAAGTGGAAGATAGTGTTTCAGACAAAAAGTCCAAAAAGGTTAAATGTGCAAAAACATCTACATTCATTATGACAATTTGTATCACTGTATATAGGCCCTACAACGAGACCTGGTAGTACGGTGGCCCTGAAGGTTAAAAACACCAAATTTAATAACAAAACTCAAACATTTAAATTTGATTTTGGGTGCATGTTTTGTAGTTTACCCTTCAGGGCCACCGTATTTCAGTCTCAGTTGAGCGCACCACAAAACAAGTTATATTGTCGAGTGTCGCTCCTGTTACTTGACATATGAAAACTACTCTATGTAGATATAAATGTGCATTTTCAAGCTAATAGGAACAATTACTGTAAAATGAAGCAACACATAGGCATTTTCGAGGCTTTGTATTGTCTTTGTGATTAGTTATTTTTATCTGTTACAAGCTCTTATAATCTATTTATCAACATATATTTTTGCTTTTGCCTGTTTAAAACACTTTGTATAGATTTATTTCATTTGTGTAATCCTGTGCCTTTTGAAGGACAATGCCTAACCTGTGACATTCCTGCTTTGAAATCATGCAGCTTTCACCTTTGCAAATCGATCAATTATGTCAGTGTTGTACATTTATTATTTTAATGTAGATTGAAATACTGGAACCTAATTTAACAAAAAATAAACCCATATGTATTATTATTTCATGTTTACTTGTGTAATTTGTGTAATAACTAATGATATTGTTTTAACATGATTCAGAATCAGGCATGAATGTTTTTGATAATGATTTTTATTTACAATGTCACAGACAGATGTCTTTCAAAGTGTTTAACACAGGAAACCCCTTTTCCCAGTCTGTGATAGCAGCAGCCCGCGGCAGCTCAGCAGAAGCGAGGTACCTAAACACTTGCACCTCAACCTCCCACCACCACCACCAAGCGTTTCCCAACCTGCATGTTATTGGTTGGTCAAACATGCAAACTCTATGCAAGAGTCGAACCTGTAACCTTCTTTCTGTGAGGTAAGAGTTCTATCCACTCCACTGTGCCGCCAGCACGTGTAGTTTTTGTGTGGTGAAAATGCATTCTGAAAGTTGCTTGTTGTTCATGTTTGTATTCATTTAACTTCAAAGAGGATAATGCATAATGATAAACACAGTGACTTTGTTTATCTATATTTAGCATTTAATACATTTTTATATATCTATTTAGATTCTATAAGCGAACATAGATTTTTTTTCCCCACGCACAAGCAAAATTATGTGGCAAAAAAGAACAAGACACTTGAAAGCTGGAATCAAGTAGAGTTTGTTTCACAGCCAACACACAGAGGAGAAGTGTAAATACTGAACAAAAAGGCCCACAGACAATATCTTACTGTGAACAAACCATGTCCCTAAAGTGCACATTAAAAACATATTCTCTCATATATTCACAAATGTTAGTGAACAATAATCTATTTCATCTGAAGATACATGGGTAAAACAGAAAAGCAAAATGCCACAGATGTCCACCAGAGCTAGTGCCTGAGCAATGATTGTGCATTTCTCCTCCATCTCAAAAAACACTTCCTGTAAGAGTTGCTTTCACTGTTTTGTTATGTTCACTGTACATAGATAAGTAGATAAATCACACTTAAATCAAGCCAAAAAAAACAAAAACAAAAAATAAACAGTTCAATAATTCAATGCATATCCCTCTTATAATGTTGGGAGACAATACAGGTACTTAAATCCCGTACAATTCAGATGACTCTTTGAACCAATTTGCATGATTCCCTGAGTTTTTTAAACAACACTCTTTCGACTGAATACAGCAATAGGAAATGTACAAAGACATTTTTTAATGAAAAGAAAAAGTCATTCAAGACTGAAGCAGCTGTGATTGTAATATGTTTTTGCCTTTTAAAACAAGATTGAAAGTTAGATCAAATATTTTTGGAGTCTAAATAATCTTTTGGTTGGATACTCACCGGCTTTTCAAAAACTATAAAAACTTAAAAATATACTATTGAGAAGAAGCTGCTTGCAGGCAGTTTCAAAAAGAAAAGCTCCAGTTTATTGGGACCAGTGATTGCAACTCATAATATAGTTTAAAAAACGGATTGACTGATTTTATATTATTATTATATTTTTTCATTGGGCAGTTTCGTTGATTTGGTCACTTAAAAAGGCTAGTTATAGCTGTTTTTTCTCGTTATGGTAGACCAAATTATGAGTCCCTAAAGAAATCACAGAATCAACACACAAATATTAGAATAGAAAGCATAATTCCCATCTCCAAGAGCAGTCCCTGTAGAAACACATGAGCAGAGAATATGTTTAGATTTAGAAAATACGCATATTAATAATCTGATAATTATTTAGCACACATTAGCCCAAACTAAAAGCAAAAATAACATGAAGTGGAGCTGCATCACTAAGTATCTAAATGTTACTCACTTTGTTTCTGTTTGAGGAGCTGTGATTCCTTATTGCTTTGCTGACCCAGAGACGGACGACAGCTGGTTCTCCATTGTCCCGTTCTGAGACTTTACAGTAAAACTTGCCCTGGTCCTGAAGCTGCACAGACTGAATTGTGAGGGACAGGTCTCCTCTGCTCAGAGCGTGCTGGGACATTTGCACTCTGCCTCTGAATCTGAGGGAGACGGCAAATAGTTTGGAATCAATTCAAAACAGAAGGATTTTAAATACACGTGTCATCCAGGTGAAAACAGACACTTTACAATTGATCTGTTAAAAGAAAAAAATATGTCTTTGGACTTATTCAACACTTTCCACAAACAAAACAGAAAACTATACCCATCTTTGCTGTTATACCTATGTAAACAAGCCCCACAAGCATAATTATGCCTACAAATGTAATAAAATGCAGTGTAATAAACTTGCAAATGTGATATCTTCTAAAAGTATAACAGCACCACAGCCCAAATCCTATATTTTAAATGTTGCTTCTAATTGTTACTACTTACTTATGTCCACAGTGTGTCTCCCCGGACTCAAACCATTGTTCAAGCACCAGGTCTGTGTCTTGTTCCCAGCGCACTGACTTTAAAACTTGGGCTATAGTGCTGAAGTAACATGGCAGCTTCACGGATTGTCCTACTGTGGCCTGGACCTCGTATGGGATCAGCACTTCCACCTGGAGCAGTTATGGTTACAATCAACACATCTACAGGTTTGTGACAAATAAAAAATGAAAGCTTTTTATGATAGACCAATTTGTCATTTTCTTGTGTTTTGTAAACTCACAGCAATGGGTGCCTGATTGAATATTGACACTTTGCCAACACACATATTTACATTGCACTTCTTATATACTTATAATGACATTTCATTTTCAACTTATCTTATACTAACAGAGAATACTGAAAACAATTTAACAAACATTTTTAAACCTGGTAAAAATAAAGATTTTGACAGTTGGTACGGCATCACATCAATATTAAACTACCACTTCTCTCTCCATTGAGGCAAGGTTCAATTGGATTTTACCCAATATTGCACTTCTCATTGAAATGCAACGTTTAAAAGTATAATTCCAGATAAAGCAATGAGACTATTCATTCTTACAACAGAACCATACTTGGCAGTGTGGGTGAAATGTCTTGCCTAAGGAAACAACGAGTTTCTCTGTTTGCGGAAGTTGAATCTGCAACCTTCTAGCTGTGAAGTGAGAGTGCTATCCACTGTGCCAATGTGCCATTTTAAATTTTTTTTTTACAACCTTTTATCCCCAAGATAATGAAAAAGAGTTTAGGCTACAGTCTACTATGCACCTTTAAGTTTACATTACTAAATTTGTTTGGACATACGTTACATTTATCTGAATTGTGTACCTGGATCATGACTGTTTTGGAGATGGTGTTACACGTTAGCTCATACAAGCCATTGTCATTAAATGCAGCCTCTTCAAACACAACAGCATCCCCCACAGCAAAACGAGCTTCGTAGCCAGATGATGGACTCCATTGACTCTTCTTTAACTTGGCCACATCTCTGGATTTTCCAGGAGAAGAGAGGTGAACGAGCGAGCCCTTCACCGCACCCCAGCATCGATCTGATGAGACGAGTGTCAGATTCTCTCCCACAAGTGTGTGCACAAACTCAGCGTCAGCAGAGAGCAGGAGTGGGACAGTTCCCAACAGCAAGATGCAACTGTAGAACAATTCCTAAAATGACACAAACAGAAACAAATAAAAAAAATAATAAAAACAATAATAATAATAGACAGCCAGTGCTGTCAAATGCTTGTTTTTAAGTTTGACTAATAAACTACTAATGACTGAATGAATGCAGGACAGAAAATATGTTAGTTTGAATATACATTGAGAAGCTTTTCGTTGGCAGTAAAAGTATTTAAAAAAAAAAAAAAAAAAAAAAAAAAGGATTTTGAAAAATCTGAATACTTGCATTAAAATGAAATTTTCAGCTTCTTACATCTATGGTGCAGACTGCAGAGTAGTGCATACTACTGAATTTCACAATTTTTCATTCTCATTTTTTCTGTCTATATCTTCACAAGAGGGACACTTTACCAATGATGATAAGTTTTAGTTGAAGCTAAACGTACATAAGAGAAAATTTTTCACAAGATCTGTTTCAGTATGTGTGCACAACCTTGTTGCAATTTTGTCTCACCAGATCTTGTGGCAGAAGATCTTGTCTCATCCATAGAATTGACATGTGAACAAATATAGCCTTTGAAAAAGTTGAAAAAGAAAAAGTCTATATTCCACAAACAAGCTTCAAGTTCATTAGACACAAAAACAAAAATGTATTCTACCAGAATTGGATTGAAAAAATGTCTCAGATTTTTAGCCCAAATGGAAATATTTCTTCTTATCCTGATTTTCTGCGTATACATTGCTTTTCAATTCAAAAGATTTTCTTATAGTGACATGACAACTCCAAACATTTTTCCAAAAAAAAAAAAACATTTATCCAAAGAGCTCAAAACATACTCTCACTTAATAAATTAAGTAAATTTAAAGTTGGGGTAACTTTTTTTTACTTGTAAATTAGTAAACATTGTGTTTTCCATTAAACAAAGTATGAATGGTGCAAAAGTTCAAAAAAGAGAATTCCAAAAATGCTCATGAAAACATTTTGTGAAGTCTGAAGGTGCTCATTGGTGATTTGGGAACCCAACGTCGCAGAAAGGGGGGCAAACTCAGTGCTTTCAATGAATGAAGCACTTTGTGGAAAAAAATTGTCTGATTAATAAAGAATTTTAATTAGTAGTCGAATGCAGTGCTCTGATTGGCTGTGCTTGGGTGTATGTAAGGACT
Organism: Mugilogobius chulae; assembly: GCA_038363315.1. Classification (NCBI taxonomy): domain Eukaryota; kingdom Metazoa; phylum Chordata; class Actinopteri; order Gobiiformes; family Gobiidae; genus Mugilogobius; species Mugilogobius chulae. Next base: position 22,968,412 of record CM076404.1, on the reverse strand, counting down.
TTAACAGATTTAAAAACTAAATTGTGTTTGCAGAGTAAAAATCAGCTACCCTATCCTTAATTGAAATGAACGAATCAATTAGAAAAAGAGCAGCCCTTTAAACCAGAACTCCAAACATTGCATTCTTGACAAAATCAAAGAATCATCATTCAAAATATAGAAAAACGTTTACCCAACCAATAGACATATAATTAATTAAATTTATTGTATACCCAATCAATACAATTTGCTTTGTTTTAGACAAAAGCTATACACGCGGATAGGGTAATTAAATAATAAATTACGATCTAAAAACAACTATCACAATGCTGAGCAGAAATAGACAGTCAGTATCAACAAGCTTTTAGTAGACCAAGTAAACCACAAAAGCACACAGAATTATCAGTACATGAAAACATACAGAATAAACGAAGACACACACCATTCTGGAAGCGGCTTCCTGTGGCTGATGGTAAGCTTTCACTTTCAATTATAATTTAATCGGAAGTAAACAATACGAGTAATTCTTCTCTTATTGTTATTCTCTCTTAAAAACAAACAAACAAAAAACAACAACAACAAAAAACGTCTTATCATAGTATATTTTACTATGATAAGACTAAAAAAAAAAAAAACTTGAGTCACCATGACAGCTCACATGTTTGATGTAGTCGCTGTCTCTGGTGCTGAAATATCATTACTAAGTTCACAGAATACTGTTTTCATTTAGACAAATATATATTTTCTTTTGCCTGGTGAACTTTATCATTTACCTTTTGTCGTATGTCACCGTTGGTTATAATGGTCCAGTGCTTTTCAAAAATGTAGGCCTGTTTAATTCTACTCGTCTTTTGGATGTGATGTGAACTTTTAGACCACTAGAGGGTGGCATAATCTAGAAAATATTTCGTAATGTAACGTGCACAATTACGGTGCATTGTATAGTTTCATGTAAGTATTTTAAACTTTTAATTCCATGTGCTAGGATGCTTGAAATTGAAAACACCAGTATTTAAGTTTGTTTCCTAGTCTGATAACTTGGCGCTTCCTGGCTTTGGCACCAAGATGGCGACCTGATCAGTCGTGTTTTTTCAGGAGTTCCGAAAAACCGCAAGATTTGCTCACTTAACTTTATTTTTCCACTTGAAAAAGTAATACATGGATACTCCAAAGTTTATTAAACCTGCAAAGTTGCAATTTGCACCTCCGAAATCCAATGTAAAGATGCCTTCGCATACGAAAGAAAGTGACCACGACTATGCTAACATGGATACAGCTAACACTTCCATGGCTAACACAGGTCTGAATAAGCGAGAGCGTGCAGTAGATTCGGCGCCGTCAACTCCGACGAAACAACCACCAGAGGAGAAAAGAACCAAACCAGCAGAGGAAGGTGATGGTATTTCTAACAAAACCATATTTGAAGCCATTCTCGGACTTGAAAAAAAGTTCGAAGCACAGCTGGAAGACATTAAAGAACAGAACAGACAGAGTGCTGCTATGGTTACCAGTTTGGCTAAGGCTGTTGAGTTCAATGCAGCAGAAATGGTTGATTGTAAAAAGAAAGTAGCTAAACTGGAGACGGCAAACGAACAGCTGCTCAAAGAGAATGACGATCTTAAAAACAGAGTGAGAGAACAAGAGCGATACCGAATGAGATGGTGCTTAAAGCTGAAAGGTGTAAAGGAAAATAAAGATGAGAACATAAGAGCGAATGTTTTGCAAACTCTCCAGAAGATTGCTCCAGATTTGAAGTTTGATGAGGCTGTGGATATTGTCCACCGGTTGGGGAAACGTGTTGATGGCAGAAACAGAAATGTTGTGGTTCTGTTTACGCAAAGGCGAATTAAAGAAGAACTCTGGAAACGTACCAAAGACTCTCCAGTCTGCAAGCAAGAGGGCATCAAGTTCGCAGAGATGCTACCGCAGGAGGACTTGCAAGATCGGCAGTGGTTGTGGCCTTTGATCGAGGAAGCAAGACGTGCGGGTAAACGAGCCTACTTTCGGGGTCCACACGCATTCATTGAAGGACGAAAAATTGAAGAAAAGCTGGAGAACTAAATATATCAGAAATTGAATATGTGGAAACTTAATAGCGGTTGAGGAGCTCATGTTTCTATATATTTTTTCCCTCTCTTTTTCATACGTGGTGAGTGATATTTTGTTTATAGTTCATGTTGAATGTTAATATTTTTTTTGGTTCTTTAAATGTTCGGGGCTTGAAAGAAATTGTAAAAAGAAAAGCTTTATTTTTGTATTGCAAAGGTCAAAAATCAAACTGTGTTTTTCTACAAGAGACTCATTCTTCTGAAAGTGATGAAACTTTTTGGTCAAACCAATGGGGCAGTAAGATTTTATTTTGCCATGGCACATCGAGGTCGGGAGGTGTGGCGATATTATTTAATAATTTTCCTGGAAATTTGGTGACACAAAGATCTGACATGAATGGACACTGGTTGATTGCTGTGATGAAGATCGAAAGTTTGTTTTTCATCTTAACTAATGTTTATGGGTACAATAATGTAAATCAGAACAAAGTAATGTTAGAAGAAATAACTTTAATAATTTCAGAACTGAAAGGTCGATATCCCACAGAATACATTTTGATGGGTGGTGATTGGAATATGACTCCGGATGAGTGGATTGATAGATGCCCCTCAAGAACAAGTAGACCACCAATCAATAATATAATTGGAGAATTTTTGACAAATAATAATTTAGCAGATATTTGGAGATTGAAAAATCCAGGAATAAAAGGTTTCTCCTGGTTCAAACCAAACGGAACTTGCAGATCCAGAATAGATTACTGGTTAGGAAGTGATAACATACTCAATTATACAGCAAAAATTGTAATGTCTAATGCACCTCTTACTGATCATTGTTTTATAGAACTAAATTTAGAACCGGAAATTAGGAAATTAAGTAAGAAGACGTACTGGAAGTTCAATGCTAAGCTCTTACAAAATGAAAACTACTGTATCATGATTAGAAAAATTATAAAAGATGTTATGGCTAATAATTCGATTAAAGGGTGTATAAATAAATGGGAGTTTATCAAATTTAAAATTAGGGAATTTAGTATTCAATTTAGTAAGGACATAAATCGAAAACAAAAAAAATATGAGTTTAAACTATTACAAGAAATTAGTTGTTGTTGTAGTAAAGAAGATTTAACTGTTCAAGAAAGAAACAAATTAATGGAGCTGCAAACTAAATTAGATCAACTCTATTTAAACAAAGCTGAAGGAGCTTTTGTGCGATCTCGGGCCAAATGGATCGAGGAAGGGGAAAAAAATTCCTCATATTTTTTTAATTTAGAAAAAAGTAGACAAAAAGAAATTGTATATCTTCCCTGTTAATTGAAGGCACTGAATGTGAAGACCCTAAAATGTTAGAAAATGAAGTTTATACATTCTATTCCAATCTATATTCCTCTCAATTCTCCCAAGGAGATTGTGATGACTTTTTTGATCAAATAAAAAATGTAATCCCTCAAATTGATGGACCATTTAAGGAATTTTGTGAATCCAATTTTAGAATTGAAGAACTAGATGCATCTCTTAAAAAATGGCACTTAATAAATCGCCTGGTTCAGATGGGCTTACAGTTAATTTTTTTAAATTCTTCTGGGATGACATACGGGAAATAGTATTTAAAGCAACAGTGGCATGTATTGAAAAAGGAGAGTTGATGACTAGTATGAAACAAGGGATAATTACTTTAATTCCTAAACCAGATAAAGATAAACGGAAATTAGATAATTTAAGACCCATAACCCTTTTAAATACAGATTATAAAATTTTTTCTGGTGCTATTGCAGCGAGACTTAAACAAGGGATTTCAAATTTAATTAGTGAGACACAATCAGGGTTTTTAAAAGACAGAAACATGCATAACAACATTAGACTTGTTTTAGACTTACTTGATTATAATGATCTAATTGAAGATGATAGTTTTATTCTTTTTTTAGACTTTTATAAAGCTTTCGATTCAGTAGAACACCCTTTTATTTTAGAGACACTAACCCGATTTGGATTTGGAGATAATTTTAAGAAGACAATTGCCATACTCTATAATGATATAAATAGCTCTGTAGCTTTAAGTCATGGAACGTGCAAAAGATTCCGTATTGATAAAGGAATAAGACAGGGTTGTGGAAGCTCTCCATTATTATTCATAATGGTAGCGGAAATGCTTGCAATCTTAATTAAAAATAGTAATATTGCGGGCATTGATATTATGGGCAAATCATTAATGATCAGTCAATTGGCAGACGACACAACTCTTTTTTAAAAAATGAACTCCAAATTCCCCTTGTGAAACAAACAATAAGTAAATTTTCAAAAGCATCAGGTCTTCAATTAAATTTAAATAAATGCGAATTATTTGCTTTAAAGGACTGTCATTCACTATTATTGTACGATATAAAGTTAAACAAGTGGTGAAATATTTAGGCATTACAATTTCAAGAAATAATAATATTTTAGAGAAAATAAATATTTTGGATAATATTGAAAAATGTAAGGCAATATTAAATAGGTGGCTTCAAAGAGATATTACCATTTTTGGTAGAATTTTATTAACCAAAATGGATAGTTTATCAAGATTAATTTACCCTGCTTACTCCTTATCCATTCCAAATAAAGTTATAAAAACAATTAACAAACTGAATTTTAACTTTATCTGGAGGAATAAGTGTCATTATATAGCTAAAGATGATTTAGTTAAACCATACAGTGAAGGTGGCGGAAACGCAATTGATTTTGATATAATGAATGGTGTTTTGAAACTTAAATGGTTGAAATTATTTTTAAATAATTCCAACTCCATTTGGTATTATATTCCAAACATAATCTTCAACAAACTTGGGGGTATTGATTTTTTACTAAAATGTGATTATGATCTCAACAAGTTACCTGTTAAACTTTCTAATTTCCATCAACAAGTCCTTCTGTACTGGAAAATAATCTTTAAGCATAATTTTACCCCTCATAACAGCCCAATATGGAACAACCGGTATATATTGGTAAATAGAAAATCGATTTTTATGCAGGAATGGTTTTCAAAAGGTGTTTGGGCAATAGCACATCTTATGGATGAAGAAGGACAAATCTTAGGACATGCGGATTTTTGTCAAAATTTAGTATTCAGTGTAGTAAAAGTAATTTTAATCGAGTTGTAAAATCTATCCCATTACCATTGAAGAACCTGGTGACACATGATAAAATATATTCCGATATTTTCCCTAGACTGAGGCAACTCAAAATAGATGGTATCCAATTTTCTGAAGCAAATTGCAATAACAAATTTTTAAGATCTTCACTAATAAATAATTGCTTTCCAAATTTAGTTAAAAGAAGTTATATATTAAAAGATTTTCGAAAAGAAGATATTAAAAAGATCAGATCTGACTATATTGCATTCCCCATTCTTTATAAAGCTAAAGAAATTCAATTTAAAATCTTAAATAAAATTTACCCAACGAATGCATTTTTGAGGAACAGATTCAAATTTGAAACGGGTAAATGCACATTTTGTGAAATAGAAGAGGAAGAATTAGATCATTTATTTGCCTTATGTAATGTTATTCAATTGTTTTGGTTAGATCTTCATGCCTGGCTGCAAGAAGGGGGGATTCATGTTGCTCCATTTACCTTAAATAATATATTATACGGTGTGTTTCTCAAAGATAAGAAAGTTAACTATGGTATTAACATTTTGTTGATTTTAGCTAAACACTATATCCATAAATGTAGATTTTTTAAGACCAAACCAAATTTAGGACATTGGAATAATGACCTTAAATTATTTGCCAAATCACTTTCTTTGGTCAAAACGAAAGAGGCTGGATATTTTCTTTTTTTCTGGAAGATTTTGATTTACTGAATTGATCTTGTCTTTATTTTTATTTATTTTTTCTTATTTATTTATTAATTGTGTAATTAGATATGTGCTAATCTAAGTAGCCTATTTGGATATTTTTATATTTAAATATCTTTATTGCCCCATGTTTGTTATTTTTTTATTTTTGTTGTCTCTGTACAAAATATGGTGCTTATTTGTTTGTATCTGTTGCATCTTAAAAAAAAAAAAAAAAAAAAAAACTTGGCGCTTCCTATTTTGATGTCGTCGCTGTCCATGGTCCTGATGCCTTCTTCCGTTTGTATGTATTTTAAAACAGTCAAAGCTTTCTTTTGTCACGTGAACATTGTTAGGTCTCGATAACTGAACCCGTGTTGTTTTTGTTTCTTATTTTATCCAATTATGGCAAAGCACTCGTCGGTCTCGTGCCCAGGGACAGGGTGAGCACGCGGGGGGAGGAGAAAACATAAAAAAACGTCGTGGTTACGTCACAAAAACGTGGGTTCGCCCCAGCGTTGCTCTCAGCTGGGACAGAGATGATTTGTAGAGGAAGATGGTGCAAGACAATTTGCCTATCGCATTGATTGTATTCTGGTAATTATTATTTTTTTTTTTTTGCAACATGTGCAGGACTTTGATTATTGTTGATATTTTTAAAGCACTCTATATTAATAAAGTTTGATTGATTGATACCTATAATAATAAAGTTTTGAAATGTCTTGTAGATCCATTTAAAAAATAAACGTGTTTTGCTGTTATAAGTCAATGCAAAGTACCGAGAAAAAATGTAACGCTATAGGCTAGTAGTAGGCTTGCTATCACGGCTAGCCATGGATGTATTATATTATCTAGCCCGTTTACAAGGGCCAATTACTTGTAGGCCTATTATTATGACCATTTCTTTGCAGAGTGAGAGTGGCTCCTCTTCTTCATAGCGGATCTCTGCTCGTGTATTTCTTCTCCAGCTGAGCAGCGCTGGCTCGTCCTTCGATCGCTTCACATTTAACTGAGAATCCACAACAAAACAGCACATTAGCCGACTGTTTTGCTCAAAAACGGAAAACCTACCTTCTTTAAGCAACATCAACTGTTTAACCTAACGATTTAAGACAGCTGTTTTCGCCTTTAAGCATTTATTACAAGCCAAGAGGGAGAGATGTCTGTCGCTGGTTTGAAGAAGCAATTTCATAAAGCCACCCAGGTGAGAACGATGCTTGTTTACCAAGAAAATAGACACAGTTTTTATCATAAATCTGTATTATTATCGACCCTATATCAGCTGTTTTATTTCCTTTCTTAATCAAAGCCAAATTATCATGTCATAATTTCATTTTGTCCAGTTGAAAACATTTATTTTGGTCATACTGTTGTTGTTTACAAGAGATAAACGGCTACTTTCGAGCATTTTGTACCAGTGTTTTTGCATTTATACGTAGTAATTATATATATTTAACTAGTATAATTTTGCGTTTTGCTTGTATAGACACTATTTTGGATTAAATGGAGTCTTAATTCAATAAAACAATGCAAATTACAAATGTATTATTTATGCATAGTCTACACACTGATATTAGCTCTATCCATTAGTTTGACTGTGATTTGTATTTCTTTTTTTTTTTTTTTTTGCCATTATATTCATCTCCAGACCCCAACGTTGTTCAGTGTAAAATAGGGAGATATTTAAGCCACACATTTGTAAAAATTGCATAGCAAACCATTTTCAGTTTTATGATTCATGAACCGGTATATCCTTTCTTCTTTTGTGTTGTTATGTGTTGTGTTGCTATAATCCTTTAGTCATCAATTGTAGCTAATTTCTATTGATCAAAGATATGTATAATTCTCTTACTAACTTTGTACATTCTAGCATTGTGGTTTGAACATTAAGTGAATCTGCTTGTCTCCATGAAGATGCCATTGTTTTGTGGAGGGTGGGGAACATCTCCATGGAAACAAGCATAGTGAAGCCACAAGGTTTAGTAATTAATCGGTAAAGTTTATAGCGACTGTGGAGTCTACTCTCAGATGTTTGTTTTTCAAGCTTTTTTCATTAAAATGCCTGCAACTGAACGCTTATAAGATGTATGTTTAATGCCATACTGTGTAACATTCTAGGCAAGTGGTTGAATGCGCAACAGAAAAGTTACTTAGTGCACCTTTAAGGATTTTGTATTCAGGGGAAGTATGCTTTTTTGAATGAGCGATCACACACACTGTAATCTAAGATGTATTATGACACAGGCTAAAGTGAGCTTGTATTTGTCAGTCACATTTTGTAGATTTTTCTGGTGATCTTCCTCTTCTCCTCTCGTCTCTTTGAGTCTGAGTCTGTAATGTTACGTAACTAGCAGGACCAGAGGCGTGAGCTGATTGGCTGCAGTTTCACGCAACAGGGGATTCCCTCCATCCTCCAGCCTTTTATATTTCTAACATAATTCCCTTTCTCCAGCCGCGTGCAAGTCTTTTGATGTGTTGTGCTTGTGACCGGAGAAGCATGGTCCAGATCCGGTTTGCTTTTTTGTGTTGTCATGATGGTTTGAAACCTTTGTGAAGCTTCAGTGATGTGCAGAACTAGTGGATTTCTGGCTTTTTGAAAGATGGGACTCACTAAAGCTGCTTTTGCTAAATATATTGTCATACTTTTGTTTTATGTGTTTCACACCTTTATGTTGAGGTACTTTGGTTTTCCCACTAAAAAGAATATCACAAATGCAGCACTTTGTGAAAAAAATAAAACCACTGAGCACTGTCTGATTTCAATAATAAAGAGTTATTAGTTCCCATCAGGAGCAGAATGTAGCTCTCTTATTGACTGTGTTTGGATGGTCCATCCCAAACAACTTTTTTGTTTGTGAAATATTTTTATATTAACCATGTGTTGAAGGATTTAGAAGAGTCAGTTGTCAGATTTAAAACCTAAATATATGTTTGCAGCATGAAAATCAGCTACCCACCTTTAAGGAAAAAACAAACAAGAATTGTGTTTACAACTTAGCCTACATTTCAATATTCATATTCAATTTCTAAAATATACAAATGTCCAACTTACACTTATTTGATTTGTTTGGAGCAAAGCAAGCTCAAAATAATTTTATTTATATTTTTTTATTTATAATTTATACACTCTGTAGTCTTAAGCAGTCATAGCTGCCTTAGGACGGACTGATGGAAGCAGGACTGCCATTTTGCACCTTCGACTTCTCCGACCACCACCAGCCATTCACACACAAACAAACCAAAGTAAACTAGTAACTGGACTTTTTGGTAAAAACACCACACAGACACAAAAGTTTTGCACATTGTTTCTTTGATATAGAGGACTGGTAACTTACATTATATATCACTGAAACACGAAGAGTACTTTGTACTTTATTGGACAGTTTAGGGCAGATAAACACATGGAAGCTGTTGTGATCAGAGCTAAAGAGCGACCTAAAAAACAGGCTAGTTATCTGTGCTCCTGCTTTACATGATTGATGTATTTGTTCTTAAACAAGCACCTATATTTCATAGTCTTGTTGTTTTTGCAAATGCTCTAGAGGAACTCTAGGGCCTCACAGCCTGAATCCAGCAAGTGGGCGAGGGTGGTTAGATGGACTGGAACTGCATGTAGTAGAATCAGCAAATAAGTGTAACTGACTTTCAATGAATATCTGTTTTCTTGTGGCCTTTACAAGCACTGTTTATACTTAAAAATTTTTGTCTTGTTTAATTTTATAAATATGAGAGCATGTGAACATGTGTTGTGACAGTGCACAACTTTTCCGCAGCATTCAATGTATCTGTTTTTTTAACATAAAGCCGTCATCCCAACTGCGCAAAGTCATTTTCATACTGAAAGTGTTATATCAGTTATAAAACTAAACAAACCTCATACACAATATAGTCTTGATAGGTCAAAATCGTTCTAAAACTATATAAAGAATGCCCAACAATAATACATGTTTGGCTTTATAGTGTGTTCTATATTAGAGCAGCCCTACTTTTCTGTCTCAAATCCACTGACTGATCTGCAGTAACACAGTTTTCTCCCTGTCACCACCAGACTCCAGACTCTCTGTCCTCACCACAGTTCATTCCATTCATCAAACGCTGTGCTGCTGAAAACAGGAGGAGATGTTGTATTGATGCCTGAAGGGAACTACACAAAGGGAGAAAAAAAAAAACTATTACAGACCATTGCAGAGAGAAGGCTTTGACCAAATAATATGGCGTCTTTTCAAGTCAAAAGCTCAGTACTAAAGGTTGGTAGTATTGAAGCTGAGTAATAGATGTCTAGAAACACTGATTCATCTTGTTTAGTTTAACATGTATTTTATATATTACTCGCAAATGTTTATCATAAGATCCATTTACTATTTAAGATATTATTGGCCTTTAGAATGTTGTGATGCCTCGTGAAAAGCACCTAATAATTAAAAAATCAGTTCAGTGATTACCCTAGTTCTTTCTTACACTCCAAAACCTAAGCTATGTTCCCCATTTGCCAATTACTATCTTAAAATCATATACTTTTAAAGCTTCTCTTACCTCCTCTGTGACTTTGACCCTGCTTGTGTTAATTAGATTTATCAGTGCGACTTGCTTAACACCAGAGTAATTATATGTCACCCCAGCATCCGCCGTTGCCCCCGGTTACAGCAATCCTCTTTGTTAGACGCTCTTAGATAAAAATAAACGTCTCCGACATCAGAGCATCTTTAGTTCATCAAACAGCACGGAAACACATCCGGGGAGAGATCAAATTGGGCTGAGCAGGTTTTGGTGTTAAAGTTGTTAAGGACACAAATTGCTTGTTTGATGTGTTCTGTGTCGTAATATTCTCACTTTGAGTATCAGAAATTGTTGTTTCTAAATGTCTCAGTTTGTAGGTTGCTGTTTTTATGCCTATTACCTAATTGCATTCATTACTGTGCCTGCATTAGCATATCAAGACAAGCTAAGTTTGATTAACTCCCTTTTCTAAGTTTTTCTGCTGCCTGTCGCTCTAACTCCTAACTTTCTGTTGTGGAAATTCTTTGAATGATCTAAAAAGTAAAGATTGACAGTAGTTTCCAAGTCAATAGGCAACCCAGCATGGCAACTTGATTGTGTGATAATGGTTTTTGCGTCCTGACACCACCACCAACCAGCGTTATTGGTTGTGGAGGAATCCGAAGAGCCACCCAGCACCCAGAAAGACCTGGGTCGTTTCAAAATTGAGTTTACATTTTTTATTCATGGCTCTTTGTGACAAAACTATAGTTTTTGTTCATGTGACATCACAGCATTTTTGAGGTGGAACTTGCTGTTTATTAGTCAGGATATGCTTACCAGGTTAATATCTCTAATTACTTAATTAATAGCCCAAAGTTCAGCATCTTCTGTGTCAGCATAAATAATCCCTTTTTTTCTTTTCTTACGATTGCTTCTGTAAGTAGTGACATTTTCAACCCCTAAAGTGTTCATGTTGTATCTACCGTGGTGTTGTGCTCAGCTTGGTCATGACCTCAGCTGGAGGATTTGTTGCAGTTGGTGAGAAACAGGAGGGATAGACAGATGACAGTCAGGTCCAGGAGAACCAGGTGAACCCAGTTTCTGTCGTGAAATACACTAGTTTAAGGCCATTTCCTTTGCAAGATCTGCAGCAGATGTAGAAGCTCTGTATCCAAAAGTCCAAAACTACCTGTAGCATAGGTATAACATTTGTAAGTTAATTCCATGACTCTAATTCTAAAAGCATTTGTGGAATTTCTGTTTGGTATTTATTTCTTCCAAAATCAGTGAATCACCCACAGAGTGATACAGTCTCTTTCATTATTAAAATTGTAACATCAAAGATGATGAATAAACTCTCTTTGAAATCTTCACATTGATTTGCTGGCTGAACATTGCTTAAAGCAGTCGACAAACAATAAAACGTAGCACCTCTTCCCATTTTGTAATTTAGGATTCAAGTTCACCTGTATTCTTCCCATTCGTGAAATCGATAAAGAACAACCAACTGCTGAGCTAAGCCAGAAACTCTGCCCCGACCAAGATGTGCTGTGTCCCTCCCTCTGTCCCTCTGCTAGTGCCAGCGCCGCAGGGAAACAGGACACCTCCGCACACCTCAGGAGGTCGCCTTAGTGAATAAAACATGAGCGAGGAGAAGAGACGAGACAGAGAGTAAGAGAACAAGAGATATACGAGGGTTTAATGAAAGATGGAACTGTGGACAAACAGATGACACTGGCTGAGTCCACAGGCAATTTGTCTTTGTGAAGGAATTGAAATAGATAGTGTCAGATAAGAGCTGTAATATTGTGTTTCTGGTTTCGAGGTGTGGCGATAACATTTTAACAGTTATTGTTTTATCAAACATCCTTTATTTATAACAATTTGCACATGATGCTCACCTGAAGCTAATTTATCTATGATGACGAGGATCTATTTGAGATAACAGAGGAAATTAGAAAGCACTGCATCTGAAGATAAATTTTTGCAATCATTTCACAAGCTGTTGCCAACTTGCAGCTCGGGTCAGACAATGGTTTTGCTAGTATCAGACCATGTCTCCTTTAGTCCTCTAATCCAGTGGTTCCCAACGCCCCCCAGTTTGGGAACCACGGCCGGCCCCCCAGGGGGGCACCTGAGATTCCAGGGGTCCCCAGAGGTTTGTCTGGTCACAGGGTCAAGTTCTAAAAGTAGTTATAAGTGAAACTTTATTAGTAAAAAAGACAAATCTAAGCACCAAAACACCACAGTAGTTGTTTATTTGGCTGAAATCAATGTTTTTAGTTCTAATTTTCATCATACAATAACGATTTAGAGGCCACCGGTTTAAACAGGGGGGCTCGACCAGTCTCCCGCTCAGTCAGGGGGGCTTCGAGGAAAAAAGGTTGGGAACCACTGCTCTAATCCATCAATAGGACATGTCTTTTGTCAGTTCCATACTCGATTTGATTACTTTTCATGTACACTGCCTATTTTCCTATTCATGTGTTTCAGGCACAAAAACTCCAACCTGAATTTGAGAATTTGCATAGCAACAATCCTCTAGTAGGTTCTCACTAAAATTTCAAATATTCTTTAACAAGAAGGAATCATTTCCCCTAAACCAATGAAATGCCTTTGAGGTGAATCATCTGCCTCTCCAAATAGTGCAGACATTTTTTAATGTGATTGGTTAATTCCAGCTGTTCACCTTATTCCGCCCCACCCACAGTGCACTGGCCAAAGTCATGTCTATAGTTTACAAAGATAATTTTGAAGTGTTGATCCATCCATGCTTTTATAACTACACGTTTAGATTTTTGTAACGCTTTCAAATTTACTATTGTTTGTTTGTAAATGTTTAAATGGTCTGCTGCACTCAGTACTTATTGGACCTGATCCAACCATAGACCTGATCCTGGCTGTTCCAATCAGAAAAAGAAAACAGAGAGGAGATTGCGTTGTTTCTGTTGCTGGTCGTTTGCTCTGGAACAACTTACTATTGTATGTTAAAAAATGAGTCGCATAATGTTTTTAAGTCGCTTTTAGTTTTCTTTTTGTGTTTTATATTGTAATTTGTACAGTACTTTTGTACAGCTGTTTGTTAAAATACTTGGATTGGAAAACATTAAATGTTGTGATGCAGTACATATACAAATGCTTTAACTTATTTGAAAGCGGATGTCATGTAGAATTCAGGACTGGGTTTACTTTAACTAGGATCGCCTGACAGAGAAGCTAACATGTGGAATAAAAGGAGTTCATTGGAAAACTAGATTGATTTTTTTTTAAATTGAAATTGGTATTGAATAGAGAGAATCACAATATGACAATTTCACCCAAAACGCAGCATTATCACAGGATTGTTTAGCCTACTTGGATCTCACATTTTACTGAAAAACGTAGCAAAAAAAAAAAAAAAATATTTGTTTTATCGCAGTCGAGCCCTTTTTTAGGTTTGTAAGTTTACTTCCTGTTTGTAAATGTAAGTGATGCAATTTGTGCGTAAATAGTGCAAAATTTTTTAAACTGAATAATTTTAGATCTATACTAATTTCATCAATTTGATTTTAATGCCTGTAATCCATTTCAAATGTATTGTTTTCTTCTCAACACATGACTGGTTCAAAACTCACATTTTATTCAGTATTTACAACACGTAATAATCCACCAATAATGTAAAACAAAAGAATCGCGCAGACTTTAATTTGATAAAAACCATTACAACACAGGACACGGTGCTTTACGACCAAATGACTTACGACCAATTACCGTTAAATTCAATAATGATTTTTCCCTTCCCCAGTCGCCGTCAAGCCCCTTGTGTGAAATTGTGAATGCATGTCGCCTTCCTCTCCCTTGGATCAAACCCGTCGTGCCGCGATTGGTCGGGCTGCGTCGTCACGGCAACCACACACGTGCGACCGGGAATACTGTGATCTGATTGGCTCGTCAATAATTGATTACCCTTGAGGTGTAACACGTGCGAAGAGAGACAGAGAGAGATCTGTGTTTGCCTTTTGGTTTAATCTATATTATGACTTTTATTGAATGAGAGATTGTGGTATTTCATTCCTGGTGGTTGGAGATTCCTTGAACTCTGAACTGAAAATACTCATGGTTTGTGGAATGTGGTGCATAATTAAGCTCTCAGGAGATCAATATAGTGGATAGAGGAATTTATGGCTCCCATGATGACTCAGGTCACGAGGAAGTTAACATGGAGGATTATTTGAAGCTAGCAATACATATATACAACACATTTAATACACACTTTACCTTTAACATAGTGCATATTTTCAAAACAAGACAACTATGCAACTAACTAAAACTGTGTTTTTGAGCCTGACCCCAGAACACACAGACATGTTGTGTTTGTTTGTGCCTCCAGTTGCTCGCTGAGTGGGATCATGGAGATGCATTCTCTCTAACCTCGGTTTGCCCAAAAATCAATACACAACTACACAGACGTGGTTACTGTTGCATCATGTTTGTGTGTAACTCTCACAGAGTTTTAGCGGAAAACTCTCAAGTGGAGCGAGTATAGGCTTACTTACTTTGGTTAGTCCAGATAATCATTGAAAACATTTAACAAAGTAAAGGTTGAAATATGGTGTCTGAAGTGTTGAGGATGATGTTTAATAACAAAGTAGATATCTGGTAAGGCTGTACTTGCTGTATCGGGATATACAAACTTGTTGGCAACACGAGTATCGATACAGGGAGGCGTATCAGGACAGGCATTGGGACACCTAAACTCATTATAAATTTTACATTTCTGAATCTGGACTGCTGCTTTAAAGCTGAAACTATTTGCGCTGAAAAATAACTTATTTATAGGACACTTGTATGTACCATTTGCATTTTGTCAATCTACATAATAAAAGTTACATCCTCAACAATAATTTTAAATAATCCTGTACTCAAAAACATGTTTTTTCAGGTAGTATACAATACGTCTATAGTTTTTTTTCTACTTTTTTTTGTTCAGTTAAACTAAGCTTGATACATATTGTATTGAGGGAATTGTATCAGGATAAACTTGTATCGAGATAAGTATCGTATCATGACTCCTGTATCAGGACGTATTGTATTGATAGGCTTTTAGAAACACCCAGTCCTAATATTTGGTGAAAATAGTTTATTCTTTTTTGTTGTTTATTGATATAGTAATGATAACATTTAAGGTATTTTCTTATGTTCTTACATTCTTACTGTAATTGAGGCCGCCTCTCCACAGATCTGACCTAACTTGGCCTTGTGGCATTCAATATGTTGTTCATTGCTGTTGGGTCCTTGGCCAAGACTTCAAAGAAAGTGTCTGTGGAATTCTGTGTGTGGACTTGAGCGAGTCAATAAAGCAGTGCTAAGCTGTTCAAATGTGCTGCATGACTGATGGAATATCAATAATACTATAGCACTGAGAGAAAGACTTTAAAGTATAGCATTTTATTCTTTGAAAACCAGGAAATGTGCTGTTATTAGTTTATTGTGATGTCCAAACTCTGCACAGGCAATTGAAAAGTTAAAAACTCATTGTGGTGAATAATTAAGTGGCTGAACAGGTTAGAAAGTGATGAATATAAGCCTGTTTACATGTTGCAACAAGATAATGTTATTAAAATCATGTACAGCCACTTTGAATTTCAGTGTTATGTAATTTTGTTAGCACAAAGATGTGTTGATATTTTGAGTTTGTTTGAAGCCGCCTTATTTGTTCTTATACATTGCAATCCTTCATATTTTACGTCCTAATTTCCATACGGTGAAGCCCAAGACTGTACACACTTTATTGCTTTGCTCTCCCATCTTTTTTTGCCTTTGTTTTTTATTGTTGTGTTGCATCTTTCTGTCTCACTGTGAGAGCCGCGGCGCATACTAATAGCGTTCTATCCATCTCCATTTTACTCTTCTGCCTTTGGTCTCTCGTCCTCCGCCCACTCCCCATTTCTCTCTCTCTCGTTCTTCCTCTCCAACGAAACAATTTACTGTGATTGTCCACATTACGACCACTCCATGTGCCAGTATGTGTCTCTATATTGCTGCTGTGGCTTTATTACTCCATCAGTCCTGATCTCCAAGCAGCGTGATGGGTGATGGCATTTACAAAATAGTTTTATGCTTTCGTTAGGGTGATTTGTGATTTTGAATGTCTGAAAGTTAACTTACTTCTGAATGTTGTAAGCAAGTTGCACCATCAAGAAGATTACCTGTATTTTTGCTAAACAGAACTGAACTTTGCCTGAACTAGGTTGAAACAACTGTAGGATTGTAACTATAATGTGTTTACATGAGCATGATGTTCATCTCATCAAATTTGAAGCTAGTTTCAAAACTAAATTGCAGGACTAAACAAGGACTAGAACAGGATGAATTCATGTAAAGTTTACAGCTGCAACAAGGTAATCAAATATTGAAAAAATTGGCAACAAATTTAGTAATCGAATAATCGTTAAAGCCCAGATGAAAGATTATAACATTTTTCTACTTTTGACTTAGTTTGGTGGTTACAGCAGTTAGGTTACAATTTAGGAAGAAATTGAATTGACAGCTAAATGTAGAAAAATTACAGGAAATAATTTAAGTTCTAAAACAGAATCCTTCCATATAGGCCTATTGTATATAGTATAATGAGTTCCCAATCAAATTGGGTAAAAACAAGCTAAATGTTCAGTGAAATCTTAATCACAATCATGTTTACTATGTAAAAATGTACTTTATCCTGTTATACGCACTTTAACTGGTCTTTACTAGTGTTGTCACAATTGTAAACTACTATTATTCACTGTGAAGTGCTTTATGACTCTATCTGTGAAAAGCACTATAGAAATAAAGATTACTGAATTCTATAGCATTACTAAACCATTTCAAATGTGATTCAATACCAAGGAAAGTATTCTATTCTTCATCCCAGTGTCAGTACTACAACTGATTCAAAAATGCCTTTTGTGTGGTCAAAGTTTTAGACAAAAATTAGCTCTGACAACACAAAGTCAAAGTTTTTTGATGGTTTAAAACTGACGTTTTGTTCTAGTTGTTCTGTTTTAGTAGATCATTCTAAAACTATTCGGAAAAGGTCAAATTATGTTTCTTAAAATATTTTTTGGCTTTTTTGCTTAGATTCAGTACTAGCTTTAGTATCAATTCATATGTGATTTTTGATAGACCTACTTTAAACAATCATATTTAGACATCCAAACATGCCATGAGCTGAGAAAAGTTTCCTATTGGACAGCAATGTTGATGCTAAGCAAAGAAAATTGTGTAAATTTAGCATTTTCAATGTAAACACCTGTAAATGTGCACCACTAGAACACTCTTAAGCACCGTAAAATCTGTATACTGTATATTGTTTTAATAGTCCATTCTTGTCAAATGGGTTAGTATGAAAAGGCTTGAAGCTATAAAATCTTTAATACAGTGTGCAATTGATAAACTAAACAAGCAATAATTAATTTCTTTATTTTGTCTTTTGTTTTAATAGTCCACTGGTCTTCTTTGTTGTTAATAGGTCTTTGTATCTTAGAATTGTTTTAGTCAAATACAAATACAAACATTTGTTATTGTCAGCTAATCTTTGCAGCCCTAGACTAAAATTGACTTAACTAAATCAGATCAAACTAGGTCCAAACCATTTCTCAAGCAGGTCTGAGCAATAAGCCAGGTTGAGATTGATCCTTGATTAGTCTCTTCTTCACTTAAAATGACACTGACAGTAATTGGGTGAGAGGCTGAGCAGAGCCTGACAAAATGAAGAGCAGATTGAGTGTTTTTCAGAGCGGTCGATTTCTTTCTTTCCAATACCATTATTTCAACCTTCAGGGCTCTCTTTTCTCTGTACACAATTGTTTGTTTTTAGTTTATTTATTAAAACGTAACTCTGACTTTTGTTTCAGTCTGTAACCTTTTTTTTTTTATTATTTATATTTTCCCAAAGAATATGGCATGACATTGTAAAGTGACTTGAAGCACCAATAAAAGTTGTATTGAAGGGTAATAAAGACATTCAAATTTGTAGTTTTATCGTAGTACATGATTGAAGTTCAAACATTGCAGTGTTCCTTACAGAACCACTTGTTCCTGTTAGGGGTTGTGGGTGACTGAACCCTCTCTCAGTGACTTTGGGCCTTAGGTGGGAAACACCATGGACACAGTGGCCAACTCATCACAGAAGGCTGATACAGAGATCATTCACTCTCTCAATAATTCACTTGGGGAATTTTACAGTGTTGCTCTTGATCCATCAGAGGTGTGGACTTGCAAGTCATGACTTAGACTTGAGTCACTATTTTGATTACTTGAGACTTGACTCTATAAAATTAAATTAGACTTGGGACTCGACTTACACTTGAATGTGTCTTGAGATTCCTTGATGCTTCTTCTCAAAAAATAATTTCTGTAGTTTTACGCTTGATTTAAAGACTTAAAAAAATTGAAACTAAAAGCAGAGGACTTGGACTTGACTGGGACTTGCCTCTCTTTCACTTCGGAGTCGACTTGGACTTTTCTGTCTTTGACTTGGACTTGACCTGAAACTTACTTGATACTTGCAAAATATTGACTTGGTCTTACCTCTGTGATGTTGATTTGTTCTGACCTGGATTCAACAAGCAACTATCTCTATCTAACTATCCTTATTGGGAAGCCAGAACTCTAGCTAGTCTGCAACCACGCAACAACATATTGTGAGAATTGAAAATCCTGACATCCTAGCATTACCCGCTTAGCAGTTCTACCATTTTCCTTTCCTTTTCTTTCCTCAACCTGGACTTTGTCTTCAAACCAGGACATAACGTATGCCTCTCATGGCTCACTGCTCATCGACCGACAATGGATCACGTATTGGCTTGACATTAGCCCGACTCTCTCAAGCCCAAAGCAAAATGAGAATCACTTTGTTTACAGCTGGACGGGTTTCCCATTATTTTAGCCTAAATGCTATCGGCGCTTCACTACAAAGTCTCCCCCAAACTTAATGGGTTCTGTCCAGTACTGTTATTGTGCCCTCTGGCTTTAGTGATCGCAGTTTGGATCTCAAATTAGGCTCGCTGCTTCTTTTACATAATGTTAATCAAAATTCTAACACTATTTACTTTTTAAAGCTCATTTATAAGCAAGCTAAAAGTGTAAACAAAAGCAAAAAAGAAAAAGAAATCTAATCTGTCCTCTCAAAACTCAAAAGCTATCCTATGTTTATGTTGGTTCACAATGAGACAAAACCAGATCTAAAATGAAAGGAAATCCCAAATAGGGTTGTTATAAATGTTTTGATTATAAAAAGGTATTTTTGTTTGTGTACATGCCATGCAATAATTATGATGATTAACTGACTAGCATGCTTAATCGTTAAATCAAATATTATTTCATGCATTCCCTTTATTTTAAGCAACATTTTAAAATGTGCTATACATTGCCAGCAAGCCTCGGTTAGACATTTTCATCTGTAAATACACATGTATTCTCAAAGTAATAGTTTTTCTCTTAAGCCACAACACTAAGCGTAGCAGTGAATCCTCTTCTTCCTTATTGTCATTTTTTTAAACTGTTTCTTTCAATGAAACCATTCTCCTTTTCAAGTCTTAATTACCTCTTCAACATTGTCTTGTAACATTTGCCTTTTAAGTCACTCATAACACCACAGAGAAATAAGACCAGTAATCCTGCTCAGTTATTTCCCACAAAAAACACTATGCCATGATTAGCACTTATAGCTTGTTTCGCTAAAGTGTCTCTTTTCTCATTGAGATAACAGCCACTGAAAGCTTGAATGCTTTTGTTGGTCATATTTTTAACAATAGCTGCTGATGACAGGTATATTTTGTAGCAGTTGGAGCGGAGTCAACAACAATTTGAGGTGATGAAACGGAGAGCAACGCGGTGGGTGACAGGTGAAGACTGTCGAGACTCCCGATGGGTTTTTTATGTGACGAATAAATAAGGCGATGTTGCTGTGTTGCTGTGGGATAACCCAATTCAGTTTAGATATTGAGAGGCAAAAAATCAAGAGTGTGTTGTTTGCATGCTAATTGTTGTTATAGCATTATTATGATGCAACTTGAGGTCCATTCATGTTCATGTCAACTATTAATTTCTTATATTTGTTATGTTTTCATTCTGTTATGTTAAAAGTTCAATATGTTCTAGTTGGATGACACTACATCAGCCCCAAAGTAGAAGGTAAACAAACTTTCTGAGCAAAAAATTCAAACATCAATGTTCACGTTATCATATGCAAACATATTTTGTAAGCAATAATAAATACAAGTAGCTGTCAGATGCATGTGAAAAGATAACAAGTCCCAGAATGCCTTGTAAGTGAACCTCAGCTGTATCTGATCCAACATGGCTGCTTGGTGCCAGAGAGCACTTTGGCAGCAGCTCAAACAGAGAGATAAACCTGAACACAACTCCTGTTTCTGGGCCTGATAAGATAATTACCCACATGAGATTTAAGTGTGATGACCTGACTCTGTGACCCCTGAACTTTGACCTCTATATGTCAGCTGCAGTGACATAATGTCTATAAGCAGGGCGGCTTCTATTCTAGTTGTGATTCGACAAATAGATCTGGATAATGCACGGCTAAATGCCAAAACATTCATTAACACATGACATTTTTATAGTCAATTAATTTTTTATTGGTGTCTTGATCGACAAAATTGAATTGACTTTTCAGTTTGTTTTGCATTTTTACACATTGTTGGACAGGTTTTTCTATCTTGCCAGTGAGATTAATAATCACAATACTTGTGAGTTCAGACCCATCCCAGTGCAGCATTGTAGTTTTTTGCAAATCATGAAGTGCCCACAAACATTGCAACACTAACATGCTTTGGCCAATTTGTGCATTTGTGGACAAAAAGATTCACCAACCAGCTTTAAATTTCTGTTTTCTTCTGCTTTTCTTCATGGCTGCGCAAAGTATTTTCCAGATTGGTATTTGAGTGGAACTGTGCACACTGTCCAAACATAGATGCCTGTTTGAGAATTTTAGCCAGCCACCTTTTACACATCCACACCTGGGATGGGAATTACAGTGATTACAGAGAAACGAAATTTGGTCCACGAGAACGAAGGGAAAAAACAAGATTCTGACATCATTTATCATGGTGAAATTGCCAAAAAATTTGTTGGGACTTTAGCTGATCAAGCATACTGTATTCTTCGACTAAAGTCCTCTTCTGCTGATCGATTAGTCAACAAAAAAGAGGGCTTGACAAGGCCTTGCATTAAAAACAAGACTAAAAAGTAGGACTAAAATGTAGTAGTGTTCATGCCAAAACAATGTAACACAATACACAAAATAGCAATAGGAATTATAAGACAACACCAATCAAACCAGTCAGGCTCCACTTAGTGCCTCCGTTCAATTTCATTTCACCTGCTAGGTCGGGTGTTGCAGAACTGGAGATGATTCTGAAAAAACAGAAAGTACAGTCAACCAATCTGCAGCGAAACAGTGTTGGCCAGAACCAACCAAACTTAGGATATACGTCATTTTTCTTTAATCTTCTGTCAAATACTATTAACTTAGAATATGATGTTGCACAAAACTTTCCATGAACTGAAATGAAACTGACTGATACATTGACCTTATTAATTGACTAAACAGCTAAAAACCTCACAGTGTTGTCTTTTATGTATGTTTTTTGCTTTTTTGCTTTGGAATTATGCTTTTCAAAATATACATTTCCCCTTCTTGTGGCCTTTTTCTTATATTTGTCGAAGCGAATGCTCGTTTTCTACTTGTGTGCAATATCTTGAAGTAATGGAATCTCGCAAGCTCTTGTGATACTAGATCTTGTCCCAATCTCCCATAGCGCGCACGTTTATAGCCGACCATTTGAACTGGAAGGCTCAAACCAAAACCACTACGTTACAACCTTTCACACTTACAAACACAGTTGTAGACGCTGCAGGTTGATGAAACGGTGTGATCTTCTGCGGAGCTGGAGGAGCAGATGGGCTGGTGAACGCTCGCCGCACTGAACCCTGATTTTAGTAGCGCTCTGGTTCACTGTGGGCGGGCGAGTGGTGGGCGGAAAATGGGCTGCTGTCTCCCACGGGTGCTGTTCTTCTTCGCAGCGAAATGCTTAAGATTTTATGAATATGCAGACTAAGGCTATGGTTTGTGTTTAGCGGGGAAATTTGTGAGCAGTGCTTTTTTTACGAGAGCTTCGAGAGGAGAAAGAGCTTTTCCAGTTTATGGGTTCAGATTGTTTTTCACGTTTTATTGCGAAGTCTTTTAACAACCTTTTAGTTCATGCAGTATTTCCAAGTCCTTTTGACGAGTTTATCATCAAACATGGACTATTTTGCATTTATGAGACAAACATGCCCCAGTGAATGAATGCGAAAGACAATCAAAGGCCTGCAAACAAATTTACTGCTTCTAATAACTGCACCCACAATGCAAATGTTGTTAGTTATTTTCTGATAGTTGTAATAGACTTTTGTGTTGTGGTTGTATCTGTCTGAGTTCCACTTCTGGTTTGGCTTTGTACGTCTTTTGAAGAATCCTTGGCTGTCCCATTTTGAAAGAACATTCTACAAACTCAGCTGAATGACTAGAGACAGTGTTACATAATGTTTCTCTCCCAGACTAAAAAGTGCTTATGTCAGACTCAAAAATATTGCACAAGTTTTGACGTTATCTAAAATTAAAATGGATTATCATCAAATAGGAAAACAAATAGTTGCATAAAAAGGTATTCTGCTCTTAAGTTAAGAGTTTACTCACATTTACAGTTCTTTTGAGTTACAGTTTTGCTAAATTTCTGCATATCATGTGATTGTCATGTGCCTGTCATTTCACAGACTTTTCAAACTATCTCTCTTGTATATTCACATACCACGCAAAGTGAAATGCGTATGTATACCATGTCATTTCTCTTTATTTGCTAAGATACACGTTGTTAGTTCATGTCTATGATGAATGGTATGAATATGAACAAAATTTTAATCCTAATCTTAACCAACTTCATGCCCCAAACTCATTTTTGTAACTTTAAACCTAAACTTAGACCTTAAACCCAAAGAAAATTCCCCCCACGTGGCTTCAATCAAAACGTCTATAAATTCTCAGAAAATAGCATTTCTATTTGAAAAGCGGCGTATATTAGACACGCAAAAAGGGGTAAAAAAAGTGTTTATGATGTGCTATTAACATGTAGTACAGATGGTCTTTATTTATATAGCGAGCTCCATCTTGTGCTCCAATTGATCTGTAGAACAAAATCCCACACTTTCAATTCGAAAATCTCTCAGTTCTGATCAACCATGAAGACATAACTTATTGCTTTTCTTCATTTCTTTGACATCATAATAGATAGGTGGCACAATTTCTATCACTTGGCTGGTTTCTTCTTATTCTAGAAAAACAATGGAAAGCTGCTTTTGACTTTTTCCTACTGGTTTTCTGTTGCAGTGTGTCTTCTTACCGGTGGACTACATAAATGAAAGCTGTTTGAGTCTAGAAATGCTGCACAGAGACTGGTGTAGATTGTTAATATCATCAGGTTGCAGAGAGAGAAGAGAGAGACCAGAGAGAGAGAGAGAGAGGTTTGTTAGGGGAGGGACTGGGGCTTTCCTGCTTCGTGACTCACCCAGTCCGCCCACGCTCCAGATCCAGCTCAGTCTGATTAACATGGATGTATGTAAACCTATGCAGCTCCCCGTGCACCTGCAGATCAAATGTGCAGTAAACACCACATTTAATACATTTAGAAACCTCACTCACTGAGGCTGGCCAGTTTCACAAAATATCTGTGCAGGTTGCTTTTAGATAAGATTTTATTGTTCCATCAATGGAGAATGTATTTTGGTCATCAAGGACAAAAGAAAATTAGCCAATGATCAAGAGCCATGCAATCTAGAGAGAAAACAAACAAAAACAAAAATAACAACGGCATAATTCAAACCCTTTGCTTACAAACAGTTGCACAACACTATGGTTTTAAAGTACAGCTTATTTTGCACTTTTCAAAAGGGCATAAAATCCAGTAATATTGCAATTGGTCTAAAATCACCTTGTCAGTTCATTTATGTGACCTGTATAAATCCAAATCCCCAACCTGGTCAGCCAGATGGATTATCTTGCGATATTTGTGAATTCACAAACTTTAGATAATCCGTCTGGCCTTTCAGCAGCCCAATTGGTTTGGGTTCCCAGTAAGTTAGGGGCCCAATCATATTGCAGCAGGGAGGGTTGAGGGGGGTTGATTGCAATGGCGACAGGAAGTACTGTCTGAGTCAAACAAAACAAAGTTGTTTTGGATGTTCATGTTTCTGCTGCGTTTGATTCTGTTTTAGCAGAAATACAGAGTATTTTCTTTTTGAAAGAAGAGCAGAGAGGTGTGTGTGGGACACTTGTTCCCACGCGGACACTGGATAGGTCTTTATGATTCGTTGATTTGATTAGCTAAGCACAAATAGGGAAGGCCGCTCACCCAATCAGTACGACGTGTTCATTAAATGTACCACCTTTTCCCAAACGCTTTTCCAGATGGATAATGTGGTAGAACTCAAATTGGAGCTCAACACATATCCATCTGCTATGAGCCAGGTTACCAAATCCCTGAGCTGTGAATTATCCTGCTGTGTACTATTTAACTGAGAATAATGTAGTCATTATTCACAGACATTCTGAGAAAAACACAAAAACATGGTTTGCTTTTTGAAATGATGACAATGCAAGTAATAAAAATGTATTTGTCTCTCATAAACAGTTACCGCAATCAAAACATCTGTCAAAGTCCCATTTGTAATAATCCATAACAATCAATGATTACACTTTCATTTCAAGATATTTATATAATTTGTTTGTTAAAAGTTTTCAGGAATGTGGTCAGTGGGTTTGTATCAGTTTACACTCTGAAATATTCTTACCTTGCTTTTTTTATTCTGGACTAATAATAAATAAATAATAAAGTCAATGGGAAAAATGGGATTGTGCAGAGGCATTTACTTCTATCCCGCCAGCATCATTTCACACAGTTGTCGTGACATCATGTAAAGCACATCTATTTGGAGGGAAAAGTTGCTCAATGCAGCGTTTGAGTTAATAATAAAACATTTACATTCCATCCAACCCTGTAACGACACATTTAACTAAATGAGTAAATCACTGCTCTGTTAAATCGATCTTACAGTCTAATGTCCCTCATTTGCAGGAGACGATTAGTATCATTGTCGTTCTTCCTTCTTTTTCAGGCAGAGCACAAACACATCCTGATAATGAGACTATGTTCAGCTGATTTCATTAAACAAACTCACCTCGTGTTCATGACCTCTGAGAGACATTGAGCCCTGATTCAGTTACTGACATTTTCTCTAGCACTTTGTGCAAATGAAGGTCGTTTAGAAGAGATTTCCTGCATGCTTATCCCTTTCTCGTCTTTTGTGGTTATATTAATAATGAAAAACTGTTTTCTATAAAGTATTGAAATTTTGCTACACATTCTAGATTTGATTAGTGAATCATGTTGCAGTGCTAAAATTTTCAGTCTTAGCTTGGTAATTTAATTAACTGAATTACCCACTATGAATGTTCTCTAAGAAGATTTCTATGCAAGAATGGGCTAAAAAATGAACTGAATTTGCGAACTGAATTGAACTTTCCTTGAATTGTATGACAAATCAAAGTAAAAATCACAAGCAAGGCTATTTTGTAGTTCACGAAAGAAAGGTATACGTCCAAAAAATGTTCGACATTGATTCGATTTCCATTATTTGTGGTGCCTTAATTTGGAAGGTAATATCATTTGTTGTATTATTTTGTTAGCTTACATGTTTTACCAATTATTTTAATTTAAAAAAGAAAGTACAAAAAGAAGATAAATATACATAAGGGGATGCAAAACGCATAAAGGATAAGGGAAAATGTAAAAAAAAAAAAAAAAAAACTTAGTTACACCCACTTTTCACCAATAAATAAACCATAACTTTTGCTTGTGTAAAATCTATAAACTTAATAAACAATGACAGTTGAGGCAGTTAAAACCTTTTGTCATTTTTGTCTCTGAAATGCTGCTTTTCTCTTGTCTCCTGTCGTTTCAATGAAAGCTGCAGTTTCTGTGTGAAACCCAATAGTCATTTTGTTCTTTTGTGCGAAATAATCAAGTCAAAGAGGGAAAGTGATGAGCCGCAAGGGATTCAATTAAACTTTCTTTTCCTCATGTGCAGTGTTTGATTTGAATACTGAGCAAGTAGAGATTTCTGTATCAGCATTTGCACTTGTACTGGTTTGGTCCTGTCATGGTTCAATTACGTTTAATTTTTCTTAGTGGATTTTTGTCCTTGATTTTTAGTTTACTTCCAATGTTGATGTCTTGTGTGTAATTTGAATGATAAGGCTGATAATATTTCAATTTTGAAATTGTTTTCTTTACTTAAATAGCGATGTCAAGATATCAGACTTTAGTGTGATGATTATTGCAAAACAAATGTCACAATTTTTCGATAATGCACCATTAAAATCACAATCACCAGTCAACAGTGAAATCTTTTACTTTTGTCATCTATCATGCCACTTTCCCTCACGTTTGTGAGCTTTTTTTTTAATGAAATCAATGACAAAATATGACCAAAATGTGGCAAAACTTAATTTTTCTTCTAAAATTGTTTCACTTTAGTAAAACGTAAAAATATACAGTAATATAATAAAGATATTTGCACCAAAAATCTGACTTTTTCTATGTATTGCACAAAATACCTAATTTTGCTTCTAAAATTAGCACATTTCTTATTATTCTGTTCTTACAATGACATTGTGCCTTGATAATTCAACTATCGATTAATAATCTTGTTATCCCTTCTCTTAAGCCCAATTATCAAAGTGTTTTGTATTTTGTGTTTTGCAGAAAGTCAGTGAGAAGGTTGGAGGAGCAGAAGGAACAAAACTCGACGATGACTTCAAAGAAATGGAAAAGGTGAAAGGGTTGTTTGTGATTTTGTTGTCAATGACAACAAACTTTCTTATACTGAAAGAGTTGCTTTATTTTTTCGTACTTGACAGAAAGTGGACATCACCAGCAGAGCAGTGTTGGACATCATGACCAAAACCACAGAATATTTACAACCCAATCCAGGTAAAAGGCTAATGCTAGACAACAAGTAGTACTAACAGAATTAACAGATCGAATCTGAATAGTATAAAGTTTGTTGTGTCTGTTTTCCCCACAGCCTCCAGAGCAAAGCTGAGTATGATCAACACCATGTCAAAGATCCGGGGCAGGAGAAGGGCCCCGGGTACCCTCAGGCCGAGAGCGTTTTGGGGGACGCCATGCTGAGGTTTGGTCGTGAGCTCGGAGAGGAGTCCTGCTTTGGTGAGTTACACAGTTTAGCTCGTTTGCAAGTTTTGTTTCTGTTAAACTGAATGTACTTTTTCCACACAATTCTGTCAAGTAAAAGAATACATTTTTTTAAGTTATCAATAAAAAATAATAGTGCAATTAGTCACACACATACATTTGTGTTTACCTTAGTCACTTACTAACTATGCAATATAATGATGCTCCATAATAATTATAAAATTTCACTTTTTTGTTTATAAGTAAGTGGTTGTTGGTCTTGAGTATCTCTTGTCTCCTACTCCGGTAAACTCAGTTTTTGTTGTTGTTGTCTTTTATCATCATAATATATTGCTGTATATATACATAGAGTATGATTATATTTAGTTGTTAATATGACACTGATGCTTAGCTAGGGCGTGGTTGTATTAATTAAACTTTATTTCTCTTTTACTTTAAAAATAACAGTGGACCAGAGTGCAGTACAAAACAATAATTGTAACACAAACATATACAGATCCTGCACTCTAAAACAGACAAAATTCATATCTCAATATTTTCTGTCATAATGTATCCCAATAATATCATTAGTGTCATGTTCTGAAAGACGCTATGATATTTGCCAACTTAAAACAGAAATATTTAATTTTAAATGTTTTACATTTGTCCATGTGTTTTGCTCAATTACATAATGCATTGTGAGAAATATTCACCACACCAGACTTTTTCACAACTTATAGAAGCCAACAGAAGTCCACCTGCGTGACTATGCTAATGGCAGTTAGCCAAAAGCTAAAAATAAAAAAGGGACTTCCTGGTATTTAGTATACAAAGTTTTTTTTTCATTATAGGCGCTGCAAACTAATTTTTCCCCAAATAAACACTTACTGTCAACAATATACTGTATCTGTGTTGGGAGAAAACAGGCAAACTGGACAAATGTGGAAAAAACAACTGAATTAAATCACAAAGTAAAAGGTTAAAGTTCAAGTTTATGATAAAATAATAATAATTTAAAAATATCAATATGATACTGTTTTTGGGATCTTCTGCAGAGTACTTTTAATTCTCCTCATTTCTTTTAAAAGTCCTCAAAAGCCATCCTCAGCATTAACTACTCGACTCACATGTACATCTGTATCGACCGCTTAGATGGATGTGTGGCCTGGAGCTGTGAAGTTCCCACCAGCAGCTGCACATAAAGCTCCTCTCTGTCGATGCTTCACAGACTGTAGTGAATAAATGACCCTCGTGGTCCAATCCTTCTTCTGTAACGTGGTGATCTGTGCTGCTCCTCTCAGGCCTGGATCTCACAGACTGAGAGAGATAGTGACGTAAATGTGATCAGTCAAAAAGAGAAAAATATGATGATGATGATTGTTAATCTCCATTAGCTTCCAGTTTAATGGCTGTTTGTTTTCTTGTGGTCTACTTATGAAGAGAAATAGATCGATAGCAAATAGTGAGACCACACTGCAAAAATGGTATTTCAAGATGAGCTAAAATGTTACTTGATGGACCTACTGTCAAATTATTTCAAACTTTTGACACCTACAGTATTGTATTTCAGTTATTTTCTTGTTTTTCTGTCTCAATTTAAATAAAACTGTTCTTATATTTTCCCCTTATTTGCCAATAGAGTAAGATATTTTTACTTACCCCATTGGCATATTAGTTTTAAGCAAAAATTACTTGTGAACAGTGAAAATGTCTATAAACTACTCAAAAGTTAAATATTCTGAATTTGAGTCCTTTTATCCAGGAAAATAAACTTTTGCAGTGAAGATTCTAATAAAATCAAAACAAATTTCATATTAACCCTTGAAGTAGCAATTTTCCAGATGAAAGTTTTAAGACTTTATTTTTCCAGAAATGTATTTCAACTGAAAAACTCCAGCGCCTAAAGGGTTAAATACAACTGTGTCTTTTTATATTTTTGGAAGTACAGAAGAAAGATGTCAAAGAAAATTGTAAGAAAAAGGTAAATGTAAACACATGGAGGAAAACATTTATAATATATTTGGGTGTTTATTTGATTTCGGGCACTTTTATGTCCTTAGTATGATTTTTTAAGATAAATTTTAAAAAGCATTTTCTTTTCACTTTCCTTACTTACTTTGTATAAAATTCTATCTCTGTCTAAATTTTCAACTTCCTAACTAAGGTTTTGGGCATTTTGTGGATGTTTTTGTGGTGAATTTTGGTATTTTCATCATGTCCCCAACCCCACTTTTGGATTTTTGGCATTGAATATTTCTACATAAAAGTATTTAAAAATGACATGTTTGTAGGGTGTCCTGTTGTAAAAACATTGAACTTTCAAACCCATATCTTAATTTTAAACCAAGTTTAAATTAATTATATTATTTTAAACAAATTAGGGTTGTCCCTTGGTATGACTGTCATTACCACCACGTTGAACATTTTACTGTATAATAAAGCTTATTTAAAATTTGTAACATTCACCTTGCTGACATTTTGTGCTGCCACTCCAGCACATGCCAGGACAGTGAAAAAGATTACATTTTGATAACTGTAAGAGTATATTTTTTCTTCATTTTTAACCGTAAGTCTAAGAGTGTTTTTTTAAAGCGTCATTACCAACCAGCTTTTAAATTATACATATATTCATATTTAAGAGGATTTTTTTTCTTATTCATATAAATCTTGAGTACAGGACTAGCTAGCAGAAAAATTGTGTTAGATAGTTTTACCAATTTAGCATAATTTGCAAAAAAATTGTAAAATGTCATTACCATCACGTGTCATTACCATCACATAATGGAGTGTGATGGTAATGACAGAGTGTGATGGTGATGACTTTTTACAAGTTTTTTATATGAAAACTTCCATTTAAACAAATTGTTGGTAATAATCTTTGTGTTTTTAGTGTATCTGTTCCCAAATGGCTCCCAAACTACAATTAAAGCTAATAATATTATTACACAATATATCGTGAATCGTTGTTTTGAAGATGTGAAAATTTTTAATATAGAGTGCATTGTTTATACTAAATAATGCCACTAAACAAGATTATTTACATAAAAATAATAAAAAAAATGATATTCTAAATGGTCAAATAAGGGTGACACACATTTGTGAGTCATTTAAGAAATGTTTTACTTTTATCTGCTAATTAAATTTAAGGACATGCTTATCACCGAGCCGTATTAACGAGCTAAAGGCACAACCAACAAAAAGCAGTGATAAGGAAATCAATGGAATTTCATATTCATATTATTATTTTTCGAATCAATTACATAAAATGTGTAGTCTATTAACTTAAGCTCATAAGTGTGCACACAGATCTATGTAGAGAACATTTAATTACAACCACCTTTTTCTTTGACTTACTTTATGTAAAGTATTTAATTTTATCTATTCATTCTATGCATTTAAACTGTATTACTCTGCCTTTTCTCAAAAAGGCCAATTGTTTGAATAATCTTTATTTCAATTATGCTTTACATTTTTGTGATTATTTGTTTTGAAATATCTTATGACCATGCCAGTTAGGAATAGAAAAACTACAGGAACTAAACCAGACCTAGTTAAGCTGACCTATGAGCGCTCACCAGTCCTATGAGCAATTATACTGCTGAGCACTATTCTGATTTCTTCCATTCTTCTCTTCTACTTTCCATGTGAAAAATATTCAGTTCTTTGCTAATCACAAGTTCTCTCCAAAAGGGGACTGGAACTGTTTCAAATGGTGCTGCTCCAATGACTGTAAGCTGGATCATGAGTTAACCAGCATTTTAATCAAAATGCCTTTTATTGCAATTTTCTTTTTGTTTAAATTAATTTGCTATTCTATATATTGTTCATTTAACATTTAACTAACCCTTTAAGAATGTAAGAATATTAATTGCATGATGCACTATTTCTGCCATTTGATTTGTATTGATTATGTCATTACCATCACGGACGGTCATTACCATCACACTTTGTCATTACCATCACGCAACCAATTATTTGATAATTTAAAAAAATAGATTAAAAATTTACTGACCTTTTACATGTATCAGACTTATACTTTGTCTGTTCTTTGATATCAGGTTTTTAAAAGCTGAATGGCTGCCAATTACACATCCAAATACTGTATTTTCTAAAGTGAATTGTCAATTGTTGTTGAAATTTTCACATTAAAGATCCAAAATTTAACTTATTAAAACATGAAAATTCAATTGCACCCACAGTGAACCAACTCTAGGATGTGGACATCTGGATAGGCTAATTAAAAATAAAAAATCATATGTATTAATTATTTTTTAATCATATTTGTGAGTGTGACGGTAATGACATTTTTCTGGTGTTACGCAAAAAACAACAACAATAATTAAAAAACGGTAAAGTAATCTGTGTGGCCATGTTTATATTGTGTCTCACATGAAGTTGACAATTAAGGAAAGATAGGTATATTGAGGTTCTGTGCAATTTTTTTTCCAGGAAAAAAAATATCCAAAAGTGCCCGAAATCAAATAAACACCCATTTATGGTATACAAAAAAAAAAAAGAAAATGTGTGAACAATCTTATGGTAATTTATCTGAAGAGATCTTGTGGCTTGAGATCTTCCCCTAACCCTGACTGATGATGAATAAAACCAATAACATCAATGCTTTGTTGCTGCCACAGCACAAAATCCACAAAAACATAAACAAATAATACCACTTAGAAAATGTGGGTAATGTCTCTATGCTGTCTGACATGAATTTTGTAAAAGCACTGCATTTGGTGTCCTTTCTCATGAAAATGTTTGCCTATAAAACACAACAAAATGGCAAACCATGACATAGATATACTCTACTCACTTCTAGCAATCGCTCAAGACGCTCCATTTGAAAATCAATGCGATCGACATGACTAAATGAATAAATAAATGTGTTGTTCTGTGTTCTCTACCCTTAGGCCTGGCCCTCCTGGACGCGGGGGAGTCTATGAAGGAGCTGGGGGAGGTGAAAGATGCTCTGGACATGGAAGTCAAACAGAACTTTATCGACCCACTGCAAAACCTGCACGACAAAGACCTCAAAGAGATACAGGTGAGAAAAAAGCCTGCTCATGAGTCACACCACCACATTCTGACCTTTTTTCAACTTTCACTTTTGTAGAGATGAAACAAGATGTAATATAGTAGACAAGTACATTTTGTGTTTTAATGCTGAGTAATGTTTGTAAAAGTTTTCTAGGGAGTACTAATACATATTTAAGCAGTTGTTTGTTTGTAGATTTTACTCAGTGTCAGTTTTACTATCAAGTGATTTAGTACTTAATTTGTGACCTTTTCTTTTGTCTCCGCAGCACCATTTGAAGAAGATGGAGGGGCGGCGACTGGACTTTGACTATAAGAAAAAACGCATGGGCAAAGTCCAGGACGACGAGATCAAACAGGCGCTGGAAAAGTTTGACGAGAGCAAAGAGATCGCAGAGCAAAGCATGTTCAACCTCCTGGAGAGTGATGTGAGTAATAAACTGTGAAGCTGAGCACCATTTCATAAACTTGAGAAAATGAACAGAGACAAAATTCGTGGTTTGTTTTGTTGACATATTAGATAAAAATGCATAAACAACTAAACACTGAGGGGAATCGCAAATAACATTTTTCATCCATTTTAGACTTAAAGCGGCAATAAATTAGTCTTTGAATTTTACATCAGTAAATCCCTCTGTAAATTCTATCAATTGGGATGCACCAATCCAGCTTTTTCAGTTCCGATACCGATTCTGATACTTTGTCTTTAAGTATCTGCCGATACCCGATAATGATACCAGTGTAAGGACTGAAACTAGTTTTCATTCTTATCTTATTCTTAAGACATTTTGTCATATAGTGTTATGTAACTGTTATTTATATTGCAAGCCACAATTTAACAATGTAATCTAAATAAAATGTCCATTAATATGATCAATATCAGCCAGTAAACTAGTCTCACTATGTCTAGTTACAGGCACAACTATGATATCATCTGAACCGATATATGATCCCAGTATCGGATCGATGTATCCCTGTCTATCAACCTCTAGTTCAATACAAAATGGCATTTACTGATGTTTGAAGGTACTCTTTTAGGACTGAGCAATATGTCTCTACAAAAGCACAATGCGAAATTTGAGTGGACAATTTTGGCATTTGCTGGAAATGTACTCTAAAAGTTGTAGCACCCACAGTATATGCACATTAAATGCACCAAGAGTTTAGGATAATAATCATACTCAAATTTCCTAAACCAAATTGAGCAATGATCATTATTGAAATCAAATGTTCATTAATTGCACAACCCTTTAGGTGCCTATATTAACAACAAAAACACAGGTAAATACACAACTGCAAGGTTGATAATACACATTCCAGTCAAAGTTTATGCTTTTTCCAAAAACTGTTCTTATCTTTAGTCAGTTTGAAACCCGTTTCCAGCATAAATGTATGTGTCATATGTTTGTATTGCAGATTGAGCAGGTGAGTCAGTTGGCAGCTCTGGTCCAGGCTCAGTTGGAGTACCACAGCCGTGCCTCGGAAATCCTCCAACAGCTCTCCAGCAAAATGGAGGACAGGTCAGTCTGCACTCATTCACTCAAAGCCACACTGTGCAACATCCAACATCCTGTGTGGGGATTATCCATCGAGATGTAAATATTTACTAAGGCATAGAGACAGTGAGTGAGTTACTTTGGCTGTCGTAGTAATAACTGAGGAAAACTAGTATTGAAAATGTGTTATTTTTACATCATAAAGTTAGATTTTTTTTTATTAACTTTTTTGAAATAATCTTGAGCTTTATCAGAATTATTTTAACACCACAATGTTTAATAAAAAATACTGTTGACTTTCTCCTAAAAAGTACTGGTCTGGTACATTTTTTATAGGTAGCCTATATATTGTAACTTTTCAGACAAAAAATTGACTCATGCAAACGCATTTTTTTTTTACTTTGAGGTTTTTCTTTGACGAAAAACATGATAAAAATGTGTGTCTTTATTCTAAAGAGGCTTGTATTTTCATTTTGTATTTTTAATGAGCCTTCTCTTGCTTGTTTCCATGGAAATCTTCCTGTGGCTTTAATATTCCACAGAGTGGGATGAAACTGATGTCTATATAATATAATACTGTGACAGCCGTTATAATAGAGTTTCTTTTTGGACTTCAGGATAAAGGAAGTGTCCAGTAAACCAAGGAAAGAGTACACGCCCAAACCACGCATGACTCTGGAGTTGTTGCCCCCGAGCGAGAGTCACAACGGAGGCATCCACTCAGCCAAGTCCCCCGGAAGATCACCAGGTGGGTTTTTACATAAATATACGGTTTGCAACATAACAGAAAGTGTGTCTTTGCTGCTTCTCTTCTTTGCATTCTCTGCTCTAAAACTAAACTAAACTCAATTAAAAACATGTCCAAACCATCTCTCTCTCTCTCTCTCTCTCACACACACACACACACACACACGCAAGCAAACAGTTTTCTGTGTATTCATTTGGAGCAAAAAAAAATATTGACATGACAAGAGATAAGAAGTATACTACCAGGGTTGCCAGATTTTCAAAGAGGAACAAGTGACCTTGCCTTTTTATAATCAATATTTAATTACTTGTTTATAAAAAATAATCAAGTAAGTAAACATTATTTGTCACAGCAAAACAAGTGTTAATGATTTTGATCTTATTTTATTTGTATTTTATCATTCATAAAAACTTTAAAATTTGAAAATATGCTAAAAGTCCATAATTCTGTCATTAGTGGGTATATTTTTGTAGATCAAATGTGTAAAAACTGACAAAAATCACTCAGGACCAAGCCCAAACAACACAACTGTCAAAATTCTTAAGCGACTTTCCAAAAAAAGAAGCCCAAAGTTGCTATATAGAAGCAGATTTGGCAACTCTGTCTTCCATGCTTTAGAAAAATATAACTATAATTCTTTAAAGAGAGGTAAAAAAAAAAAAGAGGGGAAATAAAAATAAAATGAGAGTTAAGTTCTGTTGTAAGTTATGTCTAATCTTTAATAATTAGAATATAAGGTGATATTTTTGCACTTTTATCATAATTTATATATTAGAGCGAATCACGTTGTAATTTTAGATAAACACATTTTATTTTGAGTTGAAAATAACTTCCATTTGTAACTACAGATTTTTATTGCTTTTGAATTCCTGCTGATGCATTAAGTCTTTTAAAATTGAATTTAATTTGACTATTTTTGTATTGTGGCATCACTTATCAGCCCATTCAACTACAGATTCATTTTTCATGTATTAAAGTGATGTTTTTGGAAAGTAATTTTGTCCTCGTCCACGTGAGCTGGAGCTGTGAATGAACCAGCGGCAGTGAGTCATGTGTTTATTATTGGATTCATTCAGAGACAGTTCTCTTAAATGATGCTGTCCTTTCATCATCTGCTGCTGCTGCTGCTGCTGAACACGCTGGACTCTCAATGGGACCAAAATAACCCAAAACACACAAAGTTTGGGAATGGTCTCCAAGGCTACGGACGTTTTTGAATCAGTTTTCAAACAAAGGAGATGTGCATGAGTGAGAGAGTTTTTATAAATATGTATTCTTACTTGTATCTTTCTAAAAAAAACTTGAAACAATCATTGTGCGTCAATACAGTGGCCAATATATGGTTTTGCTAGCAGGTTCTTCAATTGTTCATATGTTAAACATTTTGATTCAATTGTAACATTATTGAAAGTTTGCCTTTCTTCTACAAGCTTGTCCATGCCCCAGTCTACCAACTAATAGGACATGGAAACAGAATGAATCCAGTATGAATATGTTAGTATAAGAAATATGATTGACAAAAATCACTATAGATACTAAACATTGTTGAAACTTTTGAAAGATTTTTTTTGGTCTAGTCTTTCACTGTTGGATAATCTTGCTAGAAAAAATCTATACTCCTTTGTGCTGAAATTGTATAGTATTACTTACTGTCTTTAATTGTCACGATAGAGTATAAAATTGCTTAGACGACATTAAACAATAGAATATCGGTTGAAAGAATAAGAAACTAGCAGGCCTTTCTTTTCTGTTTTATCAATACTAATGTTGATTGGAAAATGTGCTTTGAAGGTGTGTTTTTCCTGTACTCCCTCCTGCGAAATCAGGAGTGTCTCTGTGGGTCGGAGGGCATTGTTTAAATTCATCAGGGCTGGTGAATAGAGGGCGGTATCTGTCTGTTGAAGAGTCTGTGATTCTGTAAGCGAGGCAAAGCTTTGGGAGACACGGAGGAGTCAAGGACTCTTGGGATGAATGGGGGGTGGAGGCAAGAGGAGAAACTGTATTATGGACTAAGGACTTTCAAATATGCATAATTGTAATGCTTGTAAATAAACCATACATTTGAGGATCTTGGTTTTTCACATATACTGTATACATATTCCACAACAAACCACAAACTATTTCAGAAGTCAGATTGTCAGCGATTATTATTTGATTGAGTTGACTGGTCAAACTTTTACATCTATTGTACATTAACATTTTATGAATACAGTTTTAAAGGGGACCTATTGTGTACTTTTCTGGATTTTTAACCATGGTATAGCAGTGCTCTCTCATCATTAGTTTACCAAAGTTGTATTTGGATTGATTCCTGCATGTTTGACTATTCTTGTATTGTCCTGCAGCAGATGCTTCATGTGATCAGAAAATCCCTGTATTCACCTACCACCTATCCCGACCCATTTGTCTGTATTTACCTGCGATTACTCCTAAATTAGGATTCCATGGAAAACATGTAGGGTTCAAAATTATCATGTAGCCACTTTTCAACAACAAAAATGAGTAATTTTTTAAATCTATGCCTTATTAAACTTAAATTTTACAATGAAGATGCAGGGCTCATCAGTTCTGCAGTTTTGAACAGGAAGTCAGTGGACCTGTTTATATTTCTAAGTTGTTTTTACTAATTTCTGTGTTTTACAATGAACATAATGTGAATTTTTTATCTACCATATGCCATAGATTCTTCTTAAATTTAGAGAGAGAAGGATAATGGACTTAATATGGATCAAACATAGTAAAATAATCAATAAAAATAATATTTGTTATGGCTCCCTCCAGTGCCTCTGAGACCCACAGAGTGCTTAGAACCCTGTTCTTACAACCACAACTTTCATGTTCTTATAAAACTAACTCAGACTCTTTTTTGTTACCCAGCTCCCATGGACCAGCCGTGCTGCAGAGCGCTGTATGACTTTGAGCCAGAGAATGAGGGTGAGCTGGGCTTTAAGGAGGGCGACGTCATCACTCTGACCAACCAGATCGACGAGAACTGGTACGAGGGCATGATCCACGGCCAGTCAGGGTTCTTCCCCATCAACTATGTGGATATCCTCGTCCCTCTACCCCACTAAACCACCTTAATGACACCACTACTTTCTCTGGTTCTCCCAAAAACCAAGACGGAAACGGCAAACTACAACTACCACGCCCTCTCTATCTCTCTACTTCTACTGTGCTTTTGTGCGATTTTGCTTAGACACAAAATGGCCGCTATCGATCCGTAGGACCCAAGATGGAGGAGATTAGAGCTGTTGAATAAACATGGATTATTTCAAACAGAAGAGGATGTTGGACTGGACAGCTTAGGAGAGAAGCCAGAGGTTTTCCGACTTTCCAAAAAGGCACGATGTGGTCGTACGTGCATGTTTGTGTCAGTCTGTGTGTTTTCAAATGTTTTACTCCAAATTAAGACAAAGCCAGCACAAATTCCTGCCTGACAGCCTTTTCGTGATGTTGTCCTCTTTCTATCTATCTTCTCAGCAACAGCTTAGAGCCACAGTAACAAGTAACTTAGTCTGGTAATAGTTATTGTCACTAGCAGTGGTTTCCAAACCTTAAGAATGACTTTAGAAGAAATGTTCTCTGAGCTGTGACCAATCTGATGTTTTGTTAGTTTGTGGGATCAGTGAGAAGGCTGGAACATGTTATGTTCTCAGCAATACAGGCTTAGCTATTTATAATTGCATTAGTTTCTACTTCTGCTAAAATACAACTCGGCCACGGACAAAACGTGCTCTGTGAGTGGGCTGGTAGAAAACGTTTCAGAGATAGCTATCTAGACAAAGAAGGAAATATAGCCTGAAACTCACCCTGGAAGACTTCATTCTATTTCCTTTAGATGAATTCTGGATGAAAAAAACAATGTCCAGAAGACTGTGTATCTTTGAAACTTTTTCCACTATTGACCTCTTCTGTAAAATACATGGACAATAAATGATCTTATTAATGTTTTGCCCGAAAAGTTTTTGAGACATCCAGGCAGAAAAAGAATGAAATAAAACAAACAATCAATCAATCAATCAAACAAACAAACAAACAAACAAACAAACAAACAAACAAACAAACAAACAAACAAACAAACAAACAAACAGGCTTGCTTAGTTTCAACAGATAGTTAAACCAAGTATATATCCTGTCTGTTTTGATTTAATTACAGCTGTGTTTAATTGCCTTGAATAACCTTGTTACTGTGAGCAGGTTTACCTCTCCCTAGATCTGACCTGTAACTTGGCCTTGTCTCCATCACAGACAAATTCAATGCCATATTGTGGAACATTCCAGACAAAGCAGTGAGTTATACAAAAATGATACGGTACATCTTCTAGTAAGTCAAAAACATGAATGAAATGAATTCTACATAAATAATTTCATACATGACACACTTGAGCATCTTTTAACATGAATGTAAAATGATCAACAACAATCCACAGGCAAAACAAGATGTATTTTATGGCTCTAAAAGCTGTACTCCTGCTGTCTTTTCTATTTTCTAAGTCTTCCTAAAACTCTCTCTTCTTTCTCTCTTTTCAAAGCTACTGTTGAGCTTCTTTGATATTTTATAAACTCTCTGATGATCCACGACGCTCTCTGCTTGAACAAACACATCAAATTCAAAAGCAGTGCATTTTAGGTTAAGTCCGTCACAGCTGAGGTTTCACTGTCGAGCTCAAAATGCATTTATTTTCATATTTACTGAGAAGAACAATAAATATAACTGAGACTGCGTTCACACTTTAAAATAGATATAAAAAACTACATTTAAAATATTTTATGTCGCATTGATAATGTTAATTCATTTATTTACATATAACTGGCCTATGTGTAGCTGTTTTTTTTTTAAATTACAGTAATTACTTAGTTTATTATATTATATTATTAAGATTCAGAAATATCAAGGTATAGGTTTGACCAACTAGGCTATATTTTCTATTAAGGGCCTACTCAAATGTCTGAACGCAATTCTGAAAACTCTCCGTCACTATTGTTTACGCTACATAATAATCTTGCATTTGTATGGCTTATTAATGTTGTTAGTAATTATGTGGTATTAGCTTTAAAGTCTCAGCATTCCCAGGGTTAAAGTTTACACCTGTTTGGCAGGAATCTGTGCTAGCGTGCGTTATGCTAAATGTGGCTAATTGGTACAATGACTCGGTGTTGATCTACTAAAGTATTACCTGTAGTTTGTTAAACAACAGCAGCAGCAGCAGTATAAAACTACACCTCTAACAGAGCTCTCTCAAACTGTTTGTATCCATACTGTTTTTTTTTTATTTATTCAATAATGTTTGTCTGTATATTTTGAAGAAATGCAGCCTTTTGTAGACATGTTAGTTGAAAACTTAAGAATTTCTCTATAGACATGAGCACATTCCTGGTTTGGAGAAACCGACTGGAGCAAAGGAAACACAGAGAATGAACACTTGTGCTTTGTGAGTTAAATACTTACCGGTACTACCGCCAATATAATTAGTACTACTAATCTTCTAGTTTTACTACAAGAGCCTGTAGATAAAGAAATGCAGAAAGTTCTAGATCTTACTACATTCCTTAATGCTTTGTGGAGTTGAAATGATTGATTATTGGATGTGTAAAACAGAGAATAGTCTAATTTTTCGTGTGTGTTCACTACTAACTTCAGTATCTGTACCACTACTACTACTACTAATGGGATTAGACGCTTTACAAAAAAGACATTTCAATAGTCTTTTGAACATGAAGCTATGATTATATGAATTCAATAATGACACAATGCAATAAAATACAATAATGTTCTACTTAACTTACTATGATCTTTGCCAAATAACTTCAGCTCTCAAAGAACCTGCAAAGTCTTTATTTGTGAGAAACTGCATGTAGACCTTGTTCTGTAGCTTTTGGACAAAACGTTGGACTTGTTTACTCCTTCACACTCACGTCGCCTGTTACTGTTAAACCTCCCACTACGTTTGTGTTTCAAATGACTTCTTGAAATGGAAAAGTGCTTTACATCATTGGATTTCTTTGTTATTATTATTTTTTATTATTTATTGCCTTTTTCTGAAGCTGGATTTCATTTTAGACAGTTGCTTTTGTGCCCTCTTTGACGGCAACACATATTCTAACCTCAATGAGGGACTTGTACAGTGTTATTTATTGTTCACCGTTTTTCAGAAACACAAACATTTTCAGACCACACCCAATTTTACAGATTTGTAGAAAAAACCTGACCTGCTATTTCTTGTATTTGCTTCAAAAACAAAGGCATGTATGCATAATGGTATAGGTGGAAAAACAGCTCTACTAAAAGTTTACAATTTTACCGCTGTAATGGAATTGCCAGTGAATAATTATATTAAAAAAAACATTTGATTTACTGTATTGATCACCTGTATTTTGTAAAGTGAGTGTGGTCTGACAGCATTGTGTTGCGTTAACTGTCCGCCTTGTGGCTGTGAAAATGCCCATCGCCTCTAAACCTGTATTTACCGTGTGCTCTGTGTGTACGAGGACATTTACACACAGTTGTTAACATATGGACTGTCGGTAAAGATTTATTTATTTATAATTTATTTATTTAAGTGTCATATTTATTGGTCAGGTTACAAAAAAAATGTCTGCTCCACAAAGACAGCAAAATTGAGATATTATTTAGTGTTTTTAGACTTCTTTTAGTTTACTACTTTATAGTCTCTGATTAGATCTCTTGTGTAGAACTATGCATATGTCTTATATTAGTTTTAGACCTAAGTCTGGATCTAATGTGAACTTACTCCTAATGTTTTTTTTAATTCCAGTTCAATTTTCTTCTGAATTAATATTTATAAAGTTGAGCTGGTTGTAATCTTGGTTAAAGGTATATTACTTAAAACTCTCTTTTGAGTTTTTAGACATGATTAATATTGTTACCTCATTGAAAATGTGCTCAGAATTGTGCTTAGCTTCATTAATTTGTCTTTGAGTTATGTGGCTTTTCATCGTCTCCATAAAGTTCAAAATGAATTGTTCCACCTTGTACTGTCATTATGTGGTAGTTTTCAATTGAATTTCTTTTTTTTTTTTACCTTGATTGATTCTTTACAAAAAAAAAACGTTCTGAATATTTTCTGCAACGCAATGAAGAGAACACATTTAAACACGATGGTGGAGAAAAAAAGGACATGTATAATGACATCACAAGTAAGGCAGGGCAATATCATGATAAAAATCGAATCGTGAGCTCATCCTTGTGACAATCTTCTTTTTTGATTAAATCGTCATATCGAGATTTCTTATTTCTCTATTTAATCCATCTGTTCAAATACAGCCTTATTTTTCCAACCTACTTTTTTCAGCCTCAGAGTTCAAGTCTTTTATGAATTTTGAAGTTTTTTAGGTTTTTTTGGGCCTCACTTTCAGGTCATCAAAGAGGTGCATTTTAGCTATTTTTTTCGGTCTGATTTAAAAAATATAATGGACTTTTAGCATTCTTGCATGTCTAAAAGTCATTATAAATGTTGAAAATTGCTAGAAACTTGTTTTGTGGAGATACACAACGTTCTAATTAAATTATTATTTTTGATATATATACAATTGTTTTAATTGAAGGGTTGAGGTCACTTGTTTTAGGATTGGTCGCTTGTTTTTCTCTAAAATTCTGGCAACACTGATCAG
This sequence comes from Mugilogobius chulae, assembly GCA_038363315.1. NCBI lineage: Eukaryota > Metazoa > Chordata > Actinopteri > Gobiiformes > Gobiidae > Mugilogobius > Mugilogobius chulae. Next base: position 22,925,915 of record CM076404.1, on the reverse strand, counting down.
CCTATGACGGCTGGATCTACTGACCATGAAGAAGGAACTTGCTAAAAAAAGCAGATGATTGTATTTACACAGAAGTAATTTGAAAATAGACAGTTTACAAAAATTGTGATAAAATTGAAATCATGATCTGGCTCCAAGAAAATTGTGATAATAATTTTTTGCCGAATCGCCCAGCCCTAATCACAAGATGAAACAAAGTGTTTTCTGCTTTTTAGTGAATCTAAATATATAGGATATGCACATTACATTTGTGTGTGAAAGAAGCAGACCACAATTACTTGTGTGTGTTTTTTGATGAGGAAACAAGATTACAACAACAAATAAAAAATAGTATAGGCCATTTTTGGTTTCTATCTCTAGTAAATCACAGTGCATTTCTCTGTGATAAAGCTTGAAAATGTAGCTAAGAGTCTGTACTTTCCGCTGATTAGTTCTATTTACGCACACTATAAACATACTAGTTAACATTTATTTTATTATTATTATATTTTTTACATTCCTATGTCTTTGTGGAGCAGTTCAGTTTTGTGGTTGCGGAGTTCGGGCACATGTTTGGGGTGGGTATTTAAGGCGTGGTCATTGAATAGCTGTGATATTAACTGTTGCTCTCCTTGTATTGGACAATGATATATAAGACCACTGTATGTATATCTGCTTGTCGTGAAGATGACTACAATGTAATGACAATAAAGATTTCACTATGACAATGTTATGCTGATTCTGTCACTTTGTTTTTGTTTTTAAGCTGCATATTACAGTTAAAACAGAACTGGCTTATTCAATACTTGGGAACAAACCAGAATTAAACATAGAGTCTCCCAAACAAAGTAAATAAATAAGTCACGAATGGCCTACTTAGATTGTTACTTCTAGGTTTCCACACAAAACTTGTTATTCATGCATTCATTAGTCTAAAAAGTATAAGTATACAAAAGTATACAATCTGTTACATAATTGGCCTCAAGTACAATGGTGCAAACAAATCTAATCAACAGCACCATCTTCTGGGCGAGGGCTAAAATATCTTAAAATATTAATACTACAGTATGACCTGCATTTTGTTTCATTAGCATCATGGTGTAAAATCTACCATCATGCTATTTTTTTTTTATCCTCCAGACAGATTTGTAACATAATAATAAACCTATAATAATTAACCAAAAATAGTAGCCAAAGTAGGCTATAAAAAATGGCCATGCCTAAAATTTGCACAATGCAGGAGTGCTTAGATGTAAAATGAACATACCTATTTAGGATCACAGAAGACACAGAAAACAGACTTTTAAGGCTATTTATATTTATTTTGTTCAATTATTTAAAGGGCCACAGAGGGCGCTCATGTTTGTTTTGACACTACGCAGTTTCCCTCCAAATCTTGCCTTCACGTGCTCCTGGAAAATCAAACTTACACTAAAGTATTTCATTTAAAAAAAAAACAAAAAAACAAAAACAAAAAACTAATCTTTGCTTTGGGTTACAAATGAACAAGACAGTAAAAGAGGACACACTTTCCATTACAGCTGTTAAAAATGCATTTTCAGTGTTACAAATGTACTACTTTAGTGCAATCCCAATTTGCAATGAACAACATTGCTCTAAAATATAATTTGCAACATAAAAAACTTAAAGACTGAGGTCAATTGGTATGCCTAAGTCGTTTTAAAAGACAAGGACCACAATAGTTAATACTGAGCATTTTTTTTGGCCTATATGTAAAATATCCCATTGTCTTTTAAAGCATCAAACGGTTTGACCCATTTTTCACACGAAGCTCAAACGTTTCATAAAGTTGAACCGAGCCAGGAAGGAAGTAGGTTGATTGGCCTTTAAATTAAAATCTTTTTAGGTAGTCAATTTGTTTGGATGTGATGGAAATTTGTTTAATGGCATGACTAAAAATTCCAAAATACAATAATTTAAAATTTGAGGTGAGATCTGTGAAGAATTAATGGTGTAATAATGACATACTGTGGAACTTTTCAGGCAAATCAATAACATCTCCACTAAACATCAGCATCCGTTGTTTGAACTTGCAGTTCAAGTATTGCCAAAATGTGAATAAACAATAATTTTGACAACAAAAGGCTTCAAATTCCACGGATATTACACGAAGCACCTTTCGACTTTTATTGTGAAAGCCCAAGCCGGAAGTTCTTTTTATTCTCTTTCTGCCTTCACTGTGACTCCTCGTGTTATTACCGAAGAGAGCATCAAGAAGAAATACTTTACAACCCCAACTCAGACCGAAAACAGGCGAAAATGGAAATGAAAAAGAGGTTGTCGCTGGAGCTGAGGCACCGGTCTCCTTCGGAGGTAAGTGTTCTGTGCCGTGCGTTCATTTTCCGCGCAATTTATCCAAAGACCCCGGCTAGTGTTGCTGGAGGAGGAGTCTTCAAGCACATGGCTGATGTCTGCAGCCTTTGAAATAGTGTTAAATGATCAAACCACCTTAAATGTACCTACATCAGTATGTTTTGCAATAAATATGTACTAGTTTTGATCAAGAAAAAGAATCAATTTGATTATGCGCACTGGAACACTGCACTAGAACTAGGTTTTACGCGCAGTTGTGTCGCGCACGGCAAGTCACAGTTATGGCGTTACTTTCTTTCCTTTGCATAATACTTACTTGCAAGTTATTCCCCCAGTACCATGTGATATCCAAATATGTATAATTTCGGAGTTTTAATGGGAATCTGAATCTTTTTAGGCCGTGCGTAAAATTCCACTCGCGGGCCCAACTGGTTTCTGGCGCCTTGTTAAATTTTATTGCACTCATTTGTTCATCACCTACAGTTAGCTAAGTTTATTATTAACTGTTTCTCTTAAAATGTAATCTATATATCTATTTAATTCAATAACACGTTTCGAAATGCAATTAATTCGATTTGTTTTACTATTTTTTTTCGCATTTTATATTTACGAAAATATGCTAAATATTTACATAATTTATAGTGCTAATGTCCAGAGGTTTAAAATGTTAAGAATCAGATCGACATTGTTTTGTTGCAACTACCCAGAGATTGTCGCAGCCCGAGTACGAAGGCGCGTAGCCACAAAAATGCTAGTTAGCTAGTATGCTACATTAAATTGTACTTTATGTGGTAAATTCGCTGTTGTTATCGGTGAAATTTAAACAACACACAACATGGACCATAATATGTTGAATATAGTCGAGTAAATAATAGCAATATTACCGAAAAAGCTAAAAGATTGGTAAACGCGAGTTAGCTTCATAGCTAAGATGGCAGCCACACGAATGTAGTGAGTTTACCAACAGTAGCTGAATGTCTTTGGCTAGGGATCAACACTTTTCACTAAGTTACATAGGGCTATCGATTTTCTTTAATTTATGCATTTAAAAATGAATTCAGTATTTAAAAAAGCAAATACTTATGCTGAAATGCAAAATTTAATATACTTATGCTAAAATAAAAATAAGGAATGTTACTATTTGTTAGTAGTCGCCAAGTGGTATGATGACACTTCTATATGCTTTTTTTTCCCCTATTAATTTAAATGAATACTACTTATTATTTTGGTAGAAGATGGCATATTAGGTATTATTTATACAATCCCTGCCTGAATGAAATTATTGTAAAAAATATCATGTGTTCAAAACCAAAAAGCTTAAAATAATTGGGGACTTTCTTAATACTGTCTGGTCTTTCCCGCAGTGCAGATGAATCTCACTTTCTTTGTGACTTTGTGGTGACTAGATGAGTTTTTGTGACTCATCGTGTAGAAAAACACCACCATTTGTCAATTGTTGTACTAGAAAGCCACTGCTGTGTAGGCTTAAAAAAAGACAATCTTTTTTAAAACAACTTTTTATATTTTAAATATGGCATGTTACCTTTTTACTCTAGATGAAGGAGCTGGTGCTGGACAACTGTCGCTCGAGTGAAGGAAAGATTGAAGGAATCACAGAAGAGTTTGCAAACTTGGAGCGCCTTAGCCTCATCAATGTTGGTCTAACCAGCGTCGCAGAAATCCCTAAACTCCAAAAACTCAAAAAGGTTTGCTCTCCAGCTATGTGTTTACAGTATAATTTTTGATACATTATAATTACTATTTCAGATATGCTACTGCAATCTGATTTTTGTTTATGACATTTCTTTAATAAATATCTTTAATGAATATATAAAACGCTAACAAATGTTTGCCTTTTTTAATGCTTATGTCGGTACATGATTGCAGCAGTGCAAAGTAGTTCCTAGTTCATTTTTAGCTAGTGCTTGGATAAAATAAAATTGATTTTAAATTGTATTTTCAAAAGTCCAAGTTGTCGATGACTTCTCATGACAAATCTTATAAGCTAAGCATATTGGGCCTGGGCAGTACTTGCAGTACACCTGTAACTTCAGATGCCACAGTGAGACAGCTGAAGGAGGAACTGTCGCTGTGTCTTTTGACAAAACACTTAAACTACATTGCCTAGAATGAATCTGTGTTTTGCAGCCTCAGTTTTAGCGCAGCCCTTCACTTGGCAACCTACTTGTTAGTGGGTTTATATGCACTTATCACAACATTCAGAGGCTGGTAAAGCTAACAACAGCTAGCATGCTTGCTGCAGCATAAAGACACATCCTCTGGGTTTGTGAGAATGTTGTTACCTGTAATGCCAGTATGTTTTTATTGACACTTTTTTGCTTTGCAGTTAGAGCTGAGTGACAACAGGATATCTGGAGGGTTGGAGGTACTGGCAGAGCGACTCGTGAACCTCACACATTTGAACCTCAGCGGAAACAAGTTCAAAGACATTAGCACCCTGGAGCCACTGGTGAGAGCTGCATTTAGTTTAACCACATCAGGAGTTTTTTTTTTTTTTTGTCATTTCTAGAGAAATACATTTTTTATTCTCTAGATTGATTGAAATGCTACATCATCATTTCACAATTATAAATGGAGGCAAGTCATACATGTGGGATTTATTCTGCAAGCAGGTTTTTATTTTATTTAATGAAAAAATAATTTCAAGAGTGTACATTTTTGATACAATTGTGAATGTAAGCGCTTAATGTAAATTATTTGAAAAGTCTTGTCTCAAACTCATGGACCTGATCTTTTGTCTTGTTTCGTCTTGTAAAAATTCTATCTCTTCTTACCCTTATTATAAATATTTATTGATTTATCAATGTATTTATTTATTGTTAACTACATTCTTTAGTGCAATTGTGGACAAAATTAGAATGAACTACATTTGAGACATCAGGTTCAGATTGTTTTGTACTTTGTTTGTGTTTTGTAGTTTTGTTTACGATCCTCTGTAGCTGTTTTTGCCTTTTGTTTTCACCATGAGTTGAATAGGATCGAGGATGCTTTTACACATAAATCTTGATGAGCTTATCGCATAAACTACATCTGTTGCCTTGTCTTTCTTTAGAAAAAGTTGCCACAGTTGAAGAGCCTGGACCTGTTTAACTGTGAAGTGACAAACCTGGCAGATTACAAAGAGTCCATCTTTAAACTCCTGCCTCAGCTCACGTATCTGGATGGATATGACATTGATGACTGCGAGGCGTCCGACTCTGAAGGAGATGGAGTGGAGGACGAGGATGAAGGTGCGTTTAAGAATTTTGTCATTGGATTTTCCTCTTGATCAAGTTGCAATACAAGTTATAGCCACATGGGGTCAGAAGAACCTTAATTAGTTTGTAGTTACAGTATATGTGTGTATACTTAGTGGTTTGCCAAAATATGTTATAACTATACAAGAAATTGCAGTAAAAAGAAATTCTGTCAATTGTTTTTTCCCTCTATAAATGATAGTCTTTCTTTACAAATCAAGCAGATCTATTTCTTCTTAATATTATTTCACAATGCATTTTATTTAAAGTACTTTAGTAGTTTGATTTACAGTAATGCAAAGAACAGTAAAAGGGAATTACTTCACATTCTACATCACAAATGTTGGTAACCTACTGCTTAGAAATATGTAATTGACACTTGAAAAACTTTTGGATAAATTTGTGTCTTCAAAAATATTGACTTTTTTTAATAAACAAAAATCATTTTTTGTTTGTGTTTTTGTTTTGTGACAAGCCCATCCATTTCCCATGATTTGGGGCTTTAGTAATTTTTGTTAACCCTATTTTAGAGGGTGAGTCTGAAGACTTCGAGGACGAGGAGGAAGATGATGAAGAAGATGTTGTGGCTGAAGAGGATGATGATGACGACGATGAAGATGAGGTTAGCATTAGAGACTGACCAAAAATGGAAAGATGTTCTACCCTGATGGAGAATGTATCAGGGTAGAACTTTAGATAAAATGTTGTAAAAATTTACAACATTTTATCTAAAGTTTAAAGTATTTTGTGGAATTAAGAAAATAGAGACTCGTTTTCTCAACCAAATTATGTGTCTGCTTGTAATGCAAGGTTTTAATGGTTATTTTGTGCAAAGGATGGAGAGGTGAACGGAGACGTCGACAGCGAAGAGGACGATGAGGATGAAGACGATGAAGAGGATGATGGTGAGTCAATTTACAATCTTTTTCCCTTTTTTTTTTTTGGCTGCATTATGTCTATTTGTTGAATGTCGCTCCACCTTTCTGCACAAAGTTTCATGCCACTATGGCCATCACTCCCTTTGAGGCTCTGAGCATTCCTGCAATCAAGTCACCTTCATTACAAATCTGTTCTTGTTTTAGCATGTCTAAGCAAACTAGCACTTGTTTATCTTTGCTAGCAGCATGGTTAGAGCTCTGGTTTCTCAATAAGGCGTTCGACCCCCGAGTGGAGCTAAGTTTTCTGGGTGGAGTTTTCTCCCTGTGTTACTGTGGGTTCTTTTCGGGTACACTTTCAAAAACATGCATGTTTAGGTTCTTTGGGCCTAACCCTATATGTGAATGATTGTCTAACCCTGCAACGAGTCATTGTCCAGGGTGTTCCCCCACCTAAAGCCCAAAGTCACTAGACTCCAGTCACCCCCCAACAGAAACTTAACAAAATTAAGTTAATGTAATTCTTTGTGATGCCAGTAGATGGAGTCAAAAGTCACTTTGTAGCATGGAAATCTCCAATGTTGGTTCTTCCAGATATTGCGACAAAATACATTTGAAAGCATGTTATAAGGGTTTTAACAATACAAATAGTGCATGATGCTTGTCCTTTAAATTTATTTATGGGGCTACAAATGTATTTTCCTCTACAGTCTACAACTCATCATTTTATTTTATAGTGTTGCATTTAATATCGTTTTCTAAAGAAAGTAGCATTAAATTAATTATGTTTGATCACTTTCTTTTGCGCAGATGAGGACTCGTCTCCAACCAAGGGAGAGAAGAGAAAGCGAGACGGAGAGGATGAAGAAGATGACGATGACGAGGATGATGAATAAATACCGCCCTTGTTTTAGAACCATGTGACCTCCCCGTGACCCCGCCCACCTGCACCACATGACCTCCTCAAATACCCAAACATGGCCGCGCTCAGTCACTTCCACTTTCTTGTCTTACACTTCTGTAACTCGGATTATAAATTTGATCTCAAGACTGCTAAAAGCCAAACTAAATTTAGCTTTAGAAACGATAAGCTACGTGGGTGTGCACAATGTCCTAAGCCAGGGGTGTTCAAAAGATTAACTTGACAACATATCATTAGTTGACCTTGAGCTAATTTTGTTTGGGGCCTGAGAAAGGTAAATTCCAATTTTGTATCTTCAAGCAAACAAGAACGGAAGAAATGGTCTGGTAAAATGACTAACTGTATACTTGTAGTGGCACCAATTTTAGTGGGAGAAAGTGAACACTGCTTTGGCACTGGTCTCACTGTAAATGTTTGAACACCCCTGTCTTCAGTGCTCTTTACTCCCCCTACTGGCAGCTTAAACCAAGTAAAAGGACAATGATTCCAAAAAGATAGTCATGCTTTGTCCCTAAGTGTATTTGGTTTTAAAAGTGGTCTAGGATACTTGGGCATACATAATGTTTTCTCTTTGTCAGCTTTGGCGCTGCAGAAAATGAGAAATGACAAGCTTAATGTTAAGAAAAACATAACGGCTAAATTTCCTTTCAGGGCAAATGTTTCTTTGAAAAGATTTATAGTCATTTTTATTTTAGCACATTTTGTCATCTAAACTGCTCCCTAATACAAATTCTGTCATTAAATTGGGTGACATTTTTGGCAGCATCAATTGTGGTTTCGTTAATTTAAGACGCAATTTATTCAACTTTTTGCATAGAAGTCAAAACATTAAGCATGTTCATGGCTGCTTTCTGCATCTCCAAAGTTAAAGCATGCAAGTGCTGATTTACTGACGACAATAGGTCATATAAAAATAACATTTGAAAATGATAAAATATCTCTAAATTAAGTCAAATGAATTCTTCATAATTTTGTTGCGGCCGATCGCGCTCAGGGCAAACAGTCTTTTTCCTCTTAATCTCTTTCGCCAAACGAGAGCTTTTTAAAATAGATATTTTTGCAGAAAAATAAGATTTAGTTGAATATGCTTTTGTGTGGTTGTTGATCCGTTCACTTGTACACTGACTGGCTTTTGTTGTTTTTGGTTGTATTTTTTTTTTTTTTTTTTTACTTTTCAGTAACTTAAAGAAAAATCCAAAAATAAATACTCAAAGGACTTTGTAAATAAAATCTTAACATTTTGTGATGTTGTGTTTCTGTTTGTCATTCTCTAATAATAGAAAGTTTTTAACATTCAGACGTTAACATTTTGAGCAGGAAGATCACGTGAAACGATACATAGAAAAAATAATATTTCAAACAAAAGAAATACTTTTTTATACTGAATCAAAGCTAAATATTTGTTGGAACAAATCTCAATACTGGATGCAACAGCACAGATGGGATAGCATATCGGTCATAAGATTTGGCTCTGTTCAGCTCTAATACTGGCTGATGATCTACATAACACTATTTGACTTTTTTTTCCCTTATAGGTTCATTATTTCAAAGAGAAAATTACTTTGTTTCAGTGAGCGGCACGCCTCTCCACAGATATGACTTCACTTGGACTGGTCTACTGTTTAACTTGGGCAAAGTCATCTGCATGGAGAAAAGGTGATTGCACACTCTAAAAACATAAGTAAAGGACTGACACTTGTATTTTTTGATAGTATTTTATTTTCGGAAGTGCAAATTTGAATGGTAAACATACAAATTTAATTAAGAGCCTCATATCCACTGCATATAGTCTAGTGACATCTGGTGGCGAAGAAGTGAATTGGAGTCAACATCAAATAAACAAATTATCATACAAAAAGAAAATGACTGCTATAAATGATAAACCTAGAACGAAGCTCTCATGGTATTTCTTGTAACTTTGATTTCAACTTCCAGTTGTGAAATTCTCTCCTGCAACACAAACAGAAAGTATCAGGCAATTCAACAAACAAGTTAAGATTTATGCAGTTTTGTAGTTTTGCTACCTCTCTTTCATTTAGCTGCTCCCGTAGATCTCGTATTTCTTCTTGTTGTTTGTAAAATGCCTGCAAAAGCTAAGTTTGAAGACAGAAAAGGGATAAGTTCATTCAGGTGAGTATAGTTGGGTAAGTAACTTTTTGGTTGTAAATGAGTAAAGTAATGTTAGTGTTTTCCACTAAAAAGTATGATAAATGTAGCACTTTGTGGAAAAATGAAACCTGTGAGTACTGTCTGAATTTAATAATAAAGAATTTTAGTTCTAATCAGGAGCCAAAAGCAGCGCTCTGATTGGCTGAGTTTGGGTGGTCCACTCCAGTTTCACTTTGTGATTTGTAAAAATAGGTTTATAAGTCATTTTTAGAACCAAAATGAAAACATGTCGATATTAATCATATGTCGAAAGATTTATGGGAGGAAGTAGTCAGATATACAACTTGAATTTTGTTTGCTGTGTAAAAAACATCTACCCAACCTTTAAATGTTTAAATATATTTTAATAAATTGTACAAAACATTATTTCGAAAACATGTGAATCATAACAAGAAATATTCCCAATTCAAGCTATTCTAAAGCATTTTACTCTACTATCATGACAAAAGCTTAATGGAGCTAATCAATAACTTGTAAAAGTAAATTCATCATAAAATGTTTTCAAAATTTGTTCTCACTTTTGCAGAAATGTAAATAATAAACAGTGCTTAAGTACAAGTGGAAGTTAGCCCCCACTCTTCGTTTAAGCACTTTACTTAATTATTCTAATGATTTAAATACTTTATGAAGAAATAACTTCCTGCATCACTGTGATTTTTACAATATTAAAGATGCACTACGGAACTTTTTGTGTGGAACAGAGCATGTCAACAGTTAGGTCTAAAAAATAACAGCATTGTGCTCTTTTCACATTACATTTGTCAGTCCAGCTCACTTGAAATCAATTCAAACAATAATATTGAAGTTAAAACAAGTTACCCTGTTTTTTTGATTAAAGTAAAAGTATACAGTATATATATTTTTAGGTAATGAGATGCTATATTTTTTCTGTTTGTCAAATTAAAATTGATGAGTGAGCATTTAGCTTAGCTGTAATTTCAATCAATTCAACTGCCTAAAACACTGAATTAAAAAAAAAAAAAAATTGTTAACAGAAAATGTCAATTAAATCCAACAACTTTAAATCTGCTCCAACACCTTATCTTTAAAACAGTTTAGTGAGAGCACTACTGTCTACCTAGAAAATGTAGTCTTAGGCAGGGTCAGTTTTACAGTGTGTATGATTTAAAAGAATAAAACATTTGTCTTTTTTTTTTACCTCAGATTCTGTGTTGGGGGGCGGAGTCTCGGTGGGCTCGCAGCAGTGAGGAGTGCAGCAGTATGGCCACAGCGGCAGAAACGTCTCATCTACTGTCCAGCCCGAAAGATCGCTCACGTCATGGGAGAACTTCAGGTCCTGGTAAGACAGCTGCTCCTCATAGAAAGCCTGGACACATTTATTTTACTGTTTTAAAGCATATACAGCAAACAAAAATTAAAAATGGTTTGTGTACCTCCTCCATGAAGTCCATTTCTGCCCTGGTCAGTGTGGAGAAATCTGGCTCCATGTCCATGATCCACTGGGAGCTAAGCTGTCGGTTTAGCCCTCTCTTTGGGGTTGATTCTGGGTAAGGGTTGGTCACTCGTGTCCCAGGCTTCAATGACATTAGGACAGGCCCTGAAAGGCAAAAACATGTGTTTGATATAGCTACTTTATTTATGTTGCAATGACAAAAACAGGATTGAGTCTAAGCCATCTACATGTATTTATGGAATCACTGGGTAGATTTACACAATCTCAATATCTCAATAATTATCTTTTTGTTGCTGTATGTTTACTTAGCCAAGAGAAATCTAATCTTCAAAAAGTTCTTGGAGGATTTTTTAAATATATTTTGATTTTGCATATAAGCATCTTTTCTTTAATCATAATTTTCTTGAAAAGACTTGAAACTAAAAGCAGACTTGGACTCGACTTGGACTTATGGAGCACTGGTTTAGGACATGACTTGGGCTTGTCTCTACGACTTGAGATTTACTTGAGGCTTGCAAAACGGTTACCTGGTCCCACCTCTGGTAAACAGGTGTCTATAGTAACAGTAGTAAGTACTGTATTTGTTTTTTGTAATACCAAAAATAGACTAGGATAAAACATGATTTCGTAATTTATATGTCTTTGATGCACTAAATAAATAATACAAATCTATGTTTTACTTTGGACAGTTACTTTGCCTAGTGGAAGGCCTTCTTATATTTTTTTGCACAATGTAGCATACCACATAGCTTTTACTATTAATAATGTTCAGTGGTAAGGTTTTAACTTTGTACTTTTACATTTCACACCCTAGAAATGTGTACATTGCACCTTAAAGTAGTTAATGCAAAAAAATGCTTTCAGTTTTAGGCATGCAGAGTGAGCCAAATTAGTTTTCTTTTTGCTCTGACCTCTGTTGACCCCTGAGAGCCACTCTTGAGCCGTCATGGCCGCCTGGTTTCCTGCAGTCAGTGGATACAAGTCTTCATGGAAAACACCAGGCTGGAAGTGATACAAAGTGTTTATTTCCACATTCAAGCAGAATCTCTGCCTGGAATGTTTTACAGTGTGATAATCAACCTTGCATTTGTTCACTTACAAAAAACAAAAGACAATATGATACCCCAGCTTTAAAAGCTGAAATTTATGTTTTTCCAGGGTGTTCTTGGAACAGTAAAGATGTGTAAGATTTCAGACAACACAGAGAGACAAGAGCATCACGCACCTCTTTCCTGGGAACGATCATTGACAAAGGCTGCACCAGATCTTTGACACAAATCAGGCGATAAAACCTGTAAACTTCACAAGCCTTTACGTTCAACCCACGTTTTGGCATCACTCCTGAACAAAGAAATATACGGGCATTAATAATGATTAGATATTATTATTTTATATTTCTGCTGACTTGTGCAGAGAAGCAGTCCTCTCACCCAGGCCTCTCTGAGGCAACAGGGATCTGAACTCTGTGAGGAACCTAAGGTAAGGCTTTTCGATGCTCAGCTCGTAGAACCGAATATTCCCATCTCCCTACGACACACAAACACACCACATATTGGCACCTTTGAAATATTACAACCAGAAGACTTATTTTCAGTTGATAAAGATAATATAAAAAATAGTTTCGACACAGAATACTATAAATGAGAGATTGATTAAGTGTTTGTTTTTTCTTAGGGCTTTTTTGAGGCAGTTTCAGACTAAGTGTTTAGACCAGTATATCATAATTTCAATATTGCTATATTTGAACTTAAAACCATGTTGTTTATCTACTAATAAAAGGGAATCTGCTTTTTCCCCCTTAAAATAAGTGTGTATACAGGTTCTGTCCCACCCAGAAGGTTCCCACCTTTCCTGCCAGGTAGAGCATGTTTGTGTCCGGGTCATAGAAGGGGAACAGGACTCCAGCCGCTCCGTCCAAATCCTCCTCGAACAGCGGCTCTGACAGGTCTTCCTGGAAATTACACTTTATTATGGGGGTGCTCTGGGATAAATGTTTATTTATTTGATTTTCTAACAAATTTGTTTGCTAAATCAACAATCATGTGATGTCCTCTGAGATAACTGCTGTTGTGAGCTTGGGCTATACAAATAAATTGAATTAAATTAAATTGAAGATTTGGTTTACCTCAAAGTTGTCATGATAAATGTTTAAGCTCAATTTAAATACTATATGCTTACAAATAAATAATGGTGTAATAGCTGTTTAATTAGCCTTTTAAGCAACAAAGAAGCAATTTGTGTCATTTCAGTCCCTTGCAGTCTTCTCTATTTATGAGTTCTGTAACGGCACGGCGGTTGCATTTAAATGAACAACCCCACACATTTCATTTGATCTCATACTACTCATTTATAAAATCTTTGTGCGTAAACAAACTTCTGACCGGGTCCCACAGCACAATCTGCCTCTGGTTCCAGGGAGAACAGCCGGTGGAGAGGAGCATCTTCTCACTGATGAACAGCACTTTACTGACTCTGTGTGGCCCTCTGTTAGACACTTGGAGAATCTTTCCTGTACGCGGATCAAGGATTCGGATGCGTCTGTCTTTGGAGACCACTGCCAGAGCGCTGCCGTCTCTGCTGAAGCTCACAGACAAGAGCAGGGCCTCAGAAGGACAACAGTACAGCAGGGGCATCATGACCACTCGCACTGGAGACCTGAGCACTGTCCCGGGCTGAGAGAGGTCCCACAAGAGCACCTGCACAGAGACAACACTGAGAAGAGGAACAAATATGTCTTAAAGGGTAAATATTACACAAAACTTGAATTGCTGCTAACAGATTTCTTATAGTCAGGAGCTACACTTTTTGTCTCTCTCGTTCTCGATAAAAAGAAGACGAGGTTACCTGGACTCACCTTGTAGTCATAGGCAGAACTCAGCAGCAGGTTTTCGGCCGTAGGGTGCCACTCGATGATGGCCACACGTCTGGAGTGACCCATCAGAGTCTTAGTAGCCCAGGTCAGGTCCTGTTGTACCCCATTCACTGGGATGTCCCAAATCTTCACCTAAACTCACATTTAGAGAGAACTTGTTATGTAATATCAACTTTTATGCATTATGACTATGCATCAAGCTATTTCAAACAATTTTTTATTGTTACATTTCCTCATTAAATTTCCCTGACAAAAACTACCCGTATTTGACAGCATAACCAAAACAGTTAGAGTAACATACAGTGCAGTCTTCAGAGCAGGATGCAATGCAGTGATCGTCAAAAGGGTTCCACTTTACATCCAGCACCTGAGCTCTGTGGCCACATACTCGCGGGTGCAGAGGTTCCACCCGGCCTGTCTGCAGGGACACACATCTCATAAGAACCCGTGCACATCACTCTTGAATCATCTCATATCTGAAAACAAACAAACTGTGACGCACTGGAAATATTAACGACAAAAAGAACATTGTAGCACGCTTTTTAGAGAGAAATCAAGCATTCTAGAATGAATCAAACTCAATTTGTACTCTAAATTTACAAATATAAAATTTATAATTTTTATAGAACTTTTACATAGGCTTCATGCCAAAATGATTTTAGGTCCCTAAAACTCTTTTTTTTTTAAAATTACCTTATTTCAAAACACAAAATATAACAAATCAAGTGTGTCAAACAACACATTTTAGGCAGAAATTAGATGTTTTTCTTTTGTGCAGAGCTTGTTATCACTAACTATAGCCTCTTAGTCATCAGAATCTAAAACTATACAGTTTCACAAAGAGTCAAAATATTTCTTTATGCTTCAAATGGTTCGGAAACAGTTTCAGTTTGAATTTTAGACAATTTTAACACAATAAGTCATTGACCTCCGACCTGCCCATCTACCTATAGAGCTTGTCACACTTCAGTAGAATTTTCATTTGGCCTAATGTCACACCAATGGAGATTTTCACACACTAACTATAATGAAATTAATGTTCATTAAAAACATACTCCAACACTGGAAAAGGATAAACTACAGTGTTTGCCAGAAGTGATCCTTCAGTTTATCGACTTGTTCTACGACTATTGTTAACTCTTTTTTTGCATAGTTTTGGCTATTATTTACTAATCCTTGTCAGATCTTTGTGTATGCAAGAACCAGTTGTATGCAAGAACCAGTTAAACAATGTTGTAGTTATCACTTACATGAGTGATGGGCAGCACCAGGAATGCCCCCCCACCCGAGCACTCTGTCACCACGGCGATGAAGGCGGGGTTAACAGCACAGCAGTGGGTGTCGTGAACGCTGCGTGTGATTGGCAGCCCGTCAAAACTCTGGCCTCGAGACGCAGGCTTTCCAAAAACATGACGAAACTTTGAGCCCCGGAAAGAGGAGCGTGCTGACATCTGAGAAATACAGACTGAACGTTTAGTCATCGTGATTCCTCAGCTATTACGCACATTTCAGCTATAGTTTTACATAGCCTAGAGGTTTTTTTTTTTCAGACTATAACTGATAAAAAAACCGAAATAAAAATAACCAATATGACATGCATCTAAAGAGTGTCAGAACTTTTACATTGATATAATAAAGAAAATATTATTGATTGACATAATATTTTCCTCGACTAAAACTAAAATGTATAATTGTATTTGACCAAAATCCGTGCAACAGGTTCACCAAAGGCAAAGAAAAAACGTCCCATACAATTAGGCTGTTTTACTAATCAATTGAACAATGATGTTTATATTTGTAAAAGAAATACTTTTATTGTACATGGATGTTTAAAAAAACTCTTCCCTTTTGTTCTTTCTCTCCCTGACTCTTTCTCATCTCTCTTGCTCACGTTCTTCTCTCCCTCTCTCTTTCTCTCTTTACTCTGTCTTGCTCACTCTCTCTGACTCTCTCTCTCTTTCTGTCTCTCTTTTTTTTTCTCTCTCTTTATCGCTCTTGCTCTCTTCTCTCTCTTGCTCATTTTCTATCTCTTTCACCCTCTCTCTGTCCCTCTCTCTTTATCCCTCTCTCCTCTCTCTGACTCTCTCTCCTCTTTTGCTCTCTCTTTCTCTCTCTCGCTCTCCTCTCTTGCTCATTCTTTCTGACACTCTCTTCTCTCTTGCTCATGCTCTCATCTCTCTTTCTCTTTTCTCCCCTCTCTCTGTTTCTTTCTTTCTTTCTCGCTCTTGCTCTCTCCTCTCTTGCTCATGCTCTCGTCACTTTCTATCTCTTTCTTTCTACTCTCTGTGTTTCTCTCTCTTTTTTGCTCTTGCTCTCTTCTCTCTATTGCTTACTCTCTTTCAGATTCCTTCTCTCCTCTCTCTTGCTCGTTTTCTTCTTTCTCTTTCTCCCTCTCTCTATCCCTCTCTCTTTATCCCTATCTCTCCTCTCTCTCTCTCTCTCTCTCTCGCTCTCTCTCTCTCTCTCTCTCTCTTTCTCTTTCTCACCCTTTCTTAATTTAACTTACTGGCCTTATGACTTTTTTGGTCTTTGTTTTAAAAGGTGTTTTAGACCAGTGGTTTACTTTTTTTTTTTTTAATTCACTCTGTTAAATTTGACACTTTTACTTTAGAAGGAAAAACTGTAATTGTTGTGTTTTTCTTCCCGTAACTAACGCCCCCCAGATTGAAAACCAGAAAGTCCAGAAAATGACTGACTGAAATCCAATTATGCTATTTTTTAAATTACTTTTCATTAGTCAAAAAAAGGCCTGCTGCTTGAAATAAGAAGAAACAAGTTGTCTGGAAACTTGATTAAAAAGTGATTGAAGATGGATAATTTATAAGATTATAAAACCAATAATAATAGGTGGGTGCATTATTGATGAGAGTGGACAAAGTAGCTGCTAAATTTCCATCTCACACTGTTATTACATTATGTACGTCTCAGGAGCTCATGCTGACAAATCCCTCCTTGTCTCTTTAAATATTCATAGATTACATACACTCTTTCTGTTGTTACAAAGTCCTGCTGACCTTTGGCCTTTACAGGGGCAATTTACTGCAGTGAGAAAGGCAAACTGAACTAAATGCTACACATGTTCTGTTACTCTCAAGTAGTTGTAAGAGTCCTCTTATTTTCAATTTAGTATTGTTTTTTTTTTCCAAGAAACAGAACGGCTACTAATTGTCTTTATCGCAGTTGAGTTCTTCACTGTGACCTGTCAGGAGCAGTCATGACTTCAGTTCAGTGCCAGGGACTGTTTGTATGCAAGTTGTAGTTTAAATGATTAAATTATAGGAATTTAAGTTACATCTTTGTCCACAATTAGCTGAAAAGTACACTATGCAACTGGCCAATTCACAGTGCTTTTTTGTAATTTGTATTAATTCACCTGGCATCATAACATTCAGTTTTAAAACGGAGCTGGCAAATTTGATGTTAAAGTTGCACCATGTAACTTTCTGGAGGTGAAAAGTCAACTACAAGCTAAAGCTATATTTAATACAGGGGGTGCCAAAGTCAATTTGATCAAGGGCCACATGTGCATCATGGTTGTGATGTGACTTTGCTAATGTTTGACAAAAGTCTCGATATCTCTCTGTATTTGATTTTTGTTCATTTATTAAAACATGAACTACACTTTAAGTTTCAAACAAATCATTGTATTAGGTTAAGGCACTCACATTACTCCTGGTGCTAAAACAAGATTAATATAAGCCTTATAAGATCATGTGGACCACATGAAATGACGTGGAAGGCTACATCTGGCCCCCGGGCCTAGTGTCACACCTGCTCACAGTAAGGATGCATATTAATATCATTTATTTTGTGCGTCACAAACATATCAAACTCTTCACTTTTTGTCAAAAAGTTACACCGTTTGTTTGATCTATCCAACTGAAACAAACCTGTCACAGTTCAGAATATTCTTAAAAAAATAAAAAATAAAATAAAAATCCGGATAAAATTTAAGTAGTTAAAATTCGTATGAAAAGCCTCAAGCAATGCTAAAATTTAACATTGATGATTCATAATTTCCCAAAATGTTATGCAGGTCTGTGTTCTCCATCTGAAATTGTGACACAATCAATTTTTTTTTTAGCGTAAACACAGTGTAAAAGAACAAATACAACACTAGTTGTGCTCAAAGTAGTTATGAATGGGTCCATTAGAGGTCAGAGTTCAATGGTGAATATAGTCTGTAGCTGTTAATTGGTTAAGTATGAACAAAGCGATATTCTCTAACTGTGTTTTTCCAACTTTGACTGGTGGCACACTTCTTTTGTTGAAAGTATTAAGTGGCTCATTATCTATAAAAAAAACCCAACAAAAAAACAAAGCAAAAAAACAATCATAAGCTTGTTATAAAAATTACCCAATTAAGAAAACAAAAGTGTAACTATTGTTCGTGTGATGATCTGACATTTGAATTTTGCTATAATAGCCATAGTTTTTGTGTTAATTTGTTCAGATGTTTGCTCTGCCTCTGGACACTTCAAAATAGCAAATTATTACAATTTTCTGTAAATTTGCAAACTCAAAGTGGAATTCTTCTCAAGGCACACAAGACAATCTCTAAAAAGCACAATCATTTTGAGGCACATGTTGAAAATCAAGGCTCTAGAACTGTATGTAATTTTCCTCATGCATGTTTCAATGTTATGTTTATTTGAAAATTGTTGTTTACCTCAAATCCAGACGCATGCAGGGATCACGGTTGGCCAACTTGTCACAGTAGATACATTTTCCTCGCAGTGACAGACACGTTCTTGAGTGTGCTTTGCTGACAAGCGTCTTCTCCCTGTGTTGTTGCGTTCACCTCTGATCCATGACGTCTCCGCATTAACCGCGCTCTTTATGCACCGCTGGACACACACAAACCCCCTCCACATCTGATACTCATTCACAAAACCCAGGGAACCCGAAGGCACAAGTTTGTTTACTATTATACTTTAGATCTCTATGAGAAAATTCAAACAGCTACCGGTATAACTCTTTTTACTGGATTGTTCATTTGAAATACTCTCCAGCAAATATAGAAGCTTTAGCTGGGAAAATCCAAACTAATATCTCTAATATCTTTTTCAAGCGACTAAAATATATATAAAAGCGAGAACCTCTGACTTGGTGCAGTATTGGCACTTAAAGGTGCTGCAGAAAGCAAAAAAAAACTTACATTGTCTGATGATAAAATGAAATGAAATAAGATCATAATGGCAATGTTTTTTTTTTTTTTTTTGCATAATCCTAAAGTGCTTTTATGCTATGTTATGGAAATTTGAATCTGTTAAAAATCAAGATCCTTAGAGAAGTTATCTTAGCTTAAAAGTATTGTTTATGTACAACTAGTACAATTATGCATAATTGAAAGCCCTGTCCTTGGTCCTTGTCCTTCAGGTCTGGTCTCTGTCCCCAGTCTGTCCCGCCTCCTTATTAACACTTTTACAAAAGCAGCATGATGAACAATGGCTAGTTTCACACCTCAGTCTGTAGCAGATATCTCACAGACAGGTAAAGAAGACAAGATTTTCCATAACCGCTACACGCATATTATTGTTGGTCTTATTATTTTTTTTTTCTTGTTTTTAAATTTCCTTTTTGTTGGAATTTCTTTCTTGAAGGAGGAGCTTGTTGTACATGTTTTTAAAAAAAATATATTAAGCCCAGTTTAAGCACTTATGTGATGAAACAAAGACAAACAGAAAGCCTATGTTTGGAATCGCAGGGCATTGATCAAGTCCAATCAGCTGTCAGTCTATTGCCTCTGCACCTTTAGTAATGCATTTCACATCATCCATCAAGGATTTGTAATGGCAACTTCAGCTAATTAAATTAATTAACCTTTACCATACTATATCATTTCTGGACGCTGTTACCTTTCACAAACTTTGAACTACAGCTTCACAACGATATGTCTAAATTATAGATTTTCATTGACTTTCAACGAGTGAAACCTATTTACAGTATGTGTTTATTTTTTGCCACAACCTATATTCAAGTGCGCTCAATAGTATGAAAAAAAGCTAAATAAAAAAAAAAACCCTACAAGTAAGTGCAATACAATTTTTGTCTTTATTAGTATACATTTATACTCAGATTAGGTATTATAATATAAAAAACACTACCTTATTTTGATGTATGTCACATTTTGATAAACACTACATGCTTTGTGAACTTTAAAAGCAAAAAATGATTTAGACATCTCCATAATAATAGTGCAGCATTTGGCTATATACAATTATGTTTCGGTAATGTTGGTGCAAATCATGACAACAGAATGCATTCTTAGTTTCAGAGCTTGAGGTGGTGGTGGTGATGTTGGCAGCATTTGGTGTGTTTCTACATTCATCGTTCTTTGTGGTAATATTAGTAGTAACAGTATTGGTAGCAGTAGTGATTGGTGGGGAAGTTGTCTTTGATAAGGTAGTAGTAGAAGATGGGGTGGTAGTTCCAGCTACTTTGGTTGTTGCAGGTAGGATGGTAGTGGTTGGTGGAGTGGAAGTGGCAGATGGAGTGGTATTTGCAGGTGGGGTGGTTGTTGCAGGTGAAATTGAAGTAGTAGGTGAAGTGGTAGTTGCAGATGGGGTGGTAGTGGTAGGTGGAATGGAAGTGGCAGATGGAGTGGTAGTTGCAGGTGGGGTGGTTGTCGCAGGTGGGATGGTAGTGGTAGGTGGAGTGGAAGTGGCAGATGGAGTGGTAGTTGTAGGTGAAATTGAAGTGGCAGGTGGGATGGTAGTTGCAGGTGGGGTGGTTGTTGCAGGTGTGGTGGTAGTGGCAGGTGGGATGGTAGTGACAGGTGGAGTGGAAGTGGCAGATGGAGTCGTAGTTGCAGGTGAAATTGAAGTGGCAGGTGGGATGGGAGTTGCAGGTAGGATGGTAGTTGCAGGTGGGGTGGGAGTTGCAGGTGTAGTGGTAGTGGCAGGTGTGGTGGTTGTTGCAGGTGGGATGGTAGTGGTAGGTGGAGTGGAAGTGGCAGATGGAGTCGTAGTTGCAGGTGAAATTGAAGTGGCAGGTGGGGTGGTTGTCGCAGGTGGGATGGTAGTGGTAGGTGGAGTGGAAGTGGCAGATGGAGTCGTAGTTGCAGGTGAAATTGAAGTGGCAGGTGGGATGGGAGTTGCAGGTAGGATGGTAGTTGCAGGTGGGGTGGGAGTTGCAGGTGTAGTGGTAGTGGCAGGTGTGGTGGTTGTTGCAGGTGGGATGGTAGTGGTAGGTGGAGTGGAAGTTGCAGATGGAGTGGTAGTTGTAGGTGAAATTGAAGTGGCAGGTGGGATGGTACTTGCATGTGGGGTGGTTGTTGCAGGTGTGGTGGTAGTGGCAGGTGTGGTGGTAGTGGCAGGTGGGATGGAAGTGGTAGGTGGAGTGGAAGTGGCAAATGGGGTGGTAGTGGCAGGTGAAATTGAAGTGGCAGGTGAAATTGAAGTGGCAGGTGGGGTGGTAGTGGCAGGTGGGATGGTAGTGGTAGTTGGAATGGAAGTGGCAGATGGAGTCGTAGTTGCAGGTGAAACTGAAGTGGCAGGTGGAGTGGTAGTGGCAAGTGGGGTGGTAGTTGCAGGTGTGGTGCTAGTGGCAGTTGCAGTGGTTGTTGCAGGTGGGGTTATTGGTGAAGGTGGGATGGTAGTGGCAGGTGGGATGGTAGTGGTAGGTGGAGTGGAAGTGGCAGATGGAGTGGTAGTTGCATGTGGGGTGGTAGTTGCAGGTGTGGTGCTAGTGGAAGGTGCAGTGGTTGTTGCAAGTGGGGTTATTGGTGAAGGTGGGATGGTAGTGGCAGGTGTGGTGGTAGTTACAGCAGGTGTCTTGGTGGTTGTTGCAGGTAGAGTGATGGTTGCAGGTGGGGTGGTAGTTGCCTGTGGGGTAGTTGCTGCTCCTCCTCCAGGCCCCCCTGCTGCTCCACCTCCTCCAGCTCCCCCTGCTGCTCCTCCTCCAGCTCCCCCTGCTGCTCCTCCTCCTCCAGGCCTTCCTGCTGCTCCACCTCCTCCAGCTCCCCCTGCTGCTGCTCCTCCACCGCCAGCTCCCCCTGCTGCTCCTTCTCCTCCAGCTCCCCCTGCTGCTCCTCCAGCTCCCCCTGCTGCTCCTCCAGCTCCCCCTGCTGCTCCTCCTCCTCCAGGCCTTCCTGCTGCTCCACCTCCTCCAGCTCCCCCTGCTCCTCCTCCTCCAGGTCCCCCTGCTGCTCCTCCTCCTCCAGCTCCCCCTGCTGCTCCTCCTCCTCCAGCTCCCCCTGCTCCTTCTCCTCCAGCTCCCCCTGCTGCTGCTCCTCTTCCTCCAGCTTTTGTGGTGGTGGTGGTGGTGGTAGTAGTAGTAGTAGTAGTAGTAGTAGTAGCAGTAGCAGCAGGATGAGTTGCTGTTACACGTGGTGTGGTAGTTGCAGGTAGGGTGGTTACCGCAGTTGTGGTATTTGGAGAAGTAGTAGTTGTAGAAGTTGGTGGACAGTTACAGTGGTTCTGGTCATTAAATTCTGGATAAAATTCAGTGACTGTAGTGTCAGGAGGGCAATGACTTTCAGGAAACAGCACAAATTTAGAAGTCTTTCTAAATTTCAGCTGGTTTAAAGGTTCAGTCTCCATGTATTTGCTTACATCTGCCACATTGTTGCCCCAGTGTGCACTCGCAATCCACTTACGTTTTTTGCTGCTGTAACAACAAAAGGCGGACCACATTGCAGAAGGAATATTTGTCTGATTGTTCAGCCAGTGATTTCCTGTCTCAGCTCCAGTCACCAAATATCCTTCAATTTTGTTATTATTATTAATGCAAAATTTTTCCATTACACATTTGACACAGTTCTCCATTTTGTTCCAGCTTCCCTTGCTAAAAGTTGCCTCCTGTGGACAGTGTTAGTCATTGTGAAAGTTGAGATCTTGTCATTTTCAGAAAAAGCATAAGAATATGAAAATAAATGCCCTCTGTTGTAGCTTGGATTAGTTATATAACTGTTGTTGCTTGACTGTTGCTGACACTGGCCTGGAACCATATTTTCTTCAAGCTGCAAGGGAAAAAAAAAAAAAAAAAAAAAAAAATATATATATATATATATATATATATATATATATATATATATATATATATAAAAAACCATTAACCCTATCAAATTTGTTATCACTACAAGTACCACCATTCGCAATCACCAAAACACTAAACATTGAACTAGCTTTTTTGTTACCACTTGTATTATAGTTATTATTACTACGACTGCGAATACCATAAGAAGTACCACTAAGTGCTATATTATAAAGTGCTCACTGCATAAGGTACCATTGTACAGTATTATATTTACTGTTATGCAACAAATCAGTTTAAAATTTACTGAATTGTTTTTTTCCAAACATACCTGTGGCTCAATGATCCATGTGACATCAGGACGTGTGATTGTAGCCTCTCCTGTGAACTTGTATGCTGAAAACACAGGAATGCTGCTCCTAGTGTCATAAAGAGAAAAAAATCTGCGTCGATTCTCATACGTTTGGCAGATTGGTTTGTATCGTTTCTGATCTTTTATCTCCCCATCCTCTAACACTCCAGGGATCTGTGGAGGAGACCCGTGGAGGAAAAACTCATTACATTTAGACACAGAGTGCACCACTTCGGCCTCAGAGTGGGACCAAAGGAGCACACCCAACAGCAGGAGACACTGTGTCTCCATCTCTAGACAACCAGAAGAATGTGGTGCTTACAAGGATGTTTAAAGGCTTAGTTATACCAAACTTCTTCTTTTATCATTTCCCTTTTTGCACTTTCAATTTTGCAATCAATCTTTTGAGAACCAAAATAAATTCCTAGAAGTTTACCAAGTTGAATGGAACAATGAAAAGCACACACACACGCACATTTACAGTATGTTGTTTTATATTTCATGGGGACATTACATTGACATTTGTTCTATGGATCGTTACCCTAACTACGGCGCTCCATTGTACTCACAAAAAATAAATATTTATCGTAATTACGAGATAATATCTCTACGAGAAATGTGCAGCAGTTTTTCTATGGCTCCAGCGCATGGATGTATTATACTTCCATGCTCCAGCGTCTGGTGAGAGAAGTGCTGCACATTTGCTACACTTCCGCATGGAAGAGTAGCAAGAGTAAAAATTAAAAAAATAAATAAATAAGGAAATTTTGGGTTAATTGTTTTTACCATTTTGATGAATTGTCTATTTTTGATCACATAGATGTGAGGATTCAGTTTTAGAACTCAACCATTGCTGTATTTTTAAGCTTTATTTGTCAATCTTTTTTCACAAACAGCAAATTGATGTAAATAACAAATGTTTACTTCAAGGACTACACAAGTGTTGAAATTAGAGAAATGCAAGAATATATATGCTTTAAACACTTGGAATTCCTTAAAAACATTGTCTTCATCTTTGTGGTTGAACAACATTATGACTTTTGATCCATTGTTGTTGTTGTTTTTGGTTTGTTTTTTACCACCGTCTTCTCTCCATGCTATCTGTGACAGCACTGAAATATTTACAGCTTGCTGGATATAACTGAAAACTAACGTGAATGAAATGGTAACATGTGGAAGACTCAACAAAAATGGGCCCACATCGTACAATCTTAAATGTTCACTAGATTTTACTGAAAAGTGTTAAAACAAGAAACATAGATCATGAAACTTGTCCCTAAATCCCAAATGTAAAGAAATAAAGACATAAGCAGTTGTCAGTTTACATTACTTTAAAAGAGAAGGTTTCAGACACACAGCTGAACACAATAGTTTTTGTAAGCCACAATTTACATCTTTAGGAAAATGGCATTCAGTAAAACTGAAACATTGAATCCAGCAGGAGGCCGGTCCTGGGGTACTCAGAGTAAGGTACTAACATGTTTGAGATGTTTTCTGATATTTGGTCAGCCTAAAAACTTTTCAAAAACACTGGAGAAAATTACACTTACATTACATTCTTTACATTACATTTCAAAGTGGTCTTTTTATTGTGGCCTTAGTCCACTGTACAATTGTGTCCACCTGAAATCTCCTAAATTGTGTTGTAGTGTGGTGCAATGTTAAATCAGTTTGACTGTATATTGTCAAACTAAATATTTTATTTTTTATATAGATTCAAGAATTTCAAGACATTTTGTTTATACCAGTGATTCCCAAAGTGGGGTTCATTGCTCCTGGACGTCCTCAGGTCGTTCACACAACAAGCATGACAAAAAAATCAAGTTTGAAACTACATTATGTCCTTTCTTTGATCTACAGGCATTATTTTTGCTGTTTTTGCAACTCAATTTGAAAAGAAATACATTCTACATTATTTTGAATAGAATGTGAAATATAACTGAGGGGCCTCGGGCAATCTTTGAGACAACAGCTTGCTTATATAAATTATATATTTGATTCAATCTCTAGTTAAAGGCAAGGCAAGGCAAGGCAAATTTATTTGTATAGCACAATTCATACACAAAGCAATTCAAAGTGCTTTAGAAGGCAGGAAAATGCATCCAAATTACAATACAACATTATTAAAAATTTAAATAATCAGCATAAAATTTACTCTAAAAGAAGTAAAGAAATAAAGAGTGCAGACAAAGTATTTCAGTCATATGCACAGATAAAAAGAAATGTTTTGAGCCTAGATTTAAACATTGTCACAGTGGAGGCCTGTCTTACATCTTCTGGAAGACTGTTCCAGGTCTTAGCTGCATAAAACTGAAAGCACAAACATAACATAAGAAAGACATCACTGACACTGCATTAGCTATTAGCTACAGGTTTTACAAAAAATCTATAGCCCTATGCAACTTTTTATATACTCATACAGTGAATGAGCCCTGTTTCTTAAGCTCTTTATGACACTTGTAATCATGTACTTACTATCATCATTGTAATTCGAGTTATAGACTGTGCATTGAAGCTGTTTACTTTCAAATAGTCAGACTTTAGCGTTAGCATTGACAGACAAACACATCTTTTATAAACACACTTTGGTCCTTTGGTGAAATATTATCTTCTTGTGTAAAGTATTTAAAATGTTTTCAGAGAAAATCACCAATTGCTTACTGTTCACTGATCTTTAGTAATTTTTCATTTTAGACTGAGGCAGTGAAAACCTCATAGGAATGAACTAAACAGGAAATGAACCTGCCAGCAAGATGTTAGCATTTTTGAAAAAAAAATACTCTTGTGCACACAGTCAATTGTCAGCTGTTTTTTCATCGACCGACTTATCATTGGGTGTTTCATCTTCAGACATGTTATTCTTGGGGCTGTATCATCAGGTGCTTTATTGTCGGGCATTTTATCATTTGCTGTTTTATCGTCGGACACTTTATCATTGAGCACATTATCGTTGGGCGTTTTATTGTCCGGAGCTTTATCGTCTGGCATTTTATCATTGGGCCCTTATTTGTCTGATATGTTATCGTTGAGTGCTTTATCGTCAGGTGTTTTATTGTCGAGTGTTTTATCGTCGAGTGTTTTATCATCGGGCGTTTTATCGTTGAACGTTTTATCATTGAGTGCATTATCGCCGATCGTTTTATCATCAGGTGCGTTATCGCCAGCAGTTTTATCGTCAGCCGCTTTATCATCGGACGTTTTATCATTGAGCACATTATTGTTGGGCGTTTTATTGTCAGGTACTTCATCGTCGGGCGTCTTGTCGTCAGGTGCTTTATCGTCAGGCACTTTATCGTCGGGCGTTTTATCGTCAGGTGCGTTATTGCCATCAGTTTTGTCATCAGGCGCTTTATCGGCTGCCGTTTTATCGTTGAGTGTGTTATCGCCAGGAGTTTTATCATCGGGAGTTTTATCATTGAGGGCATTATCGTTGGGTGTTTTGTCGTCAGGCGCTTTATCGGATTGGAGCTGAAAGTCCAAAACCTGGATGATCTAGTGGAGGAATTCATGTAAAGAAGAGAGGGTTCCAATAGTTTTCCCCATGGCTGCTGTGTGGCAGTCCAACTTGCCTATGGCCTACAGGTGATATTCGCTCATATGCCCATGCTATCATCCGCGCTGAACTTATATTCTTGCTTGAGCTGTCATATATATACGTTAGAGACGCTTAATATTGTTTGGTGACTTCAGAAGTGATAGATTATTTACTTATATTCTCACCATACTGCTTCTATATTACTCAATCAGCAACCAATGAGAAGAATTCTGGATTAGTTTATTTTAAGTGAAATGCCCGTTACTTCGATTTTTGTACTGGTAAGATGTTTTTAAATAACTCCTTCTGCATTTTTATCATATGTGGACCTCTCTTCCATATAGAAGGTCTGAGGAACTTCTTCACCGTTTTAGATCTAGAGATCGAGAGATGATGTTTTAATCCAACTTTAGGTACGTTTATCCGAATCATGTCTACTCTCCATAGTTAAAGCCCCTTAATGTGAGTGTTTCCCGTGCGTGCATTAGGTATTGATGAGATGGACACTTTGCATTTTTTTGTTCTTCCTTGTCTTAATTGATATAAGAGGGTCGCTTACAGCCTCTCGTGGATTAACTAATCTTTGGATTCTACGTGACCTTTCCTTTCACTTCCAACTGCTGTAACAGAGACAAGCACAACATCCTCTAGGAAAATAGGGTGCTTCTTAAAAATTCACCTAGATAATTTAATATGTTTCAACTTAAATTCTACTATAGAGCATGATTATAGAGATAAGGGTCACAGTCTTCTTCCCCACATCTGTGCTCGCTGAAGTTTCATTTTGATTGCTGTCTCCTTGTCTTTGTCTTAGCGTCTTGCTAAGCTCCCTTGCTGCTTTCCTCACTCTCAGGAAAAACACACAAAAGACAACAGTTACCACTTTATTTTGTCAGATGACGCACACTTTTGACAATGCGTTGTGTGCGGCTTTTAACCACTCGGAACAGGTCGACTGGTCTGGGGACCTTCTCCCGGAGAAAGTGATTACTCGGTCTACTTGCGTACCGAACCGACTTACGCGCGTGTGCTCTTACATGCCTGCCTTGCGTTTGCATTAATACATATTACACTCAAACACGGTCCTCTGCCTGGACTGTACACATCATACATACGAGAAGATGGTACTTATAATACTCTGCCGAGACTCCTTTTTTCTCGCATGCTCAATGTGCTCTTTTATTTCCCAAGTTCTCTCGAATAAAGTCCTTGATCACACCAGGAATAGGCCCTATTCTGATAATATACGAATTGTAACATTTGGTTTGTCTTGGCAGAATTTTTGGTCTCATCCTTAAGACATGCTATGTTGTGGCATACGAGGAGCTTAAGTGTGATTTTTTCTCGTTTCCAGCGTTGCCCTCTGTCTATGTGAGAGTTAGTTCGATCTGACCTATTTGTTCCGCTGTCTTTGAGTTGGTCGTTTTCTAGTTAAACAAAAGATAAAAGTGTTGACATCTTATCTTCTTGGGTTTCACCTAGCAAACTTGTTTTGAGAGCGGCTGGTGAAAAAATAAAAAGCAAGCCCAGTCAAAACTTATATCTCTTCGAGTTTTGACAAAACAGCTTTTTGTCGGGAATGTACACTCTGTCGATTTAAGTCCTGAGATGTATAGTGTCATTGTATCTTTGTGAGTTACTTGCCTGTATTGCTGTGGTATACGTATGCTCCTGTTTTCTCCACAATGGAGATGAGTTTGTGTCAGAGTTGTGCGTCTCTAATGTACTTAATGGTGTATGCAGAGATCTATTTTTGGGTGATGTGCGCATATCTGACAGGTGATCGTCTATCTGGTCATATATGTTTATTTGACAGAATACGCACTTTTGTGGTTTGTCAATGTCTCATAAGAGCAATCATATACCAAGCAGTTATAAAGCCAGGTGTGGGATCTCATATTTCATAATACAACTCTCTAAGAGAATCAATCTCTCTGCAGTTTTTTGCCTTTACTAGTTTATTATATTGAGTATGTATAAGTTAGGAGTTGAATTGATTCAGTGAATGAATATATCTGGATGGACAGACAAAATGTTGAGCTAACTTACACTCGTTATTGTAGTCATTTTGTTTCTATATTCAATTGTCATTGAAATCTAACTATTTTCTATATATTGCTCATATTTAGGATTAATAACATGGTCGTTTGATAGATATGCTCCGCTCTTCCTTCCACCACGAAACAGTTTTCTAGTCTAGATACGAGTCAATATGTTTCGACCTGTGATTCCGGTGTTTCTCAGCCCGGTTGCAAGAAAAATTAAGTTCCTAAATTATGAGACTTAAATACATAGCTCAGTCCATCGATTTGATATTCTACAAAATTAATTTTATAGGCGTGCTGTTTCAAATACTGGATTGGGGGGTAATACTACGTGAATGTCAAGTTGCCTTTTTCTAAATCGCACAAACGCAACTTATGTAATGATATAGTAATGAGAGTGAATTCGTTAGATATTTTTGTTGCAATACCTATATCAGTGTACTAATCTGTGCTTTGAAGGATCCGCATAATATCTAATAGTGCGTATCGAGTTCATCAGTTAGAGATTATCCCACACTTTGTATTTCTCAGTTATTTAATCCATATCTGGATTCATATTTTATCGAATTTTGGACTGAAATATAAATCGACAGACTGTTTCTTTTTACTTCCAACTCATTTTATATTACTCATCCTCTCTACCGTTATGACACAGAAAGATCTTTTCCTCTTTTTGCTTCTAGAATAAGCAAGGTGAAATATTGTGTGCTTCGTTTTTTTAGTATTACTCAGTATACAAGTCTCACTGTGGCTCAGTCATAATACTCATATCTTGACCTTAGGTTCGATCCAGGATGGTCATGTTTTTTGTGGTAGCTTCTTCCCCGTGTAAAAGATTCGTGATTCTTGAAAACACCGGGATACTTGTTTTTAAATGTACATGTCGTAATATAGATAATAAATATTTCTGCATGTCTTATAAATGGTCTGTATTGTGTACTAGCATAAAAATTTCTAAATTCAATACTGGTAATTTTTGTTATTGTTAATAGATATCCTGTATTTATCTAATATTCATTCTCCTTACTACCCCTAGTGAATCTGAATGAGATTACCTTACGCTAATTCTCAGTAAGTGAGATATAATAAATATACATAGTTGCCAGTCAGAGTCGAGCAGACTCCACTCATAGTACCTATCTTAGGATCCTCAGAGTGATGACCAGCTTGCGTTTATTCTACAGACCTAAGCACAAAATGCCAGGAGGCGCGGCAGCGATACATCCCTAGACTCTCAGCCTATGACAGCTGGATTTCTATACTGACCGTGAAGAAGGAACTTTTCTCATAAAACAGAAAGAGCAGATGCAAATGTAAGTGTTTATTATAATACACAACTTAGCATATCTCAGAAAATAGTAAGAAAAGTTCTAAACATCTAAAATTCGTATGATAACGAACTCTGAGAGTAAATTGGTTATACTCATAAAATTATTTTATATTGTGCCCGCGTGTGTTAATCTCGCTCGCCAGTCTCCTCTCTATAGAGAATAAGTCGTCTGAAGAATATTCTAGCATGTTTTCTCTAATTCTTAAATGAATTAATTTTGTGAACAAACCTTGAAAATTATTTATCTAAAAAATTCAACCTATCTATGTCGAGGTACTCGACCTTCTTATAACATATGACTCTGTGCTCATACGTTTGTAGGATATGTCATCCTATACTAATCTGGACTATCTGATATAACACTGAGTAACTGCTTAAGTACACGGATACTCATGAATTAGAGCTTATGGTGCCATGTTTCGAAGTGCTTAAGAATATGAATCGAATAGCCGCATTTACAGAAGTGCAGTTCATTTAAATCTAAACTGTCGCAACAGACAACATGCAATTACACTCCGAGCTCCCCTTAGAGCTAACTGTTTAAGTCGCCCATTACTCTTACAGTGGAAGCGTAGATCCCCTCTCAGAAATTAGAAGACATCTACTCGTGATACCTTAGATACACAATATAAATAGAATAAAGTTATTTTTACCTCTATAGCTTGTTACATCCACTGTTGGAAAAGGGAAAAAAAGAAAGTACAACTTTTTCTAATTACATTGTGTTAGGCCATCAGTTATGATATTTCCTAGTGTGAATTATATTGATCTTCCTAAACCTAAAGAGCACTATACGTGAGGGAATCGTTGTTTTTCTGTCAGGTATCAGTGCTTCCTATGATATCTCTCTTTTAATGAACATTGGTTGTTAAAAGTTATAAATTACCTATTCAGTCATATATCATCAGTACTGGCTCGGCTTCTTGTGCTATTGTCTCCCTCATATTTTTCTTATACATCTATCTATTCTCTGCGTGTTCGTTCTCATTATTTTTGGTCTATATTTATCTATATACTCTATACATCCTTTCTATCTTTTCTATGTACCTTTGTCTTTTGTGTTCTTCTCCCTCTTTCTCATTTATTTACACGTAATTTCATATATTCCTATTCTTGTTCTCGTTATATACTTATACTAAATAATTACTGTTACCTCTCTATTTTGTATTCAAGATTTTTTCTACTAGTTCCTCTAGTGGACTTTTGTGCCTTATATATCATTATTCCCTTAATCTTATACGCTACTTTTTTTTACATTATACTCGTGTGATATATTGTCTTCTGGTTCAAAGTCAGCTTTGTTGTTCTAGAATCTTTGATTGGCCATCTTTCATATTCTAACATTTCTTTTCTTCTCTCCCTCTTTCTCTTTCACACTCTTTTTTGCTGCTTTGCTCAGTAATTCTTGCCACTTGTCTTTGCTATTTCTACTTGTCTTTCTCTTTTGTTTTTCGCTGGGCTATATTTTCTCCTTTCTTTTATCTACTTCATTATCCTTGAGCCTCTACTTTCTTGCTAGTTATTCATGCTGTTTTTTCGGTTCTTCCGCGTTTTTTGGCTTCTCGTTTCTATCTTTCTTATGCTTTCTTTCCTCTTTCTTTTTTCATATTTTGACTCTTTACTCTTATTACTGCTTACTCTCTGATTGCGACCTCTTTCTGGTCCTGCTCGTCTCTTGTGGCTTTCTTGCTACTCTCTTCTGTGCTACTCTTCTTGCTGCGTTGGCGTGGCTCATCGTGGCTCCTAATTTCCTAATATCTTGCCAGATTTAAATAGTGTACAATCATCGAGCAGTGGTCTACTAGTGGATTAAACTAACTAGTGATATGGATCAATAATACGGAGCCTATATTTAAATAACTCAATGCAGTCAGAATTATGTGAGCTTCGTTATAATACTTACTGGTTCAAATTTCATACAGAGAAACTGCATTTTCTTCTTGCTTCTTGACTAATCGATCTCTTTAAAGCACATATTTTTACCTCTAAATTGTGTGAATATATAGAACAATATATATCTAGGCTCAAAGTAATAAGTCATTGAAATCGTGACTAGAAAATTGTGGATACAAACAAATATAATTATTTGTTAGTTTTTGGTCTCATTTACATTACTAGCTGATCGCTATGCTAGACATTCTCTCCTTTGTGTGTGGCTGCCTCAGTTTCTCACTTAGCAACACACATGAAAACAATCTAAAAAATTTTACACCACTGTTTGCACCTGTTCCCCTCCCATAGTGATAAAGAAATCCTCCAATGATGAGATAAGATTAAACCGAGCTGCTTCTACACAAGGATGGCTGCCTCGACAGAATACGTTGGATCACTATATGTGTAGCGTATAGGTTTACCTAATAGTGGCTCTGCTATGTGGCATCTACTTCTACACAGTGTCAACAAATTATATTACTAAAATAACACGCATGTAATTTGATAGTACTTCTGGTATTTCCTAGGCTCTGAATTGAGAGAAAGGATGATAGCAACTACATATTGTAACAATAAGCCAAAACGAGTTGTGTAGGATTGTCTTTCCTGTGCCTTCACTTAGACTCGTGATACAGTGAGTGTACGTGTCTCGGGGGAGTATTAATTCACTGAATGAGTCTCTCGACAAAAGTTAACATTTTTTAGAACTCAACTCCAAATGCTGGTGCCAATCACCACGGCCTTACTTCGACGCCGCGGTAATGCGAACTGCTATCTCTTCGGAGACTTTACAGTCTCGCAGGCAGATGACATAGATATTTCGTGGATATGCGTTAATTTCTAACACAAGAGAGTGCAACTCACACCGACTTGACACGAACATTGAGTGAGGTATAAATGTAGTAATGAGTTTAACGAACTTCGAGTATTAGTGGAGAAGCATATTATATCAAGCTCCTCTTCTGTCTCTCGTCTCTCAGTTCCATATCTGCTGCTTAGCGAACAAGAAGTGTAATTGGTGGAGGGAGGGAGAAGTAGAGAAAAAGACTGTTATTTCTAAAGTATAATTCTTTGCCTATGTGATAGCTGAGTGATCCGTTCCTCAAACTTACTACCGTGTAACTCATGGTATAGTATGTCAATAGCGTCATGCTATAATGGGTTAGAAATGCAGCCCAATTTCTTTATCAGTGAACATGCTGACGCGCTTCGATAGAGATTCTTTCTGGAAAGTTGAAAGTTACTTTGCTTTCTAGAGTTTTTCACTAATATTAATAGTTAGCAGACTAAGTTCAGAGAATCCTTATTGTTGCGAGATGTCTATATACTTAAGAATAACACTAGTTTTCACCCATAAATTACAGGTCTCTGTGGTCTTGTTGTGAAAAAATTCTGGATGTTGAGAATAGGGCAGGAAACTGAATAAGTGAGGGTATGAAAAAGTCTGCAGAGATAAGCTTAGAATATCTCCTCATGAGGAGTGGAAACTCGATATGTCATTAACTTTGTATGGTGCACTCAGGCCCAATAATGCCTAGACCTCCTAACATAGTCTAGTCCATTTAGTGTATTATAACTGCCCCAAAATAAGTATTTTTTACTTGCTTAATAGTTACACTATGATAGTGGCCTCACTCTGTGAGTTATATAATATGACAAAAAAAAGGACAATAGTAACGAAGGTCTAGGTTCCACAGAATGAGTAATTACATATATTGGGCACTCTATATAGAGGACAAAATTGATAAGTGGTCTGTCTAAAGGTTTTATTGGAATGTCATCTCCAACCGTTTAAACTACTCTTGGATTTTATAATAACTTATATGCATATTTTGAGACATAAGTGATTATGACACTTGACTCTTGTCACAAGCTATTTTACACCCTATGCTAATCTTTTATATAGTTTAACTACCTCTTGTTAAAAAGAAGTACATTAAGTCTTGGTATTCACGCATATAGCGAAACATCAACATATATGAATACATTAGAAATCGTTGATTCATTACCATTAAGTTAAATGCATAAGACAGTCGAGCAAGGCTGTGTTTCAATGACTAAATTTTGTTGCCCCTCGAACTAATACACCTTAGATGAATTTGTATTCTCTCGGTGTAGGTCACTGCCATTGCTATCTCTCTGTGTGGGACACCTTCTCAAGCAATGACATTCTATCAATATCTATACAAAAAAAAAATTGGGTTGGCCATTTATCAAATAACACACAGTTAGCCATAATCTGTTCTCTCATCATTTATAATACCACAAAGTGTCTACAAAATAGTCAGGAACATGAGACGAAATTCAATAGCGCGATAGAAAAACTATCCAGCGACAAGACGACACATATTGAATACTATAGAATACCTTGTTAACCATAACTACTTTGTTGGTCTACATGGGCCTCAGTGTGGGGCGACATAATAATAGGGACACAGCGGTGAGTTAATATAGTCCGTTCTGGGCACTGGTGTGTCTAATAGACCAGAATATAAGGGATCTCTGGGTCACAGCAGGCACATCACCCCAATATATACAAATATGATGATACGTTAAGTTCATTGCATACTCTTTGTTTTCTATCTACACCTGTAAGTGAACAACACTTGATTTTGCAATCACTCGTTGATAACGAGCGTCAAACTGAGTGTTGTAATGGATGCTCCTTTTATATTACTCTCTCCCTTTTAGAACTCATAGATTGAGTACGCCCTTCTCTCGCCTTCACGATAGCTGCTTATGCTAAGATGGCTCTAAAGTCTCAGAAGACTCACTTGTGACTGTTTTGTTCTCTTGAGACCAAAGAAAGCTATCTCGAAGCCGGTACTGCCGACAATCATATGACACATCAGTACTCCAGTTAATAAGATAAATAAGGGGACAAGATATCTACGCAGCGAGAGGTATATTGTATAAACCCTATCCGGTACACACGGGGCTTTGCATCTGTGCTGCCCCCTGCTGTTTATGAGATAAACCATACAAATATATATATAGTGTCGAAACTTGCAATTAGAAGATGATACCGAAATTGTACCTAACTATGAAGTAGGTAGTCTGTGTTCGATTCAGCAACTCGTGTCAGACCACTTAAAGAAAAATATGTATATACTCTAAGACATTGCTATCTCATGCTTTTGGTGAGTAATACACATATTCTGACTCTAACAATAGAAAGAAATATCTCGTTCTGATTCTCTTGATTAGATATACGAGCTCACCAGTTGTAATGACTTATCAATTCAGCTTGTGACCCACGACATGAGATCTCCTTGTTGAACTATTGACTTCTGGGATATCTTACAAATTAAGTATCTTAATTTACAGCATAGCATGCACTCTCGCAAAATAAAAAACTATGAGCTCTCATGCTAGACTGTCTATACTCACACTTAAGTGCTGCTATCTATATATCATTTCTTGAGATATAAAATGTACATTATATATAAGCTCTGTCTTACTGTTCACCGATCTACTGATACCCCAAACATGTGCTCTCTCCACATGATACATTATCAGTTATATTTTTGCAATGAGGCCAGCTCACTATACATGTGGCAAGTTGTTCAGCTGATAAGGATCACTTAAAACTCATTTCAGATTTTCGAAGAGTAGCGTGGCTACATGCAATGAACTAGAGTAGATCTGAACAACAGCAAATAATGATTGTCTACTTTGCTATATAATAAAACTTAGCAGAATTGCCATCACATCACGCTGGTCAATGATCATAGTATCAAAGCTGACATTCATAAGAGTGTCTGATTCAGATTGAAATTGTTTGACTGCCCACATCGTCAGCACTTTTCTCCAGCGGACTGAAATGCTTGTTGCACAGAAATGTCTTACTACATCCCATTTTTGACTGGTTTCACTTGGTTCGAGCTCGTGTCTGTGGCAGAATCCATCTCTTTGTCTTTGAGCATCACAGAGTTGGCTTCCTTGTCCCTGTCTTTGCTGTTTTGGCTGTTCTGTCGGCTTTTTCTTGTCGCGGAGTCCAGTCCGGTTCGTTCGAAAAGTCGGGCCATGAATGCCATCCCTTCTTTGCGAATGTAGGATTTTCCGGCGAAGAAGTACAACACCGGGTTTGCACAGCTGCTGATGAAGGCGATGGCTGCAGCGACAGCTCTGCCCTTGTGCCAAATCTGGTTTAATCTGGAGTTAAAAATAAACGAAGCATATGTGATGTAGTGTTCAAAAAGTTTAGCTGTGGTTTTAAGAATTATTTTGTATACAATATTTACCTGTCCTTTACATCTCCTGCCGGATATAAAGCCCATGTAACCTGTTCAAAAAAAGTTATTATTTGTTGTTTATGCTCCATTTTTCCTTTGCTTGTACTACTATAGACATCCATTCTTCTACTTCTATCACTACTATTATTACTAGTGTAAACGTAAACTCTAGTGTCTCCTACCTGCACCATGTTGATGAGGTGATAGGGCAGCCAAAACAAGCAGAAGGTCAAGACAATGGCCAAAATGAGCTTCTCACTGCGGACCCTCCTCCGAAACTTGGTCTGTCTGATTCTCCTCAGGATAAGGATGTAGCTGACCACGATAATGGTGTACGGAATACAAAAGCCAAGGACCAGCTCCAGCATGTACTGGATCACCACCTTCAGAGACACAAGGTACGAAAAATATGTTTTTAGTTTAGGAAGGACAACACAAAATACAGTAGGATTGCACACCATAGCACTTAGTTTTGCATCACAACACTCTTGAATCATTATA
The DNA here is from genome assembly GCA_038363315.1 of Mugilogobius chulae. Classification (NCBI taxonomy): domain Eukaryota; kingdom Metazoa; phylum Chordata; class Actinopteri; order Gobiiformes; family Gobiidae; genus Mugilogobius; species Mugilogobius chulae. Next base: position 22,889,187 of record CM076404.1, on the reverse strand, counting down.
GTTTAAAACTGAGCATGAGACAGGTTAGGATTCATGTTTTATCTCAAATTGCAGATTTGTTGACCAAATGTATTTCTTTGTCTCACTGAGGTACAGTTTTTTTCCACTGTCTGGATTGTTCCACAGTCATAGTTGATTTGTTGTGTTAAAAGCATACATACTTATTGTGACCGTGCTCAACTCTTCACTGACCAAGTGTATAAAACAATCTAAAATGAACATGAACCAAACACTGGCAGTGTTTGGTTCATGTTTCATTTTTTAAAAACACTTAGGCTACACAAACTATGACCGGGCAATTAATTGAAAAATTGAGAGATTCTGTCTTGTCGAATAGTTACTTATTTGGTTGAGTGTTTGGAATAGATAGATGGGTTAGGGTTAGATAGATGGGTTAGGGTTAGGGTTAGATAGATAGATAGATAGATAGATAGATAGATAGATAGATAGATAGATAGATAGATAGATAGATAGATAGATAGATAGATAGATAGATAGATAGATAGATAGATAGATAGATAGATAGATAGATAGTTTTGTATATGTTGTTCGTGTTCATAATATCATTACAAAAAGCAAGTTTTATCTTGTTTTTGAAAATACTAAACTAAATCGAAAATCAAGATCGATCAATATGAGGGAGAAAAACAAGACTTGAATTTTTTTGCCAGATCGCCCAGCCCTAAAAAAAACGAGAGCCCTGGTCTGTATATGGCCTGATAGTGTACAGATGTTTTAAGATTGTAGAGCAAAGCAATGCAATAACAATTTTATAGAAATGTGTGATTAAATGTTGACAAATTGTGGGATATTTAAGCAACATTACTCACATCTTTGTTAGTGTCATGGTAGGAATCACAGGCCGCACGTGTCGCACTCCGTTGTGTCTTTCTGTAGATTAGGGCCGTGATTGAAGCCACCATCATCAAAATCCACATCACTATCAAAACCTGCGTCACCCTCCTCTTCCCTGTGATCTTCCTGACTTTATGAGGCCAACGTATCGCCAACACCCGGTATAAACTCATAATAGTAATCAGATAAATAGATGCATACATGTTCAGGAGACACAAGTAGTAGAGGACTTTGCACATAACATTTCCAAATATCCAGTTTTTGAGAACTAGGTAGATGATGAAGAAAGGTGTTAAAGCCATGAGGGAGCCGTCAGCGATGGCCAGGTTTAAAATGAGCAGGGTGGTAATGTTTTGTTTCCGAGCGCGAGCCAAAATACTCCACACGATGAAGATGTTGCCAGGACATCCCAAAAGGAAAACTAAAGATAAAATGAGAGCGCCCATTGTGGTGGCTACAGTACTGTCCACGATGGTCTCAGTGGAGTTCAAAGTGGTGTTAGGTTCCATTTTGGCACCTGTAGGAAACAAAGAAAAGTAAGTAGATGATTGGGATAAACTACACTTTACCTTTGACACTTTACTAAAGAAGAAAACGGTCAGGCAAACGTTGAGCTTTTTTAAGTAATGTTGTTTTTCTTGCAAACATAATAAATATGCAAAAGTTGTATTTCGGTTTATTAAAAGGATCACAACTGTTATGGGGAAAACAGTCCTTCCTGTAGTAAAGTGAGCATGCTAATGGTTTAATTATAATCAGTAAAGTCACAGTCAATCGCAATATCTTTATAAATTCTCCTTGTGGTTTGGAGATAGCCATTAGGTCCCAGGTCCCACAGACTGAGGTAGTCTTCATTCACAATGAGGATTGTGTTTGAGTACATAAAGACATTTCATGTTTAGAAGGTCCCTTTAAGATCAAAAGTAAAGGCGGTGCAGTGAAAATGTTGAGGTCAGACAATAGCATTCATCTGTGCCTCAATCATCCAAACCACTACACAGTCTCGAACTACAGGCCACGCAGAGGTCAGTGACTACACAAGCAAAAACTAAAGTAATATCAATATACTGTAATAAAAATACTTTGAACTGGCATTATTTGGGCAGAAGTAGAAATAATTCATACATACTATAGATGTCAAAAAGACAAATTTTAATAGGCCTTTCCATTTTTCTATTTTAATCACTTATTATTATCAACATAACGCTTAAGCACTACAGACTTATAGTAGAAGCAAAACTTTCTCAAATGAGATCAAAGTTATTTCTATTTTCTAATAGATTAATATGAAAAGATCTGAATATTGTGTACAGGCTTATTTAAAGCTGCTGCACCTCTTTTTACACTGTAAAACTAACACAAAAATGTAGTTAAATCATACAAAATTGGAGTTGACCACCCAAGCACAGTCAATCAGAGGGCTGCTTTTTCTAAGATTTTAAATACTTTAGATACCCCTGTTTTATTGTTGTCCGAATACTCCAGTATTGCTCACAACTTTCAGTAATATGACACAATAACATTAGTGCATGTTGTTTCCTTGCATAAATATCACCAAATAAATGGTATTTACAAGTGTGAATCAGTGGACATTTCCTACAGTTCACAGCTTAATCTTCCAAAGACACAAGATACTTGCTTCTTATTCCTCCTCTTTGTGATTACTACATAGTGTCCTGACATCTGGAGTGATGGATTCATACTTTCCTGTTGGCACACAGTGTAGCCTGAGTGGTGCAAGTGTGACATGTTTAAACCTGGAGGCTTTAGTTCCACATGTTACAGGACCAGACAAGAGCCAGCTGGTTTCGATTGCTCTGACAATTAGGATTTCAAAGCACTACTAATGTAGTGCAATAAGAGACAGTATTATAACAAATATAATGATCATTGTAAATCAAGTCAGTCAATATTAATAATCATTGTATTTTAACTTTTGAATAGTGAAAGGGGCTCAAACTTGTGACTTTACACAGGAAGCCAAAAACCTTGAAAATGATCAAATTGCAGAATTTGGCACAGTTATGAAAGTTTTTATTTATGTATTTTTTATTGGGCAAATTCATGATGCATTGGGGTTTGATAGCAGCAAGTAGGCCTGAATCAAAACAAAGATTTGCAGCTACAGTGGATGTATGTGTTTCTGCTCCTATTGATTCACAAACACAGTATTTCCTCTTTGAAAGAAGAGCCGAGAGATGTCTTTGTGTGACACTTGTTCTATCCTATGCAGATATTGGATGCACTAATACAATTCGTGGCTACGACTGGTTAAGCATAAACTGAGGAAGGTCGCACACCCAATCAGCTCAGAGTATTTTATTAAATGTCTCACCTTTTCCCAAACACTTTCAGCGAATAAGGATTCTGATGGATAATGAGGAAGAACTCAAATCGGAGTTCAACACAGATCTATCTTGAGTTTAAGACGCTTCACATTATGCATTATTCATGCCCTGCATATTCAGCAATGGTAATCTACTTTAGTACCATTCACACTCATACCTGATACACACTAGGCAATGTTCCAGTGGACCCCCATTCAAGTACTGCCCATGCCCAACCTGCTTAGCTTTTGAGATTTGTTGGGATCAGGCATTGATAAGCTGACATAGCAACAAGGCAAATATCAGTCATATATTATACACAATGGACTGTTTTCTTAGGAAAGAAGATGATCCAGTTTTCATCTTGAACTGATTTTATTGACACAAAGCTAAAGTCTTTGTAACTCAATTTTCCCAAATTACCACTTTCACCCATATCTTTTTATAGCCCTAATGTTATTTCCTTTATCCACCTTTCCTTGAGGCAGAACCATTATATAGATCGTAATTGTATGTTGCATGTCAGTTATTTACTCCATAGAAACGTTACATGTAGCTCCTGACTTGTCGCCGCACGCTGGTCCTGAGTTCACGCCCTGTGAACAAGTGCCAGTGAAACTATGCGACTCTTGTGTTTTCAGTCGTGAACGCACACCCTCAACTGACTTGTTTCACATTTCAAAACAAGTGTCATGCTGTTAGCAAAAATACAACTAGCATCGTAAATGTGAATGAAAACAAAATACAATGATTTTTAAACTACAGCACCGCATTTTTTTTTTTTTTTTTTTTTTTTTTTAAGAAATTACAATATGAAGACACAATACACAAATAAGTTAAAAGGCATGCTTTAGATTAAAACATTCATTATGGAAAATTATACGTTTTTGCCATACAATGAAATATTATTCACCATATTCTGTCTCCCCCCTCTTTTCTTGGCAGTGCATTTCCCTTTTTAGCTTTGTTAGGGTTGTTATTTGTTAGATACAGCGACAAGTAATGTTTGATTGTTGTGGCTAATGTGCTAAAGTGCAGCTAAACTGGAACTGCAAGAAAAGAGAGAAGGGCGGAATAAGGTGAATAGCATAATTTCCATGGCAACATGCAAGAAACATAAGTATATACATATTTTTTGCACAATTTCAACCAACCAATTATAAACATATTTTCAGGGAAATGTGTGTCTGCACCACGCCATGTAAATAGTGTGTCACATTATAGCACTTTCCTTTTCCTATTGTCGCCATTAAATACGTGGTTTTTCTGAGGTTAAGCTTTTGTCTGAAGTTGCAAAAGTTGTTAAGTTTTAGGTTTGGGTTTTGGAGTTAACAAACATTTGAATTTTGTTAATTTATCAGCCTAACATGCCATACATCCACAATAGAAATGAGCTGAGGCAAAAGGAGTTCTACACACTGTAATAACAAAACAGCTTCCTGATATCTTGAGTGATACATTTTACATTAACATGTACAAAACAAAATATGGGTACAATGTGTCAGATGACAGATAAAGCATTTAAGATTGGAACTACTTTAGCAGATAATCTTAAACTGTTCTACTTGAGCTAAAGAATTTCTTTCTCAACATTTTAAGCTTTATTCCTATTGTGGAACAAAAACACTAAGTATGTGTTTCTTACAGTTTGACACAAAACTACAACCACTTGTGGAATACATAATGATCATAATACACTATTTAAAATGTTACCTTTAGAACAGAAAGGCATCTCACACAAAGTTGCAGATATTTTGAGGTGTTAAAATGCCCAATTCTTTTTTCAGCACTAGTATTACATGTATATTATCACATCATTAGAGACCATTAATTACTCGTTTGTATGTTGTTGTTTTTTTTGCAGGTATTTTTTTTTAAAGCAAAATGATACATTTACATTTAAATGGAAACTTGTTGATTGACTGTGTGGTTTAAGTGTCACTGGATGAATGATATTTTATTGCATAACCCACCTGCCTGCGGACAGCTTTTCTTTTACGAGACTCAAGTGTTTGCACATGGTTCTGGTTAAATAAACCAGTCAATGAAACTAGGTACAATTACAGTGAATGTAAAATGCTCCATTATATTTAGTTACAGCGTTTGTTGATCATTTTTGATTTTTAGCATTTTAGACTCAATTGAACAAGCACAAAATCAACCAAAAAAACACCCAAACATTTACATTAATGAATATTGTTCTAATGCAGAGTTGTTTCAACGGCTGGGTAATTAACCAAAAGATGAGGAAATTGACTCAATTCATCAATTATTTGGTTGTGTGTTTTTTTTAAAAGAGAGCTCCAAAACATTCCTCTGTCAGCAAAAACATGTGGACATTTTTCTGTCAGACATCTGTCTCACAGAACTTTTGTACTGAAATCATTCAATGCCAGTGTATTTTGTTGTATTGTGTTGTAGCCTGCAATTGTCCTTTGTTGCAAGTTAAATCTAATCTAAAGATGTTTTGTAAAGATAATTCAAGTGGTTTTCAATCTGTGGTGGCCTTGCTGATTCTAATTTAGCCAGTGTTTAAGGACAAAGTTACTTTCACTATAGGCCTATTTAAAGACGCCATATTAGGCTTAATCAAGTTTAATCACTGCCACTAGCCTAGCATAATTAAATTCAGGCCATTTTTCTCTTCCTTAAAGCCCATATGACAGATTAAAACATTTTTCTAATTTTGACTTAGTTTGGTGTGTTAGTCTTTGTGGTAAATATTTATCATAGTTTTACAGCAGTTAAGTTGCAATTTATGAAGAAATTGACAAAAGGTAAAAATTAGAGGAGGTAATCTGAGTTCTATAACAGAATCCCTCCACATATGTCATCAAAAAGCGACAAAATACAAAGACATTATACACACAATTAACACTTTTTACTGGGAGTTTAAGCAGTAATTTAACACAGTCAAAGTCTTATAAGTTATAATAGGGCCTACTTTGTCACGTTGTCACTTCTGGGTTAGTTTTGATTTTGGCCCAGATTTACAATGTGGTTGCTAGGTAACATTTGTAGATTCCCCTCCACATATGTCATATTTACTGGACAAAAGACAATAAAAACTTCCTAAAAGCAACCAAATTGGGTAAAAACAAGCTAAATGTTTAGTCAAATCTTAATCATAATCATGTTTGCTATATTCTACCAAAAATGTACTCCAACCTGTCATACGCACTTGCAAAAATGCAAACAAACAGAAATACTTCATTTTTAACTTCCTACATCAGTTTAGATGTTGTGTTCACTTACTTAATGCATTCTGAACCTTCAAATTGTTTACGATGATGTGTTTTAAGCCTTTTTCACAGCAGTTAAAAGAGATAGCATGGATGTACCAGTATGCTAACAGCAGTTAGCCACAATGCTAACAACAACGACAACAACAACAATAACAACAACAACAGATGAGCTTTGTAGATTTTGATGAACAAACAAGACATTATTAGATTGAGACACAACATTGCAGACTTACTACCTGAATAGATATTTTAACAAGACATCTGTGCTAGATGAATATTTAGTTATTTTGAAAGTTATTTTAGTTAGTTTACTTTTATTTTGATTGTTTCCTGCTAAAACAAATTTCACCAGACAGCCCTATCCACATGTGATTATTTGAAAAACGCAGCCTTTATTAAAGTGATACTTTTATCATAGTTAACCTATAGCCTACTAAGCCTTATAGTCACTTTTCAAACATATAAAAGACAATCTCTTGATGAAGTGCCGCTGTGATGTGACAAGGCTTATCAGTTTGGTAGTTCTGAACAGGAAGTCAATGACTTAAAATGAACAAAAAGTAAAAAAAGCATACTACATCTCCTTGATTTAAGTTGAAACAGTAGGCCTATGTACTACAGCCTATTGCTTAGAGCCACTGACAGTGAGGAAATATAACCATACATCATTTAAGAAGAACTTTTGACACAGTTGTCTGATGTCCCGTTTTAGACTGAAAGCAAAACCACAAGGTCAAAGCTTCAGAAACGTATCAGTGGCATCAAAGCAGCCACAAAAACATATTGCACAATGGTGGACAAGACATCCAGGCCTATAAAACTATTCCACAAGAGAAAACCTTTGATTTAGTGGAGTGTTAGTAAAATATGCAGTTACTTCATCGGTAATAGCTCCAGAAGGTGTGTATGTGCTTGTGTGTACAGTGACTCAGGGCTTCATAAAGACAATTGCAACACTTCTGAAGCATGCAGGTAAAAACTTCTAGGGAGTAATAGTAGCCTATTTGTAAAAGAAGTAGTAAATAAACTGTAAAATCATCTTGTCTGTTAGCTACAGTATAGAAGCAGCAGAACAATATATACATAACAAGAGTGCTTTTATTAGGCACATTATTAGGATTATTAACTTTTTAATCAGTGATGCAAAAATGACTGAATATTTGCACCCACTTTAGAATTACAGTTACAGAACTCAGCGAAAATTAAGTAGCGTACTGCTGCCGAAATTGAGCTTAAAAGTAACAAGAATATATAAACTTGAATTCATTTTTTATACACAATACTTGGTTCAGTTTTGATTAAACTGTTAACATTACATCATTGGCCTCTTTCATTCATCTAAAACGATGTCTCAAAATCTATTTAGTGGGATGCAGTCAAACAGTTAAGGGTGAAAATAAATTCAGTTTTGCTATAGGGCCAAATGTGTTTCTCAATTAAAGCTGGAGTACCAACTTTTAAATTTAGTCCAACTACTTCCTTGTTTTCTCAAATCCTTTAGCACGTGCTTTCAATTAAATATTAAGAATGTGTGGACCACCCAAACATAGCCAATCAGAGCACTGCTTTTTACTGTCTATGAGAAATAAAATACTTTATAACTCGATTCAGATATTACACAGTGTCCTAATTTTGCCACAACTTGCTGCATTTACGGTATACTTTTTTTCTGAACAAGACAAAGTTTACTACTTTACTACAAAAAAGTCATGGTACTCCATCTTTAAGGGGCCTATATTCCAAAATCTAAGACAAGTGTAAGCCATAAGGTAGTTTCAATGATTGACCCAAACAAGTAAATATTAAACAATTGCTCAAACTGCCTCATGTGGTACATGTACCACCGTTTGAAAAACACTGGCATAGATGTTGGGTTATAAGAAGCAAGGTTAGTATAATTTTAGCATTAAATATAACAATTGTCATTCAATGATATAATATATGGTGAACAGATATTTCTATTAAAATACATTTACAATAAAAGTTATTTTTCAGTCTAAATACGTGATGAATGCAAGATTGAATTGCCATATAGTCTCAAATATTCATCACTACATGGAGACAAAAGTTATGTTAAGTGCAGCTAACTGTAGTGAAATCAGTTGATTGTCATTCCATCTCACAAGAAAATATACAAAAAAAAATACAGTTTTGGCATTTCAGAACATCACAATAATATGACAACATGTTATATAACAAACATGCGAATATAAACATCAATAATTAGTTTCATAAATAATTTTATGTCACTTACCAGATGTGGAGATGTTAGTCCACAACACGAGGAACAACACGACGTGCCTGCGGTCGGAGAGCGGAGGTGTGGCAAGACTTTGGGACGTTTCTATTTTCTATTCAACCTGTTTCTTTCTCCTTCTTTCTCCACCCACGGGAGCTACGCGGCAAGATCTGTCATACCTGCCTCAGCATGCACTGACTGACTGACTGACAGAGAGATAAGAGATAGCTAAAGAAGAGAGAGAGAGAGAGAAGATGGAAATATAAGAGAGAGAGAGAGCACAGAAGATAAGGAGAGAAAAAATAAGAGAAGAGATACAGACAAGCGAGAGAGGGGTGAGAGGGAGAAAATTAGGTTATAAAGAGCGATGAAACAATAGAGACAGGTAAAGAGAGAGAGAGAGAGAGAGAGAGAGAGAGAGAGAGAGAGAGAGCATAGAATAGAAAGGCAAAAGACGATTATGGGTCATTAAAATGTCTGATGTTTTATTGGTCTGAGTTCATACAAAATGCCATTTACAAGTCATGGAAGCCTGCACTGTATTTGGGCCTTTTAATTACATGCATGTCATACTTTACTAACTATAAATTGTTTATTTAATTTATACCATAGACAGTCATATTCAGGAAATATTACATTGTACTTTGCTATAAAACAATAAAATGAAGATTTACAAGTTACTCCATTCACTAATAAACTACATTTAACAATATTCTTTTAACTGCCCTGAATCTGTATAAAAAATATAACAAATGTTCTATATTATGTATTTACAATGCAATAATGGTGATATTATTTCATACAAAGCTGCATTTAGAGAGAAAACAAAATCTATCTCGTATTCAGTACAATCCAATCATTTATTTATTTGTTGTTTTACTATGCCCTCTACAGGCAACAGTAGGAAGTGAAGAGGGCTAGAGAAGACAGAGTTTTAGCCTTGATGTTGATGTACCAAAAGTAGCTTTAAGATACACTCAAATGTGCATTTAGAAAATTATTTCAGGAAGAAACATTGTTTTTGTCAAGTTTCAAGTCTTTGGCTTTAAATCTGAGTCAAGTCCCAAGTTAAGGAAAAACAAATTCAAACCGAGTCTAAGTCCTGCAGTTACTTTCACAGATTAATAAATCTGTGGTTTAATATAAAAAAAATTTTCTAGTCACAACTAAAGGATTTTTTCGAGAAGCATCAAGTTGTCTTAAGTCACAACGCTCTAAATCCCAAGTCTTACTCCATGTTATCAATTCAAGTCTCAAGTCATCACAAGTCACGACTTTGTGTCCTCAATTCTGTAACATACTATTGTCAAGTAGCTGTAAGTCATTACCAAATATCAACAAAGACTGGTCACTTAGTTGTAATTCTGTCACCTTTATTTCCAGTTTACAATAGAGAACATTTACAAGATGTAAAAAAAACAAAAACAAAAAACATTTCAGTGTTTCCTTAAAGTTAATATCATTTTGGCAAACATTGTAGTAATTGCACTTAATAAAGTCAAGAAAAAAGGCAATATTATAAACGTATGAAAATATATAATCTCCCACATATGAAGTGTTACAAAGGCCCAAAATAGGTAGTAGAAAAATCCATAACTATTGTGCTTCTTACCTCTCGTGCAATGCATCTAAAGTGCAAAAGTACCATCTCCATTCTTCAGTAAATCCAGAGAATTCCAAACTAAGTAAATACACATCTACCAATCCCAAGACTCTTTGTGCAAAACAAATACAAAGAAACAAAGACATACGGTTCCTTGAGTAAATATATGCAATATTCACATTCAACAAAACAAGTCTTAATGCATATAGATAAGCTTCAATTATGCAAATAAGAATAAGTTAAAAATCAAGACATTTGCAGTTATGCATCTGAGAGGTCAAATACATAATTTCAATTAGAGATGCATTGATCCACTGATAACTTCTGATAACTTGCACATAATAGCCGACAAAGACTGAATGATGTCTTTGTTTTTCCTCCTTAAAAAGTTATTTTGCATTTTTGTCCGATGAATGTTTCATTATTTGACTTTCAAACATTTCTGTTTGCAAAAGAAATTGATTTAGGGCTCTACAAAAATAAATGTACTTTTCACTTCAATGAATCAAGTTGTATTATTTCTCATGCAACTAATAACGTATAACTTATAAATATATGTATTTTTTTCATTTGTGCACGCACTTTAATGATGAATGAATCAAGCAAATTAGATCTTCAGAACATAGATAATAACTACATCAATTTCTTGACATTGTCCAAAGCTCTCAGACTGTTCTGTCTTTGGTTCATTACTGCAGTCTTTGCCATCTCTGCAGCCTCTTCCACAGAATTAGCTTCATCTGCTGCTCTTCCTCCTATAGCCCCTCCCACAACACTCCCAGCCAGTCCAGCCAGACCCAAACCTACCCCTGCTACAGCCGCCATTTCACCAGCTGACGCTCCAAACCCTACCGCTCCTGCAAACTTCCGCGCTCCTTTCACAAATACTGTTTTTTGAACTGCAGTTATAACCAGCATGATCATCGCTTCAATGCCAAAAACAGCTCCCAGTAATGCTCCAGTGCTCATACCCGCAAGACGTATCAACCATCTATTTGTTACACGTTTTTTAGCCTCTTTTCGGGTATCTTCTGGTGAAATATAATTATCTGATTCCTTGTTTACCACCTCCATCTCTTTCTGAATGTCTTTCTCCATAGCTGTAAATGACTTATTAGTATAAAATCCCCAGTTGTTTGCTTTTACCATTTGGTCAATAGTTTCAAGTAAAGTTGCTACTTGGAATTTGTTATTTCTGTATGGATCTGGTTGCGTCTGGTCGTTCCAGTATGTGTTATCGACAACATGGCATCGATTTCCACATTTCTTTACAAGCTCGCTAAGATGCTTGTTTTGTCTGACAAATGTTTCGATTTTTTCGCCTGGAGGAAGCTGGCTGCCGTGAGTGAAAACCACTGTGGCGTATCGTAAGGCTTCCTCAGAAAAGTATTGGCATATTTTGGTGATAATAGCCTGCTCCTGCACTGTGAATTTTTCAACTTTTAGCACGATTAGAAAAGCGTGGGGGCCCGGTGTGCATTCAGTGAGACAGCTGAGGATTGCTGGCATCAGCTCTTCCTCAGACCGCTCCGAATCGAATAAACCGGGAGTATCGATCACGGTGATGTCTCTACCGTTGATGTTTTTGCTTTTGGATTGGCATGTTTTTGTTCCAGAGTTAGGGCTATTGTCTGGCTTGAAAAATTCCTCTCCTAAAATGGTGTTGCCCAAGCTGCTCTTGCCAGATCCAGTTTTTCCCAGAAGGATGATCCTTTTCGATTCGGAGTCTGGAACACAAAAATATGAGCTGCCTTAGACACATAAAAACTTGTTTGATTATACTTGTGAATGAGTTGCCGCACAGTTTATCAGTCAAAGAAAAAGTAACGCACACCAATGTCCTTGTAGAGGTGCATATGCAAGGAACAGCAATTCAATATTGAAAAATCTGCATTGCACATTCAAATGGCAATCCAAAACGTTTTGGCAGTTGGCCTTCATCAGATCCTTATTTTCTCTTGAACCACAGTGCACAGTTTAACAGTCTCATGGGTGTCTTTAAATCTAGGTTAAACAAAAAAGCTCAAGAAATCTTTGCATATCCTACAAGTCCTCTGCAGAAAGTGTTGAAGCCCCTCCCCTCAGGCAGAAGAGTTGTAAGGTGTATTTCAAAATTCTTATGTTCCCTCTGTCATCAGCCACTTACATAAAAAAGCATGTCTTAAAAACAACATTCACAATATATTGTTCAAGTAAAAGTAATTGGTCAAGTTTAATAGCATTTGGCAATGAGATTTTTCAATATGAGACCATTTGAATTCCAAGAGGGAAGAAGAGAGCAAAAATTTGAAGAAAGAATGCACATGCTCTTTTATTTTGCCCTGTTATTGAGTGGGCAGGACATTTTTTCCCACCCAGTCAGCAGTGTGGTTATGACCAGAACAAAAGCAACCTCTCTGTCAAGTTGCCCCAGTAATAATTCTTTTGTGACCATAAAAGAAGATATTAACTTACCTTTGGCAACGGGGTGCTCCATAGATTCCTGGATGAAGTTGAAAGTCTAAATTGAAGAAATAGTTTCAAATATTATTGGTTAATGTAACAAACCAGTTTAGTTAATAATAATACCTTTTCTACCATGTGGTCACTTGGAGGACAAACAATGTTGATGGTGAATGGCGTTGAGCTGGTTCGTCTTTGCTCAAAATTGTGTATTTCTTCAAGTAAGACCTGCGCCACAACATCCTCAGGGAAACCAAAGATAATCCCAGCCCCAAGAATGGGAAAAGCTACCGAGCTAAAGCCCTGGTTCTCACACGAGGTCAAGACGTTACTGACCACAAACCTTAAGACCTGAAGGAAAAGAAATATGGGTCAAATGTAGTATATTAAATTACAAGAATCTATATGAAATGTTTTCAAGGTCTGTTTGTGTAGAATTTACTTCATACATTATTATCAATGTATTGTACGAATATTGATTCCATCTCATCTTTTGTCTAATGTCAAAATTGCTTTTATGTTATGTAAATTTGATATGGGCCTAAATTTTTTTTTGTTAATTTATTTTTTACTACAGGCCCTTAAAACTGATTTTCAATAAATTTCATTATAGTTTTTGAAGATGAATGTTTTAGACACTATAATGCCAAGATAGTATCATTCAGGCTTTAAATGCAAACAGTAGCTCTGCAAATTTACTACCGAATATTCAATTTTAGATGATTTTAGTCAGGTGTTTGAAGGTAACTAGGCCAGATTGATAAGAAAAATAAAAAATAAAATATAAGAATATGTTTGACGGCAAACATCTGACCTATTTGCTTCAACCTTGCAAAATGTACTTGAAAATCTTATAGCCAAAACAATGTAGAAAAAATAATCAAAATGGTCTAAAACAACCAGGTCGCTTGGTCACTGTTGTTAAATATGCGTAGTTATCACATTACAATGTCAGTGATTACATGCAATAGTTCAATATTTTGAACTATTGCATGTAATCAGAAATGTTATGTTTAAGTCTAAGATTATACCTCGAAACAGCATTCCTTCATCTTTATTTATTTATTTTTTTACAGTCCACACATGTATAATTTACCTGGACTGCTGTTCCACTCATGTCATTGTCCCATTCAAGGAGATGGACAAAAAACACCGAACTAAAAGGGGCTCCAGTTAGACCATCCACCAGCACACAGTCTCCAGCCATCTCTCCATCTTGTTTTGGGTAGCGCTCCAACAGTTGTGCTCCAACAGTTTCAAATAAACATTGGCCGACACGAGTGGAGCAAGGACCTCCACCACACATGGGAGACACCACTGCATCCACCTAAAAATACAGATGAGGAAAAACTAAACATGTCTTTTTTATTCATAAATCGTTAAATATAATCAAATGCCTTTTAAAAGATACAATTCTGTCCAAACCAAGTTATTAAGTGTGAGGGTCTGACCTGACCTGATACAAGGACTTATGGAAATGGAATTACACAGGGGAGTTTTTGTGGCAAATTAAGATTAAGGCCCTCTGATACAACTTCCACTGTTTACATGTGTCTTGACCTGTGCATCTACAGTACCATAAAGCAGTGGTTCTCAACTTTTTTCAGTCGTGGCCCTGAAAATAACAACCGTGACCAATCACAACCCCCAAACACAAAATATGAACAGGCTACTTATAAAGTGATAAAGTAGTCTGTAGTCTTATGTTTGATTTTAACTTGAAGACATAAGCCTAGGTAAAATCATCTTGTATGCCAGCAAATAGCAATATACATCTATCGCCGTATTTGAAGTTTTCAAAGCTTGTTTAAGAGTTTAATATTCAATTTTTCACATGATCAGTTCCCTGGGTTTCTATTGACTGTCCCTAAAGTTTGCACTAATAATGGTAAAAAGGTTTTTACCTTTGCAGCACCATCTGCATGGAATCAGCTTCAGAATAAACTTCAGTTAAAGGAGTTGGTCTCACTTTACTCTTTTAAAGGTATTTTAAAGGACTTAGCCGAAAGACAGTCTATTTGTCACTGTTTATTTGATTAGAAATTGCCATTTTTATGTCTTGTATTAACTTAATTGAAAGTATTTTTTGTATTTGTAACTGTGCTGCTGCCACTTGCCAGGACACTCTTGCAAAAGAGGTTTTTATCTCAGTGAGTTTTTTTTATCTTGGTTAAATAAAGGTTTGAATAAGTTTCACATTTGAGAACAACTGCTATAAAGCACGTGACACATGCTGTTTGTAGTGACCCAGAGTATCTGTCCCTCTTTTCTTCAGCTACTTTGGGAAGGCAACAACTTCACTCTCATTCTTAGATCCATCTTTTTCGCATTTGTGCCTTTGCCTCTATACTACGTATTTGTCTACACTACTTTATATTCAAGAAGACCCCCTACAAAGATTAGTTTATGCATCCTGATATTAAAGCATTCATACTTCTAGTATTTAATTTTGTTTCAAATAAATACATGTTTTTTTTAATATATTGGAGTATTTCTACTTGGTTTAGAAAATGTATTACATTTTAAGTTTAGGGTAAATATTCTTAAAACATTTTTTATGGGTTTTACCTGGATAATTTCAGTTTACAAGGCATTGTTGCTAAGAGTCTGTTGTCTCACCTGTTGCGTCTCAATAGTTCCTAGAATGATGTCTGCTTTCACAGTCTCTCTGGGTGCTGCTCTTGTCTGCTTCTCTGGGTCTGTGGGTGTTGCTTCCATCTTCTCCAAACTTGTGGCTTCTTCCATGTCAGAACCATAGTCTAGATTGTCTTCCTGTACTGGCATGTCCCTGATCAGTCTCTCGCAGGCTTCCTTCATGGACCTCACCACCTCCTTCCTGTTGTCTATTAATGTAATTTTTTTCAGGCTCCGCCCTTCCACTGCACCAAACACTTGCACTGCACCCACTATAGCTTCAGCACACAAATCTACAGGCACTCCAAACACACCTGAACTTACACAAGGCAACGCTATGGTTTTGAAGTCCATAATCTCACATAGACACAAGGCAGAGGTGATAGCTTTCTGTATTAACTCCTTTTCTTTTCCAGCTGCTTTCCCATTCATAGGTCCAACTACATGTATCAACTTTTTGCACTTTAACTCCCCTCCGCTCGTGACAACTGCTTCTCCCACCTGCATTTTCCCATAATTTTTCACCAGAACGCTGCTTTCATTCTGTACTTCAGGACCACCAGCTTCACTCAGAGCTAAAGCCACGCCCCCAACGTGTTTTAAATCCTCATTGGCTGCTCTCACTAACGCATCCGCTTCCTGTTTTGTGATGTCGCCCAAACAAACCAACACCTCCAATTCTTTATTCAGGTAATAACTAGCCACAACTTCTGCTTCTTCATGTAATCGTAAAGATGAGATTGGTTCATCAAATTTGTCTTGTGCAGAAGACAAAAGTGAAGAAGTTTGAGCCATTTCAATGCTATCTGACAACTCTTGGGAACTGCCTGCTACAGTTGGATTATCTTTTTTAAAAGTCTCTAAATTCTGAGTAATAATTTCATACAGCTTGTCAACCTCTTGGGTGTAACCTACCACATAAATAATGTTATCAGAAGAAACCAACACACTGACTCTACATGCGTCACGGTTCATTTCCATCACAGTGGGCCTGACTTTTTCTCGTATTGAAAACACAGCGTCCTTGTTTGAAATAGGAATCTCCTCTAACTTAAACTGAGTTCGCAAAGCATGTTCAATTTTATCCAAACTTGAAGAGGAGAAAGAAAACATTTGTAAATTTGTTTCTCCTATTTCAATTTCAACACCAAGTCCTACTAAAGCATTAAAACTTTCTGGTTTGACAAATGCTTTTTTCCAAAAGGTGAAAAAATGTGGACTTAAATCAGATATAGTTCTCTTTTTCACCTGATTGTCAAGCTCTGCTACATATTCATCAGCTTGTAAAATTTCATCTGCATCACCTTCAAGAACTAACTTACCTTCCTCTTCCTGAGACAATTCAACTTCTGGGAATTTTTTCTGCAAATTATGTTCCAGCTGGTTCCACAAAAGGCGTAACTTTGCTTTGCCAAGTGGCCAGGTGATGCGATTTGCTTTCAAATGTTTGCATTTTTCTTGTAGAGAATGCAATTTTTTGTTAACCTGATCAGTTTCTCCAACCACAACGGCCAAACCAATTTCGCTGTAAACTTTAACATTATCTTCAGTTTGAGATCTGCTGGATTCGAGCAGAGACTTCACTTTACGAGGATCTGTTTCAAAGTGACAAGTGTAATAATTTTTTACTGTCTCAAAAAGTGCAACAATATCAGCACAAATTTTATCGTTACTGCAACTAGTACCACTACTACACCGTTTCACCACAACACGCTCATCTTCTGGGTAAAGCTCAGCAGTGCAGTGCAAAAGATCTAATTGTTTGTGGAGGCTTTCTCCAGCTTTTGGGCAGTCTTTCAGGTAACGAAGGAGGTAAGAATTCATGTTTAGTTCATGACACTCGCCACTGATAGGAAGAGTATAAGTCTGTGTCAAAAAAAGAAAGTTCCAAGTTACAAATGGCATAAAATAAAAACATGACTTATTTATTTTTGGTTTAGAATTAAACAATCAAACAGTTTTTATTTAATTATCTGGACTACACAGACTTTAAAATCTGCGCAAAATAGGTTTCATCTCAAAGATAAGGAAATTGGAGCTATTAGCATTAGCAATGCAAAGGTGCACGGTGTAAGTTAAAATGCTTAAAGTAGTGATATATCAAAATACAGTTCATTGGCAATTGCCTGCATGTGCACAATGATGTTTTGTAAACTCACAAGGTTGCCTCAATAAGCACAGGCAGTCTGTTGAATGTAAGTGACTCGAGTTGCATTCTCCTGCGCTATAAACGCAATGCATGTCCTCTTTCTCTCCATCATTGTAAAAATGTTTTGTTTACTTTGCATAACTTCTCTGTTTTGCTGTTATAATTAGACAAATGTAAAAAACAAATAGTAAATCTAGCTTCCTAAAGCTCGTCTGGAACTCCAGATGCACATACTGTAGAAGAAGGATTGTAACACAGTGCTGCTAACACAGCAAAAGTGTGATGCCAACTGATACATGGCCCAGACAGGCCTGAGTAGCACTTGGACATGCATTTGAGAAAATCTCTGAACTGCACAGGGGATCAATAGGATGCTCACCTGATGTTTATTTTGATTAGAAGGTAAAACAGTCACTCAATTATAAACTTCAAAGTATATCGCACACAAGCCATTAAAAATGAGTCCCGTAGAAAGCCTGTTTACAAATTTCTCAGTCAAGGGAACAAAGATCTTACTTTTCTTGTCTAACTTTTGTAAATTGCAAACTGGTCAATTAGTCAAAAATGACAAATAAAATAGTCAGCAACATTTTCATACTCATTACTTTGTTTTCTTTGCTCAGAAAACGTTTGCAAAAAAAAAAAAAGGTGTCTCAATAATATTTTTAAGCAGTAAGATGGGTCTTCAGCTGAGTAATGGTTTACTCGTAAAGGAGTGCACTTTTTAATATTCTCTACCAGAAGTCTTGAGTTTTATGTATATAATATATAAAAACTTTCTTTCATGCATACCTTTGCAGTTGTTGCACCGTCTGTCTTGGACCTTTTGGATTCACTTGGTTCTTTGTTGTCGCTGGTTTGGGGTGAATCATCAAAACAGGTTTCCTGGACAGTAATGCTGGTGGCTCCATTTTCCAAGGGCACCACGTGATTTTTCCTCTGAAGAACTTCACGCTGATCTGTAACAGTGACATAACATGAATATTGCAATCTCAATCATAAAGATTATAGAGATCGATTGACTATTGATTATGCACTATCCAGTATTTTAATCAACTGACTGCTTAAAGAACACACATAAGCTTAACTTCTACACAAAGAGAATATAGCACAAACATAACAACACTTAAGTCTTGTACATTTGTGGTAAAATAAACTGTAGGTGAGTTTGTAGTGAAATTATAGAAAATGAATCAGCTGAGCTTTCTCAGAATTCTTAGTTGATATTACCCATGAAAAGATCCATGTTTGTTGATTTCTACCACAGATATAGGCTAGGCATAAGTAGTTTTTTCTTGCTATTCTCAAAAAAACAACAGAAAAGTTGCTTGAATAAAAAAAAAAAAAAATCATTCATATTTACACAGCATTGAAAATTGAATTGATACTTTATACCATTTAAAACATTGATAGTGCTCTGCAAATAACAAAGTGTGCCTTAAATCACACTTGTACTGTATTACACTACTTCAGTGATTTTATGTGTGCTTCATTTTTACATAATAACATTAAAACTAGTGTAGTATGCTAATAGCCTTTTTGTCCATTTCTATGATTTGTTTTTCTTTTATATAACGCCTAGTTAGATTATGATCACAGGTGTGTCAGAATGATAAGGACACGGAACTGTTTTTAACAGTGGCAACAACACAGACCTTTAAATGCTTTGTAATGGTTACATTTTATTAGTAAATTGGGATCACAAACATTTTGGAATTTTTAAAATTACATTTTTATTTAGACAATAACGCCTTTAATATCCATATTCACACAAAAATTGCAGTCATTGCGATTAAATTACTATTAATTACATTCTGCAAATAGTCCACTACTTCATGTTTCCACAGTGCATTTTGCTACAGGGGTCAAAAATCACTTCAGAGTGTAAAAGCTTAACCTGGCTAAGTCAATTTGGGTCTACCAGATGTATTCTCGCGATATTTATGATTTTCACAAGCTAGGTTAAACACCACAGTGGCATGATCATGGATATACTTCCATGGGCATGATCTATAAAACTAGGACATCTTATTTGAAAACCAAATTGAGAATAGTACACCAACTGTTAAAGCAATGACTGCTTGACTGCTGTGCCATGATTCTGATACAAACTATACAGAAGACTATTTTTAATTCCAAATGGCTCCTTGGTCTAAGTTTCCTTTCACTAAAAACGAAACTGAAAGTTATCCTGTCAAAACAGAGGAATTTGTTTTTCTTGTTTCATAATGTACTCGTGGCATGCAAAATCCACCACTTTACTGACACTAATAAAATAATAAACTCATATAAATGTAAAGTCTTACCTTTTTCATGCTTTAACAACACACTGTAGACCCCGTTTTCACATATAACCAGCGAAGCATCGTTTCCCCCACCGGATTTACGACGATTCTGGAAATACCTCTCCACCGTCCTCTTGTCTTTCTCTGTGAGCAGGTTAGGAGGTTTAAAATACACCGGGTACAAGTCGTGATCGCCCATTGCAGTATAGCATTTAAGCTAAAATCAAAGCTGCGTCAGTGGTTGTCCGTGCGTGCGTGCCAATGCGTGCGTAAATATTTGTGTGAGGAAAAGTGTAGCTTGTGGGCAGAAGCAAAGTGCTACAGGCTAACAGGGCGTAACTCGGAATTGTTTGCAGGACATACGACAAGTCTAACTGCACATTTCAGGAAAAACATTTTGAACATGATTGTTGGATGATGTTAAGTCTAATTTTAGGAAAACGTAAGCTTTAGCTCTAAAGTAATGCAGTAATGTTTGAAGATGTAGGTATAAAAAAGAAAGAAAGAAAGAAAAAATAATAAAAAAATATATTCCTTAACATTGCTCATAAATTATCAAACAAAAATAAAAGTTCACATTAAAAAATTACGTTTTCCTGCATAGCCTGATTAATTATTAACATTTATATTATTCATATTTTTAATTATTTTTTTTACTTAATCACTCAGTGTTAAATAGGTTCATGAGTAAAAACAAACAAATAAATAAATAAAAAAGCAGACACTAGTGGGTCCATTGGCACGTGTGTTTTATAGGCAATGAGCTGTAGATATGCGTCCATAATTGTTATGGAGCAACTATGTTCTGAGTCATAACACAGAGAGTTTGAAAAAAAAAAAAAAAGTCATTTGTAAGTTACATTTAAAACGTTGGCAGTGACAGATCAATAAAAACATTTTTTGGGGCAGTTCACTAAGACAATGGGGGTATTCCATGAAGCGAGCTAAAGCCAAAGCCTGGCTTATTTGGCCAATCTAGGCTTATGAAATCTCCATTTCCGTTCCACTAACGCGGCTAACCAGAGGTGACGCTAAGTTGCCGCAGTAACAAGTGCGCAGATATAAACCTGGTCTGGACCAGGCTAACTGTCAAGATTATTTTAGCTTTGTCTAAAAAAACGTCTTAAATCACATGTTTATCCTCACACACTTCCACAACTGTGTGAAATCTCTCTGTCTGTCACAACACAACTTATAAAGTCACTTTTTATTCACTTTTATTTACTTGGCATTGGCACCAAAGAGCCGCTCTGACCGTTTCTTTTCATCCTTTTTTGAGCCGCTCTCGCTGTGGAGAGACGCGTTTGTAAGAGCAAACGTCACATTGGCAGCACAAAAAGCCACATATTTAACTGGAAAATAAACTTGTAGGCTACTCCTACCTGCATCTAAACTACGTAAGATTTACCACAGACATGCAGCTATTTCTCTAAAGCATGAAGCAATGAAAGCAGGACTAAAGTGTGAGAAGCCGTGGAGTCGTGCTGCCTCTTTTGCGCACAGAAGCGCTTCATCGCATCTCCTTCCCTCGTCTCTCCTCACACCACGGACACACATCCTCTGCTCTGATTGGTCAGTTCTGGTTGTGAAGACTTACGCTCAGGTTACGCTACAACTTTGTGACTACTTTACGCAGCGGGACTAGTCCCACAAGCGGAGTGGAAAACTGTGCATTGCATTAAAAAACGATGAGCCTACTACTCACAAATACGATGATAAATCCTCTGGATCTCCGCCTCGTCTTTCTCCAGCAGTGAACAGGATGGGAGGGGCTGCCTCTCGCTCCCCGCATCAGAATAAACCACTATAAACTGAAAACTTTTGCGATGCAAACCAAACTATAGTCCGTGTGCACTTTGGCTCCTCTCGTGTTTCAGTCAGATCATGTAAATAAGTGTTTTTCTCTCTCATTCTCAGTGATGTCTTTGCTCCATTGATCTGGTCTTGTCACATTCAGCGGGAGCGCGCTCACAGCCCAGATTAATCTTCAAGCTTGAATTAGCGTTGTTCAGACTCAGGCTTATTTCTTTCATGGAACCACTTGAGGCTTAAGTTGGAGATGAAGCTAGTTTCAGCTCAGGATTTTAGGATAAGCCTAGACTTGTTAAGCCACTTTCATGGAATACCCCCCATATTAGGCATACAACTTTATTAATTAATAACAATGTCAGTTATGTGAAAAAGATGATTTTTTTCCTTCATGAATACATTAATGTTTATTGTACCAAAGTGTACTGAAGATAATATAGGTATTGCAACTAAAACTAAAATAAGCTACATGGGTGTAACCAAAGGTGATTTTCAGAACAAAAGCGGCCCAGTACTGTCAAACCTTAAAACAATAACAACACAAACAATAAAGGGAAAATCATGTTATAAAAAGAATCTAAAGCTGTTATCAAACCAGTTTCAGTAGGTCATGGGCGTCATGGGTCATTAATCTATTTTAACACACCCATTTCTGAGAAATGTACTATTTCTCAAAATGCAGCAGCAGCTTTGAAAAGTGTTAAAATATCTGAAAAAGTTACAATACTTACATATTTCTGGTTTATAGCATAAGCACAATGATTACAGGCAATTGTAACAGCAATAGTAACACTTTTAAAATTTGAGTAACTTTATTGATTGATTTTTATCAGCAATTATACATAAATGTTGTTTCAGACTATGTAATGCAGTAAATATACCAGCACCCAAGCATTTATTGTATGTTTAGGCAAATGACAAAGAAAACTTTTTATAAGGTGTTGAGTTACACTAACAAACTGGCTGCAGCGGCTAAGGCTTTTCCAGCATTGACAGTTTGGTTGAGCTGTTCCACCAGTGGTTGTACTTCTTTGAGGAACTCCACACTGTCTCGAACAGCCTCAGTGGGTGAGCTCCACTTGCCAGACGCCCATGCCCCCACAAGCCCCCCAATGACGCCCCCGCCACCTGCCCCTGCTACTGCTGCTGCCACATACTGAAATACACCTGGAGAACATGTCACTGCGAGTGTCACTAGAGCTCCCACTCCCAACAAAGCCCCCAGCAGCGCTCCGACCAAAGCACCTTCCATGTTCTTCATGAGCTTGGCGTAAACCACCTGTTTGGCTTTCTGCTGAACGTCTGCCAGGGTCAAGTTGCTTGAACAGGATATATTCTTCATCTCTTGTTGTAGTTCATTATCAATCATTTGCAGCATGTCGTTGGTGTAACATTTTCCTCCGTTCCTCTGTACAGTTTGGTCAATGGTGTTCAGCAGCTCATTGATCTGGACTTGGTTGTTCCTGTAAGGATCCTGGCTGTCCTTCCAGCGTTTATTGTCAAAGACATGACAGCGGCCTCCACATTTCTGAATCAGGGTTTCCAAAGATTTATTCTCACTGGCCCAATCTTTAATCTTCACCTTCTCTGGGAGGTTGTCACCGTGAGTGAAGACCACTGTGGTGTATTTCAGAGCTTCTTCTGAGAAATACTTGAGAATGACATCGACCACAGCCTGCTCCTGTTTTGTGTACTTCTCCACTTTGAGCACCAGCAGAAAAGCGTGAGGTCCAGGGGCACACTCCTGTACACACTTCAGCAGCTCTGGGCTCAGATCAGTGCTTCTCGGGTCAGTGTCGAAGACTCCAGGAGTGTCAATCAGTGTGATGTTTCTGTTGCAGATGTTTCTTGTTTTTGAATCACAAATGTTTGTCCCAAAAGTTGACTTGTGTGAAACTTGGAACAGATTTTGAACACCAAAAATTGTGTTGGCAAGGCTGCTTTTTCCTGCTCCAGTTTTGCCCAAAAAGACAATCCTTTTGTTCTCACCTAAAACAAAAAAGAGAGAAAAACAATATAACTTAGTGCCTGCTCAAGTTTGTAAATTTGCAGTAAAACATAGTAACAGTACAGTTTAAATTATAAGATGTTGGTAGTGGATTGTTTAGGTGCATTAATTACTAATTATCGGTATTCATTTACTGTTTATACTTTACAAACTAAACTTTGTCTAATTTATGCAACAAAATGAGTAGAAATTCTCAGATAGAAAAGTCTGAAAGTAAATTTCTGTTAGAAATGAAAAAACAAACTTCCTAGTCTTGGTTTGGTACATGAAGAGTGTAAATACATTAATTCAGTTTAAGTCCATGAGGAAACTCATGTACAAGCCAGGTTTAGCAGCACAAATTACCATTGGATTAATTTGTTTGTTAAAAGAAACTTACCTTCCATCATGCTTTGTTGCTCTCAAAGTTTGTACTGACTAAAACTAACTCTGTCATACATGAAACAATTTTAGTTTCACCTTTGAATCAGATACAGGAAGACGTCTGTATTTGAACTACACCCACAAGTTTGTGTTAATGTGTTGCCTTTTGTGGTTCATTTTGAAACCAAGATGCTGCATCACTATGAATAAATGCAAAATTAATCTGTAGCAATGCACAGAAGAAATGTTGGAGCACACAATAGCACCGTTTACATGACCCACTTCTCTATTATACAAACTATCCTGCTAAAAATATAAAACATCACTTTTTCTTAACCCGCATTCTCAGTTTTCTTTTGGAACACTGTCTCTTCTTCTTAAGCCTACTTTTTTTTTTTTTAGAACAAGCTGAAAGATGTTAACCTGGCCAACCAGATGGTTTATCTCGTGATATTTGTGAATTCACAAACATGAGATACTGTGGAAGAACTCAAATCGTAGTTCAACACAGATCCATCTGGCGTGAGCCAGGTTAGAAAGATGTGAGATGGTATAAATTATTAAATACTAATTTATATAATATGTTTTATATTATGTTAATGGACAATTACAGTCTATTATATTATACATATTATACATGATTGTGTATTGTAATTATGATATATACAGTAAGTACATTTTTGCTTTTAGAAAGTTCCAGCAACAGTTATTGATACTATAGGCAGATATTAAGTCAGCTTATTTTTGTTACCACAGCACAACTATCCTCTGTAAAATACTGTGCCAGTTTTCTTTAAAATCACTCACATCAACTCCAAAGCAATGTGATAAGAACAGTAATAAAACTGTGCAACATATTTGCATTTTGCAAAAACACATTTCCTAATTTTGAGCATTTGAATGTTTAATAAAAAAAACCAAAAAACAAAAAAAGCATCAAGACAAAGCAGCACGGATTACATTTATTATCAGCACTGTGGAAATTCTTTTAGTTGACGAATGGGCCACTTAATTAAAATGGTTATGTGTTCAAATAATATAAAAGCATAACAATGTACTTTGAACTCAGTGTGTATGAGACAAATACATTAACAATAATAAGTGCTTAGTTAACACATTTCAATCAAGAATGCAAAATATTATTAAACGGAAAAATGCAACAAAAAAGTCCAACATTACCCAGTCCAGGCAATAAAGAAGTTATAACAAGACTTTATTGTTCTTAAAAGCTGTATTTCATTTCGTTGTCCGTTTGTTTAGCCAACATCTGAGAAAGTAGACTTCAAGATTACTTAAAACATACGTTTATTGCTTTAGGTTTGATGCTCATTTTTGAATTTTAAATGCATCACACAGGGGGAAAGTGAATTTTTTGTTTTGAGCATTCAAGTCTCATTTGCAGTTTGTACAACCACACAGGATTTCTCAAACATGTAAGAATCCAGTCAAAATAAATGCTAATGCAAACATGGAGAAACACCATGGTTAAATTAGGGGAACACTTGATTGCACTTTAGAATAACTACACAATAATTAGGTTTAATAAATCCTTAATTACACCTTAATAAAGACTAAAAGGTGAGGTAGCTAACTTTTTTAGTTGTAAGTTTGTAAACTTTGTGCTTTCTTCTAAAAAGTACATAGTAAATACAGCACTTTGGGAAAAAATTAGACCTCTGTGTCCTGCCTGAACTGAATAATATAGAATTTTAGTTCTAATCAGGAGCCAAATGTTGTGGTCTGATTGGCTCAGCCTGGGGTGGTCCTCTCCAGTTTCACTTTGTCGTTTGTAAAAAGAAGATTATAAGCCATAATTGCAACCAAAATGAATAAATGCTGATATTAACCATGTGTGGAAGGATTTAAGAGAGGAAGTTGTCAAATTTAAAACTACCTCACCTTTAATTCTTTATGAACAAACGATTAGTTAATAGATACAAATTTTACTACTTAATTACTTCGAACCCTAAATCCTAACCATTTTAGTAAAAAATCTGAGTCCAAGTTTTACACTCAAAACATGTTTTATTGTTAGCCAAAGCTGTTCTTACATTGAGAAAAATCAATATAGAGAACATATACGTATAAAAATGTAAAATTATGCTGGTGGTTTAGAACTGAATGAAATTAAACTTCTTTTGTTTTGGACAAGCAAGTTTTTGTCAAATATCAAACCACATAACCCACAAGTAATAAAGGTTCCTCAGTTTGAGTCATTTGCCGAATATGAATCAATCATAGTCTTACTAGCTTGATTAGCTTTTAAATAGTCAGAAATTATTAAGATGTTATCTGACAGCTATAGTTTTAGTTTGGCAGTCATAATAAAGTTGTATTATTAAAATGTTTTATTTTTGATAAAGATGAGTAAAATATCACAAATGGTGAATTGAAGGTAATATGTTCACTGTTTGGCAATATTCAAGGCCAAAACACCAGGTAGATTTTTGTATTATTACTTCGCCATAAAATTTTAAAAGTGTAACTTCACAATATACAGTCAATTTTACTTTTTGTGCTGCCCCTTATCTGCTTGTAAACAAATTTGGCACGGACTTAAATAGTTGAATCCCACATCATTTTGAATATCTCCCTCCTTTTCTTTTTCATATTTTAATTATTATTGTTTGTATCATTTGTGAGGCTCCCAGAGAAGTTGCCTCTGGTCAGATTTTCCATTGTCCTCTCCACAGCGTCGTTCATACTGGTGGCGTTGTGACCTGCCTGGTAACCAACCATAACACCTCGCATTGCTCCTGTCCCGGCCGCAGACGCCAGCATCCGACCGGAAATCCCAGAAGCATCCCAGTTCATTAGAGAAGTCTTTACCATATCCATCACTCCTAAAAAGGCCCCTATGAGCGCTCCCATTGCCACCCCTGCCAACTTCATCCACAGCGTATTGTTCACACTTGACCTGGCTTGTGCTCTGATCTGAACCGGGGACATGCTAGCCACTGCGCTTTGCCTGATTCTTTCTTCTTCTTTTTCCAGCTCATCCATGACTTTCTGGAACATATCATTTGTATAATAGCCGTTGTTGTTCGCTTCACTAATGCCATCAATCGTGGCGAGTATTTTTGCCACCTGAAATTGGTTGCTTCTCATTTTATCCTGGCTAGGTTTATTCCAGTGCCTGTTATCAACTACATGGCACCTGCCTCCACATTTTTGCACCAAATCTCGAAGCGCCACATTTGGACGGACAAAGTCTTCGATGGTCTGGTCTGGTTGGAGCTGATCGCCGTGTGTAAAGACAACTATGGCAAATTTGAAAGCTTCTGCCGAAAAATATTGGTTAATTTTCTGGATTAACTCCTGCTCTTGGGCGGTGTATCTTTCTACCTTGAGCACTATGAGAATAGCGTGAGGTCCTGGTGCTGTTTCTGTAAAGCATCGGACTAACTCTTGTTTGAATGATTCTTCGGATGCACATGTGTCAAAGAAACCTGGAGTGTCTATGAGGGTCACAGGTTTTCCGTTGATAACCCTGGTTTCTGCTTGGCAAATGCTCTTGTCTGACACAGCAGCGTGGTTGATGTGGAAAACGTTCGCTCCAAGAATGGTGTTGGCCAGGCTGCTCTTCCCACTTCCAGTTTTCCCAAGCACCACAATCCGTGTAGAAGTTTGCACTATGAAAAAAAGTTAATTCATATCATTGTTTTTTATTTAGCACATACAATTTCAATTTGCATAAAGATCTCAAAAATGGATTACACAATTGGGTTGGTGTTTCTTTAGGTTTTTTTATTGTGGCATAGATTTTAGTTGATTTTGTATTTGTTAAGACCTCCTTTAAAGTTAAACTTTTTGCTGGAAAAGCATGAGGGGAAAGGTAAAACTAGAGTAGAGCCTGAAAGTGGAGAGCAGCAATAGGATTGGTTTGACAGCTAGTGTTTGTGATCAGCACACAGTTTTGAGTGGATCAATGATGTCACATAATCTAGAAATGACACCAGCCTTCGCCATGAAACACAAGAGATTTGTGACAACAATATTTTGACTTTAAACTTGCTCATTTGCAGTAAAATTGCCCAAAAAAAAAGGCAAGACTACACACTATTTACACAGCTTAACAGACAAATGACTATGTAGCAGTAACTATTTGGTAACTAGCATTATATCCATTGCAAACACTAACAAGCTTCACTTATCCACATTTCTGTAACTTGATCTGCTGATTGCTGTTGATATGAATAGTTGTGTTTGATGTTATACTTGCTGTGTCATTCTGGGCAAAACAGAAACATGTCTAGACATATGGCCCTGAGACAGAAAAGTGACAGTGCACCTTTAAAGAGGAGTTATTAAACCTAACAGTGCTCTTTTAGTCATAAGCTCACTCAAAGTTGTATTTGGTTTGATTGGTGCATGTCTGAATAATATTGTATTATTCTGAAGCGGTGCTCTGAAAATTCCTGTTTTTACTAAAAATCTATCTCTACGTCCTTGTCTGTATTTACTTGCCATTCTGTCATGCATCGACTTTCCAACAATAATAATGTAAGATAATAATAATAATAGTCTGTAAAAAGTCTGCAGATTTTAAGATTTTTGTACACAAAAACTAAGTCAATGAACCTGTGCCTAATTTTGTGCTTTTTAGAGCAATTTTGTTTTAGAATGAAAACTGAAAAGGTAGAAAAAGTAAACTACTTGTTTACAAACAGCGTGTCTTAATTTACTTAACATTATGAAGAAACACAATGTCTAAATGAAAACATTGCTGTCTGGATCAGGGATACAAAATAAAATCAACACAAGAAAATAAAATGTCATAAAAAAATAAGATTCATATTCTACTAATATTGCTGGTGTCTGCTTTTTGTAACATTTATTGTTTCATGTGTTTCTATACCATATAGTCTCTAGACAACATACTTTTATGATATTTGTATGGAGCCTAAATAGAAAGAGAAACTTACAGTGTGTGCCTCTCTCTTTTGCCTTGAGTTTGAAATTGAAAACAACAAGTTACGTAGTATAGCAAAAAATATATGTTGATTCACTACAAAACAAATCACCTGCTGTGTATTTTGCAACAAACCATAACGAAGCTAAAGCAAAGAGAAAAAACTCACTGTCCATGTCGTCTTTTTAGCTCTCTCTCTCTCTCTCTTCCAAGTTACAGTCGATCAAACCTATTTCCTCTTCGCTTCCTGCACCACCTTTGCAACCTCGGCTGAAAGAAAGCGAAGTTAGCTTTATATTTGCACTGCTTTGTCTGAGTAACCATAGCAAAATCAAATCAGCTCCACTCCCAACTAAGCTAAAATGTTCTCCACTGGTGCCTTTAAATGTCTAAAACAAGTCCAACAGGAAAACACAGCCTGTGTTTTTTGTCACCCAAATGACTATGATCATATGAACAATCTTTTTCGGGAAAACATATTTATGGTTCAGTGAATATTCAAATGTCATCCTTGGCACAAGCTAAAAAAAAAAAAAATGTTAAAGTAGGCATGGAAAGCTGAGTAAACATAATTGTAAGTGTACTGTATCTGTCTTTTAGTTGATCTCACAGTCGTTAATTGTAGATTATAATGTTTGTATATAGATTTAGATATTTATTTTTTTACAAATAATTGAGTTTTAGTCCAAAGTAAGACATTGTTAGTTTAAAATTAGAATACTTTTATTCTTACTGCACAAATGGCAAAAAAAAAAAAAAAAGGCAAACTGAATAATAATTCTGTGTTAGTAAAACTGAGCAGTCCAACTAGACATAAGCACTTTAAACTATCACATTGTAAGCTGCAAATTGTATGAAAAACTTAGTGAGAGTAAAAAATACATACCAATTATGTTTATTATATTTATTTATTTTAAAACAAGTAAGGAGATGAAATTGTTAGTTTTTGTGACATTTACAAAAGCAGTTTGTATTATGATTACATGATTGATTTTCTGAGAGAAAAACATCACACACAGACAAGTGACAATGATTCATTGATCCGTTAGGTAGTCGCATTCAGATTTGAGAAATATCAATAATACAATCATTCAAAATAAAAGTTACAATATGGTCCACTCTTTCCTCAGTCAAACTTAACATGTGAAATTTCTGCAATGTTGAAACTAAAAGTATAGATGTGATGATCTTATGTTTTAAATTAGCCTATCATCTCAGAATAGTCTCTACTGTTAACTTAACTTTTAATGTTTAAAAGTTAGGCTGTTCAAAGTGCATATAAAAGGTTCTTATATTTTCTTAATATTATTTGTTTTGTGGGATAGTACAAGTAAATATTTAGAACAGCCTAGCATCAGTCAAATAACAGTTTGTGAAGAATTGTTCAAAAATGAAAAGCAGAATCGCTTTGCCTACATTGTCAGTAAGTGACATTGTGAATGTACTATGAATGTAATTTACGTGAATTTTAGCCCTTATTTGTTGCTAGGTAATATAATGCAACATTATACATTTCAGCAAAATGTTCAAACTGATTAAAAAAAAGTACATTTTGATTGTCAATTCTTAAATACAGTTTAACAATGTTCACTACTTTTTAGTCATATGCACTTAATTTAGTTGTAGTCTTTGCTGTTTCGTTGCTTTGTTAGTGATTTAGATTTGATTGTAATAAATCTTCTTTGTGTATTTTTTATTACATGACCTGTGTCTCATTGGAAGGAGCCAGTGTTCTTGTCCCAAGCACAGCCTGTATGGTTTCTATAATGGAACCCAGGGTGCTATTTATTGGTGCCACAGCTTCCTTTACCACCTCCACCATTGAAGGGGGCAGCGCATCCCTCATACCTGGGACAGGCCCGGACACTGGTTTATCCCTGAAAAAAGTGAGTGTTTTTGTGATCAGCCAATAAGAGGCAAAAGACAATCCCACGCCTATTAAAAAATATCTAAGATAACGCTTTTGGCGTTGTCTTTTCAAGTAATTTTGAAGGACACATTCCTTTGCTTTTTGTCTGCACTCCTCCAAAGACAGGCCTTCTGACTTGTGAATACGATTTTGCTCTTTCAAAATCTGTAATTCTACATTTGCTAACATTTCATTAGTGAAGTGGCCCTTATTGTTTTGATTAAATGTCATTTCTATTGAGCTGAGGATGGCATTCATTTGGAACGTGTTGCTTCTGTAATCCTTTGGCTCAGTGTTTTTCCAGTATTTGTTGTCAATCACATGGCAGCGGTTACCACATTTCTGAACTAGGCTGCTTAGTCCATTGCTTTGACTGACAAACTCACGAATTTCCATCCCTTCTGGCAGCTGGTCTCCGTGAGTGAAAACCACAGTGGTGTATCTGAACACATTGTCACCAAAATGTAGCTTAATTTGATCGACGATAGCTTGTTCTTGCTCTGTAAATTTCTCAACTAAAAGCACAAACAGAAAGGCATGCGGTCCGGGCGAACACTGGGTGTAACAGCTGAATATTTCAGCCTCAACTTCATCAGTGGAGCGGTCAGTGTTGAAAATCCCAGGAGTATCGATAATCGTCAGGTTCTGTCCGTTCACCTCTCTGGTTTGGGCCTCGGAGAATTTGGATTTGGAGTCGCTGCTGTGGTTAACTTTGAAAATGGGATTTCCAAAAATGGTGTTGGCCAGGCTGCTTTTCCCGCTGCCACTTTTGCCAAACATGACAATTCTTCGAGTGTTTATATCTAAAATGTAAAGCAAAGATAAATAGAGTTATTTTGATATTACAGATAACGATAAACTGACTATAGAAAGTCAAACAACCAGAAACACGGTGTATCAGTTGAGGTTTAAAGTGCCTATGCCAAGTTGGACAACTTTTACTAAGATCACTATATTTAAAACTTAGAAAAAAAAACAAAAAAAACCGTTTAGTATTGATTGATCACAATAGAAAAATAAAGATACCAAGTTTTAAAACATAAGACTAAAACTCCTTTAATGTCAAAACATTAACTAAAATATATGTAAGTGAGACTTTACACTTTTGGGTGGAAGACATCTGAGTTTATAATGTCATAATCCTAAACCAATGCATATACTTGATTGGTGTGAAATTATTAGTTGATTAGAGATTTATTGCAATAATTTTTTTGTAATTTTGTGATTGTACTAGAATTTTTGCATGTCCTTATATTGTTGTTTGTTTGCTTGTTAGTTTGTTTTGATCATACTTGATATTTTATTATCATCATCAATGTTTAATGTTGCATATTAGCACTCAAGTTGTTGAATGTTGTTCACTAATATTGGCAGGTTTTCTGATTCTGAAATTGAAATAACATTTTCAGCAGACCCAATTAGTAACATAAAGGCAATCTGCGGTATATAGTAGTAAAAAAATCTTTAGTCCAGTGAGAGTACAATTTTATTCTATATGATTATTATAATTTATTATATCATTCAATATTGTTACCAAAGTAAAAAGTACAAATCAACGCAAGATTTTTTTCAAGAGTAAATACACGCATTTTAAAGAAATGCGTTTTTATTTAGAAGAACAAAAACAGGACATAAAATTGTTTGAAGAATAATAAAAAACGCTAAAATAAATGATAAAATAATTTGAGGAAAAAACGTAAAAAATCACATATATGCTCAACATAAACTAGCTGTGTTAACTTAAAAACATTACTCAAGAGTAGGCTAATTGTAATTGAGTAGTCAAGATACTTCTAATGGATCTAATAATAATAATAATAATAATAATAATAATAATAATAATAATAATAAAAAATAAAATAAATAAAAAATAAATAAAATGAACAACTACAAGACAATATCCAAAATAAGCCAATCCAAATCAATCCACACGATGTAATAAGCAGTGGAAATAAAGTTAGTACAGTAGTTAATTCGTGTTAATGAACACGTGGGGGTGCTCTAACCACACATAGTCCCTCACTCAGCAGTGGCAGCGGGAAAAGCTTCAAAACTGCGCAACAAGACGCTTGCACAATTTTAAAAATGCAAATTATAGGTCTAAATGAATTCTGCAATCAGCTAGTTCCAAATCTATCCACCCATTAATCTTTGCACTACGGATAAACTCGGAGCTGAGCTGATTTGACACTTGATAGACATAATGCATGCTATTCTTAAAGTTTACGAGCTGAATAATATTTGCAACTCAGACTTTTGATTTACCAGAAGACTTACCTGTCATGGTGGTGGAAATCCAACAGAAGCGTCTCGATAAAGAGATGGTAAGGTGGTCGTGCGTCAGGCTTCTTGCTCTTGAATCGGTCTCAGTTGCTTTCACTTCTGTTTTACAGGAAATGGGCGCGTCTCAGTCATAGAGGAGCACGTAGACCTACGTAATGTGTCCTCCAGTACACATGGCTCTGACTGTTGAAGGTAACTTTTTAGCCAAAAACAGACTTGAAGAAAATCATGTTTTTGTCGTTTAGATTTTTTGTTGCACTAATTAATAACAAAAATACCAGTTTTTACCTTGTGAAGGCTTGCATTGACTCAAACTGCACTATTATTTGGCCTCTTTCTGTTTGGTTCATGGAAAAGCTGTTATTTTAGCTGTAGTTTTTCACATAATAGCTTAACTATTAATTATTTATCCCTATTCAGAACACTTCTGACTTTCTATTTCTACTGAAGTCTGTACTGCCTTTTCCCTTCCAGAAAGTTACACAGTGCACTTTTAAAATGTTTGTGCACCTTATTTTTGACCAGTGTCTTTGAGGTTTTTGTTTAATTTTATGTACTTCATCAAAACTATTTCTGACAGCCTTCTTTTCATTTTTTTTTTTTTTTTTTTTTTTAATTCCTAGCTACTTGAGGAAATGTGTAGGCCTCCCAGTGGGGGTTTTCTGCTGCTATGGAGATCCACCGAGATGGTAGAAAGTAGCAGAACTAAGTCATACTGTAGGCAAAAGTAAAAAGTAGACTGTTCTTCTTATGCTGGGTAACATTTTTAAGGAAAAGGGTTGACCACTCCGACTTTAATAACACAACAAATTAAAAGACTGGAAGTAGTTGCATACAGATAGCTATTATCAGCAGAAACAAAAGATATAAAACAAATTCTAGCTTAGCTCAGTCATTACAGTGAAAGTGATGAAAAACAGTATATTTTATGACAATGACGACGATGATGATGATGATGATACGTTTTTTATGGGTTTGTTCATTACTGTGAATAGGATGACAATTAAAATAGAGCCCGGTTCTATTAACGTACACCAAAAGCGTTCAGAAGTTGGTTTCCTTGTCTGATCAGAAGTTCTACCTCTCTCAGGAACTCTCTAGCATCTTGAACCGCTTCTGTGGGTGAGCTCCATCTGTCTGACGCCCACGCCGCTGCCAGGCCTGTTGTTGGTGCCACGACTATAGCCCCTGTTCCTGCTGCAGCCACACGCTGGAGCAGATCAGGAGAACGTGTCACTAAAATTGTCACCATCACACCTGACCCTGCACCCAAAAAAGCTCCCAGCACAACTCCAACAACGGCTCCTTCCATGTTTTTCATGACTTTGGCATACATTCTTCTTTTGGCCTCATGAACTATATCAACAAATCTGATTCTTTGTGGAGAGCACGCTTGGATATGTCTCATCTCTTGTTGTATTTCTTCATCAACCATTTTCAGAAACTTGTTGGTATAACATCTTCCTCTGTTCTTCTTCACAGTTTGCTCGATGGTGTTCAGCAGCTCTCTGATCTGGAACTGGTTGTTCCTGTATGGATCAGCACTGTCATTCCAGTATTTATTATCAAACACATGACAGCGGCCTCCACATTTCTGAACTAAGTCGTTCAAGGCTACATTGTCTTTGTACCATCTCTCTATCGTATCCCCCTTTTCTATCTGATCACCATGTGTGAAGACCACTGTGGTGTACTTCAGAGCTTTCTCTGAGAAATACTTGAGAATGACATCTACCACAGCCTGCTCCTGTTTTGTGTACTTCTCCGCTTTGAGCACCAGCAGAAAAGCGTGAGGTCCAGGGGCACACTCCTGTACACACTTCAGCAGCTCTGGGCTCAGATCGCTGCTTCTCGGGTCAGTGTCAAAGACTCCAGGAGTGTCAATCAGTGTGATGTTTCTGTCGTAGATCTTTTTAGTTTTTGACTCACAAATGTTTGTCCCAGACCTTGAACTGTGTGAAACTTCAAACAGGTTTTGATTCCCAAGAATTGTATTGGCAAGGCTACTTTTTCCTGCTCCAGTTTTGCCCAGAAGAACAATTCTTGTACTTTCACCTACAAGAAGAAAAAATATGGACGCTTTAGCTTGAGTACATGCTGATCTTGTGGACTTTGAATGGGTTTATTTTATGTGCCCTGTTTGACAGTACTGGTTTACTAAAGTATTAGCATAGATTACCATGGTAACACATAATTTTAAACTTGTTTAATTTATTGAATAGGTTTCACGTGATGTCATCAACAAATAGGGGTGAGGCTGAGACTCTACTACAGAAACTACTAAAATTAATTATTTGTATTCTTATTTTAACAAAATCTGACCATAAAGAAGTGACAATTAAACGGCAACAGTCGATGATTAAAATCACAAGCATTATTCGGTTAAAATCGTATTATTTTACATGCATCAGGCTTTGTTTGCTAATGTGTGTCTTCAGCGTAACAGTATGTTTGTTTGTTTGTTTGTTTGTTTATTTGTTTTTTGATGGAATCCCCATTAGTGCAGACAAACTGTCGCTATTCCTATTGGGGTCCACTAAGTTTTAGTCAGGACTCATTTGCACTGATGTACTTTTATCTCGGAAAGTCTTGCATTTTGATTTTACTTTTTCATGGACCTATTAATTATAAAGACATCTCACTGAAACTCTTGAATTCACATAAAATCTTATTTTTTTGTGCACATTTAACATGAGTGACTTTGCTACTGCTGTAGAAATCCATATGGTTTCACTGTATATGCCACTCAAAGATAAAAATATGATTCAGTTAAGCTAAAAGCAGAAGTGTGCAGCAGAAAGAACACCCACCACACCCAAAAGTTGACTAGCAAAGTATGGTAATGCACATCTGCTTGTCCTGTTAGTATTAAATTATCACAGTATAGACCTTTTCTTTTTGGTATATCTGTACATGACTACATGAATACTGTACATGACTAAGTGCTCGACTGTCTTATCAGTAGCCTGCCAGTGTTTCCTGGTATTCGACTTGCAACAGGCCACGAGTAAAAAACATCTCCTTATCACGTACTAAAAGGATGTTTATAGCAACTGTCAAAGCCAAGCCTCCGCCTATGGATCAGTTACAGTCTTCAGCAAATTCCTCTTCTGTT
The DNA here is from genome assembly GCA_038363315.1 of Mugilogobius chulae. Taxonomy (NCBI): domain Eukaryota; kingdom Metazoa; phylum Chordata; class Actinopteri; order Gobiiformes; family Gobiidae; genus Mugilogobius; species Mugilogobius chulae. Next base: position 22,853,009 of record CM076404.1, on the reverse strand, counting down.
AGCTCTACTGTTAGGGGAGAATTTTAAACTTCCAAGAAGCCAAATTAGGCGGAAAAAATCTATTCTAAAAATGCTTATGAAAATCTTGTATAAATTAATTATTGTTGAAGATGCTCATTAGTAACTGGGAACACAAATGTGCAAGAACAAAGACAAAGCCAATACACTCTTTAAAAAGTCTTTATTTCTTTGGGTTTAATCATTGAAAAATTAAGCAATGAAGGTTTATTTATATAGCACAGATCCTGCACAAGCAATTCAAGAGCTTTACAATAGAAAAGATACATCAAAATCATGATACACAAAATATTATTAAAAATAAAAAGAATCATCATACTTCAAAAGAAATAACGCATGCAGATAAAGCTTTTTGCAGTCCTATGCACAGGACATTTTTTCTACATTTGAACATTGTCACATGTCTAATAATTCTGACTCCAGCAGGAGGTCAGTCCCAGAGGTCTTCAGAGGTCCTCAGAGTTTGAATTAGTTATTAGAAGTGAGTTTTTAAAAGACGTGCTAATATTTTTTCCCGTGTGTAGTGGCTCTCAGTCAGCAGTGATCATCCACCAACACTGTTTTATTTAGTGGTTTAATATTAGCGATTAGGAAGAAAATGCATTCTTAACAATCTTGTAATAAGCAATTCTAAAGCTTATTTTAGGATTATTCTGAACAATGCATCAAAATCTAAGAAGTGATTTTTTTTTTTTTTACCAAACACCACAGTTGGCAAACTTTTTATTGTTCTTAAAGGTCCTATACCCGATTTTTGCTTCCTTAAAAATGTAAACAATCTGAAAATAAATTTTAAGTTTCCTACATCAGTCTACATGTTGAGCCTCCAAATTGTTCGTGGTGATGTGTTTTAAGCTTTTTCACAACTTGAGACTTGCCGCAGCAGTTAGCCACAATGCTAACAACAACAGCTTGGTGAACAAACAGAACATTGTTAGACGTAGTAAACAGTACACTAAGACTAATTTCAGACTAATGTCTACCTGAATAGATACATTAAAATGTCTTGGTTGGAACTTAATTTTAAGTTATTTAAAAAAAAAATAAATAAATTGGGTACACTCTCTTTAACATCTTTGAAATATATTTAGGCCTAGTTAATACTCTACTGTGAAAGATTCAATCCAAATAGCTAAATTAGCTTAACTTGAAATGTTTCAGTCTCCTATACGGTGCTCGAGAACATCTTCAGCTCTTGAAATAGGCTTGTATTGCCTCAAATCCAAATTCAACTCCATCAAACAAAGGAGTAGTCCTGCATTCGGTTACTTCTGTGACTCTTAACGCAAGGTTCAACTAGAACTTTAACACGGATTTGGCAAGTTGTATTTCAAATGCTGATCCCTGTTTATATGCTTTCATTAACATATTTTAAAGATGTGGTTGCTAATTTTCAAGGAAGTAGACATACGTATTTATATCTGTTTAACTACTTCCTAGCTCTCACAAACTCTTTGGAACAAGCAATTAAGTCCTAAGAACAACTTTTTACAAACAACAAAATGAAATGGAAGTGGACCACCTGAGTTCCACCAATCAGAACGCTGCTTTGGCTGTCTGTGAGAACTAAAATGTATTATAATTGACAAACAAAGTGATCTGATTTTGTCATAGCCTAGTATGCTGTTATTAAAATATACTTTTAGATGGAAAAGACAAACTTTACTAATTTACAACTAAAAAGTTAGGTACTCCAGCTTTAAGTTAAGGAGCAACTTGGACTTGACAAGATTATTATAAACCAAAACATGACCATTTAAAGAAACAGTACTGGTAGTAGCTTAGTCGTCGTCTTTCCTTCCTATCTTCCAAAAAACACCAGTCCAAGGAGCGCTCCCACCCCGGCCATCACCGACATGAAGGGCCAGAAATAATCGTAGGTGTTTTCTTTAGCCTTCTGGTCGACCTCCTCCTCTGACAAATTCTTCTGCGTTGATCTGATAGTCGTTCTCTCTTGTTGGAGTTTCTCTTGCACTCTCATGAGGTTTTCATTGGTGTAGCATCTTCCTCTGTTCTGACTCACAGTCTGATCGATGGTGTTCAGCAGCTTTTTGACCTGTCGTTGGTTGTTCCTGTATTTATCCGGGGTGTTGTTCCAGTGTTTATTATCAAAAACATGACAGCGGCCTCCACATCTCTCAACCAACATGCTCAAGACTTCATTTCTTTGACCCATTCCTCTATGGTGAGCCCCTCTTCCATCTGATTGCCTTGAGTGAACACCACTGTGGTATATTTCAGAGCCTTTTTGGAGAAATGTTGGCAGATCACATCAGCCACAGACAGCTCATGTTGGTGAACCTCTCCACTTTGAGCACGAGAAGAAAAGCGTGGACACCAGACGCACACTCAATCATACAATTTAAGATCTCTCTTTTGAAATCAGGGGCGTCCGGGTCGGTATCAAAAAGCCCTGGCGTGTCGATGAGTTGGACGTTTTTCCCTAGCACTCTTCTGGTCTCAGATTGACAGTCCATTGTTCCTGATGTGGAGGAGTGACAAACTTTAAATAAATCTTTTCTCCGAATATGGTGTTGGCCAGGCTACTCTTCCCTGACCCAGTCTTTCCAAGGAGCACAATCCTCCTGTCTGATTCTGTTTGGGTAAAATAAGAAAAGACTAGGTTTATATTTTTTTTCTAATTGTGTTTTTTGATACACAATAACAATACTCATACTGTATACAGGCAATAATCCGAAATTTTCGCCTTAAAAATATCTTGTCTACTATTATAGGAGGAAAAAATTTAACAAGATTCAAAATTTTTTATTCTTGAGGTTCAAAAACCACAAAAAATCACAGGTTACATTTTTTCCCTCGTAGCTAGGGCTGGGCGATATAGATCTTGATATTTTTTGTCTTATCTTGAAAGTGATGTTTGGACGGTAACAACATAAATGTGTTAAAATGTGTCCTCCAATATACTGCTTGAGGTTTAATTATCAGACGAAAATTACATTTTGCTAAATAATCATACTGGAAAAAATACCATCTGAAATAAGTGAAATAGTGCTTGAAAGAAGTAGTAAGTATGATGATTTTTGTAGATTTTGACTGCCTTAAAATGAGAATGACAATGGAACAAGCATAACTAAAAATTGGGAATAAAAATTCCACTACAAAATATAAACAAAACATACTGTTCCAATGGCAAATCTTATTGTAAGGCAGTAAAAAACAACTCTGAATTGAAATCATGTTACTCAACATAGGCACTTATTTTACTGTAAGTGCAGCAATCTCTTCCTATTTTAGTGAATTCTACATATAAACTCGCCTTTTGTTTGAAAGTTCACATCATCACTTTATTTTTTTGTTAATGACCTTAATTGTAGCATTTAGTTTTACTGCGCGACATACTCGATATTACATTTTTGCATATTTTGCCCAGCTCTACTCATAGCTTATAGTCTAAAGGAAAAAAAAAAACATTCATCTAAAAAAAAAAAAAGTTTAGTTAATTATTATAGTATATATTCAAATTTTGTATAATTGTTAATAATTACTTCTAGATTATATTATTTGATCTCCAAGGAGAAAGCGCAGCCAGCATCATAAAAAAGAAAAACAAAAACAAGACATAAGCAAAGGGCGATAAGCGAAGGATAACATGCAAGTGCTGATAAAGCGATCGACGTCTGGAGGAAAGAAGGCATATTTTAGCCACTTTTTATCAACAATGCAATATTGAGCACACATTTTTTACTTTCATTTTTCTGTCAGTAAGGCTTCATCTTACAAAATTGCTGATTTAACCAACATAGTTTCAGTTGGTTTTTGTGGTTGATTATTTAGGTGCATATTTCCGTTCCACGTATTATTCAGTAATATTTCTGGGAGATAACATCCCTTAAGAAAAATAAATAACATCCAAAAACAGTGCACCTTTTAGAAAAATTAACAAGTTCAGCATTTCTAACAAACGTTTAGATTTCTAACGTAAGCTATCAAAACTTTGTGTACACTTACCAGCAAATGCCATGTTGAGTGTTCTCAGCGTCTCTGGTGTGAGTCTCAGCGTCTCGTCTCTGCAGCAGCAGTGATCTGACAATTTATTTTCAGTTTCCTGTTCTTTTTAACGCAAGCCTTTTCCAGGAATTCCGCTGTGCTGGACCACCAGAACCTTTTTTTCTCTCCCTTTAACTAAACAGGTTGATAGTTCCTGCACCTAATTATTTTTCTGCAACAGTAGTGTTCTCTGCCGGTTGTAGTTACATATTGTTTTTTATTTTATTTTAACAGGTTGATGAAAAAAACTTATAGATCATTTCATGCTTTTTGCTTGCCCTCTATTTGTATTAAATCTTATTCCCCTGGAGAATATTGTCACATCAATGCAACCTTTCTGTCAGACTCTCTTTTGCCTCTTCTGCTATACAGATTTGTTGAAAAGCTATGAGTGAAATCAGTTTGCATAAGTGGTGAATGAGGAACAAGTCTTCTCATGAAAACATAAAGTATGCAGTTGGATTTGTGGAAAAAAAGGCTGAGTGAAAACGGCTTTGTAGAGTATAAAACTTATTTACTGTTGAGATTGAGAGCCCAAGATGAACACATTTTCTTCCAGATATATTTTAAGTTATTGAAAAAAAAAAAAAAAAAATCTGAATCTTTATTGTTATCACCATCACATTTTAATAACAAAAATATATAGAGAAAGTGTTTGCCACACTTTCAACAATAATTCTACAATAAACAGAACAAAAAGTTTTCCCAAAAACTATAAAGCATGGACATTAGAACTGTGCAGACAATACATATAATATCAACATAAGTTTAGTAAAAAAACAATCAGAGTGTAATCATTTTCAGGTTAGATTGTGACTATACAAACAAGATATATCATGCCCCTCCCTTCCTCCTCTCTCCCTTTCTCTCTCTCTCTCGCTCTGAACCAATTACAAATATAGAAAGCATGTGCTGGAGGGCATGCAACGTTTTTTTCACTCAAGCTTTTGATATTTTATTTGTGACTTGAATAATAATTTTATCTCTTCACAAAGATCTTTAGCTTCTTGCCAAACAATCGATGCTGCCTCTGTTGCTGTGTCACCCTGTTCAGCAGCTTTATACCCTCTATAGCCTCCATATGCTGCACCCCCAACAATGGTCAGACCCCCAAGAGCAACTGTTTCCCCTGGTACTCCAAGTAACGTACCACGAGGAGAAAGAATTACTGCCACCATAACAGGTACACCCAGTAAAGCTCCCAGTAGAACACCTGTGGAAACACCAACCAGTGTAACGAGGAAACTTTTATCAGTGGCCACCCTTTGCAGCATCTTGTTGGTGTAACAACTCCCTCCATTCTTCTCCACAGTTATGTTGATGGTGTTTAGCAGCTCTCTGATCTGAACTTGGTTGTTCCTGTATGGATCCTGTTTGTTGTCCCAGTATTTATTATCTAGCACAAGACAGCGACCTCCACATTTCTCAATCAGCAACTTCAGTTTTTCATTCTTTCTGGCCCAGTCTTCAATCTTCTCTGTCTCTGGGAGGTTGTCACCGTGAGTGAAGACCACTGTGGTGTACTTCAGAGCTTCTTCAGAGAAATACTTTAGTATTACATCGACCACAGCCTGCTCCTGTCTTGTGTACTTCTCCACTTTGAGCAGCAGCAGAAAAGCGTGAGGTCCAGGGGCACACTCCTCTATACACTTCAGGAGCTCTGAGCTCAGATCAGTGCTTTCTGGGTTTGTTTCAAATAAACCTGGTGTGTCGATCACTTTAAGGTTTCTATTTTTATTTGTTTCCGTCTCACAACGTTTTGTCCCAGAGTTTACAGTATCATCAACTGTAAATGCATTTCTTCCCAAGATTTTGTTTCCTAGGCTGCTTTTTCCTGATCCAGTTTTTCCTAATAGCACAATCCTTTTTCTAAACAAACACATAAAAAAGAAGGTTTAAACATTCTCTGTTAAGTTCAAATTACATTATGTATTTTTGCTTGTTTGTTTTTGCGTTGTTTTATTTTGTTTGTTTTTGTTTTACCCTACACAAAACTAGACTAAAAACTCCAACAGAAACTGAAAACCGAAAGTTGACGGGCTTTCTGATTTCTGATAATGTTATTGAGGGCCAAAAATAACATGGACAATTTTTCCTTTTGTCTTTGTCATGCAGTTTACAATGATCATATGTAAAATAGAAACTGCAGCATTTTGTGTGCAGAACTTTTCCTACTTTTCATTGGTTTGTATCTTTTCATTGTTCTAGAAACATTTAAGATGAATTAAGCAGCACTACACCAAAATGTTTCTGCGTGTCTCTGCATATTTTTTTTTTTGCCCTTGATTAAAAAAGTTGAAAAAAAAAAAAAAAAAAAGATTTTGGTTTTAGTTTGAAATTACGGACATATTTCTTCATACTGAATATTTTAATACAACTAAATCTCAGTCTTATCATGTAAAAGTAATAGTACTTGGAGGTGAAATAGTTGAAATTCACTTACCTGTACATGCTTGTGCCATCATGTTGGTGTGAACCTGGAGAGAGCGCTTGAATGATCAAATTGTTTCAATCTCTTCTTTTCAATGTGTGTGTGTGACGTACGTACTGTTGGCTGTGGTGTGTGTTCTATATCTGAAGATGACCAAGATTCAAAAGGTTCAAATAATCCAAATTTATTCCCCTAATAAAAAATCTAAACAAAGGTTCGGGCCAGACTCCCTGGTAGCTGAAAGAAAGGCGTATCATAAAAACCGACTGCTTGTCTTTCCCCAGAATGTATATTCATGAGGTTCCTCCCAAAGTTCTCAGGTTTCATTCAGCATCTGTTGAGCTTTCTTCTATGTGTAACCGATGGGAGGTGTTAATGTTTCAGGACACAAGTAAGTTCATTGATTAATTAGGACATCATGCAGTTATAGTTTACAATAATTTATTGTGTATTTCCACAAACAGACAAACGTGAGAATGTTTGTACCGGTAGCAACTCAGCTAACCGTGTTTCCAACCTCAGCTTTTTTGTTTGTAGGCACTCAATAGCAGTGGCAGATCTAGAAATTTTTCTGTGGGGTGGCCTGGCAGGGGCCATGAATCTTACAATGGTGGTCCCAAAATTGGCGGCCGGGGCCTTGAGGTGGACAATACACACTTTGGCTTTTTGCATCGTTTTAGTTTATGTGGATATTTCATTTGTACAATTATCTACAAGAAAACTTAACAAACTGCTTACATGAATGCAAGCCAAAGCATGAACTTAAAAAGTTAAGGTGCTGCTTACAGGAATACAAAGACACTTAACACAAACTTAAAAAGTGCCTTTTCCAGTTAAGGTTTTACATGAAAACAAAGACACTTGGGGTCTCTCTGCCCTATTAAATGAACTTGGAACCTAAACTTTTCTGATTCGAGAATGCATAAGGCTCAGGAAGATAACATATAACAGTAAAATATTCAGCTCATCTAATGTCAAACCAATGGAGATTTTAAATGGCTGAACACTAAAAATAGCGTTTATTAAAGCATGTTTTGACGCTACAGAGTTAAATTTACCAGTAGTAGCCCAGCAGATTATTGGGTTGTTCTGCAAGAAACATGGTGGATTTGCCTTTATTTCTATGAGAAAGTGTTGTTGCTTCCCAAGTCTTAAACAAACACTTACATATATATGAGTTACTCCACTGTACTCGATTCCATAAAAATTTAAAGAAACAGAAATATTTTCTTCCTACATGTTTTGCTCACTTATCTAAAGCATTCTGAGCGTTCAAATTGTTTATCATATGTGTTTTATTATGGCGAGGCATGTCGGGATGCTAAAAACAATTAGCCACAATGCTAACTAACAACAGCAACAGACAGCTGAACAAACAGGACAGTAATACATGTAGTGTGAAATAGATACTATATTTTAATAGATATCTGTGCTAGGAGTAAATTGATTTTGAGTTACTTTATTACTAAAAATACTGGGTAGGCTATAGCACTTTTAATAATCAAGATTACTTGATTACTCTACTTGAGTGGTTTTTATTTTGTTGAATTTTTAAAGCTGAATCTGCTAAAACCAAGGCTGACGTAGCAAGTAGCATCTCCCTCTGTTGTCTCTCACAGTCTGATCGATGGTGTTGAGCAGCTTTATGACCTGCCGTTGGTTGTTCCTGTATGAATCCCAGCTGTTGTTCCAATGTTTATTATCAAAAACATGACAGCGGCCTCCACATCTCTGAACTAACATGCTCAGGAGTTCATTATCACTGACCCACTCCTCTATATTGACCCCTCTTTCCAGTTGATCGCCTTGAGTGAACACCACTGTGGTATATTTCAGAGCATCTACAGAGAAATGTTTGCAGACCACTTCCGCCACAGACAGCTCGTGTTTGGTGAACTTCTCCACTTTGAGCACGAGCAGAAAAGCGTGAATACCGTACAGTCGGTTTCTCAGATAATTCAGCATTTCTTTTTTAATATCAGGGGCGTCCGGATCAGTGTCAAAAAGCCCAGGAGTGTCGATGAGCTGGACAGTTTTTCCTCGCACTCTTCTGGTCTCAGATTGGCAGCATGTTGTTCCATTGGAGGAGGAGTGACAAACTTTAAATAAGTCTTTTTCTCCGAATATGGTGCTTGCCAGGCTACTCTTCCCCGACCCAGTCTTTCCAAGGAGCACAATATTCCTGATGTCAGGTCTAGTATTCCGAAAGCGAAAATGTTCCCAGCGGTCTTCTGCGGTTTGATGCAAAAGAAAAAAAAAACATAGTTAAAGTTAATATAAATATAAAATATAAATCCTAAGCATCTGAAAATCATTCAGCCATAATCCATGTTGGTGGTGTCTAGACTGAATTGCTGACATCTCCCATACACAGCAAATGTGTCCTTAAGAAATAAATATAATTTAATAATACAAAGCAATCATACAGACAATCTCATCAACTCACACACACAAAAAAGCTCAATTACTCCAATAGGACTGAACTAGAAACTTGTATGATGTAGCTCTTTTGCATTTGCAGTGTTTCACTTCTCTGTGTCTTTAGTCACTTTATCACACTTAATGTGGAATTAAAATTGATACTCAAATGAAGTTGGGGCCAAATTGATCGGAGTGAGTTGGTCGTGGGCCACATTTTAAAAATATAGGTCCTTCTGTGTAATTTTCAAATTTGGCGATTTGGCTTTGTAAAGCTATAACACATTTACTGTTTGTCCAGATTTAAATTGTAATACATTACATTATGTTCCATTATGTTATATTGTACAGACTGAAGAAAGAAAGACAATTTTGGACAAACTGTATGCAATTTATTGCATTTGAGTGCATTTTAGGTTTTTAATTCCCATTTTAGCAATATAAGCCTGTATATTTCCATAGGCCTATTATCCATTCTGGCCTATGTGTCTATTCTCAGCACTAGGCTGCAGTGCATTCTGGGACCTGTAGTTCAAATTGTTGCATGTGTTTATCAGAGAGACATCACTATAATCAGAAATCATCTCAGGGGCCATTATGCATTGGGACTTGACGTGAGAGTTGTGCATCAAAATAGCACTACTACTAGGCCTACTAGTTTTCATATAGTGTAAGTACTGCATTTTAATAAAATCAAGTGAATGTTGGTGAGAAATGATTATTTGCGGTTTTGTTTTCACCTTATCTAATCACCTTTTGCTTTTGGGAGTCAAAAACGAGCATGCTCCCTTTTGATAAAATAACCAGTACAAAGTTAGCAGTGGAGACACTTTTCGACGCTACCTATCAGCTCCAAAGTGAGCCAGTCAAATGTGGCTTAAAGGGGACCTATTATGTCAAATTCACTTTTCTAAGTTTTTAACCTTGTTACAGTATAATGGCCTTCCTTCATCATTAGTTTACTCAAAGTTATATTTGAATTGATTCATGCATGTTGGAGTAATCTTGTATTGTTCTTCAGCCGGAGCTCAAGTGCTCAGAAATCGCCGTTCTCACCTACCACCTATCCCCTCCCACTTGTCTGTATTTACTTGTTATAATTAAAAAGATTAATGCTCAAAGTGAAGCAGATATGGTTCAAAACTGTTCCATATCCACTTTACAACAATTAAAAATATTTTTAAAAAATCTGTTGCTTTTTACAGTTACATTTTAAAGTGAAGAGGCGGGGCTTATCAGTTCTGCGGTTTTTAACAGGAAGTCAGTAGAGCTGTTCCTATTTTTAAGTTGTTTTAGATCAACTTTGAGTTTTACAATGAACAAAAGATTAATTACTGATCTGCATATGTTCTAGTTTCTTACTAAATATTAAAAAAAACACAATAGGTCTCCTTTAATATATTGAACAATTTTTTGCCACAGAGTCTAAAAGTTGCTAAAAAACAAACAAACAAAAAAAGTAAATCACTTTTAACATAGAAATACTATTCAGTCTGCATTCCGTGTTGTTGACAGAAGACTTGACTAACTTGACAGCAAATGACACAATCTGTGTCTGTTAGGACAAAACCGTGATATTCTTATTTTGAAATTCTATGAAAAAATATAGATTTTAACATTGCCCTGTACAATATCTTGCTCAGTTCATGTGTGCTGTTGTTTATTGATAACTCAGCAGTACTTCTTCTTTTTTTAATGCAAGTCGAGAAATAAGAACTGCCTTGACATGGCTGAGAATTTGTGTTTGAATTAAAAGTAAAGTGAGAATGTTTTGTGGTAACGTCAAGCACTGTTAATCATTTAATAGATACATTCAACTCTACTGCAGCATTCCTTTGACACATGCGGCAAACCCTAAACCAGAGCAAATAAAGAATGTGATAAAACCAGACGTGGAAAGAACAAACAGCACCATTAAAAACATATTTAGCTAACAAGTGATTATCTAAAGCAAAAGAAGGCATGAGTAGGTTGTATAGATTGTAAACAAACTCACCAGCGTACGCCATGATGAATATGCTTCTGGAGGAGCTGCGCCTCGTATCTGAGGCAACAGTGAACCGACAGCTTAGTTTCAGTTTCCTGTTTTTTTTTTTTAAACTCAGTGTTTCCAGGAAATGCTGCTGCAACACAAGAGCATTTTCTGAGATACAAGTCCAGCTCTTTTATCAATTCTGATTGTTATACTCTACTCTAAAAAGATGATTTGTTTTAAATGTTGTTTGTTTGAAAATAAAGCAAAATTGTGCCATGTTGCATAATTCATCTACAGCCATATCGAATATGTTCAATTTTTTGAAGTGAATTATTGTATCATCAAAGCAAAACACTCTCTTAAAATGTTTTATTTGTTTATTTGAGCAGGTACAATGCCTAATAATAAATATTTCTGTAGGCAAAGCTAATTTTCAAGTCAAGTAAACTCCCTGAGCAAGATGCAGAAGTGCCAAACATATCATCCATACAAATATTTAGATACGACAATAAAAGTTAATCAAACAGTAAAACACAATACAAGTTAGACGTTTATAGGGCAGCTGATTGTACATCAAACACGATTTAATTTGAGTTTGGATGGTTTTAGGTCAGTCTCAAAGCAGTTCTTTATCAATGCTGAAAACTGTCATATAATCAATATTTCTTCCAAGACAAATTTCATTTTACAATAAAAAAAGAAAAGCATTAAAAAATCTGAAGATCGCAACAAGTAAAACAAAAAACCTCCTTTCTACTTCTTTAGAAACACAAAACCCAGAAGCACTGCCACCCCGGCTCCCACTGTTGCCATAATGGACCAGAAATGATTAAAGGTGTTTTCTTTGGCCTTAATATTGACCTCCTCCTCAGACAAGTTCTGATTTTTGGATCTGATTGCTGCTTTCTCTTGTTCTAGTTTTTCTTGCACACTTTTAAGGTTGTCATTGGTGTAGCACATCCCTCCATTCTTCTCCACGGTTTGGTCGACTGTGTTCAGCAGCTTTTTGACTTGGACCTGGTTGTTCCTGTATGTGTCCGAGTCGTTCTTCCAGTATTTATTGTCAAAACATGACATCGCCCTCCACATTTTTGCACCAAGTTGCCCAGAGCTTCATTATCTTTGACCCATTCTTCTATGGTGAGCCCTTCTTCTATCTGATCGCCTTGAGTGAACACCACAGTGGTATATTTCAGAGCTTCTTCAGAGAAATTTGTGTAGATCACATCGGCCACAGACAGCTCATGTTTGGTGAACCTCTCCACTTTGAGCACCAGCAGAAAAGCGTGGAAACCAGACGCACAATCAATCATGCAATTTAAGATCTCTCTTTTGAAATCAGGGGCATCTGGGTCGGTGTCAAAAAGCCCTGGAGTGTCGATGAGCTGCACATTTCTTCCCTGCACTGTTTTGGTCTCAGACTGGCATAGCTTTGTTCCCGATTTAGAAGAGTGATAAACTTCAAACAAACTTTCACTTTCAAGTATAGTGTTGGCCAGGCTGCTCTTCCCAGATCCTGTTTTGCCAAGAAGAAGAATTCTTCTGTCTGCTGCTGTTTGGAAAATGTAAACACATCAAGTTAATTATTTTGGTGCATTCTGGGCTCATTTATCAATCCAGGTGCTAAATTGCAAACACAAACATTTGGCACTTATTTGTAAGATGCACATACCATCTTTGACTAACACCATCTCAACATTTTTGTTGTATCAGCAAATGCTCGATAAAAAGGTCAGTGCGAATCTGGAAAACCTTTGGTCTGACCTGATCAAAGGTGGCAAGTAACTAAATATTTTTATTTGTGTCTATATGTGTGTGTGTGTGTGTATATATATATATATATATATATATATATATATATATATATATATATATATATATATATATATATATATATATAAATGTAAGGTGACCCCTTACATTTTTTACAAAATATCTATATTTTGTACTCCCTACAATTTGAAATCAAGTTGGTTACTTTTTAAGACCACAGACAATTTAAAGAGTTTCCCAGTTGAACAATTTTATAAATCCTGTAAATTGTCTAAATTTTTATATATCCCCATTTGCCACATGTTTACAAATAAATGTATATCAAGTGTCTCACTGTAGAGCCCATTTTACGCTACAATGCTGCCAACACCAACTTTGTAATTTTGCTTTTTACTTTCTTAATCTTCTTAATCTTAATTTACAGTGTTTTGTTTTTGTACTTTTACTTTTTTAAAAGAGAGTCATTTTTCAGAAAGTAAGTGTAGTTTTACTTGTGTAGTGAGCCTACTTTTGTCATCTTTGGACTGGATTTATTTATTCAATCTGTCTGACTCAGCACGTTAGTGGCCCCACCTACAGAGGACACAAGCTGGCAAAGAAAAGAGACTAGGGAGGAATGGAATAAAACTGTCTTCATTTCTACAATGCAAAAACAACCCTACAACTAGACACTCAATATTGAATTGCAGCCAGTCAATTAATATGCAGACAGCTGCCAGATCTATGACTCATAGGGTTAGGGTCTCTGCTACTGAATCTGACAAGAGTGGTTGCAAACAACCAAACTCTGCAACAACAAAACTGAATCATTTGACCCACAGAAACCCAAAGAAAGTCTTTGTAGTCACCTACAACCTACACATCAAGTAGGACTAATAACAGATTAATAGCAGACGTCAGATCAATATCATCATCAGCTATTTTTATTTATTTTTTTTTTTACCACAAATTAAATTTTAAATTAAACTGTAGTATCAAAAACTAGACATAGACCTATTCATGCTTCACTAGGTTAAACTGCTAAGTACTTATGAGTGAGTACTTCTAGTCTGGAACTATAGGAAGTATGCACACAATAGTGCTGTACTCTCTGCACTGGGTCCATTAGTAGTTTAGAGAAGGAAGTCTCTCCAGGTGCATTTTTAGTGCTATATGAATCATCTTGGACTGTCAGGACCTCAGGAACCTGCGTCCTGCTGTCCAGAATCAGGACATTAACATTAGCATTTCAGATTAATGTGAAAATGTGAGCTAGGCCTCTACTGTGACAATGTTCAAATCTCATCTGTGCTCTTTTATTATTGACTAAAGTTTTCTAATAAGCATTATTTGGGATTGTCATATTTTAATGCATACTTTCCAAGTATGTAAGACACTTTAAATAAGATAAAACTAACCATAACTACATGTGTAGTACTTATTAAACTTCTACAAACATATGTAGTTCAGACATTCATTAAATTATTTTATAATAACTGTAAGCTTAAAACCCTACAGATGACTAAGCATCCATTGCAGATTACCTCTAGTTTGAATTCTTATCTAAGAACTAACTAAATCTCAGTCTAAGCAAATCTAATGTTACCTTAAAAGTAATTACACTTGCAGATTATTAAAATGGACTTACCTGCTTGTGCCATAATGTCGATGTGTTTGAATGTCCAGAGACAACTTGAATGGCTGTTTACTTTCACTATCATCTTCTAAACACGCATACAGACAGTTTCCAGGAAGTTCTCTTGTTTCATATAAGGCTCAGCACCAGTGTTGCTATAAAGTGCCTTGTGACTGAGTGGCTAGATTACCAACGGTTGTAACTTTGCAGATATAAGATATAAAACTGTAGGCAAAAGTAAAACGCCTTTTTTGTCTTTCGTATTTTGCCACACTTACAGTATTCAAATAAACTAAGCTGTTTTCGCTTGTTAAGAAGATTCCTTTTCTACAATTGAGCACCTGTTTCGATACAATTTTAAAGTCTATATTTTTGGACATATACCCACACAGTTATTTTTGTTTTTATTCTTAATACTATGATATAGTATGAGAGCAAGAAACTTACTGTTGTACAGACAACAAAATGAAATGGCCGTGAAGAACCCAAGTATAGAAAATCAGAGAACAATTTTTGACTACAAAATGATTACATCATCTTTAGAATATGTGAAGGAGGCTGTCTACAGACTTATAAAATCTAAACCCTTAGCTAGCGCAGTTTTAAAAGCGTTACTCCAATGAAAACTGCAACACCCACTACTGCAGCTCCCACTGCGCCCACCCCTTTAATATGGGCCAGAAATGTTGAAATGTGTTCTCTTTGGCTTTTTTGTTGATCTCCTCTTCTGACAAATTGGCATTTTCTGGTGTTGCTTTGAGTTTTTCTTTTTCTTCGTTTACTTTTTCATTAATAGTTTTGAGGTTTTCATTGGTGTAACATCTCCCTCCGTTCTTCTGCACAGTTTGGTCGATGGTGTTCAGCAGCTCTTTGAGCTGGACCTGGTTGTTCCTGTATGGATCCTGGGTGTCATTCCAGTGTTTGTTGTCAAAGACATGACAGCGGCCTCCACATCTCTGAACCAAGGAACTAAGGAGTTTGTTATCTTTGATCCATTCCTTTATAGTAACCCCATTTAGCTGGTCACCTAGAGTGAACACCACAGTGGTATAGTTGAAAATGTCTTTTGAGAAATGTTGGCAGATCACATCAGCCACAGACAGCTCATGTTTGGTGAACCTCTCCACTTTGAGCACGAGCAGGAAAGCGTGGACACCAGACGCACACTCAATCATACATTTAAGAATCTCCTCTGACAGATCAGGGGCGTTTGGGTCGGTGTCAAAAGCCCTGGAGTGTCGATGAGCTGCACATTTCTCCCTTCCACTGTTTTGGTCTGGGCCTGACACTTCACTGTTCCCGATGTGGAGCCATGACAAACTTTAAACAAACTTCCACTTTCAAGTATTGTGTTGGCCAGACTGCTCTTCCCGGATCCAGTCTTACCCAGAAGAACAACTCTCCTGTCCGCTGCTGCTGCTGTTTGGGGAGAGGAAGAGGATTCTGAAAGACAAATGAAATGATAATGGTTTCACATGAGCAGCTCCACATATTTCAGATTCAACAACCTAAATGTGGTTCACTGTTCCTGAAAATTTGTAGTTTAGTTTACTCGCATTATGTAGGAAAAATAATCACTTAAGTTTTTCATTATGTCACGTTTTTATTTTTGTTTAAAGAGATTTAATTTGATATATTAATTTGATATTATATTTGCATTAAAAAAATCTAATTTGTACCCATTTTAATATACATACTGTATATTTATAATCAAAATTAGATAGCTATTAATAAATGCTTCTGTAAAAACCTTCAAACTCTTATTAAGTCCAAGTTTATAAAGTTTAGTGTGCACAGGAACTAGAGGCTGATAACAGCATGATGCATTTTGAGCAAACATTACAATGTTCCGTAGAATCCTATGCATGCTGCAAACTAAACATTGAAAATGCAAAAAAAGAAAAGAAAAAAAAGTTTATCTAGTACATCACATCTACAACTACAGATGAAATTCACTTACCTGCATTTCCCATAATGTCGATGCGTTTGACTGTTCACAGAGACTGACTGAATACCTGTTTACTTTCACTCTCGTCTTCTAAAGGTGCGACAGCAGCAGCCTTTTCAGGAAACAGACTGTGTCCCACCTATAAGCCTACAAATATTTATGGATTATGACAAAAAAAAATGCATTTTACATCTGCTGAAAAACAAATCAACTAGATTTTCTTCTTTATATAACTGAATATTTTTTGTCTTAAATATGGAAAATACAGTATGTGGGTTTAAAACTACACCACAACGCCCTTCCCTGCTGGTTTGTGTAGTCTTGCAGTTAGACGCCTTACCAAAATAAAAAGTGCAATAGCATCACCTAATGGCTGACTGTAAATATTAGGGAATATCATCAAATTAGCTAAAATATCTACTACAACAATATTTCCAGCTATTAATGTAATCCTGTTAAAGCTTTTGTTTATTTATTTGATAGGGACAATACATATTAACGAACAGAAATAAAATAGATGTATAAATATGTGAAATTCTAGCAAAAATGTTCTTTTCCATCTGTTGTCCATATAAGCAAGTCACAGAAAACATTACAATACATAAAAGATAGAACAAAGTAACAGAGCAGATTCAGGATTCAGACAATATTTATCCCTCCTGATTGACTGAAAAAAAATGTAGCTTTTTCCACAACACTATAACATACAGTATATATAGTGAGAGATTATTTCCACTGCTACACTCACATGAACTGGATTTTTTTACCTATTGAAATCAAATTTTATGCAAAATTCAAATCCAAAATTTTTTGTCACACCACTTTGGAATCTTTCAAGGGACGACCACTTTCATTCCCACTGAGGCATCTGAAAACTTCACCAAATATCTTTGCGTATGGCTGCTACTACATTCATCTGTAAACAAAATTAAAAATAGATTGAGACCTCAGTTAAAACATTTATGATTCACAGCAGCAGATAGAGACTCCCAAGAAGCGGTTGTTAAAGAAATGTCAACAAATAAAAAACTGGCATGAGGATTTTCCAAATGTTTAAATAATAAAAAAAGGAATGAAAAGTTTGGCGTCATCGACTCCTAGAATCAATAAGTGTGTTAATCTCGAATAAAAAGGATTAAACAAAGTACAGAATAATTTTATTTTTCAAGTGAGCTTATAACATACAATCTCACAGTGCATTACTTTGCATCTTCACACTTTAAATGTGCACATGTAATTTTCTCCTGAAAAGTCAACACAAACTTGCCTTTGTACATTTTGCATTCAGTCATTTAGGTGTGTTTATTTTACTCAAAATTACACTGACATGGCATTGTGCTCATTTAACAACACAGTTTGTGTCCAACAATACAATGCATCTAAAAATACTGTGATTGTACAAGGCCTGAAAAGTATTACCTGCATCAGTTTTAAATGCTGGGGGCTGTATCTTTTTTTTTTTTTTTTTTTTTTTTTTTAACACTTTTTGTGTAAACTTTGACTGAAAATTGTCCTTAAAATTAAGAATTTGATGTCTATTTATAAATTAGGCTTAAAACTATATCAGCAAATCTTTCTGTATGTTGCTTAAAAATGTTGTTCAGACCCAGATTGTAGTTTTGTGTGTAGAAGTTACATTTTAAATTACAATAAAATGTAATAGTTTTCACTGTCAGTTTGAACAATCCTGTTTTCATAATATAAACTACAACCACTTTGATGTTATTCAAAAGGTTAAAATAATGTTCAGTTACTAATGTAAGGTGTTGTGGATTGTCAAAACTAATCCAAATGCAAATTTTTTAGGAATTGTCTTAAATTCCATCTATTATGTGGCCCTCAGCTCCATATCTTTTCCTAAAAGCGTCCCTCAATGAAAAAAGGTTTAGACACCCCTGCTTTAGCGGTTGATCTTGCTGCTCTGTTAAACGATAATGCGTTTTGAGAAAGAAATACAATTTATACATTTACAATCTGGATGAAATGGATTGCTGTTATCATCCAAAACAACAATAATAATAAAACAATCTGTTAAAAAAATATTACAGTAACAAGGCACTTTCATTCATTTTAAGCAGTTTGGCTGAACACTTTTTGGTTTCAGGAGCTCACAAACACTAGTCGAGCGGAGTAGACGAGGTCGGCCACGTACAGCAGGAAGTTGCCGGCGGTGAGCACAGACACAGTGATCAGATTGGACCTGTTGTATGATCTGTCCTTATCAAACTGAAACACTGGCCAAACAATGGTTGCTGACAAGTACATGAGGACAGCCAGCAGCCCGTAGATGGATAAAAACTTTGAAAACGATATGGGGAGGTATCCGGTGCACTCCCCAACGCACATCACCACCACAGCCATGGACAGGATGAAGCAGATGCAGTAGACAGCCATGCACCATTTCAGTCCAGCGTGGTAGTCGTATGAAACCGGGTTGCTGACGAGAATGAAGATCACACAAGCCACGAACGTTTGACAAACTTTTAGCAGTCCTGGAGCGGTTGCCATGTAACCTGCAACTTCTCCTGGTCTGGCTTTGGTCAGGCTAACTTCTCCCATGTACGTCACTGTTGCCAGGCAAGAGAAGACAGTTGAAACAATGCGATAGTCTCTTGCATTACTGCGGGTATTATTCCCCTTTAGAAAGTACAAAGGAAAGATTATAGAAGCGGAGAGGCAGAGGAGTGCGGCGTAGCAGGCGACGGTGATGGGGAAGTTGCTCCAGGAGACGAACACGCGGGATTGAAGGGC
This sequence comes from Mugilogobius chulae, assembly GCA_038363315.1. Lineage (NCBI taxonomy): Eukaryota > Metazoa > Chordata > Actinopteri > Gobiiformes > Gobiidae > Mugilogobius > Mugilogobius chulae. Next base: position 22,834,072 of record CM076404.1, on the reverse strand, counting down.
GAAAAGTTCCACCAAAATGACAAGAAGGGTGCAGGTGAAACTGAAAGCCCAGCAGAAGATGCACCAGTCTGACATTCCACCGTGGTAAAGTTCCCCGCCGTGAGTGGCTACGCTGAAGGCAATGCAGGTGAAGATTAGGGCGAATACGCGGACCCACAGCAGCTGAGAGGTGGGGAGGAGGACCAGAGGCATGATGGGATGCTGCAGTCCACCAGATGTAACACGAAGAAGTCCAAACAGGGTCAAATGGTGAAGTTTAAAAGACGTTGTATTGTAAAAATATCCTCTGAGCTTTTTGATATAACCTGCAAAACATTGAAATGCATTAGAACAGATGTATAAATGTCCATAACCTTTAAGAACACAATCGCTGCTTTTTTGTTCACTATATAATGTTTACAACTTGTTATTGAATAGGGCTGCTCGATTAATAATATTCACGATTGTTTGAATAATTTGGATTCATATTTGGAAAATTCATTCTTTCTACTTCTTAGTTTTTACCTTTCTTTTTTCTTGTAATAAAACAGTTGTAATAGGCTGAGTGCTCATTTACCTCACAGTTAAAAAAAAATAATAAAAAAATTAAAGCAATTTCTTAGAGAGATAGCAGAACATAGGGCCCCTTAAATACTGAACTGGTTGTCACTGGTTTATTCTTGATACCATAATGATACTTCCAAATATTCTTTTTAATTACACTTTTCTACAATAGACTGACATTTTCAACACAAAATATAAGTACATTATTTCTTAAATATTTAGATTATTTTTAATCTTTTCAGAAAATATAACATTTTGTCATGTTTATGTAATTTTTTTTTTCTCAATGTCGTTCAAATTCTGTAGTGTTTGATATTAAATACTTTTAACAATCTTAGAGTGAACAGATCAAATAAAAGAGGTGGGATATTGTAAACTATTGAAACAGATTGTTGTACATGTACCTGTACAAATTTTTTGTAACTGACTGCAGCAATATTCATAACTGAAACTTGATTAATTTCACAGTCTTGTTGCTGAATGTTTTAAAAATGTATTTTGTAAAGTTAGGGTTTTTACAGTTAAGTTGTAAAGCTTTTAGCCATGTTCTAACAGTGTTCTCTCATCTTTACTCACAGTTGTACGTGGATTGATCCTTGCATGTTTGAGTAATCATGTATTGTCCTTCAGCTGATGCCCGAGTGCTCACAATATTCCTGGTCAGATTCTGATTTAAACAAGTATGGTTCAAAATTGTTCTGCAGCAAATTCCCAACAACAAACAAAACATATTTTCAGTTCTGCAGTTTTGAACAGGAAGTCAATGAACCGCTAAGCTGTTTTAGATCAATTTTCTGTTTTACAATGATCAAAATGCAAATTGCAAATATTTCAACAGATTTCTATAGTATGACAGTAAAAAAACAACAAATTCCTCTAGTTCCAGGTTGCACATGGCCCGCAGCCCAGTTTTGGGCCGTGATGAGCTGGTTGGGGACCCCCATGTATATTTACAGTTTTTTTCTATAGGTTTGGCTCATTTCTTGAAACTGAGATGACATTCTCAAAACTGCAGATCATTTGGTCAAACAATTTGACACTTCGTCAAAACATCACAGATCACCAGCAAAAGCACATTTCTCTTCCAAAACTGTTTGTATATGTTTCGTCAGTAAGTTACTTTTCCATGTAAAGAGTCAATTCCATCAAAATCACAAAGATCCTTCTCAGTTGCTTTGGCTCTTTTTCATTCACTTAGTCACTTTGTCAAAAATAACCTGGATGGTTGAGCACAACACCATGGATCACCTGCAGAAGCTCATTTCTCTCCCAAAACACTTTAGATATGTGTCCAAACCAGATGTCTTTGTCATGGGAATCGTCATTGCCCCAAAACACATCGTCCCTTTGGTCTTGTGTGACTCTGACAGTCAGAATGTTTAGATGTTTTCTCACTGTGGCAGAAGTCCAGCTAACACAATAGAATTATACACTAGAATACACTAAAGCTTTTCTCCATTGGTTTGGCTTAGTTATTTTTACATCTTTAAAATCATTTGGACAAAAGATTTTACATTTCTGTGCAACATTACAGCTCAATATCAAAGCTCATCTCTTTCCCAAAACTGTACATACAAGCTTCAAAACTAAAAGTCTTTCTCATCTAAACAGTCAGAACAGAATGAGACCAGTGTAAGTTTATTTCTGTTTTACTTACAACTGTAAAGCATCACTGCAGTGACTGGAGAATGACTCTAAACTGGATCAATCATTTCTGATTCTGTATTTTCTTTGTCATGTTTATAGTCTGCTTAATTGTCATTTCTATAGTATCATTCTTTGTCATGTTCATAGTTTCATATTGTAACATCAAAATAAGTCACATCTTGAGAAGATATTACAGTGTTTATGGTATTTTATTCTTGACTAACTTTGACAAATGAACAGAGTCTTTTGCTCATGAGGACTTACACAGTGAAATCCTGCTGACATGCTTTGGACATAACAACCATTACACCGGAAAACAGCTCATCAGTTTGATCTGAAAGATCTTTTGATTTGAAAAATGTGCTAAATGAGAGATCATTGTTCTGTCTGTAGGAGACTTGTACAGAAACATTTGCAAAGCTGTACTGAGCCATTGAGACATGGTCTAAGACACTGGAAGTTTGATGAAAGCAATGAGAAATGACATTCAGTTGTGAGCAACTGTAGCTTGGTTAAGAGATTTGTCCATGTGATTCTGAGAATGTCATCTCGGTTTCAAGAAATGAGCCAAACCTATAGAAAAAACTGTAATAAACAGCCACAATTTGAATGTATAATTTACAATGTTGATACAAGTAACATTAAAACAGCCCAATAAATCCTCGCTCATTGTTTAAGCAGAGGCCAGCCTCTGTTAATCAAAGGAAGTGATGTTAGAAGATTTGGAAAGTCCTCAGGTTTAGCTTTAGTTAAATAAAGATCTTAAATTGTGCACACTTTCATACTATAGTATTATTATTTCACATTATTTGATGAAAAACCCACTTAGACAAAGTTTCATTCACATAAGTTACAGTAATCTTGCTTTTTAGATTGCTAACATTTTCATGGCTCAAAACGCTCTGCTCCACCTTATGATGTCACTATGTGTTAGTTTCAAAGTTAAGTCACATTTTAACTTAAGTTAAACTGGTTTTGAATCTGCAAGACACTAGAATAGCATTAAATTGTTGTGATTTTAAAATATTTTCGTCTTGCATATTGCTAAGGAGAATATGTCGCTGAAATTTTCCTTTATATTTTGATGTAAATATGTGTAAACAAAGCTAAAACTAGGTATAGCTTCAAAGTTGTGGCAATTTCAGGGCTGTATTTGAAATGAAGTGGAGGCGTGCTTTAACATTGGCTATTTTTTAACACTGTTCGTTATTTTTTTATAAACAAACATTGAGCAAGTTATGTGTTCACATTTCTGCAACAAAAGATAAACTTATAACAGGTATTTCAGTCACAAAGCAAACGCACAAAGCAAAGTTAATAGAGCAGTAAATAAATCCTAATTTTGAAGCTTTGCTAATTGTATTACTACTGTACATGAATGAAAGCATGTCTCTCATTACCTCTGATTCGATTGTAAGTGCTTCCTGCTTCAGAGAGGAGGACTCACTGAAACAGGAAACATGCAAAGCTAATGACATGTACAGACAGGAACTGCAACCATCAGTTAATCACAAGGATTTTTGTAGGTGCAATAAAGCAAGTGGAGTCTAAATTTTGCAATAATGAGTGCTGTATCAAACAGTGAATAATATTAAATTATATGTATTAGTTAGTTGTTTAGAACGCATAATGTCAAATATGATTTTTGCCCAGTCTGACAATGATGCTAAAGTGAAGCTGCTTCAGATGAATATTTACACAAAAAACACGTTCTTCTTCATGTATCTCGGCCATATCTTGATAACAAAATTCAGATGAATATTACATCAATAGGTTGCGTTCAGGTTGTAGAATGCAATGAGCTAGATGGTGAACAAGATTTCTGATTACAGTTTTTCTCTATTCGTTTGGCTCCTTTCTTGAAACTGAGAAGACATTCTTGAACATTGTTGCACTTTGTCCCAACATTTCAGCTCACCAGTAAAAGCAAACATCTCTCCCAAAACTGTACATACAAGCTTCAAGACTAAGTTACAATAACAAGAGTCATTGTCATCAAAATCACAAAGATCCTTCTCAGTTGCTTCGCCTGTTAGTCACTTTTGCTCAAATAACCTGGATGCTTCAGCACAACATCATGGATCACCTGCAGAAGCTCATATCTCTCCCAAAACACTTTACTCGTGTCAAAACCAAATGTCTTTCTCATCTAAATAGTCAGAGTGTTTGGCCTTGTGTGAGCACTGCAGGTCAGAATGCTCAGGTGTTTTCTCACTATGGCAGAGGTTTAGGTAACACAATATAATTATAGACTTGAATACACTAAAGCTGTTCTTCTTTGGTTTGGCTTATTTATTCTTACATCTGTTAAAAAAAAAAAAAATGGCCAAAATGTTTTATATTTCTTTGCTTTTACAGCTCACTAGCAAAAGCTCGTCTGTTTCCCAAAACTGTTCATACAAGCTTCAAAAATAAATGTCTTTCTTATCTAAACAGTCAGAGCAGAATGAGTTACCAATGTAACTGTATTACCGTTTGTTTTACTTATAATTGTAATGCATCACTGCAGTGACTAGACTGACTGAACTGGATCAATCATTTCTGATTCATTTTTTCCAATGAATTTTCATAGTATGATTATTTGTCATTTGTATAGTATCATTCTTTGTCCTGTTTATCGTCTCATAGTGTAACATCAGAATAAGTCATATCATGAGACGATATTACAGTGTTATGGTATTTTGTTCTTGACTAATTATGACAAAAGAACAGATGATGTGCACTTAAGGACTTACACAGAAATCCTGCTGACATGCTCTGGAGAGAATGACTATTAGGGTGAGAACTGGCTCATCAGTTTGGGCCAGAAAGATCTTTTTATCTAAAAATTGTGCCAAATGTATGCTGATTGTACTGTCTGTGGGACACTTGTACAGAACCATTTGCACAAATGCACTGAGAAACTTGAGACTTGGACTAAGACACTGGAAATGTGATGAAAGCAATGAGAAATGCCATTCAGTTGTGACCAATTTGCAGGTTGGTTTGGAGATTTGTCCATGTTATTTTGAGAATGTCATCTCAGTTTCAAGAAATGAGCCAAACCAATTGAGAAAAACTGTAATAACACAGTACCATGAAATATCTAAAAGATCATTTCAAACTGTTTAAATCTGATGATCATTCCCTTTTGTATTACAACAAAAAACTGATTTTGAAAAAAGGTTTACTTGGGCTGCAAACATCTGCGTGAAGCATTATCGATCTGGAGAATGTTGTGATGCCACATGAACGCAACCTATTGTCAGACAAATGTGAAATGTTTGCAAATAAATCACAGAAGTGCAGAAATATTACATTTATATCCTAAGTTGAAAGTTTCCAACACCACCAATGTTTCCTTCTTAATGGGCTCTTTTTGTGGCAACTGTTTATTATAAACGATATACCTTGAAAACAACATTCATGATATCTAAAATTTGATATTGCACAGCTCTAGTTATACTTTTGTGCTATCCAATAATGTGAAATATCCAACTTAAGGAACATCTCTTCCATGGTAACATACGGGCAAATAATAGTTTATTTTGTGACTATGCAAACCTGCATAGACATATGTAGACAAACACATATTTTCATTTCTTTATTTAGTGCATCAAAATAGTCTAAATTACAAAAACATACTTTTATTCAAGTCTATTTTTGGTCCAAACAATTCACAGAGCATGTTTAAGTGATTCCAACTTTGCCTCTAAATCATAAAGTATTTTCTTGTTACTCTTTACAAGACCAAATAAACTGATTCAAAAACCTAGAAATGTTGGTCTAGGTGTTGATATGTAAATGTGGTGAATGTGGTAGGCCTGTTTCGGTTAAGTTGAAGACAGGAAGCAGGTGGGTTTGCCTCAGTGGTTACTCAAACTGTAGCATCACACCAATACTTAATTATGAGCTATTTATGGCACGTTTGTGTATGTTATGTATGTAGGTTAAAGTTTTTCAGTAACTTCTATGTCAAACTTTCAAGAGTGCATGTTAACAATGTGTTTGTCAAACTTTTTGGTCATGTTCTGCGATACCGTACACCTGGACCTACTCAAAAGGTATTACAAATCAAAAAATGTCAGAAATAATGTTATCTTTGATTTTTTAAAGTTAATATATGTTTGTATCTAGTATTAAACGTTCATAAAACACAAAATTCCTTTAAAATTCTAAAATAAAATCAGGTCCACTAACTTCCTAATCAGAACTTATTGTTGAATAGTGGCTACTGTATCCTCATGAACATTAGCTACATGTTGCAGTCAATTCGGAATGTGAGTAGGCTATTGCAAGTATATACAGATAAGTAGGCAGGGATAGGTGGTAAGTGATAATATAGATTTTCTGAGCACTGCATCAGCTGCAGGACAATATAGTACAAGATTACTCAAACACAAACGATATCTTTGAGTAAAGTGATGATGAGAGAACACTGTTATAACATGGCTAACGCTCAGGAAAGTGTTTTTGTTTGTTTGTTTGTTGTTTTTTGTTTGTTTGTTTTTGAGGCCACATGGACTGTCAGATTGGACAAAATATTAACATAAATCTATCTGTGAGTTCAACAAATTCATCTTCTTTTTCAAGACACGCCTACTACTATTCCCACTATTCCAGGCACACTGTTAGAAACTCAAGATTTGACAACATATAAGCGAGCATTTTGCACATAACCTACGGCTAAAAGCACGTTTGGCACGAGAGTTTATGCGCAATCGTCGTCATTTGCTCACATAGCGGACATACCGCGCCTACTACTTCTTCCCCTCTTGTTCCCAAAATAAGCCATGACACAGACTCGGCAATCTCGCGCAATTAGGCTAATCTTTCGAAGAGACGAAATAAAGGACCTCAGACTTTTAGTACTTACCTAAACTCCGGAGTGCTTTTTCTCGGTCTGAGTGTGGAGTTAAAAGAGGCGTGCTTGTCTTAAGTTCCTGAAACGTGTTGTTGAACTGAGCTGCATCCCCTGCCTCACTCATCCACCTCCACAGCCAGACTCACAGCAGCAGACCCGGCCCCACGCACGCCCCGCGCGGACCTTATTTGGTAAAGTGTGGAAACCCTTCGAGCAGCAGCACCGTGACAGTTACGTTTTACTCTTTATCTCTCATGAAAGCTCAGATGTGTGCTCGGAGTCTGGGACAATCATCTATAATAAACCCAGAAGCCAGTTGTTGTTATTTTGCAAAAAAAAAAAAAAAAAAAAAAAAAAAAAGTTAACGGGGCTAATTAATCAATAACAGAAATACCCCAGTTAACCACGGTGCACATCTTCCTTCTGATATCAGTGATTCCCAAAGTGGGGTTCGTGGCTCTCTGGTGGCCTTCAGAGGCACTGCTGGGGGCACCCCAAGGCTGCTCTTACAACAAGCATCAAATACAATTTGAAATGAACTATTATTTAATAGTAGGCACACTAAGTCCATATGATCAGTGCTACTTTTTGCATCATAGTCTAGGAATACAATTTTGTTTAATTTAGGGGTCTACTGTAGATAAAATACATTTATGTGTATATTATTAAAACTATAGTGTGCAAAAGTGAAAACAAAACAGATAAGAATAGCAGGCAACAATATAAGAGTGTGATAGCCTACTTTTATATCTGCATAGTTTTGCCAGCTTTGGCCAACCACAGCAGCCAAGGTAGTTTGTTTGTTTGTGCAAGTAGAAAGGAGCAGATCCTCTACAATACTTATACAGTATTTTATTCTACATTTACAAAAAATGTACAAGTATAGTTTATATCAAGTCAGTGAGAATCTAGGTCTTCTATTTAGCCACGTCACTGTATAAACTGCAGAGCTCAAAGCTTGTGGAAAAAAAGAAATGGCTGGTCCACAAATTACAGTCATTCTTGCAAGTGCAAGTGTTATAACTGATTTTAGATCTTTAATAAAGAACTTGAACAACAGCATGTAAACAGTAGTGTAGGCGAATTATAAGCCTAATGGTAGGGCATTCATTTATTAGTAGATTACAAAAAGATATTGAAAAAACCAAACAAACAACAAAAAAAAAAAAACAATAGAAAAATAAAATCGGCTAATTAAAACTAAAGTGTGAGAAATGACTCCAGCCTCCATGATCTATTGCATCACAGCTGATTTATGACATGCCTTGAGTAAGTCTCGTTCACTTTACACTTTACATGACCTGTGGCAGTGACTTTCTCCTGAGGCGGCTGCAGTGACCACGAGGGGTCGTGCTGTGCTGTGTTTGTGTGATCGTTGAGGCGGATCAAAAAAGCAAGTACCAGTATTGAAAACGGTACCCAGATAAGTTTGCTCTTGTCTCACTATACATTTTGCTTTCATTGGGTGTTTTTGCTTACAAAAAAATCTGAACATTATTGTTTGTATTTTGAAATAAAAAATATATTTTGTGACAACTAATTTCAAACAATGTCAAACTTTCTGAGGCTTTAAACTACTACCCACAACAATTTTACTTTGCAGAAACAAGCTTGAAAATGTAAAAAATTTGCTATACCAAAATAATTGCCCATGCACCCCTGTTCTGGATCAGTATCATCCTGTACATAGGTTGTCCAATTAAAGGCACAGGCTATCAGCTGAACCGAAAACTATGGGATCGATATCTGATCCAGCAAAATTTCATGAATCATCACCGATTATTGGATAGGTGCATCGCTGCTTAAAACTTTAACAATCAAAGATAATAACAATACAAAAACAATGTTGTATTCCGACAATAACAAGGCATGTTCGTATAGTTTACATAGTTTGCTTTGACACAATTTAGTTTTAGGAACTCACAAAAACTAATCGAGCAGAGTAGACGAGGTCGGCCACATAGAGCAGGAAGTTGACAGCGGTGAGCACAGACACAGTGATCATATTGAACCTTTTGTATGATCTGTATTTATCAGCATACACTGGCCACAATACAGTCACTGACAAGTACATGAGGACAGTCAGCAGCCCGTAGATGGATAAAAACTTTGAAAATGATATGGGGAGGTCTCCTGAGCAGTCTCCAACGCAAATCATCACCACAGCCATGGACAGGATGAAGCAGATGCCGTAGACAGCCTTGCACCAGTTCAGTTCAAGATGGTAGTCGTAAGAAACCGGGCTGGTGACAAAACTGAAGATCACACAAGCAATGAATGTTTGACAAACTTTTAGCACTCCTGGAGTAGTTGCCATGTAACCTGTAACTTCTCCTGGTCTGGCTTTGGATAAGCAAACTTCTCCCATGTACATTACTGTTGCCAGGCAAGAGAAGACAGTTGTAGCAATGCGATAGTCTCTGAAATTACTGTCGAGATTACTATTTTTTAGATAGTAAAAAGGAAAGATTACAGACGCAGAGAGGCAGAGGAGTGCGGCGTAGCAGGCGACGGTGATGGGGAAATTGGCCCAGGAGACAAGCACGTGGGATTGAAGGCCGAAAAATTCCACCAGGAGAACAAGGAGGGTGCAGGTGAAACTGAAAGCCCAGCAGAAGATGCACCAGTAATTCATTTCTGGGGGGAATGGATAGCCGCTGTGATAGTTTACGTTGAAAGTAATGCAGGTGAGGCTTAGGGCAAGTACGCGAACCCACAGCAGCTGAGGGCGGAAGACCAGAGGCATGATGGGATGCTTGGGATGTAGCCCACTAGATGTAAAGACAAGAAGTCCAACAGGATCAAATGGTGATGTTCAAAGGATGTTGTTTTGTGAAAATGGTCGCTGAGCTTGAAGTTTTGTCAAATGTTCTGCAAAACATAATAAAATGCATTAGAACAAATTAAAGTTTTCCCTAACCTTTTTTCTTTTAAGGACCAAGTACAATTAGTGTTTTTTTTTTTTTTGTTTGTTTTATGGTTGACGACATATAGCTACTAACACAAAACTCCATACCGAATACTTTAATGTAGACCTAAGTTTTTAGTCGTATTAAGACAGGATTCTCTTATCATTAGTTAATTATCATTGTTGTCAGCCTAATCCATGCATGTTTGAGTATTCTTGTATTGTCCTGTACCTGATGTTGCTCAGAATTTTCATGTTTTCAACAAACCGCTGAAGACTGATTGTCGCTTTGAGTCAGTGTTGGTGCTAATTTGCAATATGTTCCAGTTGGCTAGGTAGCATCAACAGTTTTTTTAATGTAAATTTTGAATATTTTGATTCTGAGAAAAAACAAGCACAATTCACCACAAACCATTTTGTTGTCAGCAATTTACAAAATGTAAATGGCTGATCTACATTAGAATCCAAAATAATAATGCAAATGTAAATAATATTGCCAAATATTTGAAAATAATGTTTGCTGTTTATTAAGTGAAATGACACTATAGATTTCCATGCTAAATCACAAGGATGTAGTGATAGACTATGAAACTAAAATAAAAGAAATCACACTTTCCTCTGGGGCCAAGTAAGAGATGGGCCAGTTTTGGGTCCTGACCTGCAGCCCAACCCGAGGACTGCAGATGGAAAGTAGCTTTGTGCTAAATCTGGTGCAGCCATCTTTTTAACGTAACTGCACATTGTCCTTCAAGTAAATAAACTAAACTAAGGATACAGAGCCCACTCTCACGAGGCCCTAGTCTCCACTACAGCTCACTGGCCATTTGTCATTTAGAACTAACTCTAACTTCATTCATCTCACATTAGGCCTATAGTTTTTTGCTTCACTTATTGCTTCTGAGTAGACTTTCAACCCAGACTAACTAATAATCCATATGACCCCAGATGCCCTTGAACCTGCTCATCATTGATTTCGTGATGATCAAAGGCCTATATGCCAAAGAAAAAGTTATACCAGAGCAGCACAGCACATCTGCTCCAGACTTATCATAAGAGCAGTGTGGCTTAGCATCTTTATGTCATGTCTATGAGCCATTCTCCAGAAAAAAAAAAAACCCTGCAAACACACTTTCTCACCTGCCTTCGTCAAATGAAACAACTTTTATTTTACAGCTGACACAGTTTAGTCTGTCAACCCTATTGGTTGACAAACATTGTGCTAATTAAGTGACACAGTTGAACTGCAATTGTATGCGCATTAAGTGCTCTGATTTGTGCACTAGCGGATGTGCGCTCCCTCTTGTTCCTAAAATTAGCTTTGACACAGGCAGGGCAATCTTGCGCAATTAAACTTTCGTATAGGGACTAAAGAATGAGACTACAGCAGGCCTAAGCTACTTACCTAAACTCCAGACTGCTATTTCTCGGTCTGAGTGTGGAAGAGTCGTGCCTTTCAGCAGTTCCTCAAACTTGTTGATGAGCTGCGTCCTTTGCCTCTCATCCTCCTCCAGTCCACAGCCAGATTCAGAGCAGAATGTGCACATCCTGCGCAGATGCCTGGAATTCATTCTAATCTCCCAGTATTAATAATGTCACATTTGAACAGGAAGTGGGAATGGGAAGGTCCAGGCTTCCCACGCGGACTTATTTGGTAAAGTGTGGAAAACCCTCGAGAGTAATGCAATTCCTCTTTTATCTCTCATGAGACATGCTGGAACTCTATGCGAATTTCTTAAACATAACTTTAGCTTAGTTGTTGAGGAAGGGAGCCCATGCATTCAGGTGATGCGGTTAAGTGACCAGTTCTCAGGGGGACTGCAGATCAACTGTAGGGTCCCTCCAATGGTTGTTACCAGCATGACAGAAAACTTATTTGGAAATTCACTTGTTACATTATCTAGTTGATTGGTTTAGTCAACCCACAAGTCCAAACATAATCATATTTGCATCTTAATCTGAGACCTAAAAACATTATGAATTTAGAGTTAATGCCAGTGGTGAATAGAATTGGCTATAGCCTACTGAACATCTGAATTGGTCTACTGCAGGGTAAATGCAAACGGCATACAACAGATGGTCGGTTATATTTTGTAATTTACAAATGAAATGAATGTCCATCGAATAGTAGGCTACGTGTTAAAAAAAAAAAAAAAAAAAAAAAAAAGACCAGAGGGATAAAGCGTGCGTGCATTAGACTATTAGAAAAACATGGTTGTACGTAGGTGAGAGAAATACTCTTTCAACCGCATAATCTCTTGCATCACAGACAGTTGATTTAGTGGCTTGTCTTGAGTAAGTCTCGTTCACTTTACATAACCCGTGGCAGTGACTTTCTTCTGAGGTGGCTGCAGTGCTGTACATTGACCACAGGGGGGCGGAGTGTGCTATGTTTGTATGTATGATCTTTGAGGTGGACACCGGACAGTCCGATTTTAACAACTCGGAAAATAACATTATTTTGGATCGGAATCGAAAACATCAGATCTGCCTTGCAAATCCGTGACCCAAAGATCGTGTCTGCTTGACTGGCACCTAAAAATACAGCTGATGTGATTGCTGCAGTGAAAGATATGCGGTGGATCTCTACGGAAACATTTTTGCTAACACCGGGAGCTAGCAACCTTCAGTAATTTGGTGCAAGTTTTCTCCAAACCCGAAATTGTTTGGTGGATATATCGTTGTGGGATTTGCTCGTATACTTGCGTCGATTTTTGTAACTTGAACACGAGCTATTATGCCATGATTATATCAGTTTATTTCGCAGATGTGACTTGTTAGCTTGTTAGCTTGCTAGCATATAAACTTCGCTGCTGCGTGCAGATCGTGCTGCACAGTCCGGGGTCGCCACGTACGCGATGCCGAGGATTGACTCTGGGCCTTATTGGGATATATCACAGGTCTATTGATTGACCATCTTCTATCATATTTTCACTATTACTGCGTGAACAAGCTCACAAAACTAAATGCGCCGCAACTAGTATTTTCTTTCAGATGCAGTCAAAGCTAACATTTACTAATTAGCTATGTCGTTAGCATGTAATAGAAAGCCAAGGGTATAATCTGGTTTAGTTGTTTACAGTCTGCTGAAACGTGTGCATACGAGCCTGTTAGCGTGTGACTGATCTTTTTAGACAACTGTGACTGACATTTAACTTAATGCACTAATCACACTGACAAATTATTGCTACTTTCTCTATCTTTTTGATTATATTGATTGCAGTCCACACTACAGTAAAGCAACTATGCAGCTAGAAGTAATTTTGCTGCATAAAGGTTTGCATTTTTGAGCTAGTTTGTGTCAAATTGCACGCATAGGCCTCACTGTTGCATGGTAAACACTTTGCATTGAATTACATTGTTTACACTAGCTTTGTGCAGACAGGGTGGAAGAGAAGGTGTTGACCCATATCGAGACATATCATCCATGATTGATGATCTTTGTTGAAACTGGGTGTACTGGTCTAGTTTCCATGTGCTACTTGAAGCCGAATTTAACACTGACATCAACATCTTATTTTCAAATGGACAGATGTGACAATCAGGGTTAGTTTGAGCAGAACTTTGTTGAAGCTAGTTGTGAGCATGATGAGGGCTTCTTTGGGGCCAGTGCTCGAAAACTTGAAGATCTGATCAGAGCCAGACAGAGAAGCCCTTTGTGTGGAATGAAAACTCAAGAGGCAAGAGAAGATGGTGATGATAACTACAGCACAGTGATAGAGTAAATCCCCTCGCCCAGAAGAAGAGGAGTTTCCCACAGGCTGCAGACATGAGCCTACGCCAACCCACTTCTACACTGGACACTAGGTAACCACCACACGGCACCACAACCACGACTACGCCATTGAGGCTAAATAATGCATACTTTGTCCTCTGTTTTGTTATTAGACACTTCTGTGGTTGAAATCGTTATGTCTTGAAATAACAGACATGTTCTTATCTGACTAAAGTCCAGTCTAGCCTGTTAAATAACAAGTCAAACAGGCTGTTTACATGTGTCCTCTTGAACCAATGAGAAAAGCACATGTGGTTAAAATCATTACAGCTACTGTATGTTCAACAAAACAGTGTGCTTGAAAAAAAAAAAAAGTAACAATTGTGCACTGAAGATGGGTTGCGAGTTGTGACTTGGACTCAAGTCAGAGTTGTCACTACTAGAGATTGACCGATATGTGTGTGTGTGTGTGTGTGTGTTTGTTTTTCATGGCTGATGCCAGTATAGTTATGAATTCTGGGAAACCAATGGCTGATTAGCTCTGCCAGTATTTTAAAACCAATATGCTGAGCTAAATTTGATTATTTTGACTAAAATATAAACTAAAAAAAAATCCACTGTTTTACCACTTTTTCTCACTTATGATTTACAGCATGTGTACACTCATGCACTAACTTAGTGCATTTAATTCAATGCTTTATATTTATCAGACCAACTGGATCGAACCTCATTTTTCCATTTGTGATTCAGACATTTGTTCAAGGAGCCATTCACATTGTGCAGTTTGATAAAGATTTAAAAGGGCTTGAAACTTAAAAGAAGTTTGAGAGAACTTGAACTTGTGGTCTACATACTTTTTATTTGAACTTGGGGCTTGACCGAGGTGCTTGAGACTTACAAAACAACTTGTTTCAGACCACATTCAGCCATTACCTCACATAGCACTCATCTAATTGTGAGCGTTTTAAGGATTTAATTTGGTTGCTAATAATAATGTATAAAAGATCATTAATGAACATTGATGAACAATAATGTGATTGTAGAGAAGCACACTGTAATTCAATCCAATCCAACTTTATTTTTTTGCACTTTGAAAACAGAGTTAACCTCAGTGCAGTGTTCAAACTGTCATCATTAGACTAAACAAATACACAAATAAAAACTGTAAAATTAAATGGTCATTACCGCCACTGTTGTTGATATTGTATGTTGTGTTATTACAGTTTGAATTTCGAAAAATACTATGGTGGAAGTGGCCATTCTACTTAAATTTCTTTACTGAAACTGTTTTAAAAGCAAACAAATATGGATTTAAACTTCAATGAACATAAACAACACATGCTGGACATTGTGACTGTTGTCCCCTATTTTTGGAATAGACATCTGCTTGTTTTATCCATTATCACAGAATGTACCACATCTTTCTGTGCTTGATCTCATATGTCACTTTCTTTGTCTTCATCTGTCTTTCTGATAATATTCTCCCATTCTTCCATTACTCCACTGTCTGCTCGCTGTCTGTGTGTGTGTCGTGACTCGTGTGACGTCAGGGCAACTAATAAGAGAAACGTCCATTTGTCAAGGTAGGACAGAAGCCTTGGTTGGTACAGATGTAAATAGTGAACTGATGAAATATCAAATATTACAGATGGTTCATATTGGTTTTGCATGAATCAATCAAGTGCATGTCGTGTCAAAAATATAAATTTGTTTATGAAATACGCATGGCGTAAATTTGGAACAGGCAACATGGATATACAGACAATTTACAAAAGGAACACACGATTCAATGTTGTGGAATTGAAAAGTTGTATTTTGAGAAGGTAGATTTTGTAGATTGCATACTAGAGAAAGTTTTCCTTTCAATACAGTAACCAGTTCCTGACTACTGTATTAGAGAAACATATTTCAAAATATATGGTAATTAGCATTCAGTGTGTTTTCTTTTGCAATATAAGCAAGGCGGTTCTTTTCTAGTTGAGAATTTTAGTTTTGTAGATATTTTATAGAAGTTCAGCTACTACAAATTACATTAAAAGTTCTAATTACTATCAGTAATTCAGTAATTCTAATCCTACAATATTTAGATCTATTTTTACCTATGAAATAGTCAAACCAAGCTTGCTAAACCCAAAATCTTTGGGGAAATACTTCATTTTTGTAGTTTAAATAATAGCCTCCAAAAAGTGCTATTGTACTTTGGCATATCTCCAAATTTACCATTCTTTTGAACACAGAAGGCAAACAAATGGGGCATCATTAAAAATACAATATAAGTCATTCATTTTTTTACTGCTTGTTTTTGAGCCTATCTCAGGACACAATATCAATATAAGGCATATTACAAAAAGAAATTAATTAATTAAAAGTACAAAAAA
This sequence comes from Mugilogobius chulae, assembly GCA_038363315.1. Classification (NCBI taxonomy): domain Eukaryota; kingdom Metazoa; phylum Chordata; class Actinopteri; order Gobiiformes; family Gobiidae; genus Mugilogobius; species Mugilogobius chulae. The sequence goes on along the minus strand of CM076404.1, from coordinate 22,818,041 downwards.
ATCTGTGTATTGCTTATAACTGAAAGAATGTCATCATGATGCTAAATAACAATCCCGCTATATTTGAATACATTATTCTTCAAGTCCATCTCTACAAAAGAGGACACATGACTTTTGTAAAAAGATCAAATTGGAAAACTTTTTTACTCTTTTTTTACTTCTTACTTCTACTGTAAATGATTTTTGTTTTATTTATACTTTTCCTTTTTTTATATAGATATATAAAATTGCCCTTGTGTGTTTTGGGTCACTGCAATCCTATCAGAAACACAGTGTCCTTCAGCGTCAAAGTTAAATACCTGGTTGCACAGTGTTTATGGTTTGTTTTTAAGTAGCAGCAGGTACGATAATGGTTTGCTTTTCTTCCTGTTGATCAGTTTTGTGTCCTTTTTCTTTAAGCTAGGTCTTTTATTCTGAGTATCTTTTCTCTCTTTTCTCTGTGTCTTTTTCTTCTATCATGCCTCGCTTTCAGCCCTTTTGCTGCTTGGTGAGTCCTCTCTTGTCGGCACGTATCTTGTCATCTTTTGCCCTGTGCATATCTTTAATGTAGCCTGTGTCATTCAGTATTCATGGGTCTTATCTTTGTTATCTTTTAATTTTGTCTCTTGCAGTTAAAACTGAATAATTGATTCCAACAATTCATCCTTAATTCAGACTATTAATTTGTTTTGTTTTTTTTTGTCTTCATTAAATCAGGTTGAGCAGTCTGACCATCGGGGACTCAGAGCGCAAGTCCTCTGCTGCACTTCAGAGGGAACCCTGCGCTGAAATTCCAATAGAAAGCACAGGTACTCGCTACAAATGCTGAATGTTAAAGAATGTTATTTTTGCTTATGAAGAGAAAATAAATAAAAGAATGTACATATCACAGGGGTCTTTAAAATACTAATTATTGCAGTTCCAATCAGTAAATTACACTTCTATTTTCAAATATTTTAGTGAGACCTAATATTAATCATGTGTGGTTGTTTTTTCTCAGGTCCTGGTCTGGTTCAGAGATGTGTCGTGGTTCAGAAGGACCAGCTGGGCTTTGGCTTCACTGTGTGTGGAGAGAGGGTGAAGCTGGTCCAGAATGTTCGACCAGGTAACTGTTCAAGTTATTACAGTTTGATATTGCTCATATACAGTAGCTGATTTGTGTGACATGTTTCACTTGTTTTAATACATATATTTGTTTAGTTAGTTGTTGTGTTTATACGAGCACATAGAGATTATTTGTTCAATCTGTAATTAGTATGTTATAAACTACTGTTTTCCTATTACAGGTGGTGCTGCAGTGAAGGCTGGGGTCCAGGAAGGAGATCGAATCATAAAGGTTTTGTGTTTGCAAATGTAACTAAATTGTTTTAACTATACGTATTCTAAAATGTTACAATGCACTACAACTTGGCAGGTGAACGGTTCGCTGGTGTCATCCATGACCCATCAGGAAGTGGTCAAGCTCATTAAGTGTGAGTTTATTTTATTTTTTTTCAAATTTTTATAATGTTGCTGCAAAATGTAATACATTGAAGTTTTTCAAAGTCAATAAAAATAATGCCAACAGCACATGGCATAAAAAAGGCAGTAAATGTACACACAATTTGGTTTTGCGATAGCTACGTATACTAAGTTAATTTTTAGATAATATGTCATTTGTCCTTTCACAGCTGGAACTTATGTCGCTCTAACACTACAAGGCCCGCCCCCCTCAGCTGCATCTGTGCCATTAGAGCCTCTTCCCACTGACCTCTCGCCCAATCAGAGAACGTCTTTAGGCGGCCAAGTCCCGCCCCCTCCACCGCCACCTCTGCCCTCAGGACTCAGCACCACCCCCTCCCAAAGAATCACAGGACCCAAACCACTGCAGGTAATAGACCCAGTAAATACAGTAACATCTACTGTATTTTAATATATATTTGTGGCAACAAAACTGATCCCTGCTATGTCAACACTACAAATATTATATTATCTAATAGAAAAAGAAGCTGTGCCTAATATAATGTAATAAAGTAAGCTCTGTCAACTATAACTTGTGATAACTAGAATGGCTCTATTAGCATGCTAGGTGTTGTTAGCTTTATCATGACTTCAAAAATTGCTGTGGCCTCTGAAAAATTCAAGTCATTGTGGTGAGTGGTGATGGGAAATGTCAGATAAATGGGAAGAATGCATGTGAACTGCTGCAAAGAAATTACAGTTCTGATTTCACAATACAAAATAAAGACACTTTTTTAATGACATGTTGTTGGTTTTTGTTTTAGGACCCTGAAGTTCAGAAACATGCCACTGAAATACTCAGGAAAATGCTGGAGCAGGAAGAGGCTGAGCTACAGGTATGACACTTTATGCAAATAAAAACTACTGAATGAATGGTGTTTGTACCAGTTAGCTGAATGAACACATTGAGGGATTTGCTATATGCAAATCTACTGTTTTAGTTAATGTGGAAAGTGTTGAGTTCGCAAATGTAGCAACAATTTATATTACAATTTTCAGATTAGATTCTGACGCAAAAATGGGACAGTTACATCATATTTGTTCAGATTTGCTCATCAATTGAATGAATGAATATATTGTATATAAAATTGAAACCAGTGGCCCCTAACCTTTGTTCTGTAATTATAAATAATAGTTAATGTTAATTTTGTTTGTGTAGGACTTATTAGAGGAGCGATTGAGAAACCCGTCGCCATCACTAGAAGAGCGGATTGAAAGTGCAAAAAGAAGAGCTCACCAAGTCCGGATCAAGATTCAACAGGATCAGGTGGGGTAGACTAGAAATCTATTTCGATGGCATTTTCATTATCTAAAACCTTAATGATGCGTTATTTTGTCATCTTCAGGACGGATCACGGCCAGAGTCAGTGACCAGCTACATTTTAGCAGGAGGTTTGTAAACGAAATCTTCATTTGTTCATGGCACTTTTTTTATGGAGCGACTTGTTTACTTTCTGCCCCAACTCATTTCCTTTTACTTATATTCAAAGTGCACCGTTCAGATGTTGGAAATGCTAAAAAGGTTTCCCCCAATGCAAATGATGATCTTTTAAACTCAAAATTGCAAATCTGCACCAAATAATTTTAAGCTATTTGATTTAAGACTTCATGTTTCAAAAACTCTGTACCAGGGTTTGCATAAAATGTTACAGTGAGTTATCAGATTTAGGTTAATTAAGTCAAAAATATCAAATCTGTATCAGTATAATAAAAACTATCATCAGAACCAATTTGAACAAGTATTGATATTAATATAAATCACAACAAGACAAAATGTCACCTTTTTCAGAAAGCTTAAAAATGATTTTATCAAAACATATAAGACAGTAGTTTTTAAAAAAAGAAAGTGAAAATTTTACTTTCGCATTGTGTGTAGTATTACTTCTATTTAGCCTCATTTGCATTCTGTGTATTGCTACTGCAGGTCGCTTGTCGATGGACTCAGGTGAAGGTGACATGGAGGTAAGTGGAGTGTGTCTGTTTTTTAAGGTGGAATTGTGCTGCTTGTAGTTGCAGTTACAGTTGCAGTAGTCTCCTACTTTTCTTTCTCTTTAGGGGTTTGACAGTCCTCAGTCCTCCCCCTCATCCTCATTCAGGTTGTCTCAACACAAACGACAGAACTCTGACACACGCCCCCTATCGGACTCGGTGAGAATAAGAATTTATATGTATATTTTTGAATAATCACAAAAAACAGACTATTGTCTGCATTTACATGTGCATTAGAAATCTGATCAACTAATAATGCTGACGTTTATTGAATTTTAGTGTAAACTGTCACATCTGATGTGAGTGATTTCAATTTTTTCATATTATTTACATCTACTGGTAATACATTAATTTGATTACTAATCAAATTAATGTATTTCTACATAGCCCTTAACCTAACAAAAGTCATCTCTGAGAACTGTTAATCTAGCAAACAGTTAGAAATTAAACAGTCATTGATCAATACCCAACAATCTGTGCAGGTTTGACAAAATAATTTTTAAACAAAAAGGTAGTTCAATGTTACAAAGACAAAGTATTATCTCAGCTTATTATGTTATATGTCAGATTCTCTTGCTCTTGTAACCACAACTAAAATCAGATCTGTATTGAATTATCTGATTATGCTACTCATCCTATTTTTGTAAATGTACTCTGACAAGAGAGTCATGTGAAACTCATTCTGCCTTCTGATTGGATAATCCTCTTGAGAACCAAAACACCAAATGTAAACATCAACAAATGGACATCATGTCCATTGCTTTTTTAATTGACTTTCAGTAAAAATAATATTATCTTTGAACAAATTGACTTTGTATTTGTGGACACAGGTCATGTTTCTGAAATCTGAAATCAAAATCTCACATACAGTTCCTTTAAGAATTATTCATGCATGTCTGAGTAATCTTGTTTTGTCCTGCAGCTGATGTATGTGTTTTCAGAAAAAAACCCGTTCTCACGTACCACCTAACCCTGCCCACTTGTGTGAATTTAATTGTGATTATACAAAATATTCAGATTACTAATAAAGCTGTATGGTTCAAAATAGTCACATAACCAATGTGCTGCTTATCAGTTCTGCAGTTTTGCACAGAAAGTAAATAGACCTCTTTCTATTTCTAAGCTGTTTTACATATTTTTTTTTATTAAACTAAAATGTAAATTCCTGATTATTCCTAAATGCATAGAAAGAACACAATATGTTCCCTTTATTATACAAGTCTACTTAAACTTTGTACAAAAGGTAGTTTTAGGTGTAGCTTTTTTTCTTTTCTGTTAATCTGTTTTGTATTAACAGAATGTAAAGCCACAGATCATTAGCCCTGAAGATGAAGACGAAGATGATGATTGCTGTGAATTCATTGAGGTGAACTTATCTGTATCTCAGCTCTATTTGGTCAGGAGATGCTAAACTTTTTCCTTTTTTTTCCTCTTCTCAGATGGATGGCCCGTTTCAGGACATCGAGTTATTAAAGTCACGACCAGCTCACATGACGGTGTTCATGAGATACGTGTTCAGCCAACTCCTTGACCCTAATCCTCTGGTCAGTCTCTCCCAATAAATATATTCCAAATGAAATTGATTATACAAGTTCCAGATTTAATCACATGTTTTGTAACTAGGGCTGCAACATGCAATTTTTTTTAGTAGTTGACTAGTTAAGGGGTTGTTTAAGTGGAACATTGAAACTTTGACAAATACATTATCAAACAAACATTTAATTGTTTTTTTTACTTAATAATTCTACTGGCTTTGTCATAAAAAGTGTTGTGTAGTATAATAATAACAATGATCATAACAGAAACAAGTTATAAATTAATTACAAGTATCTGTTCAGACAAAGCAGGAATACAAAAAAAGGGAAATGTATATTTCACATTAGCGGCCGGCATCTCTTGAACTTGAAAAGTGAAAAGTTAAGCAATTCAGTCTTTGTTAGCAGCAGTGGTTGTGGTGGTAATTATTACAGTATACAACATTGTGCAACCCTTACTTACTTTTCTGTTTCCGTTTTGTTCAAGTTGTTTTACCTGTCTGTGGAGGCTTATCTCGGCTCCAGCATTAAAGATGCCCGGGCTCTGGCACCTCAGATCTGCTCTCATTTCCTGGATTCTGAAGCTGTATGTTACACTTCTATAAACGTAACACTGATGTTTAAATAATCACATCTTAATAATGATTCCACTTTGATTATTGTTGCTATAGCCGCTGAAAATCAAAGTGAGAGAAGAGTACCTTACAGATATTGGTAAGATTCTATAGTTTTAAGTCCCCTTAAAAAATTATTTTTGAAATAATAAAATTCTAAATCATACTATTTATCGTTTTGCTTTTCAGAGACCCGACTCCATGCGCAGGAAGACATCAGAGGTCCTCTGTCTGAGCTGCAGCAGCAGGTGTTACCCGACATACAAGACCAGATTCAGGATTATAGGTAAAGACTCTTTCAAAAAGAAAAAAGTTTGGTGTATCATTCTCTGCCAGAATTCCTACACCATGATTTTGAGACCCTTGGTTGTTCTTGCGTGTTTTTCATGTTATAATGATATAGTAACAGTTTAATTTCCTTTGCTTTTTTGCTGGATGATTTGTTTATGGGTAAATTTAACTCTAGTTTTTCTTAAATCATATTTTAGGATAATTTTAATAATTGTATACATATAAATTGGTAATGGTTTGGCCCCATTTTTGTCAAACCGGCTTTAGAGCTCTCACTTTATTGAAAAATGAGGTCGTTTCAGACAGTATACTTATTACAAGGCACCTCAAACTTGGAATTTTGCATTTTACATTTTTTCAATTCAATTATGAATATAGCCAGCACAAAATAAATACATAATTTGGCGCATTGACTTCTGTTTAAAATATCACTCACTCATATAAAATCACACAATATAAACAGTCAACTCCAAGGTAAGAATGAAACATGCAAAACACACAGTAATGTCAAGGTCCTCTATCTAACGGAAATGTTCTGTTTTTCAAATTCAAATGTGAAAATTTAACAATTGTTCAAAGTCTTGGTTAGCCTCGATTTAGTGTCTGTTTTTTAAGTCTAGTTTGACATTAAAACATGAACCATATTTGTTTTAAGATAACTTTAGCTGTTGACCCGAAGTATATTGGCGTATTGCAGTCATATCATCACAGTACTTAACAGCCACATATTGCAACGATTTTCAATACTGTAACAGTTTTGTCTGTCTCAGAGGCGTTTGGCAGTCACAGCTCCAGACCACACAACTCTTCTAGAAGTAATTGCGTTCCTTCTGTGATGACTTTGCCTTGTGTGTGTTTGACAGGAACAAGCAGATGATGGGGCTGGGCTCTCTGTTTGGGGAGGGTGACCTGCTGCAGCTGGATGGGGACCCGGCCAAAGAGCGACAGGTGGTGGATCGACAGCTTACGGCTCTGTGGGAGATTCTGTGAGTCTTCAACCAAATCTTACGTAACACTTTTCCCATCAACGCAAGGGTCAGCGCCAGGGCAAGGGTGTAGTTCTGAAGACTTGTTTTGCAAAAGTTTTATGGTAGATCACATACTGTCAAAAAGTAAAATATATATAAACCACCTTCATCTATTTTCATCTAATTTCACAGTGTAATTATATGAGTTTTTATAAAGACTATGAATCATCACCAGACTCATTTGTAGCATTTCTGTTTACAAATCACATTTATTATAATTGTGCGCCTAAATTAGCTTGTTGCTGCAAGCTAAGTTTGTTTATCTTACCTTTATGATTTGCTTTTGAATTGAATTGTATATAGGAATGTCACGATATCCAATTTAGTGATTATTAATGATAACTATTACCTCAACCACATAACAGCAAAATATTTACTTTTCTCAGTTGTCTAAAATGTAACTTTTTCTTGAGTTTGTGACAAGTTTTGGGGACAAAAATTGGCACTATTATTAATATTTTACGATTATATTGTGACTTGAATAATCACAATAATGGGTTAACCTAATAAACTTGACATCCCTATTTGTATAATCTTGGAAATTTTCATTTTAAAAAAAGCAAGAAAAAAGTTATTGAGTAAGCTCCCCCCCAGACATTTCATAATAGCTTGATAATTTTTTTTTTTTACTCTAGCTACCAATCCTAATGATTGTTTTTTTTAATAAATGTGCCTGAGTTGGCTGATTTGTGCTAATTTTCCATTAGTGGTTTCAATTTGTTTTCTTTAATTAATTTTTTGCAGTGAGCATTGAACATGCTTGACACATTTAATAACCAAAATAAACTGGTTAAATTTACGACCAGCCAGACACGCTCGGGAGTGTTTGCTTAGGAACGCGCTCAGATGCAGAAGGATCCATAAAAGTCTTATTACAAAGTGACAGAACGAGCTCAGCCAAGCAACCATAGCAAAGGTCGTCCCAGCAGTCAAAGCCTGGAAAACCACATGACACTCACACATGATCGTTGCGCCGGAGTTGTGTCAAACGCCCAGGGAAACCGATAAATGGATCATTCAGTTTTGCCCGATCTGTATAATTGAATTTACACTGGATTTTTACTGGATCATTTTCTTTTCTTTTTTCCGATTACAGATCAAAGCACGAAGAAGACAGAAGGTGAGTAATTACATAGTCACACTGTATCATTTGTAGTAGTGTGTATTTATTGTGTGAAGAAACATGACTATTTTCTGATTATTCACGCTCGTTGACACCATGACCAAACAGTAAAATTCTCAATTCATGATTTTTATAGTCTCTTGTGATTGTCTTTTTATTTATCATATTGTGACCTGAAAAATGACAATTAATTATTTTGCCAATCAAAATTTTAAGGCTGAATATCGGAAAATGTATCAATTTCAATTACAACTTTCTGCTTTTCTCGATACAATAATCACAATAACTGATAACCAAGCACTAAAATATTTTCTGAGAATCACTTTGAGATCTAAGTATGCTTGTTTTCCACACAAAACCAATTTTACTGCAAATAGTTTATTTTTTTGTGGTTTGATTTTTATGGCTAGTCAAATAAATGATTGTTTTTCTTATTACCTGTTTATTGTTTGGTCTAAAAAGTTTCTTTTAATGATAGCTAATTTGTAATCACGTTGTCGATTTGAACAGTTCTCCAATAGCATCGATTGTGCTCCTTTACCTCCGACACTCTGGGATCAAACTAAGGGATTCAAAAGTCTTCCCGGACTAAGCATTGAAAAAGACAAGTGGCTAGCCTTTTTAAAAAACAAAAAGGTAAAGGTAACTAGAAAAATATTAAATAAAAATGTCTGCCGTCTTAATCTAAATGTGTTTTTGTCAACTATTTTAGCCGAGCAGTTCTAAGAAAGACAAGGACAAAGATGGCGAGGACAAGAAGAGAAATCCTATTTTGAAATACATCGGAAAACCACGCAACACATCACAGTCAAGTAATTAGAAAACAGACATCTTAGCTAATGCTACTTGTATTAATACCCATTACTCATCATCTTGAATTTATTTTGTTTGTTTTTTTTGTTGTCCATTGTCAAGTTGAATTAGATTTTTTTCTGATTTCTCATTTGTTTAATTTTATTTTTAGCGTTCCATGCCCCGTTGTCTCCCTCAGAAGGTATAGCTTTTTTGTATTTTCTTTTATCACATGCTTTATGTTTTGTGTTGAAACATTTTGCCGATCCAAGCAGTGTTTTTGTCTTTCTTTAATCTTGTTTTTTTTTTTTTTTTTTTATCTCTGCAGTGCGTCCTGGAAATGTGAGAAACATCATTCAGCAGTTTGAGAGCAGCTCGGAGGCAGGGGAAGAGGGTGACAGCTCCGACTCGCAAAGACTGTCCACGAGCAGCCTGGGAGAGGACAGCATGGACAGGTACTACATATACACATGTTTATGCATAGGTTTTGTTATTATCAGACTGTGTAATGAATTATAATCTCATCTGCTACTCTGTAATTGACAATGTTGTGATTTTGGGCACTGCAAAAGTAAATTAATTGAAAATAAATTTAAATTATTTTCATTTAGTTGTCAATGATCAGGTTGCTTGTGATTTTGCTGCTGGTCTTCTGTTAAAAGCAGAGTTTGATGTTTTATAGATGGATGGATATACTACATGCAAAGTTGTGTCTTCAAATTGCAATTAAAATTGGATTAACTTGGTGCTGAATGATTGGAAATGATTCAAAACAGGAAGAAATCTGATATCAGACTCTTACACATTTATTTGCATTTGCACTTTTACAAATGACAAGACTGATTACCTGCTTAGTTTATTTTTGTAGAATACATGTTTGTTTACACTTTTTATTTGAAGATAAATTGTTAAAGGTGAGGTAACTGACTGCAAACACGATTTAGATTATATTATAAATGTCTTTTTACAGACAACAAAGTGAAGCTGCAGCAGACCACTCACACAGCCAATTAGAGTGCTGCAATTGATTCCCGATGAGAACTAAAATTCTTTATTATTCAATTCAGACAGTACTCAGTGGTCTCATTTTTTTCACAAAGTGCTGCATAATGCATTTACCATATACTTTTTAGTGGAAGCCACAAAAGTTTAAAGTGCACTTTCTATATGTTCAACTTATGTTTTTGCCTTTTTGAAGACATTCATTTAATGTCTGACTGTCAAGCATTAAATATCATTAAATATGTGAAAATTATTGCACTAATTAGTAAAATGACATTACATACATTATGCAGTTAATTTTGTATCGCAGTATATCAAATTATATATTGTAAATACATGCTATATCTCTAAATATTGTTATCATATCCTATCATGCAAATAAATCATCCTAGCTCTATCATTATACTGTATATTAGCATCATTGTTTGTTCACATGATTTGTACGTTTCTCCCACAGCCCGACCATCTCTGTGCGTTTGGGCCGTAGCGGGTCTCTGAAAGCACAAGGGGAGGGGCGTCGGCGAGGGGCGGGATCAGGGCCAGAATCTGTGCCTCGTTCCCGTAGCGATGTGGACATGGAGGAGTGTGAAGAGGAGCGAGAGGGCGGTGGACTCAGACCTCTGCAACACAGCGCATCCTCATCGGCATCAAGCAACTCTGCGCGGTAATAACACAGGAACACCAGCCCTTGTGTCATTTCAAACCAATGTCACTATGTTATTCTTCATTTCAACATAAGGACCTTCAAAGCATTGTTAAAGAAATTTGGAAAGTGTGGGGATTTCACATTTATGCTCACATTAGCTACAGAAATCAATGCTCCTTATACATTTGTATGTCCCACACATTTTTTTGCATTTCCATTCCATTTGAAACTCATTGACTTAAGAGTGAACTGGCTGTAGGTCCGTAAATGTATTTATTGAGTAGTGTTTCCATCACGTGGTTTATACTGTAACATGCTTATATCTCATAATATTACTTTTTGTTTATTACAAACGGTAAAACTGATCTAAAATAACAAACGATATTTTTTAACCCTGCATGTATTACACATATTACTAAGACATACAAAAACCTAAATGTTGATTTTGTGGAACATGTCCTCTTAATACTTCACTTTCCAGTTAGTCACTACATGACTAACTAGGGCTAAAATGTCAACAATACATAATGCAGTATAATCTCTAATTTGTATGTGTCATTATTTCATAAACACATATATTCATTCCTCACCTCAGGTCCTAGAGAACCCCACTCCCCCATACACTCCACGGTCCCAGCGCAGGTGAGTCTCCATAACTCTCATAAAACACTGTCATTTCAACACAACAGTTTAAATCATCAGCCCAAATCAGTGTCTTGCAATTTAAATGTAACTTTTTTTTGTTTGGTTCCGTTAGGAGTATGGACTCTCCACTGGCCCTTTTGCCTGACGCAGCTGCTCTGGAGGATGAGATCTGTGAGGCCCAACACTGGCAGGAGACTGTTTCTTCTCAACTTCTGGCTACACTCAGCTCTAAAGAGGTGGACCGACAAGCAGTCATCTACGGTATGAAATCACACAAACATAATTTATAGTTTGTAGCTATGAGAATTTAAAGTTGGGGTGCCCTCTTTTTTACACCGGAAAACAGAAAGTAGGTTTTTCAACTACCTCTTAGCTTTCACAAGTCCTACATTGTTATTGTTTACACGCATTCACTTTGGCTGAAATTACAGCATAGGAGCAGTTTTTAAATTTACAAACAGTAAAGTTAATCTGGAGTGGGCCGTCCTAATACAACCAATCAGAGCGCTGCTTTTTGACTCTTGATGAACTAACAAATTGTTGTTGTTTTTTTCATTTCAAACACTACATTGTCGTTTAATAGTCTCACAATCATAGTATATTTTTTGTGGAAAAAAAATATATATATACTAATTTGCAAAGAAAAAAATCAGTTATCCAAGCTTTAAACATATCAAATTGTATTGTCATAAAAAAATAATAAAATGTTAGGAAACCATATTATTATGTTTTTCTTAGTTATGTTAAGTGCTTTTGAATATTTTTGTCAAGGAATCTCTGAGATTTGTTTGAGTGTCAGGGACAATTTTTTTCTTCTTCTGTTGCTGAAAATGGTAGAAATGGATGTCTTTTCACTCTTCTCTTTGTTTATCTTTCTTCTCAGAGTTGTTCATGACAGAGGTGTCCCATCTGAGAACTTTGAGGGTGTTGGACCAGGTTTTCTACCAGAAGATGAGGACTGTATTAAATTCAGATGAACTGACCTGCATCTTCCCCAACCTGCAGCAAGTCTACGAACTCCACGGTGGGTTTCACACTGAGATCATATTTCATTGTCATATATTAACATCAGGTTTGAGTGAATATTGGTGTTCTATCCTACAGTAGTTAGAAATCAACTTGTTTCATAAAGCTCTTCTGATATTTGATCATCTTCCCTAAATGTCTTTTACGCAGCTGGTCGACCCAAACAAAATATGCTCTGATAGAGGTGTAATGCTAAAGCTATGCAAATGTTGCTTTATTGGTGTATTTCTGGGAATGTGTGTCTTTTTCTCACTTTTTTAGCTGCCTAGATTTTGCGCCTCAGAAACTGTTCAACACATCCCATTTATTGTGTTTTTTTTTTTTTTTTTTTTTTTTTTTTCTTCAGCAAGTCTTTGTGAAGCAATGAAAAAGAAAAGAGAGTCTCCCATTGTACAGGACATCGGTGACATAATCCTGGCCAGGGTATGTTAAGTTTGGACAAAGCAATTAGTTTAATCAATAAAAATAAATAAAATTTACACTTATTTTTTGTGTTTAGTTTGAAGGTTCTGCTGGGGAGGAGTTTCAGGAACAGGCGGCTCAGCTCTGCAGCAAACAGTCACAAGCTCTTGAGTTGATCAGAAACAAACAACGCAAAGACCCTCGATTCGCTCATGTCATTCAGGTACAGACAATGGATCTATTAATCAGTCTGCATTGGGTAATGTAGCTTTTGCAATTCAGCCCCAGTGGCCACATTGCTTCTGCATCTGCAGTGGAAGATTCCTTCTACAGCATTATTTCCATTGAGTACTATGCAAACACATACTCCTTGTGTTCAGCAGGTATATGACAGCTTAGATCTTGTGGTAATTGTTATCTATTTTCACATCATAAACTTTTTCTGGTTTAAAATCTTTAATTTCATATAAAGCGTCTAGCTTTGGCTACTGCTGTTCACGCTACAAACTCCCTCTGATTGGTCACTGGGGCTTGGTACAGACACGTGAGGTTTCATTAGTTCAAAGACAGCAGACTAGAAAGTGTCTGGGACTAAGCTACTATTTTTTTCTACAAACATGCCACATTTCTATGTGTTTGCACAGTAAATGGTCAACTTAAGAGCTGTACAAAACAGCATATACAAACAGTGCAAATAAAAAGAAAATGCTAAATGTTTTTATGCTAATTAATGTAATGTTTTACCCATGCTTTTAAACATATCTATTTTTATTTCACTTGCCAATGCATTGGACAATAATCATTCTGGCGTGTTGCGCAAAAAAAAAAAAAAAGTAATCAAGACATTAATTACTATTAACAGTTCTCACTCTTAGTGGGAAATGTTTATCATTAGTGCATACTGTAATATAGCTATGAATAACTAAAAAGAAGTACTGTTACAAAATAGCTCTACTAAACCTACTATAACTGTTACCTTTTTTGTGTCTTCAGGAGTGTGAGTCCAGTCCTCACTGTCGGCGGCTGCAGCTCAAAGACCTGCTGGTTTGTGAGATGCAAAGACTCACCAAGTATCCTCTGCTCCTCGATAACATCATCAAACACACAGACAGTGAGTTATCCTGGCCTCTAAATCCTGACTTTAGATTATGTGTTTTACAGACTGCAAACTTGTTTATTAATAATGACTAATCCCATATGATCCTAGTTTTCCTCAGTGTCCACATCGCACTCTTTGCCTAAACATACTGTATTTGTTTGTAATGTATAAGTGCTTCATTTTAAAAGGTCAATTATTGGCAGTTGAAATATCATGATTGAAGATTATAGAAAATAAGCATACATTTGCACAGGATTAAATAACTTATTTTTGTATTTGTTATAATATTTTTTTAGTTTTCATTGAGTATGTATTGTCCAATTTTATAATAATCCATCTGACCATCACAAAAGCAGCAGCATGACCAGGGAGGCAGAACATCCCATTCTACACACTCCTTCATCAACCTAATTTTATAGTCTAGCAGACACAACTATTTCAGTTAATCATAGAAGCGTTATTTGATTTTGTGACATGTTAAAGATGAGGAGTAATTTTTCTATGTCTGTCAATGTGTGTGTCAGTTCAAAACCACATTTAAATTGAGTTTCTTTTGACAAAGTGACCCTTTAAATACCTCATGACATGCAATTTCTTTGCCTAAATTCTGTTCCAGCCGGCTCATCAGACTTGGCCTCGCTGCAGCGCGCTACTGCCAGTTGTCGTGGGATACTACAGTACGTTAACGTGGTTGTTGGAGAAACAGAGCAGCGATTACGCCTCGGACAGTACCAGCGCCGACTTGATGCTGCTCCACAATTCAAGGTGTGTTTTGTAAAGTTAGTTTTATTACACTGGATACAGTAAAGCAAATCATATGGTTAAAATAAATCTTGATGACAAAACATTTAAATATGTTTTTGGTATAGGAAGCTTGACTGCTCATCTTTTTTATTGTTATTTGTAGTTTATGCTTTATCTTTCAAAATTACATTAGTAGCAGTTCTTTAACTTTCATGACTTGCTCCCTTTTTCTAATCCTGTTCTTGCATGTATGCGATTTCAGAGCCTTGATCTAACCACAAAAAGAATGATTCACGAAGGACCTCTCACATGGAAAATCAGCAAAGACAAGCAGCTAGGTGTGCATTCATTACTATTATTAAAATATTATTCAAAGTCAGGATCACTACTACTGTATTGACATGTGTATATATATCTTGTGTCAGAGATCCAAGCTCTGTTGCTGTCGGACTGCCTTGTTCTCCTGCAGAGGGGCCCAGATGATCGGCTCCAGCTTCGATACCCGTCCCGCTGGTTGGGGGGAGGAGGAGGGCCCACAGGAGATGGGAAAACTACCTTCAGTCCTTTGGTCAAACTGGACTCTCTTCTTGTGCGACCAGTGGCAACAGGTACGTGTATTCATTTATAAAAGCCAAACATGGGATTGGTAATTAAGATAATTATTATACGACTATCTTCAATCCATATGAACAGCTAAGGCCTGTTTTTGATAATAAATCAAGACATTTAGGTCTGGAATTATGTGCTATATTTTTTTTATTTCAAATAGACATGATTAGAGAAGAGATTAAGACATTTATGTTTATATTGTAATTGTGATTCCAAACTTTTCTTCTTTAATCAGAATGTTAGCAAGTCTGGTTGTTCAGGCAACATTTGATTTATATTGCACCAGTTTCCAGTATAATCAAAAGTAGTTGCTGTAAAGCCAATTGTTTTATTGGATTATTTCTGTATGCACAGAGTCTTTTAGTTGTGTTTCAAAACTGTGCTTCAACAAACTTTTTTTTTCGATTTCCTAGCCCTTATGAAGAATGTTTTTAGTTTAGTGATGATTTTACATCTTTTGTCTAATTTTGCATGTTGTATGAATTGCAGACAACAAAGCACTGTATGTCATTAGTGCGACAGAAAGACAGATCTATGAACTTGTTGCTGGAACATCGTCAGAGAAAAACATGTAAGCCTAAATCTTTTTATGTCAAAAGAAAACTTTTGATTCATTAAGAAAATACAACTTTTCATCCATTTTAATATTATTTTCAGGTGGAAAGATTTACTTGAAAAAACAATATCCCAAGCTGGTGGATCATCACCCATCATCAACCACGGGTCAATAAGATTATCGTGAGTACACAGCCTGAACTTGACTTGAAAGTTCATGCAAAGTTCATTTCAACCTTTCATCGTTTTGACTGTTTGTGGTTTCTACAGTTCTCAAAGTGTGGGCAGTTCTTCTCCAGCATCAACAACAGAAGGTAAACGAGAGATTTGATCTCTATATAGCTGCAACATATTACCATATATTTAATCACTTTCAAACATCTTCTTTCTTTGTTCAGAAATGTCTCTAACAGAACAGCAGCACTCTAGAGCAAACCATTCGTCCAATAATGCAGAGCTCACGGCTGACACGAGTTCCGAACAAGACTCTTTCTTTGGCAGCGAGAGGCCAGAGGCAGGAGTGGCTGAGGCCGCTTTACAAGACGGTACTAAAGACAACTATTTACACAAACATTTAAGTGTTTGTCTTATTACAACTACATTTAGTTTTATAAAGAAAAATGCCATTGCAGTACTTTTTATTTCTTATATGTATGAAACTTAAACTTCCTTAAGCTTCCAACTTTTCACACCAAGTACTGCTTACAATCGCATTTGGGTTTTCAAGTAGCACCAGATGTAGGCCTGAACTTGAGCTAAGCATCTTTTAATATCTTCATAAGACATCTAAAATGAAACTCATTTGTAGATAAGTTACTGTAGAGGCGAAAACGTGCCACTGCCGTCGCCTCCTTGCGGCTAAGTCTTTAGGCTTTCCCTACACGTGTCTTTGTGACCATAATATCCACCGTGTCACAATCCACAGTTAGGGTTTCCATAACAGAAATCACAATATACTCGTTTCACACGGTAAGAAATATTTCACCTCTTGACCTAGCAGCAGCTAAATTGTCTACTTTGGGCCCTTTTATAAACAAATGAACAATGACCTAATTAGCTCACAGCGCCACCAAGAGGACAGATAAAAATTTACATTTTGGCGCCTATAGTTACTTTGTAATAATTATGTACTACAAAAAGAACAGGGTCAATAATTGATTTGTCTTTAAATAAAACATTTAGTCAAGCTACAGAAGGTCCAGCGTACCAGTTAGAGTAACGCTGCCTTAAAAAGTGAACATGTTATGAAACACTACTCTCAAAGCACCAAAAGCATGCTAAAAAGCCAATTAAAGACACACTTAAAATCATGTCTCCTATTGGAATACACCTACAAACTACAGAGCAGTTCTCTTGGCTATTTGAGGTAATTACTCAGCGTGGCGCCTTGTCATGTCGGCAATGGGAATAAATAAATAAATTAAGATCTTGCTATTATAATAGAGTCAGGCATTTTTTGTGAACACTGTTGACCACAGAATTAGTTTAGTGATGTTTTATGGACTTTAAAAAAGGTGCAGGAGAAGTCAGTTGTTTTCTATCACACAGAAAGCTAACCAAAGCTAACCAACCCATTATGAGACTCCAGATCAGAGATAAACAACAAAGTTAAAGCGCAAAAGATTTTTTAAGGCAATGTTTCCTAACCAGGGGTATGGGGACCCCTAGAGGCACGACAGCAGGGGGTTAGTTAGAACGATTTCAAAAAGGTAAAGATGAAATGGTGTCCATTTAAGACAACTTCGTAGTAGTTAGGCAACAATATTATTAAAGCAATAAAATATAAATATTAGAAATTGAAGTAAACAAATGAATTTGCGTTGTATCTGTGTTAGGGGGTGTTTTAGTATGAATCAAATAGATTTATTTTTGTAAAACCCATATCACAACAACTGTCGTCTCTGAGGACTTCCCAAGATTGTTATTTTACCAAACGTCAGTTTTAGAAAATAAAACAATAACACTCACTGGTAAAAAGCAAAAAAAAAACTGGCTTTTAGCTTGACCTATGTTTTAATCATATAATAGAAAAGGTCAAAGTTGTGGTGATTAGCAAGTATGGTACGTATGGGAAACTTGTTTGAAGTAAGCACAGCTCTAGACAATAGACAGTTGGGTTTGGTTCAGTAGATTGTGTGGGAATCCTCTGATGACTTTCTTGTAAAGTGAACTCCTTTTGTGTCGTTGCAGTTGAAACACTGAGGCAGCTCATATTACGAGATTTAGAGGAGGACCGCTGGAGTCAGGATTCAGACGACACGCCCACAAATGAAACAGCCACGGAGGGATCATTCACAGAGAAACAACGGCCCGAGTCCCTGGAGACGGTCCTCAACTTCAGCACCAATGAGGAACAAGAAGAACCCGAAGCTCAAACTGAAACTGCGTCTGAAAACACAGAGCAGCCCAGAGTTGTGAGGAAAGGTATGGAATTACAGCTTTGGACGCTAGCATGCTAATAATGCTAAAAGAGCAAAGCGATGATAGGCTTAAGTTAAAAGTGATGCATGGTTTAAGAACTATTCAAGCATCCACAATGTAAAGGATATTTACTATTTCTGATAAAACCTGTTATCAACAGCTTCTATAAATACTCTACTAAACAAGAGATTTATAAAGGTTAGTGAAATACTACGCTCCAAATATTGGGACTAGCTTTATTTTTGTTTATGTACTTAGTTTAAGAGTAAACATAGTGTATAATTTTACTGTTTAAAAATTAGGTTTGGTTTAATCTTAAACATATATTACACAGATTATTTATTTTTTCAGTTCTTGGTCAAATGAAATCCAAGTAAAATGCTGTAATTAGCTGCTTGTCTTTGCATGTTTACTTGACTTCTTAATCTTAATGGTTGGGTTTAATCTTGGATCTCTTATGCATGCTTTTCACGACACCAAATGCACATCTGATTCTGTTTCCACGCTTCTAAGAATCGACACACTCAAACTCCCTTTTCTTTGTCACTGCTCTGTCCTGTGCCTAGCTGTGGTTGGGGGCTCTTTCTCTTCCTCTGTTCCTGATGGCATCACTGATGATGTCACACTCTCCTTCGACCAATCATCTGAGCCGAACGGTGAGCCGCTTCCACACACCTGCACCATCTCATGAGCCAAAAGTAAAGTCTGACGTTAAAAGTGGAGAAGAGAGATAAACTTTTACTATTGTCAACATCTTTATTAGGGTTGTAGACTTTTAAGTAAGTATTTTTTATGTCTATGTCTAATGATTGTAATTATGACAACATGCATACATTATCTGCACAATACAAACATGTCAACAGGTAGCTGGTGTTTGGGGTATAACTAAACAATCTTTTCACTCAAGTCTCTGTCTCAGTCTTTTCACTCAAATATTTTAAGCTAACTCATAATTGTTTTGATTATTTTCCCTCCCAAGCATCTCACTTTGATTAATCCGTGCACAGGGCATGTCTTTAGTCCAATCATTTCTATAGTTGACTAAAAACATAATAATGCTGTCACAATAATTTGCTTTTTTTCTCAGTGATGTTATATATAGTTATGTTATATTATTAATGTCATAGTATTTAATTAATTAATTTATTTTTTTGTCTTAATGATGCAATCATTGTCTGTCACTTGCTTATTGTATGGAAGCACTCTTACTTTGTCTGGTTTGGAATATTACACATTGTGCTATAAAAAGATAATTTAATCCAATGCTGTGCAACATTTCAGGCAAAGCAATCACAGGTCAATTTAAACGAGAAGCTATATAAAGCACTAAGCTTAATAATGAGGCTAGTTTACACTACACAGATTATATTCTGACTTTTATAAGCACAATTGTTAGTTAAATACTTAAATTAATAATAAATCTGACAACAATAAATTACTATATAAATATTTCTAATGCTGTTTCTTTGCTTTAGGAAACACATTCTATCTGGTGATGCCGTCTGATCATGGTGAGAGCGCCACAGATGACCTCGCTGACCCTCCCACGCCTGTCGCCACACACTTCCCTCCTCACCTCCAGGAAATTACCTCTTCAATAATCCAGGAAGAAGCACCAGCTTCTAACTCTGACAGCATCCAACCAGAAACGACGCAGCTTGAGCAGGAAAACGGCCAATCAGAAGCAGCTTCTCAGAATCACGTCATCAAAAATGTGGATGAAATTTTTCACACAATCGAGGGATTAATGAGTAAACTACGACATTTGCGGGTGAGTTAAGTAAAAAAAAAAAAACACACAACCCCACCATGAAAGAAATGTGCTGAATACTCCTTTTAAAACCACTTTGCATTACAAAATTACTGATTACTATTGTACAAATGATTAATTGTATGTAAAAAGCATTTATACTCCACAGTTTGTATGAGATTATATAGCAAATTAAACTTGTTTGAGCCACCATGTTCTTTCTGGATTCTATGTGAAAAAACGGTTAGGGTTATTTGGAGAGGGCTGGAGAAAGATTTTGACTCAGTAATAATGCATTTAAATAGGGATTGTATGTGTATAATAAACCGGCATGAGTGACAGACACTCAGATGTGTCAGAACATGACTCTTCCATTTACTTAATGTGGTTTAAAGACAAGCAGTAATCTAATAGTAATCTAATACAATGCATCACACAGGGTATTATCTGGACACAGCCTTGTGGTTTTAAGGATTTCAGCCAGTACATACTTGAGCTCTGGTGACTGTGTTCCTGTTGTGTCCTGTGCAGGAGATTGAGGAGGCCCATCAGAAGCTGTTGCAGAACCTCAGAGCCTCCAGTGCGAGTCAGGACTCAGACGACTGCTCCTCGGCCTCCGTGTCTAGGACGCCCTCCCTCGGATCAGCAGACGGTCTGTGTCCAAATTGTAAAAAGATTTGCAAGTAGTTTACAGTCTTTTTTTAGTCTTTGTTTACTAACATTATTTTCAGTTTTTGTCTAGATTTAGTCATCAGTGAATTAAATCAGTGATAGTTTTTACTTAGCTGTAATACATTTGATTGCATTACAAACATGTTCTGAATGTTTAGTTTGTCAATGAACTGGTTTAGGGTTCTATAACTGTATTTACATTTATTTGTTTCAAAGGAATCAAGATATGAGATTTATAAAACTATGACAAAAAGATTTTTATTGAGAAAATCTGCAAACATGAAGTGACCTGACTTTGACAAATATACTGTTTACTCTGTATCTATGCGTTTGATACTAGTTTTACCATCACTTAGTGTCTAGAAACTAGTATTTAACCACAACTACACTTCTAAATAACTGTTCATATGCTTAAACAGGCAAAGAAAGAAGCTCAGAAGTGAAAATCCAGTCCACTGGTTTCTGACGTTACGCTGGATCAGACTGAGGCCGGCCCGGACTGACCCCAAAAGGAACACAGATATGTTTATCTATTTCTGATGCTCTGGGGCGTCATAAACCTGAACTTATGACCTCTGCATGGGCCTCTAGAGCGACAAGACAATAAGTGAAACGAATGAAGGAACACGAGACAAGTCATGAAGAGAAAACACTATTCTGATTTGACAATTGAGAGTGCAAGAAGTTGGACCAAGTTGGATTGTGCGAAGGATTTTGTATGCATTGAAACTCTGGTTGAATGAATGGAACAGACTGATGTATAAAAAGATTTATTTAAGGAATTATCCGAGGGACCCATTAATACCCCAGCACTTTACCCACAATGCATTACTCTCTGTCTACCGTGCAACTTCCAAACATCAGGGACAAGTTGGACACTACTGCAAAACCAAGCTCGCCCTCGGCCGAAGGACTGTGATTGGAAAAATTCAGGTTACTTGCACTGGGCTTTTTGTTAGCAAATATTGAGTTGCTGTTTTATTTTCAACATTGGACTAAAGGCAAGTGGTCATGAGAGCAACACAACCTCAATCTTTTAAATGGTTTCATCCTGACATTTTAGCTTCATTTCTGTTTGCTGGCTTCTTTAGCCACATTTCAACTGGTTCATTTTAAAGCAGCTTGGTTTGGTACAAAATTGTCTCTAAATAGGTATAAACTTAAAGCTGGGTGACATGATTTACACAGAAGTTGGTATTTATTTCCGTCCAACTGCTTTCCCCGCTCTCACAAATCCTTTAACTCATGCAACGACTTAAAAACAGCTTTTTACAAACAGCAAAGTGAAACTGAAGTAGACCACTCAAACTCAGCCATTCAGAGAGCTGCTTTTAACTTTATATAAGAGCTAAAATGCTTTATACTGTAACTGGATTGAAAAACTACACAGTGGTCTGATTTTGTCACAATGTGCTGTAATTACGATATGTGCAAAAGACAAAGTTTGCAGCTAAAAAAGTTATGTACCCCACCTTTAAAATAATAGTTTAACAATAAAAATGCTGACTTTTATCACATAGTAAAGCGACATATTTCCAGTGACAGTATCTTTTCTAAATTGAGCTTGAGAATTCTGCTTAAACCAAGATAACACATGAGTTGTTTCCTCTTTGTCGATGCACCACACTTGCGTTAAGATTGAAAAACGTGGTATTTCCTGTGTATTGTGCATTTAACATTAGCCAGAAGAGCAGATTAGTGAACTAAATGCAGAAGCAATTTTGATTAATTTTAAGAAAATCTGATGTTTGAGCTGTGTCAGCTGCTCACATTGCACATTGGGCTGCTGCATAGGAACACCTTCTGAAAATGAAAAATAACTGTCCAAAAGAACTCTAAAGTGAACCAGTCTGGATGGTTAAGGCTAGTTGAAATGTGGCTTTAGACTTTTCGGTATTACTTTGTTTCCACTCATACGCATCTAACGAGAGGAGAGCTATCTGTAACTATAACTCCTCTCTTCGTGTAGTTATAAAGGCACGTGACTAGAAATTGCATGCGACATTTATTCATTTAACTGCTGCGCTGTTTACTACTGAAAAACTAGTAGGTTTTATTCACAAATCCCCTTTTACAGTAACTCAGCAGACAGATATTGACATTTTTTGTGTTTATTTTTAAGGGAGACTCTTTGACTGTGACGACGTGAATTTTTTAAAACTTGAATTTGACCGCTGCCAAAAGCCCTCCGCAGATCAACAACTGTGCATCCTTTTAACCGTTCCACTGTATTTGTTTGTAAATAGATAAATCCATTATAGTACTGTGAACATGCCCCAAGTTTCCAAAAGGGCCAAGAAGGGATCATTACCAAGTAGCTTTGTCCGTAAAAAAATAATTGCACAAATTATGTTTTTTTTTTTTTTCCTTTTTTAAATATATTTACAAAGTCCAATATATGCACATGAGTTAGCACTGTGGATACTGCAAAACAAATGACTTATTTTGGTCATTTAGACACTAACAAAAATATTTTTTCCTTGTTCATATATCAGCGGTCTAAACCAAGTTACTTTTTCTTCCTTTTTACACATTTTCAATACAAAAATTAACCCTTTTACACAATGTCGGTGCTTGATGTAGTGTTTATTGGTCCAGTCTGGAAAAAAGGACTTTGCGGTGTGTTGTCTGAATTTTTTCCCCATTTTTTTAGAATATACTACAACTTATCAACAAATTATCTTATTGCATTGTCTAAATAATACAAATTTAAAAAGTGGCTGAATACTACATTTTGGTTTCTTACTAAATCTCCATCACAAAACTTTCTGATCATAATAATAAGTCTAGTGAATGCACATAAGTTTGCCTATTCAGTCATGCATTTTCTTGCCGATTCCAGTGACTTTGGGCTTTAGGTGGGGAAACACCCTGCACAGTGGCCAACTCGTCTCAGGGTCACATAGAGACAGACAATCATTAGCTCTCATTCTTTTACAAGAAGAAAATTACCAGAATACCCAGTTAACCTATACATGCATGTTTTTAGGTGAGAGACAGTCCACATTGACACAGGGAGAACATGCAAACTCAACTCTGAGAGATCATGAGATGTTGACTTAGCTCGTCCTGGGAGTCAAACCCACCATCTCCTTATCGGGAAGCCAGAGCTCTTACTACTTGCTAATGTGCACTCCAGGTTAGCCTATGTCACTTTATGTTCTTGTAAGTAATTTTGCCTGAAATGTCCCATTGAATCTCAGTGGATTGTGTTACAAATTATGACAGTAACTGCCACAAAAAATGTTTTATGATGGAGACTTTAAATTATCAAAAAGTTCAGCTGTTGTTTAAGAAAATTAGACAGGTACTTGCATGTCTGTAAAGGCAAAGTTTTAAATTTAGTCAAATTGTATTGCCCATAAATGTTAATCTTTCTCATTAGTTTGTTGGGATTTTTTACAAGGAGGAAAAAATTCATACAACACACAATAATTCATATCTTCTTCCGCATAAAAACAGGGCTATTTTCATGAAGATGCATTGATAGATGTGTGGCTATTAAACAGAAGCTGTGTGTTTGCGGGACAGAATCACACTGACATTAAATTTGAACTGGTTTCAAATACTCATGCTTTAACAAAAACTGACAAGACTAAACCAAAATGGATGCTATGTACATTGTAAACACTATTTGCCACTACAGTAATGATTTCACTTTCGGTGGAAGATTTTCACTACTTGGTGATGATAAACGAAGAAGGTTTTGAAGTTGAACACTACTGCTGCCTTTGTTACATGAGCTAAAACGTCAAAATGTTCAACCAAAGTGAAATTTTTTTTGAAGGGAACATTGTTTTTGTTTTGTTTTCATTGCTTTTGGCTGTTCCATTATCTAAGCTTCTCAGACCAGGGCTCAAAATGATTGCCTTTTTATATCCAAATGCTTCCACATCGCAAAAATTAAGGTATGTTTAGTTGAAATTATTTGAAATTGCATTTTGATTGATTGTTTTTACCACTTAGATCTACAAAGTAAGTCAATCGTAACTTCTAAAAATTATAGTGGAAGCTTAAAGATGCATCACGTAACTTTACTCATGGAGGACATGCCACCTTCTTCTACAATGGAGATGTTTATGCTTGGCTTAGAATATTCAACAATATGGCATTAAACTTTATCTCCGTGGAGACCAGCAGATGCAGTTTAGCTTTCTAAATTTGATTGTGTCCAGAGAGATGTTAGTTTTGCCTAGAATGTTCCACACTATGGCATTAAATTTGTCTGGTATTTTTATCTATATTTATTTTCTATTTAGGTGATTTTATTGCTTAAAATTACCTTAAAAAACATTAAGTATTATCGTGAGTTTGCGTGCCTGTCCACAGATCTAACTTCTAACTTGGCCTGGTGGTATCACCTGCTTGTTTCTATGGTAACAGAGAATCTTAATGCCATAAAACTCTAGAAAAAGTAATATTATATCTATGGATGTCTACGCTCCACTATAAAAGTTACATGGTGCACCTTTGACTTATTTTTGCAAACATTCACTTCTCATCTTTCCTCATTATTAAACCTTTGCATTTCCAGTTCCTACCTCTACATTCACATGCATTTGTAGCTGACATTTTTTCATATCTTTGTATACAAACTAACATCAGCGCTATGGCCTAAAAGGCTAAAAACACGCTATTTCCTTGTATAAATATATATAAAATATGTTGCACAAAATGAATCTTCCCTGCACGGTGCAAACTACTGTATGTACGCTCACACTCATCTCACTGTTTATTTTGTGACTTTTTAAAATAATCTTGTTCACTCATGTAATATAGAGAGATCTGACCCACTTTTTTTTTTTTTTTTATGTAATTTGTTTTTTGTAAAGCCTTAGTTCTCGTATTTGATTTTATTTTTGTAGATAAGATTAAAAAACGATGTATAAATTATTTTCTTCTCAATATGTTTTTAAAATGGTGAGATTGTTGGCTGCACAGAAGGAAAAGATGTTTCATGTCAACAATTCATGTGTTTTGTGAGATTAAAAAACTGGATAAAAATATAAATCTCTTGGTTCTTCAAATGTAGCGTATCAAGCGTTTGAGACTGTTATGAATGAACACTCCTGCTTATTGTTGAACTAGGACAAAAATATTGCATTTTGTTCATCGTAAATCCAAATGTTGATTAAAACAAGCTAGTAATATACAGGTTCATTGTCTTTTTGGTCAAAACTGTAGAAATTCTGCTTCTATAGTCACATTGTAACAAGCAACAGATTAGCTTTTAGTTTTTAGTTTTGAATTTGTCATTTTAGAACCCACATGCGTCACTATTATGTCAAATTCACTTTTCTAAGTTTTTTACCTTGTTATAATGGCCTTCCTTCATCATTAGTTTACTCAAAGTTATTATTTGAATTGATCCATGCATGTTTGAGTAATCTTGTAATGTTTCTCAGATGGAGCTCAAGTGCTCATAAATCCCCGTTCTCACCCACCACCTATCCCCTCCCACTTGTCTGTATTTACTTGATATAATTGATATAACAGTAAGTCAGTAGAACTGTTCTTATTTTTAAGCTGTTTTAGATCAAGTTTGTTTTGCAATGAACAAAAGGTAAATTACTGATCTGCATATGTTCTAGTTTCTTACTAAATATTAAAAAAACACAATAGGTCCCCTTTAAAGGCATAAATAATCACACAAGTTTTCTGAGTCCTTGAAATTTTTGGAAAAAAGAGAATTACTCAAATTTGTAAATTATTGCTAAACTTATTTGTAACAATGCTAAATGCTCACTGAGTTGATTTTCACATATGCCCTTTTAATTATTAACATTATTTGCCCCTGATGGTTAAAAAGTACTCTACAGTTTAACTTTTTTTTCTGTGAGAAAAAAAAAAAGAGATCAGATCAATGAATGGTCATGTTTTCTCAACCAAACCTACTGGAAACAAAAATATTTTGACTTTTTGAAATTTGATAGGCTAAATTAAAGCAAGACAGTAGGCTAAAAGCTTTTTCAAATACAAATATCTTTGAGAAACTTTCACATTAAATACATAGCCTAATTTACTTGAGCAAACAGTAAAAATGTCTAAAGCAATTAGTGGGATAGACAAAATTAGGCCCATCACTTCTTGGTTATTGCTTTATTTTGAAAGGACCGGAAGCTGTGCGCCTTCACTTCCGCGCTGAGGCAGAAGCGGAGCCGGTGGTTCAGAGCGACCCTCAGCGGGACACCACGGCTCACTCAGGCGCAACAGACGTGGATCAGGCGCGTGTCCTTTGTGTGACTTCGAAGCTGAGTAAAATCAAGTCCGAAACGAGAGAGACAAGACAGACTGAGTGAGCGGTGGAAACTCGTGGAGCCGCGGCGGTCACAGAGAAAGTGAGAAAGTCTGCGCTCGGAAAAGGGATTGTCGCTCGCTCTTTGTGTTGTGCTTTCCACTGGGGGAGAAAGGTAAGACGGGTCTGCAACAGGCTTTGTTCTTATCCACACTTTTGTGAAATGAGGTCACTACTTTCGAATGCACTTAAGTTGTTTATATTGTCTTTTTGTTTCCGCGAAAATCTTTCTTAATAGATTCAGAGAGTTGGCAAAAGCGTATCCATAAGCGATCATTTCTGTACCGGCGTGATATCACAATTGTTTTGTCTGTGCCATGTCCAGAGCTTAGTCAAGTCTGTCTGAGTGAAGGTGTTGCGCTTGTATGATCTATGGATTTTACGCACGGTGCCAAAGCAGTCCGTCCGTGGCCGTGGGTCTGCTGATTTCCCTGAGGTCACACTCACATGTGAGTTTAGTTTGCCATGGTCAACAGTTAGTTTGCACCACGCCTGTCTTTGTTTGTGGCTCTGAGCGCCTGTTGTTTCCCCCGAACAAGTGTTTGGATACAAGTGCTTTCCAGGACACGAAGTTACAGCGCGCACGTAAAACCTGAGATTTGTTTTTGCATCGTAAAAGGGCCCAAATCCAGGCACAGTGAAGCTGCCACGCCTCGCTGGCCCACTGCCACCCTCAGGCCTGGAGGCCCCCAGGACCCCCGCCCCCACCGCGGGCCACACACAAACTACAATCCACATCTGTTTGAACAGGCACCAAACAACATTAGGCGTTAGATATTTACAACACAGCGGAGAACTGTGATTTGGACCCCAGCTGACTGGCTGGCAGAGGATATAAGTGCTCAATTACTGGTTTGTATGTGGCAACAAGAAATACATTACATAAAGTGTGTTGGCCAATATCTCGAGAAGCTTTCCATATAATTCTAGGTAATATAATTCTAGTTTATAAAGTGTCCTATACCATTACACCAAGCCTTGTCGTTTTAACACTGGGCCTGTCTCTCAGGGTCAGATGGAGCGTGTGAATCTATAACATTACAAATTACAAAACAGCCTGATCTAAAGAGATCAATGTGTATTGATTACAGTGGGACCTGCCTCATTCATGGCTTTGTTATGCAAATTATTATGATGATGGCCTGGCTTTATGGAGGCAGCACAGATAAAGCTTGAGTTAAAATAATTTCCTGATCGTTTTAATCTGTCTTGAGAATGTAGGCCTTTGGGTCAGTTCAGAGTTCTATTTTTAAACACAATGAGGGTGTATAGTAATTGGCCCACATTACTTTACTTCAAGACAAGAGACACCTTTTCTATTAGCATTCGTCGGTTTCAGCTTCCCATTTTAAGGACATTTCATAATTTAAATGGTTATACTGTTAACCATTATGACTGAAGTTTTTTGTCATTCTGAAACCTAAGAATATTCCCCTCACTAAAACCTACAGAAATATCCTTATTTTTACTGAATATTATTTTTTTATCCAAGCAAGATGCAAATATTGCAGACTCAAGTTTGTATGGAAGGCACCTCTTTCCTATTTTGCAGTGGTGTCCATACAATATTAAATTAATATTGTATGTAAAGATATTTTAATCCACAGTCAAATGTTTTGAATTATCTAATTTCACATATTAAAAAAATGTGATTGGTTATTGACTCAACTTGGCCGGTTTATACATTAGATTAAGCACTGATACACTTTTAGCCAAATAATTAAGATAATTCATTAGTTTAAGTTTGAGAAAAGATCATTGCTAGTCTCACCTATAACAACAACTGGTGAATCACATGAAGCTTATCAGTGCAAGTGTCTGAGGTGGAAAAGAAACAGTGGAAATGGAAAGCACGCGGACAAGCTTTATTAAATTAGAAGCCATTATGTGGAAAGTACCTACCATGAGCCACTCAGCAGGACTCGAAGCTCTTCTTGGGAGACTTGAGGGGTGGGGGTGGTTTTGTTGTTGCCTATGGAAACGACCCCCTCCCCTGTATTTTTTCTCACCCCGAGCCTCTCATTCATCACCATTGTAGCAGCAAAGCCCGTTTCCCCGGAGACGACAGGGGACAGTTGGGGAATGTAGGCCTGGTATGGCGATAAATGCTTCAAATATAAGCTACTTTACAGCTCTATATTTATCATAGTATCATTTTTGTAGCAACTAGCTGTATGGTATATTTTGTATCTTAATGATTTCTTTGTTAATAAATAAAATGGGAGCAGCTTCAGCATATCTCCTCTAACTACAGTGTTGGGAATACATTGTTTAGCCCACAACTTACTTGTTTTTAAATCTTTTCTATTGTATCGATCCACCTATGTATTTTATTCAGTTCTATTTTTGTCATTTCTAAAACAAGTAAAGCTTTCAATAGACTATAATTTCCCAAACACAAACACTAGAGTCTGTTCACATTATGTCATAGCATTCTACAGGTAAATAATATTTAATCAGGTGGAGGCAGGTAAAAAGAATCCTGTTAAATGCAGTTTATGTTTGTATTATAAAAGATTATTTAGACATTTAGTGCTAAACTACAACATTCTCAATAGGTAAAATGATCTCCTGCCTTCATCTGGCTTCATCGCATCATCGAATGGTATTGCCACAAGAATGTGGACTTATAGGATATGATCTTGATTGAATTTGTCTAGGACACTCACAAAGGGTTAGTCAGTGGTGAGTTACACATTTTGAGAAGCCAGTTCCAATAAGCAGGGCTATAAAAGATGGCTAAAAAAAATGTGAAATTACTAAGTAACCACAAAATTTTAGGCCAGTTTTGTGAATTGTACTGCAAAATTTGATTACAATAAATTAGGCAAAAATCTCGTCTTGTTCTTGTGGACCTAATCTTGTGTGTCGACTTGTGAAAATCATGGCCCTAAAACCTTTTACAACGTTGAACATCTAGTTTGTTCTCCTGCACAAACCAGCGTCTCATGCACCAGAATAGTAGTTGCCATAATTGGTCTTTATTGGCCTCGGACTTTTAGGGATAAATCAGTCCAGTTTTTCCATTAAGCAGCTCCTTCAAAGCGTAAGAACAGACCCAGCAGGTCAAAGCCCCCACACTGGTGCTTTGATACAGTTCATAGAGCCAGCGTTTCCACAATGCTTCTCTTTTCTTGTTGCTGTCTTGGTTCGCTTCCTCCTGAGATGCTGTTTTGTTCATGTTATGACAAATAATCCTGAAAGACTGCTCATTTTTCTTTACGCCAACTCGTGTCCTTCACTCTTTAGAAACTGTATTTTTTGTTCCCTCTTAAAAGGTTGTTTTCTGATTTTTAGAATGTGATGAGATCACTCTCAAATGGTGGTAGAAGCCTAATGTTACAGGGTGGATTAGGCCTTTCACTATATTGAACTGTCATATTCTAAATAAAAGTATATATTTGTGAGCTCACTAAATGACATGATTTTTACACATTTATTGCAAGACAAAAAATAAAATGAGTACCTTTCATGCCTACTTACTACTTCTAGTTGCTATTTTCATTCCATTCTTTGTTTTTGACAAACTATAATTTCATATAATCATAATCATTTTGATGAATATTTTGTGCTTCAAAATATTCAGCATTCTAATTTGTTTCATTATCCAGCTGTTCATTGGAAAATCTAGGACTTTGCAAAGACCAATCAACAAATGAAAACAATAAGGCAAGATGGGGCCGTTGTTAGTTTTGTGTCGCTTCCATTTCAACCATTCTTTCTATTTGTGCACGTTTTTGACACGGTGGCGCAGCGGTTAGTGCTCTGGCAAGAAGGTCCTGGGTTCAATTACCAGACTATGCGGGGCCTTTCTATGTGTTGTTTGCATGTTCTTTGCGTAGGTTTCCTGCGGGTACTCCGGTTTCCCCTACCTCTAAAAACATGTCCATTGATGCCTCCCTTATCCCCTCCCCTAGAACTCCCCTGCAAACGAGGTTCTGAATCTCAGTTGGACTTTCCTGGTTAAAGGTCAATTAGGTCAATTAAAGAAAAAAAATCTTGTGTTATGGAGGATTACTATTGCTACAACATGTACAATACATCCCCATCTTTAAAAAGATTCATTTATTGACAGTGAGTTTAAAGGAGACCTGTTGTGTAAAATGCATCTTTCCAAGTTTTTAACTTTGCCTTTCATCATTAGTTTACTCAAAGTTTTATTGATTCATGAGTGCTCAGAAAAGCCCTGTACTCACCTACTACCTTTCCCCGCCCACCTGTCTGTATCTAATTGTGATATTAAAAAAATAAAATTGTAAAATCTGCTCCATTAAAATCTTATAATGAAGAGGCGGGGCTTATCAGTTTTTTGAACAGGAAGTAAATGGTTCAAAAAAGAAAATTCAAAAAATGCTCATGAAAATCTTACATTCAGCAAAGTCTGAAGGTGCTTATTGGTGATTGGGAACGCAAAGCTACAGAAAGAAAGTAAATGGACCCATTTTTTTTTTATTTCTAAGCTGTTTTACATAAATTTTTTGTTTTGTTTGAACTGTATAAGAATGCCTTATATCTGCAGACAAAGATATTTATTGACTCGTATTGTATTGCATTGTATTGTACTGTCATGTGAGTGCTACAGCAATTGAATGTTCTTTTTTGTTTCATTTGTAGATAAACCTATTATATTTTAAAGAAAAAAACAAACCAAATATATCTGCTTCTTTGGCAATACATTCAAACAAAATTAAGCTAGGAAATTCTAGTTGCTATTTCTTATAAACACAAATGTATAATAAATGTCACAGCATTTTTTCTGCTGAATATACCACAGATTTATTCTTATGTTATAAATGTTTCACTAAAGCTTTAACTTTTAGCTATCCCAAATTAACTTATAAGCCTTCCTCTGTTTTCTAGGCCTCCAAAATAGATTCCCTCAGGAACAAAGTGGACTTGCTGCGGCTGCCTTTGACCCTGTCGACGAAGAGCCTCACTCAGTGTAAGCCACAGCTGGTGGGGGCCTGGGACAAGGGCTCCGGGGCAGCAGGGGCCCGAAAACCCCGCCCTCCGACAGCCTCAGACATGGACAACGAGTCGACCTACTCGGGCTACTCCTACAAGTCGTCCCACTCGCGTAGCTCCAGGAAACACAGGTAAGAAACAGAAGATGCTGTAAACTTGTTTTTTAAAGATGGCATATTATTTAAAATGCACTTTTTAGATTTTTTTGTGACGTTTAAGTGTCTCTCATCATTAGCTAACTCTATTCTGATAATTTTGTATTGTTTTGTAGCTATAGCTGGGGTGTTTTCACCCATCACCGGAGGTTGGCTCACTTGTCTGTATTTGCAAGCAATCACTATAAAACACTCAGATTAAAACATCAGCTTTTAGCCTATTGTATGAGTATCGGATATAATACATGAAATAACTGTAGTCATTATCTACAATCATTTATATTTTATTTTATAAAACTGTATTTTATCTTTGGTGCATACAAACATAAATTTTTACAGTAAAGCATTGAAAGGAAACAAGTACAGTGTTTATGGACAAGGAAAAACTTGATGTTTCTTCAGAAAATAATCAGACTGTGGTTTTGTGTTTGCAGAGAGCGAAGGGACCGACATCGAAGTTCCAAAAGTCGTGATGGAAGCAGTCGAGACAAGTCGAGTCTGCAGCCTCCAGGAGAACCACTGCTGGACGCAGAATCCACCAGAGGAGAAGAGAGGGTGAGTCTGAAGAATGCTAACTGTCTGAATTACCTGTGCTTTGAATATGAGAGAAGCCCTGGGTCTCTAGAGAATTTACCTTCTTTGTACAGACCTGCATGAATCAATTAAAACAAAACTTTGTGTATACTAATGATGAGAGATCAAAGTTGTAACAGGATTTTGAAGCCCTCAAAAGCTTTACTTTATGGTTAAGGTACAATCATTTATCTATTATGAGGGAAATCCATTATATTTTTTACCCTTTCTTTTACGGCGGCAATTTGTCAAGAGCAATTATTGGATGCATTATCGAATCTAGGGCAAGCCTTGGTCAGGACCACTTAGCTGGAGGATTTTGCTTAGTGTGCATCTTTTAAGTTGATGGAGGAAACTGGAGTGCTCTGTGGAGACCTTCTTGATGTGCTGAATGCTAGTCATCGTTCTTACTCCTATTTGAATCCTTGCTTAGTCCTGTTTTAGGTAAATTACTATTGTGAATTTAGGTGTGTGATCATGTTCTTTTCCCTCTTCTCAGGACGATAACTGGGGCGAGACCACCACAGTCGTCACAGGTACCTCTGTGGACAGCGTTTCTCAGGAGGATTTGACTCGAATCACTAAAGACCTAGAGGACTCGACACCTCTGCACTGCCGCCGCTACCTCGGCCTCACTTTGGGCGCCATTTTGGGTCTCTTTGCCTTTGTGACCCCTCTGGCTTTCCTGGCTTTGCCCCAGCTGTTGTGGCGAGACTCGTTGGACCCGTGCGGCACTCCTTGTGAGGGTCTGTACATTTCTTTGGCCTTCAAACTCCTCATCCTCCTTATCTCCACTTGGGCCTTGTTTCTGAGACCACCACGTGCCTCTTTCCCGCGTTTTTTTGTTTATCGATGTCTGCTGCTGGCCTTGGTTTTCCTCTTTGTGGCCTCCTACTGGTTGTTCTACGGCGTGCGCGTGTTGGAGCCCAGGGAGACGGATTACAGAGGCATTGTGGGATACGCTGCTTCGCTAGTGGATGCTCTCCTGTTTATTCAGTACCTGGCGTTAGTATTGTTGGAAGTGCGCCACCTACGAGCCGCATTCTGTCTGAAAGTGGTGCGATCTACAGATGGGGTCAGCCGTTTCTACAACGTTGGACATCTCAGGTTAGTAAAAAAGTCACAAGTTAACATATTAGATTTGAATAAAATTGATTCTACTATTGTTGTATGGGCAAAAAAAACTTCTCATTTACTAAAATTGCAGTATGTAGCATGTAGCTTTACTGATAAAAATAATAATTAATGTATTGGAT
The DNA here is from genome assembly GCA_038363315.1 of Mugilogobius chulae. NCBI lineage: Eukaryota > Metazoa > Chordata > Actinopteri > Gobiiformes > Gobiidae > Mugilogobius > Mugilogobius chulae. The sequence continues at coordinate 22,784,375 of CM076404.1, read as the reverse complement.
TTATATAGCGCTTTTCACTCCCAAAGACGCTTCACTTTATGCATTTTTCATTCATTCCACACTCAATGGTGGTAAGCTACTAGTGTAGCCTCAGCTGCCCTGTGGCAGATTCCTACCAGGCAATGTGGGTGAAGTGTCTTGCCTAAGGACACAACAACAAGTTTCTCCTCTGTTCGTCCCACTGTGGCACCTGAGGTTCCTCCACCGTCTCCCATCCAAGTACTGCCCAGACCCAACATGCTTAGCTTCTGAAATCTGACCGGATCAGACTTTGGCAAGCTGGTATGGCCTCTAAGGGGCCTCCATGGGGTCACCATGGCGATATCATGGTATGCAGGAGATCATGTTCCACAGTTTGACATTAGACTGATCTGCTGTATGTGTATTCAATGTGTTCAATTGCAATGCTAAGCATTGCTTTGGAATACATACTGTACATTTTAGCTTTGAATCAGCTTGCCTCTCCACAGATCTGACTTAAAATTTTCAATATTTTAAAAAAATATCGCACAATTGTGTTTCTTCTATTGTTATTTGGTTGATGGAATGACAGAATGCTTAGTTGTATAAATTGCGTTCTTTTCTTTTTTTTTTTTTACTAAACAAAATTTTTATTGTATTCTTTTTTTCATTAAAGTGCACCACAAAAACAGGACTAAGTAAAGCTAAGTAAAATAAACAGTTTGTATGTTTATGCAATATATATACTGTATTTTAGCACATTTCTGCCAGACAGATAATGTTTGTGTTTTGGCATTGCCACTTGCAAGATATACTGTGACATGTATGTGGAGACAAGCAGATGGCAGATTCAAAAAGCTACATAGTGCAACTTTAAGATAAAACGCAACAAAAGTCTAGAAGAAAATTATTTTATAAACCTTACAAACAGATCTACAAATTTTGCTTTTTGTGCAGTACTGCAATTTTATTCAAATGTTTTCTCTTCAATACCATTTCATACATATGTCTAAGTTCCAACTATAAAAGAAACAAAACATTATTGACTTATATATTTGCATTCACTCCGTTGAAGTTTTGCTGTTAGTGCTTCATCACATCCTTTGCATTTGTCAGTAGCGTTTGTGCGGATGTAAAGATAAGTGTCTAACCCCAAACCTCTCTGTGGTCTGTAGCATTCAGAGAGCAGCCGCCTGGGTGTTGGACCATTACTACAGTGACTTTCCAGTTCACAATCCTGCTGTTTTAAACTTGCCCAAGTCCATTCTCTCCAAAAAGACTTCTGCCTTCAAGATCTACAGCCTCGGAGAAGGTATGAGGGTCTCTTTTACTATGTTTGTGCCATTCTGTAAATATTTATATCATGATTTTCTTGGAGCCGGATCACATTTTATCTTGATTCTTATTCCTACTTCAGTGTGATTAGCTGTCACTCACACAGAGCAGACCTAAGGCTGATCAGTGTTGCCAGTGTTTCAGAGAAAAACAAGTGACCAAGCCTTGGAAAAAATCTCATAACAAGCAATAAGAAGATACTGAAATAATCTATTAATTTGAACATTGTGTGTGCCGCCTCAAAACAAGTGCTATTAATTTTGGTATGTTTTAATAGTATTTCTAACAATACCAACTTTTAGGCATAAAAATATCTAAAAAAAAAAGAATTGTTTCAATCATAAATGAATACATCTTCCTAAATCAAGCCTAAGCCCAAGCCTTTGTAAATAGAAGCCCATAATTGCTATCAAGAAGTAGACTTGGCAACCATTATGCTAGGAGAAGCTTAGGTCGGTTACAGACAAATGCATCCAATAAAAAAATCACAATATTTATCAAAAAATAGACTGTCACAGGGGTGAGCTCACGATTCCATTTTTATCATGATAATGCTCAGCCCTAGGTTGCCTTTTTTGTCCTATAATTATTGCGTTAGCGTATTAGAACCATTAAAAAAACTTTGTGTTTTATGCTGTGTTTCATTTATCCTTAGTGGTGTGATCTTGGAAAGACAATTTCTCTGAGTTCTTGTGTTCCACTTGTTAGGAAAAACACTTAGCAGTACATTACAGTTTATGTACTGTAGCAATTTAAAACCAGTAATCCAACCCATGACAGTGCTTCTAACAGTAATATGTGGATCTATTGATTTTGTTGATAGTGTATCAACTCCCTATAGCAAATTTCCAAAGCAGTTTCAGTGTGAATTTAAATGTAACACAAACAACAACAAAAAATGTAATAGCAGGTATTCAAAAGAAGCACACGTTTTTTTCAACATGTATTTGTCATTTGTCCCATTAAAAGTATTTTATAAATGAGACATGATTTGGCCCTTGTTTACAGCCTGGTTGCATAACAGTTATGAAATTACCTCTTCCCATGCCAATCAGGAAGTAAAAATCGAAATCAAAAATGTCAAACTAGGAAAATTTCCAACAAGATGCAATTTAGTTATTTACATACTTGTCATGCACTGCAGGTTTGTCTTGCAATAAAAATGCAATACTATGCTTTACAAAAGAACTTTTTGTTTAGCTATTGAATTTCAGTGATGTAATGAAATTCGAGCTGTGCGTCAGTTACGCCCTTGGTCAAATAAATGAATGATTATCACTGACAATAACGTTGAGATACTTACAACAATTTACTGTTGTACTTACATTTTCTGTTTTCTTATGTTAACAGAAAACACCACGGGTAACTCCACTGGACAGTCCCGAGCAATGATCGCCGCAGCCGCACGAAGACGAGACAATTCCCACAATGAGTATTACTACGAAGAGGCGGAGATGGAGCGAAGAGTCCGCAAACGCAAGGCCAGGTAAAATAGTTATTGAAAATATGCTTCAAAATGCTGTCGAACTTGAAGTTTTTTTTTTTTCAATGAAATGTGAAAACTTCATCTTTATTATAGCTTAGGCAGATTACATATGTCTTACTGTTTTTATTTTGTTTTGCTTTCACAACTAAGTCAATAGCAATGTCAAAGAGATTACAGTATCAAGGCTCTAATATATAATAAATTGTCGTGTCCAAGCCTATTGAAGCACATGTTACATTATGTTTCTCTTGTTGCTCCAGGCTGGTGGTGGCAGTAGAGGAAGCCTTCACTCACATAAAGCGTCACCAGGAAGAACAGGCTCCCTCGTCTCCCAAACACCCTCGGGAGGTGATGGACCCGCGGGAGGCAGCTCAGGCCATTTTTGCCCCCATGGCTCGTGCCATGCAGAAGTACCTCCGGGCCACTAGGCAGCAGTCTTACCACACTATGGAGAGCATCATCAACCACCTGCAGTTCTGCATCACTCACAACATGACACCAAAGGTACAAGACAATAATTCTTCACGGTTCAATTTTATAATTAGTAATAATTAAAGTCATGCTATCAGCAATCAGCATCAGCATTTTTACTATTAAGCTGTAACTGTGCTGTACTGAGTCATTTTGTTAGCTTTAGTGCAAAAATTAGTCCTTAATGGGAAAAGCAGGGTGTGCTCACTGCTTACTGCAGTGGCTAATGTCATTAACCAGAACATGTGACTTACATCATCTACACATATGATGTTATGCCTCGATTGTTTCTCATGACAAATCAATCCCACTGTTCCTTTGCTTTTCACCCCCTTTTCCTCTTCCAGTTCACCAGGTCTAAAAAGTATATAAACTTTGTTATAATTATATTTGGACGGCAGAATGGCACAGCAATTAGTGCTCTGGCCTAACCGCAAGAAGGTTCCGGGTTAAATTTCCTTGGAACCTTTCTATGTGGAGTTTGCATGTTCTTCCCGTGCCAGATTACATGACTGAATATCAAGAGTATATTTTGTATTGTTTGTCTTAAGTTCATAAGTAAATTGTTAAATACACTAACCAATTATTTGGCACAACAAAACAGTCAACTTTCCAACATCTATTGACAAAGACTGATTTGTCAATAAAATGATTCTTCTATGTACTGTAGTTCATCAAACATATATTTTTTCCCTTACTAAATGAGTTTTTGATTGGTGCAACACATGATTTCAGTTTTTCAAATAGTCAGGTACTAATTAGTGATGCGCAGGTCGACCCGTAACCCGCGGGTCCGGGCTGGTCGAATAGCGCAATTAAAAAAATTAGGCCGGTTGGAGTGGGTCGAGTCTACACTACTGTTCAAACGCTCCTTTGCTTTTGCATCAAGGGATGTGAACGTAGGTCCAATAAGCTTTGTGTAAAGCATGTTCTTTAGCCCTGATTAACAAACGAAAACATAACTTATGAGTCTTGAGCTTAATTCATTTATAACTACAAAAAGGGGTTAAAAATGAGGCGTTCTGTGCGCACAGTCATAAACACATCTTAACTACACAAATGCTGCTACAGTGTGAAAAGGTTCATCATCGTAAACTACAAGTGCAAAGAGTCAAATCCTCACCTGGAGAAACGTCTAGAGCGGAGTCTGCTGAATTTTAAATCTGGTCGAGCCACAAAAAAGCTGATCTGCGCATCACCAGTACTAATTTAACTAAAATGCATATAATAAAAAAGTGATTACTTTAAACCCTTAACTGACTAACTTACATTGTGTTGTGTTTTAGGCATTCCTGGAGCGTTACCTGGCTCTGGGCCCCACCCTGCAGTACCTGGACCACGGCAGGGGGCGCCAGTGGACGTTAGTGAGTGAAGACCCTGTGACCTCTGCTCTGCGACAGGGCCTCGTTTTCTCCCTTAAACGGCCAGACTTCTCCCTCGTCGTCAATGTGACACCACTCCCATTTTTGGCTTTGGGAGAGGAATTTGTGGATCCTAAAAGTCACAAGTTTGTGATGAAGCTTCAGTCTGAGACATCTGTGTAGGACGCAACCACAAAAGCAGAACTGGACACACTACACGTCACTACAGATTATTTTTGTACATTATTGCATTCACACATTTTTGTTCCACTTTTGGAACTACGCCATGCATAAAAATGTGTCAAAATATGAAAAATACTGACAAAAATAGCCTTAGAGCCGCATTGTGTAAAACTATCGTCGAACAAAAGGGCTACCACCATGTCTTAATGCCAATAACTGTTACCAATAGTCTAACATACTAATAACTGCAATACTATACAGAGCAAATCAACTGTTTTGAGGCTTAAAATGTAGCTTAGAACACTACAAACAAAAGCCATAACTACTATTAAAACACTACTTTGTTCACTATTAAGTTCCACAATCAGTTCAACATAAAAAAAACGAATAATTTAAAAGAGGTCACCTTCCTTCCCCATAAATTCTAAAGAACGGTACAACAATCTCATAATATAAATTATAAGTTTGTTTTTTGGGGCTTTTTGTGATTGTAAGTTTTAATATTAAGCTAAACTGAGAACATGGTCCTGTGATATCAATGATGGATTTGATTGTATCGTAAACTGACAATGAAGGTCTCCCTTTTTAAACAATAAGCTTTGTTTTATTGTATTTACTGTACATTTCTGAGTCAACGTTTTCATTGTCTAAAAGTTGTCATCAGTAAATTAATTGTGATTTTTAATTTGTTGTAACTTGCCTTTATTGGATTTTGTTCAGTTAAAAATAATATTTAGAGTGATGGATGTTACACATGAATGTCTTGTCAGCAACTTTTTTTTTTTTTTTTTTTTTTTACTGATTTTAAGCTGTTTTTTTAAAAAGAAAATGTTTTATACTGTTTACACTGAAATGGTTTTTATTAAATGCTGTTTGTGTCCTGTGGGTTATAAATGGCCCTTGCCTCTTATTTTCACTTTGTTTCAAAAGTTTTTGAATAACTGACTAAAAATATGGGCTTGCTACGTATAAAGTGCAAATCGACAAAACAATTATTTTTAGGGCATTTTTTTTAAAAGTCACGAGCTAATGGAAACTTGATGTATGTGTACGTTTATTCACAATATGTTTACAGGAGACATATTTTTTACCCCATTTACTCAAAGTTCTATTTTGATTGGTTCTTGCATGTTTGAGTAATCCTGTTTTGTCCAGTTTTGCCATTAGTATACAGAAGTCCTTCTTAAATAGTGGGCCGGGTTTTGCAAAAAAGAATTGAGAAGCGCTGGTATACAGGTACTCGACACTCTTGCTTTTACCCAGCATCTTTTTCCACCCACATCCTTGTATCTGTTTGGATTATTTGAAAAATAAAATATTCAAATAGGACCTATATTACACATTTTTTTGTCATTGGTATAGTTTAGTTTCCACATTAAAACATTACTGGATTTTAGTTTTGTTTAATTTCCACATTTCTAACACTCAGTTCATTCAAATTTAGGTTTTGTTCTTCTGTCAGACTGACAATACTCTGTTTCACCCTTTGAAGTCACTTAAAGGCTAATACAAGAAGTGCTTCACTTTGTTTTTAAAATTCATGCACCTTTATCAGCATTATTAAAAGGATCCAACCTTTTAAATGTCTGACTTTCAAGCTACAGTTATTGTTTGTGTATTCACTGGGCAACAATATTTTTTGTTGCAATCTAACAAAATGTCTAATAAAACTATTCCCAAAAAGAATTCAGCTCAAAGTTATGTTCCAGTGCAGCTAGAGGTGGTAACATTTGTTAAGCGTGTCTGTCTGATTACATTTATAGTTGAAAAGAGTGTCGAAGAACACCAGTTCCAATTTATTCTGCTTAAATGTGTAATATAGAATTTTTGTTACAGAAAATCAACTTTTAAGACACAACATATCATTAGGCTTGGCCCTCTGCGTCTTGCAAAATCATTCATGTTAGCTCTTCAACAAAAATGTATTTGGCCCCCTGAGAAAAAATGTTTTGGTCCCCCTGCTCTAGTGTTATGTAGAGGAAAAATTGAGGGGAAAAATTGTTGTTGGTGTTAAAACTCTACTTAATGACATCGCAATATGAATGATAACGTTTTTAACTTTGGAACTGTAAACAGCATAAAAAACAGAATTATTTAAACACTAGTGAATGAATCAAAACACTACCCAGGGCATGTTTTTAGTGAGGGAACAACACTCAATGCTCAACAGAGTCAATTTTGCAAAAGAAAAATATGTAAATGTAGTAAAATGTCCCTGTGAAGAATCAGTCTTGCTAGTTCTGTTGTTTCTAAGTGGTTTAAATCAGTGTTGCAGTTTACGATGAACAAAGTGCAAAATGATGATCTAGTTATGAGCTAATATCTAAACAAAGTCTCACAGTTTCAGCGCAGCACAAGCTTATGTATTAGAAATAATCTATTTAAGTTTATCTCTATGCCTGTCGTTATTGAGGAAGACACTTTAATCACCTGACCTTTTTGAATGTGATGTGTTTTTTTTTGTGGTGATGTGTCATAGGAGCAAAATGTGACAAATATTCCCCAGACAGTAAAAAAATGTGCCAACGTGTAAACTGACTTTGATTGTGCAATTTTAAGCACAGTGTAACTTTTCTGGCTTAGGTTACATCTCTGGCTGGTCTCTGTGGTGATGTTGCTTTGCCTTCTATAGTAGTGCAATAACATCAACATGCTACATTGCAATTTGTTGAATTTAAGATTCAATTTTTAATGATGTTTTCAAGACATCCAAAAATTTTGTAAATTGTTTACAGTAAAACGTCATGAATATATTTCTGCATTTTTGTCATAAATTTTAAAATTTTCATTGATTGACAAATGTGAAATTACCTTTTTTTATTTTACAACAATGTACTAACTATCTCTTGCTCACCATCTGGTCTTATGATATCACACTCGACAACTTTTTTTCAGAATTGCCCCGCTGTGGTCACAAGTCAGCTCTGTGGATAGGTAGTTGTTTTTCAAGGTACTTTAAAGCAGTGTTGTGAGTAGCTCATTACAAAAGTAACTTACTGTAATACATTCCTAATTTCAGCAACTAAGTAGTGTTACTCATTACTTATTAAAAATGTAATAATATACTAGTTACAATCTGAGTAACTCAAGTTACTTTCATATAAATTAATTGCTTTGGTATTCTTATTTTCAACACTTGAAAATGTCACTGAAATTGAAGAGTTTCTGTGTCTGTTAACTTTAAGGTTAATTAAATATCATGAGGAAAAGGTTTTGTGCACAATATTTCTATAAATTAATCAGTAATCAAGCATAAATGTAACAGGATTAGTATTGTACTATGCCTTAGCAAATGTGTGATTAGTTAAAAGTAACTCACATTACCACAGTGACCTGTGGTGTGCCCCAGGGGTCAATCTTGGGACCCCTTCTGTTCAATCTTTACATGCTGCCATTAGATCAGTTAATACGCAATAATAATGTGAGCTATCACAACTATGCAGGGGACACTCAGATCTATGTGTCATGAACAGCAGGTGAATATGTCCCAGTGGATTCACTCTATCACTGCATCCAACAGTGATAGAGTAAATGATAATTATTTATATTTTTCAATAACTTTGTTTTGTTTTGTATTGTATCTTTTCCTGCCATGTAAAGCACTTTGAATTTGCTTTGTGTATGAATTGTGCTATACATTTGTCTTGCTTTGCCAGTAGTGTAATAGAGACAGTGATATATATTGTTATACAAATGTATTACATTTTTATCCCTGTAACTATATGTATAATATATTCCTTTTTACAGCAATTTCCCCAACACTGCTTTTAAGATACTTTTGTTCAATATAAATACTAGGGATTAAATAAATACAATATGTTAGAACTTGGAACATTCCAGGCAAAAAGACAACACGCAGTTTTAAACAGAAAAAAAGAAGAAATGTATATATATTTTTATTGAATTTGTTTTGAGCATGTTTCAGTGGTTAGCTCTGTCAACCAATGTATCACACGATGTCATTTTTGTTCCTTTTCCTGTTCTTCTTTCCGCAGTATAAAGAAGTGAGCAGTCATCCATGAAGCATCACAATTTGACTATTGACATAGACTGACTATTATTTGCATGTCTTTATTTGTTCAAGGACAAGAACCTATCGGAGCGAAATAGGAAGTTCACTCCAGAATAAAAGAACATAGTGTGTGCGCCGTATCTGCCAGAGCAATGCATCTGCTGCTCTTGTGTTTTCTGCTCATTAAAGGTAAGAGTTTATTTCATTCTTTTCAACACAGCTGAGCAGGAAGTGAAATTCCGTGTTGTTGTTTTTTACTAGGATGGAAATAAGCACAGCATCAGAGTCAGATGTTTAAAATGTCAGTCTTTTAACTTAGTTGTTAAATTGATGAGTTAGTAAAAGTTTAAACTAATAAGGTATGTTGTATGAATGTTTATTGAATATTATAAATTGGCAATATTAAGTCAACTAAAGTTTTGTGCTGTTTTGTACTGTCTGTAACATATGCTTCAACAATACTAACTTACCACTTTAAAGCTAAAGTGAAAACATGTTTATAGTTTCATGAGGATTTATTTCTACTGCTATAATACTTCTTTTTTGAATAGGCTAAAAGATTGTTTTAAAATCTCCAACTTAAATGAATGTAAAGATTGTTACAGAAATGTCTATAACCACGCAGCATTCAAGTCTGTTTTTCCGTTAATAGATAAGGCTTTGTGAGAAACTGATATGTCGAGGCAAAACTGTCCTTGAGTCAAAAAGAAAAACCCCAAACAAAGCCCAGGTGTGAATGTAACAGTGTAGTCAGACATAAAACCATAGTGGGATGTGACTTGTACTCAGATGAACCATATTCTGTTTCCTGTAAAGCAGAACTGTGTGGTTAACAAAATGTCAAACACTCAAATACAAGCACTTTTATAATGAACAAAAAAGCTTAGTACAAAGTGCACATTTGAATCTGATTGGCTAGATTTCATTTTTCAGCCAAACGTAATGAACATGATTTTATTTAAGATTTTTTGGCCTAATTTTCCTCAGTTTGGTGACATTTATAATTGTACTTGGATGGACTTGAGCAGCAAAGATAATAGGTTTTGCTGATATGACAACACAATATTATAAAGACCAAAAATATTTAAGCTAATGCAGGTGTTTGCCCAGCAGATGTTAATATTGTTGATAAGATTGAAAAAAATGACATTGTACTATGTTATTATACTACTATGTTATTATGGGTATCCTGGCTTATGCCCACTATCTGATCTATGTCTTTCCACAGCTGTTACCTAGCAACTATATTAAACAAGAGCCAATTAAACTGTACAACATGTATTGCTGGGTTTCAGGTGATATCAATGTTTGTTTAATCAGCTGGTGGGGCAGCGGTGAGTTGATGCCTGAATGTAAAGTGCTTTGAGTACTTTGTAAGGTGGGAAAGCGCCATATAAATAGATTTTATTTACCTATTACCAATGGAATTAAGAGTTAAAAAAACATCCGGATCTTGCCCTCAACCTGCCCTATTGACCCTATTTTGTCCCGCCTACTTTTCTAGGACGTGCACTTCCTGTTTAGCTGCATTTAGCCTGTAGATTTCAGTCGATGGTTTATTTTAACTGTCATTATATTTAATTAAAATTGTCCCACAAGACAGACAAACAAACACGTTAGCTACCTTAACAGAGCTAAACAGGAAGTGCATTTCCAAGCCAAGTGGGCGGGACAAAATAGGGTCAATACCTGACCTGAATTCTAGAATGTGAAACCCAGCAGTATTAGCTAAAATGTCTTGAATCTTGATCTTAGGCCATGCTTAGAAGTTAAGATGTGTGTATTATTTTACTTGTTTCATTGTGGTTGTACCTTGTTTGAGTATAATTGTTCTTATTTCAAGCCAAAATATTAGCCAGTGCAGTGAACCTTTTAATAATCACTATATTGGCCAAATTTAACCTGACACATGCCAGATGTTTAATGAAATACTTGGAGCTGAATGGGTGATTTGTCAACTAGTGCCAGCCTATCTTAGTTTGTGCCTATAAGCAACAAATCATAATAGAACAAGTGTCACTTTTATTGAAAAAGGAAATACTCTATTTCGGCGAAAACAGAATCAATAGCAGCAGAATCACAGACATCCACGGGAACTGCTATCTTTGTTTTGCTTGATTCATGATGTGATTGGGCCGTTAAACCACTGGTTTGAACGCCTCACCAACGGCTGGTACTGTATAGGGCCGGATGGTATTTCTCCCGAGTTTGTGAATTCACAAATATTGAGGTCAGGCAACAATGATTCAATCTAAAATCTCTAGTAAACAGTCCAAATGATGTAAGTGAAATATGACAGAAAATGTAAGCAGGCTCATTTTAATGTGATCCAAACTACTAAAATCTACGTTTTGCAGTGTCGGGGCTTGGACTTGACTCTGACTTGACTATTTTAATGACTAGAGGCTTGTTAAAATAAACTTTCAAAATGAACGATTAGTTTCAAACGACTGGGAAGTTGGATATTTCCCAGTTGTAAATGACCAGGTACTTCCTCAGAGCTTTCCAACTGAAAACTCGTATGTAAATAAGATGACTATAATGCTAACTCCTAGGCTAAATAAAAGGAGCATTTATAGAACCTTAAATAAAATACTATTTTTGGAACCTGCAATCAGTTTTTTTGTGTCAGTAAACCCCTCACATTCATTTTGTGCAGTACTTGTTGATTTCCTGTTGTAAAATTGTTCAAATACATGCAAAACAATTGCTATTTTAGATGATTCTGTCTATTACGTATCTTGATTAATGTTTTCTTTTAGATATCTTGTTTTGTTGCTTCCAATAAGTGTCTTAGCTTAGATTCACTAGATCAAGAAGCATTTTTTTTAAGAGTTAAAATGTTTATTTCACTTACTGCACTGGCAGATAGTTGTTTCAAGTTAATTTTTTTAGCTTAAGTAATTGTCTTTTTACAGTGCAAGCCCTACATAATAATACTGTTAGCCGGTTATTAATTTGGATTGTATTTCTTAGAAAACTATGAGACAGACTGCTCCAGGGTGTAGTTCTGCTGTTGTGACTTCTGCTTTTTGAAACGATGTGTTTTATCGTGTGTTCCAGCTGCTGGAGCTGATGACCTTCCTCCTGTGTCTGCATATGTGGGCCAAAACGTCACGCTGCGTTCAGGAGCCAATCCAGAGTGGGAATTATCAGCCATCACCTGGTCCATATGGTCCAACACCACCTGGGTCGCCAGATATTCAGAAAAAAATACAAACGTGGACCACTTTTATAAATACAAGGGGAGACTTCAACTGAATATAACAACAGGTACTTTGACTCATTTGTAATTGTTTATTGAAATGAAAATTAAATAATAAATAAATAAGCATTTACCTTCATGTATAATGTCTAATAAGCACTGTAACTCATTTCTTATACAGTTAAAGCTCAAAGATACCTTGTCAAAACATGCATCATTCTTGCGTGAGGCCGCCTCAGTGTAGATCTGATCTGTAATTTAGCATGTTTGTCATTATGTTAAATGACAAACATTTAACATATTAACTTTACAAAAAACATATGTATTTATGAAGGTAATTTGATCATTCACATTCTAGTATTTATGTTGATATTATAAGATTTTCGAAAGAATGATCCTAAATAGAAAAACAAACATGTTTAGTGTTTAAGTATTTGTTTAGAATAGGATCCATAAACCTGCTATATTGTTTTTATGTTATGTTTTATTGTTTTTCATTGTGATCTGAAAAGTGAATGGGTCTAGTTACTGATTAAAATCACAAACCTTTCTACATGAAACTGCAACATTTGCAATTTGACCATTTTCAAAGATTATTGTTGCCATAGCCTTATTCCTGACTACTCACCTCAACTATTAGTAATTATTTTCAATTATTACAATGTTTTTATTCAGCTGAGCAAGCCTATTGAATTGTTATTTTATTTATTTTTTAAAGATTATATTCTTACTCTGTTCCCAGGGGATTTGACGATACTTAACGTGAACAGCGCTGATGGATTGGAATATACTGTAGATTTCGACAACACCGAAAATGACAATAAAGTCAACAAAATCAAACTCAATATAAAACGTAAGTATTCATAATCAGTTAATAATATAATATATAATCAATAAGAGGATTCATATTTTAGTTTTAACAAGTGCAGTGACACAAAACTGTAATATTTACGCTTGTCATATAAAAATATTTACAGATTTAGACATACCTCAAATGAAATACATTTTTTCTTTCCACAAATTTAGGAATAAACAGTCTGCTATTTAAACCTACATTTCAAACTATTATCTTATTATACAAGTCCAACATAGACTTGATGGACCCCCAACTCTCTCTTGTTTCTCCTTTTTCTTCTGTTCCCTCTCTCTCTCTCCCTCTCTCTCTCTCTCTCTCTCTCGCTCTCTGTCTCCCTCTCTCTCTCTCACTGACCCTCCCACACTCCTCTCCCTCTTTTTCCTCTCTTTCTGGATCTCTCTCTCTCTTTCTCCTCTCTGCCCCCTTTCTCTCTCTCTCTTTTTCTCCTCCCTGTTTCTTTCCCTCTCTCTCCTCTCACTTTCCCACAACTCTCACTCGCTCGCTGACCCTCACACACTCTTTCTCCTCTCCCTGTTTTTCCTCTCTCTCTCCCTCTCCCTCTCCCTCTCCCTCTCTCTCTCTCTCTCCCTTCCTCCATACATGTCCCTTCTAATTCTAAGTTAATTTAACTGATTGGCCTTATGCCTTTTTACAGTGTATTCTGTTCTGGTCAGGATGTTCACATGTGCTCATAGAAACCAGGACAGATTGGTAACTATGGCAACTATGGCAACTAGACCCTATTTTGTCCTGCCCACTTGACTTGGAAGTGCACTTCCTGTTTAGCTCTGTTAAGATAGCTAACGTGTTTGTTTGTCTGTCTTTTGGGGCAATTTTAATTAAATATAATGACAGTTAAAATAAACCCATCAACTGAAATCTACAGGCTAAATGCATCTAAACAGGAAGTGCACGTCCTAGAAAAGTAGGCGGGACAAAATGGGGTCAATACCCTAAGGTCAATACCAAGGAGCACGTTTGCTACTTTTGCTAACTTTTCCAACTTCAGACTAACAAAACAAGCAAGAATATGAGACAGTAGGACACAGTCAAAGCTTTGGTAAAAGTTTTTGAAACTGTGGAAAAATATGTCTGAATTCTGAAGAGTTTGTTCAGAATTAGCTGTGTTAAATAACAGATTACTTTATTGTTCTACATGAAAAAAGAAGTGTCACCCTTTTGGGAAAGGCGCTGCTCCTTCCATATCAGTTTGGAAGTGCTCAGTTTGCATGGTTTCAGCAGTGAGAATTCAGGACAATATTCTGGATACTATCAGAAAATTCCAGTGAGAATAAATAACCAAGTAGTCAAATAACCTGAAATCAGAATATGCTGTTTACATGGACACAAAAACAGGATACTTAAAATCTTATCATAATCAGGATTTGTGTGTGCATGTAAACACACTTATATTTATGAGGCTATACCACCGTGGTAACCTAGCCTATACAAACTCATCCAGTTCCAGCCATGTTGTAAGTGTAAAATTGTATATGGTAGGTTTTTACGATTTTCTACTTCTAACATAATTTGGAAGGTTATTACTTGATATATGAAATGATGAACAAAAATATGAAAAATGATAGAATGTCAAGACATATTTCTCCTTTTTCACTTTAACCATGCTTTCAGTGGGTCCCTTCACCAGAGGATCAGAGCTGGGTATGCATTCTCTCCATTGTGCCTTTGGGCCTGACACTTAACCCAATGATGGTGGTGGTGGTTGTAGTAGTAGTGTTGGTGGTTTGAGTTAGTTTTGGGAGGCTTTTCTTCTGTCATTGAACAGATCTCATGTATTATATTGTATACTTAAAATCCTTGCATGTCCCATTCATTTTCTTCTTTTATCTTTTTAATATTTAAATGGGAGCTCAAAACGAATATACAGTACTTGCAATGATTTTTTTTGTTTGTTTTGCAGTTCTTGAAGCAGTTCTGATTTAGACATACATGTATATTTGTGTCTGCTGCTTCTAAAGTTTTTCTGTTTCCTTGTCAGAGCCCCTGCATCAGCCCACTATTGAGACGACTATACAACATGTGAACGACAGCTGCTGGATCTTATTGCGCTGCTCTTCTGAGGACTCTGGGGTCTCTTTGTCCTGGGAAAAGAACTCACACACCCAGAACTGTATAGACAGTAATGAGCTCATGTTCATTCTCAACAAAAGTCAGACGCCGGTCGATTTTACCTGTGTCTCCACAAAAAACTCAGACAATTCTACAAGGACTGTCTCGCTCAAATGTGAAGGTAATAACTGATACATTAAGCAATTGTTAGCTTAGCACTTGGAGTCTTGTTTTGGACATTTTATTCCTGTAACTGATTCAAACCTTATATTGAGTAAAATAGTTTATTTTAGCACTCTAATCTATCTCCCGTTATCGCTAGCAGCACCTCTTGCATTTTCTGAATCAAAATAATTCCACATTTGAGATATTATTTTAAGAAAGTGTACTTGATAAAATGACAAAACTTAATAAATAGTGCTTTTCTATAATTTTACGGTGATGATATTTCATAGACTTTCTGTCCACTACACTGTTCATGGTCGATTCTCTGCTCTGGCCCACACAGATACACAGTATGAGTAGTGTGTGGACAGACAAGGTCTTGTAGGGGAAAGATAAATAATAGTCTTTTTTAAATGTGCTTCAAATTGTGGGTGTCTACACTCACTTAAAAACAATATTGTTATTATTGTAACTGTCATGTCCCTCATCAAAAACATACCTGGAGTTCATATTGTTTGCTTTTTTTGTCTGTGTACGGCAGCAATGATTAATTGAGTGAACGCAACTGGTATATTAACTGATTTGTTAATTTGATGACTATAATAATTAACTGTACTATCAGACCCAAAAATACATGTAATTTTTTTTTTTTAAAGCAAAGACTATTGCATTATTAAAACAAAAAACATTTAACTATAACTGATTTTTATCAATGACATACTTTATATTATTGGCTATTTGTCACCATATTTTAACTTTTGTTTGGTTAAAAATACATTTAAGTCTTAACATAAAAAAGAAATATCATTTGATACTTATTCAGTTTATCGCTGACTAGTCGACTACTGAAAGAAATCAATTCTGAGCCTCACATTGCTGCAATGTAGTCTTCTCTGCTTCTTCTCTAAACCTCATAAAATATCTTTAAATTTTCCTAGATTCATCATCATTTGTTTTTAAGTTAATAAATATATCATCATTAGACTCTTTCTAAGTGTTTCTGCAAACATTTTTGTGTTAATATTTTAGAAAAATATAGCTTTTTTCTGTTAGTTAGTCTGTTGGAGCATGATGTCTGTCCTACGTGGTGCCTTAAAACATGAAATACAAAGGCTAATAACCTTACACAACCTCTGAATCAAGAGATTAAAGAAAAGATGACAAAATGGCCACTCTGGAAGTGAAACTAGGACAGAGATGCCTTTTCTAAAGCAGCTAGTGCAGACATTGTGTATCTCAATCTTTTAATAGATCTATTAGCGCAACACTCTTCTACCTCTCACTCTCTCACTTTACATGAAGGAAGCGTTCACAGCAGTGCACTCAGACACTGGAGGAGAGGTCAGTGATTGTCCTTTAACAACTTCTGTTCTTCTGATAACAACAGAGAAGCTGAAATATTTACATTGATATAACTGGAAAGCCCTAAAAGACACATAGAATGCATTTTTGTGTTTGTGTAGTAAAACAAACCTGACAATCTCAATCCCACATCAGGAGCTATCTCCTGACTACCTGACATGCTAATGCAGCAGAAATCCTCAAAGCGATTCAGGATGAGTTGGACGTAAAAACAGAACAGAAGCTTTCAGAGATCTGCCTTGTACGACATCACAGATCAGACATATTCACAAACAAAACTTACCTTTGTTTTGGAAAAGGAAGTATTTTCACAATTAGATTAAAAACTGAAAAAAAGTACATTTTGTATAATATGTGGCCTTTAACTCAGGACACCTGAGAATAAATTGATCAAAATGTGATGTCCCAGTATGACAAACTTGTGCTTAAATGCAATATTTGAAATATTTCAAAAATATTATTTGTTCATGTGTGCATGTCTTGTGAGTTATAAATGTAAAGTTTATGTGTCCCGTGCTTTCATGACATAATGCTTTATGTACACGTTTTTTCTGTAAGCTATTCTTATGTGTGTTTATGCGCCTTTCCTTTGCATTTTGTCTTTATCATAAAAGTGTGTTTAATCACTTTTTTCATTGTATTTTTTTATGTGTGCTTTGCTTACAAGTCTTTATGTCTTGTTTTGTCCAGCCACAGTCCTCTCTTTTAGATGTAAAAAGAACCATCTTCAAAACCCTAAGCGTCTGCTCCTTTGCTAACTTCAACTCAGCTGAACTAAACTAACTAATCATCTCTGAGAAACGTACGTGATGCCAACAACCACATATTTTTCAGCAGTAAAAGCATCTGTAGTTTATTAAAAGAAATGAAAACTATGTGCAATGGTGCCAAACCTATTCAAATCGTAGAAGGGATTGGAAAATGTTGAAAATGAGTGGAAATGTTTAATTGAATTATTTGATCCTTTTCAGATTCGCCTCCTTCTGTCATCTCTCCTTCCTCTCTCCCTGTTTGTCCACACTGCAAAACAAGACTCAGAGATCGAATATTAGTTGTGCCTGGTGCCATCTTATTTTTTCTCTCTGGATTTCTAATATTTCTGAGGTAAGAGGTGCTTAATATCAACATTTAAAGCAAGCTTATTTTACTACTACTTTCAGTGTCCATCCTTTCCTTTTCAAGAAATGCGCTTTCTGTTGTTCAGATATGTGTTGTAATTAAAGACAGCAGGTTTGCCATTCTAATTATACATGTTTTATTTTAATTTCCAGGTGGAATAAATCAGGACACAGAGACATTTCAGGTAAACTCTTTAACTTTTGTCAAAAATGAAAACTTGTTTTCAAAATGTAAATGTATCCAATCTTTTTCTAGGTGTATAAAGAGCTCACAAAGGAAGCAGCAAACAACACTGTATCATCTTTTTTATGTTAATTTATTTTTATAAAGTGGGTATTTTTGTATTTGGACTGCTGGGTTGGGTAACTTGATGAATGTTATTTAAAAATGTGACCAATAAACTTTTTTGTGTTTGTACTATTGTTGCAACAGTTGAGAATCCAGGCTTTCTGTAAGAGTCTTCTGCAAAACAGGAAGATGTAGGTCACTAGAAACTAGCACATGCAGCAGGTTCAGGCCGTCTGAGTTTACTCTCACTTCCAAAACCAACAACACCCATAAAGTGTGACTGTGTTTTCAAAGTCTAAGCATCTTCATGGGACACATTATTATCAAAGCATTATGATTATTTGGTCTTACATTATGTTGGTGACATTTTATGGTATGGTACACATATAAAAATCTAACTAGTGGTTCATTTGCATTCAAAGTGCTTGATTTGATGTGAGGTAGTGTCTTAATCTGCAAAAGGTTGAACTACTCCTTTTCACTAAAAGGAAGTTAAGATCATTATATTTAAGATTTGACTAATCATTTCACAAATTTGATCCCAATTTGGCCTTTTTTCCCTCCAATGTAACAGACTTTGAACTTGAACACACTCACTTTGATAAATTAATTTTGACAGGGTCGTAAAAGTGTGTTTTTGTTGACAAAATGTGAAATGGCTTCGCCTCCTTATAGTGTGATGTTGTCTAGGCCTTCTTCCTGTTATATTCAACTTATTATGAACCTTTTCTTCATATGTGTTCTTGATTAAAGTAAGACTATCATTTATATTTATAACAGGTATTAACCCGCCAAATTAAGCTAAAATTAGAAAAACATAAAATCCTGTCATACACACTTTAATTTCATGGTAATTACTTTCATGCTAAACTCATTATCATATGCATATTAATACAATGCTAGTACGTTGGTTTTTATTTTTATCCAAATATTTGGTACTAAGAGTGTTGTTACAAGCTTGTACTGTACCATTGCATGCTTCAAATATAATAAAGCTTAAAGGTGCATTGCGTAAGAAAAAATCTAAACAATAACAACTAAGCCTAACTCACTTTTAAACACCAGAGTGTATTTTTTCACAAAAGGCACTTGTTAAACTCAATACAAATATAAATGTCAAGATGAGGATCAGGCAGATGCAGTAGGAGTGTGTTTGAGGAGATACATGTGGGGGGGGGGCTACACACCTGAGTTTACTCTGGTGATGGGCGAAATGAACGAGGCTTCGGCACACGCTTCGAGCTTTTTCAGGTGGGAGGGGATCGAAGCCAGTCTCAGAGCTTGTGTTGTCATCAGAGCGTAATGAAGCGCCGTTTGTCTGAGAATGGCCTCATGATCCGCAGTGGAGCCTCGGTCTGGGACACTTCAGAGACCTGGATTGGTTCATGGTGAACCTGGTTTACGATTGATTAAAGTTGGGGTAGCTAACTTTTTTAGTTGTAAATAAGTACATTTTGTGCTTTCCACTTAAAAGTATATGATAAATACAGGACATGGTGAAAAAATGAGACCACTGTGTACTGTTTGAGTTGAATAATAAAGAATTTTAGTTCTCTTCAGGAGCCAAAAGCAGTGTTCTGATTGGCTGAGCTTGGGTGGTCAGTTTCACTTTGTTGTTTGTAAAAAGATGGTTTTAAGATGAAATTGCAGCCAAAAATGAACACATATTGACATTAACTGTGTTGAAGAATTTATGAAAGGAAGTACCGTAGTCAGATTTAAAACCTAAACTACAAGTACAGTGTAAAAATCAGTTACCCCCACCTTTAAAGATTCTCAATGAAAAGATACATTTAGACCCCGCTTATTAATGAAAAATAAAATTATATGGTGTGTATGCAAGGATGAAAACATTTTGGAGAGAAGCACATGCTTGGAGTATAAAAAGTTGAGGATTCGAGCCTTGTTTAATCATTAATATAAGTTGTATATTTGTGCCTGAATGTTACTTTAGAAATAAAAAAATATATAGATGAAATGCAAACATATATTCAATTAAGCTACGTAATATGTTCAATGTTCATGATAAGGTTTCATTTTACATGCATTAAATTTTTTGGACTATAAGATAATGTATGGAGCAAACTAAACACTTCTGTGAAGCATTGACTCATGCTTCGGGACACTTGGTGAATGGTTCGAGTCGACGCTGAAGCTTCAACTTGAACACAGACGAATTACAAAATGCATGCCTTATAATTTTTATATCCTACTCTTTTATTATCTTGTCCCTGCTGTGTAACTTTGAACCAAATGAATTTATCTGTAGTTTTTTATTCAGTGTGTCACCTGTCCACTATGAGATCTGAGCTTGTGTTCTACAGCTTTTCTCCCACCCAGCCATGCAGTACTGTATGTGTGTTTGAGACAGTTCACAGGACCTGTGCAGGTTTAAAGGTGCAGCACTTATTATCACACAGGGGGAGAAGCCTG
This sequence comes from Mugilogobius chulae, assembly GCA_038363315.1. Lineage (NCBI taxonomy): Eukaryota > Metazoa > Chordata > Actinopteri > Gobiiformes > Gobiidae > Mugilogobius > Mugilogobius chulae. The sequence goes on along the minus strand of CM076404.1, from coordinate 22,764,068 downwards.
GATACAGCACAGAGCACTGCCTAGGACCATGACCCACTCACCGGAGAACACACCTCCTGGCTTGAAGCGAAGTATTTAATTGGCTGCTGGATTTTCAGGCTTGTTCTTCAGGATGATATCTAGTGGCAAAAAAACTATTGTGGCCCACCCCAAAATATAAAATATATAGGCATTTATGAGTATAAATATTATTGAGTATGTATGTTCAAAATGTATGTAAAAAAGCTGCCAACATTTTCACTGAATTCCCAGAAAATAAAAATATCTAAAATTCTTCTTAATCTTAGCATTCCTTTAAGAAAAATAAAGTCTGAATAGCTGGAGAATATGTAAATTCAAACGACAAGACAAAACATGTTTATTGTTGAAGTAGCCAAGCATATGTTACAATATAATCTTATTTACAGAATGTACAACACTCCATATGAATGCATAATATATATTAAATTATTTATTACACTTTGTTGCATAGATTCAGAATGGTGCTTTCAGTATTTTGTACAAACAGAATCAGTTATCACCTTCTCAGGTCAAACTCAGACAGAGATGTGCAATCAGGTTTGTTTATCTCAGTGACACATGAGAGACCCTGAACCACCAGAGGGCCTCCAAGAGCAACTCCAACTTACTGATGAAAGGGTTAGCTGCATTGTGTTTTAGCTAAAAGGGAGAGAACAGAAGGAAGAGGATCTAACACAGGAAACCGTCACGTCTCTTGTTCTACTTTGATGGATTCCAAAACAGTGATTTCTTTTTTAAGTTTACAGTTTATTTTAGCCACAATTGTGTGTTCACTGGTAAAGCGCCACATAATTATTTCCCTTTTGCTAAACTGAGATTGCTAAAGAAAGTGTTCTATTATTTTCAGTTCAGAAGCAGAGCACAGCATGGAAACAATATTTTGATTGCACATGAAAAATAAACAAGACAGGCCTTTTAAGTCTGAGTAGCAGGTAGTGATGGGAGTATTGATATTTCAATACAGGCTATTTTGTAGGCAAATGTTTAAACAAGGCATTCATTTTAGAAATGTTATTCCTGTTTTTTCATTTTGTGTCGAACTCACTTCAGCGGCAGCTTTTATGTCCTAACTACATGTTTGTGTACGAAAGCTCAGTACTGCCACTCTCTACTTAATTTTTTTTTTTTACTTGTATCACCAAAATTTCATGATAACTATCAGGTAATAGCATAAAAAAAAAAAAAAAGTTTCGGGGAAAAATTATCAGGCAACAGCGTGATAGTATCTGTTTGTCCTTTTAGAGAATACCGTAATTTCTGGATTATAAGCTCTACTTTTTTCTTGAGCTTTGAACTATGCGGTTTATAAGGCAATGCAGTAAAGATATAGATTCTCATAGACTTACTATTAACAAGTGCGGCCTATATATGTACTTTTTCATTTTTCTTACTTAAATCTAAAGAGTGCGGCTTATATTCAGGTGCGTTCAATAGGGTAGAAATTACAGTATTTAAAATGTTCTTTACACATGTTTTTAAAATGCCTTCATCGGTAAGGTATCAAGTATCCAAAAACTTCTCTTGATATCGTTTTGATACCAAAAACTGTGGCTTTGACCCATCACGAGTAGCAGGTAAAAAAAACTCCTGAAGAAATTCATTCATAGCATAGTTTTTCAGTCTCCTTTAATATTTGTCCTTTCTTTTTTCAGCCATTATGGAACTCAACAGTGACTGACACTTTTTGGTTCAGGAGGTACAGACTCCTATGTTAAACCCCTGTAGGTATTATACTTAAGTTTGAAAATGTACTCAGGGCTAATCAGATAAGTGGTGGTGAGTCATAAAACCTACATATTTGTTCAAAGTTATTAAGATGTTTTGCCAAATTTGAAGTTATGTGGTTTTTAGACTGAAAACATACACGCTGAGTTGGCACAGATCTGATCCCTATAGGACTTTACAATGGGGCAATTTACATTCAAAACCAGAACGATCTTTCACTGCTGAGGTCTGTTGTTTTTGATCCCAGTGTATGTGTCTCTGATTGGCAGATCCACCTGTCAATCACTCAATTTGGGAATGACCAGACTGCATGTCTTTGTGAAAAATGGAAGAAGCATGTAATCTTGAATGTCCAGGCAAAAGATTTTGAGTTATAAATACAGAAAGAGGAGTTCAAGTCCATTTTCTATTATATTTGTCCTTCAAGGCTGCATTCGATTGAACTGAATCTGGTCATACACTGTCTGCGCCTGAAATGAAACCAAAAATATTGTTATTTATTTATTACATTTTAAATGTTACTTTATATTATAATTTTACAAATGTGTATTGTCTTACTTTAGGCTTGACTGGGCTGGGTTTGACGTCCACAGTTTCATACAGAGAACAAGGCGTTGTAATCTGTCCAGAAAAGAAATAAGTCATCTCAGCAAATAACATCAACATAAAAACGTTCAAATGATCTAATTTTATGCAGGATTTCAGTGAGGACATATAGTTATCATGATTACTACAAAATGGCCGATTCAAAGACCAAATCAAATTGAGGGAGGAAGTAGGAAAGTTGATTTCGTTCTTACTTTGCTGCTTGTAACATCGTCGATCTCTGCATACACTGTGAGTTCATCATTACATTCTGAAAAATACAGAGCAAATTATGTTTTTCATAAATTAAAGGTATAATAATAATAATTAAAAAAAAAAGTTCTTTCTCACCGGCTTGTGCTTTTTTGTGTCGACAATAAACCACAAGTCCAATAATGCTGATGATTATTAGAAAGGCCATTCCTGACACGACCAGGATGGCCTTAATATTTAAGTCTGAAACTGAGGGGGGAAAAAAAATACAGATTTGAAATGAATTACACAATCACGATGAATAGAAATAATGGTAGACCACTGTTTATCAATAGCAAATGTTTCAAGGACTCGTATGTAAGATTTTGATGTCAGATTTCAGAAACATGACCCAAAGATACAAGGTCAACATGTCCAAATATACCAGTCTTTTTACTGAAATGATAAATCAGAGTTTTAATTTACCTTTATTTAACCAGGGAAATCCCACTGAGATTAAGAATCTCTTTTGCAGGGGAGTTATTCTTAATTTAAAATGCAATGGACTTGATGTTCAGTTGTTGATGTTTACATTTATTATCCAATCAGAAAGCAGAATGAGCCTCACATGACTCTCTCAGTTAGGTTGCCAGTTTGGTTTCGTAGAACCTGAAGTTAATTTTGAACCGAGTCGGGAACATGTTTGAGTTTGAACTGATGTTGCACCATGCTAGGCTCATACACTTGTTTCCACAGAGTTCTCATTTAGCCCCACCCATATTGTGTAAAAATGCTGATCTTGGGAACAAACCATGACAAATAATCATTCAAATTAAATCTTGCCTTGGGTGCCAAAAGGTCTAGGCCTGGCACTGTGTGTGAGCTGGTAAAAGTTAAGACAGCAATAGCATCTAAAGTGGCTTTTTGTTCACGTCTATCTTGGTCAAAAAGGTGCACAGTGAAAGTTCTTTTGGGGTGGACACTGGCTGCTGGTCTCTGAGGAGATTGTACAGCTTTATATTATTTAGAAGCAAAGCTTTAAACTTTTCAAGAACAGATTATTGTTTTTATTGCTCAAAATTGTATTAGATTAGTTTAGATTAAACTTTATTGTCATTACATATGCACAAGCACAACAGAGTTCAGCTTAGCATCTGCATCTGCAAGTAGTAGATAAAATCTGTTGACAAAGTCTTTCCTGAGTTGTCTGATAACTCAGCTGTTAATCTGTGCATATATTACAAACTGTCTCACTGCACATACCAGACCAATGCCATTTCTAGACTCTGTGACATCAGAGTTGTCCATACAACTCCATGTGCTGATCACAAACACCTGCTGTCAAACCAGTCACACGCTGCACACTTCAGCTGCTCCTTTCACCTTCTCCTAATGCTTTTCCAGCATCCAGCCTGGTTTGAAATGTATTTGTGGGTGGAGTTTAGGAGGTTAGCTCCACTTTACACTTTATTAAGCGTGATAAACATGGCAACACAAAACCTTCTTCTAGCAACAAGCAGATGACAGACTCAGCACCACCATTTGTAGATATAATTTTACTGACCTATCGACTTATGGTTCTTTCCTTCTGATTGACAGTTGACGTTCATGCTCTCTGATTTGTTACTGACTCTATTGGAGACAGTACATGTAAAAGTAACGTCTCTCTCTGATGTTTTTAATTTATAGTGTACGAAGGCTCCATTGTAGTTCACGTTGTTCACAGTCCAGTTGTAGCTCACATCTTTATCAAACTTTGACTCGCACTTCATCAAAACCTTACAGGAGTCATTGGATGTTTTTGTCGTGTTGATCAAAGACACAGTTGGAGGTTGAGACAAGACTTCTGCAAGAACAAAAAGAGAAAACTGATTCAGAACTGTTGTGTGACATTTGTTTAAACACCAAAAACTCAAGTCAAGTCAAAATGCTGTGCACAGTTGTCTCTATTGAGAATTCTGGGCTGTAATAGATTTGTTATAAAAGACATGACACTACAAGCAAAACATTTTATTTTTCTCTCATTTTGCGTGGTCAGTTTGCTCTCTCAGTGTATTGGCTTTCATATGGACACAACATAATTGTCTGATTCGCTCCTAAAAATCCACTTCTCTCTTAGAGTTTTATGGAACACTGTAACTTTGCATTTTCGTTCACTTTCACCCTCTAAAGTTTTAGGTCTAAAAATCAAGTCAGATCAATTTTACTCAATTATTAAATAAGACTAACGAAATTAATCATTAAGGTGCACTGTGTAACTTCTGGACCAAAAATAAACTTTTTGACCAAAAATAAATGTAAAAGTTTTTGTCAGTTAGATGTCTTATTGCATTTAAACAATAAAACAAATCTGTGTTTTTACTTTGAGCAGACTTGCATGACCACAACATTTATTGTTTTTTGGTCTGGAGGAGAGCCTCCTCTGGAATGTTTCCAGAGAAAAGATGTTTTTTAAGCTGCAGTTTTGTTTTATTTTTTAATAAAAAATATATTCATTCTCATTCAAAATGCCCCAAAGTACGGTTTTAAAACTTTTTATCTTTACAGAATGGTGTTGACTTTTTAGAATTGTGTTGACTTTTCACCTCCAAACAGTTACACAGTGCACCTTTGAGTTAAGTTGGCTCTGTCCATGTTTCAGACTTTGCTGAGGTTTTGTGGAGTTTCTTAATTTTTCTCATACAATGCCTTATTACTGTACAAAACATGAAAAAAAAACATTTGTAATACTGTACATGTTTTTCTTACATTTTTATTAGTAAACTTTATATTGATAGCCAAAAATGTTTTCCATTCACCTATATGGCTATCCCTATAGGACTAATCATAACAGTGGTGTCCAAACTAAATGTGCATGTGGACATATTGCTCTGAACCCATTTTTTCTTGAGCCTCACATTTTTGATGAATAGGCTCATTGCATTCTAAAGAGTATTTCATGCTGCAAGTTTAAAATCAGCACATCCTCAATAGTTACAATCTTGTGTGTGAGACAGAACTGATAAGTCTCAAAGTGTGGTTGAACTTTAAAACGCTTTTAAACGGCTCAATGTGGTCTGTGGTCCTTTGTTGGCCTTTGAGTAAAACTAAAGAAACAGAAACAGAACATGCTATGTCAGCACATTAAGGTTGTGTCGTCTTTAGTGTCCTATGTGCAAAATAATTCATGTGAAATTGTACCAATGTTAAAATGTTATCAGATCATCAAAAACATACTCTTTTATTTCATACATGACATGTTTGAATAATCCTGCATTACGAGATTGTCTACTGTCTACATCTGTATAGTTTCATGCTCTGTTCCTCCACACGATTACGATATTCAGACGATATTATTTCAAACCAAGCATCAAGCATGTATGAGTTAAAGTTAAATGAGAAAAATTTGGTTTTGATTCACTCTTTGTCGACTTAAGATATGTGCTACCAATTGATTGTGAGCATTTTCAAGTTGTAAAGGTTTAGCGTTAGCATTGACAGACAAATGTATCCTTTTATAAACACACTTTGGTCCTTTGGTGAAGTTTTCTCCTGATAAAGTATTTAAAAGTCACAATTCACTGTTCACTGCCGGATTTTAAAGTAATTTTTCATTTTAGACTGAGGCAGTGGAAACCTCAAAGAAATGAACTAAACAGGAAATGAACATGCCAGCAAGTCGTTAGCATTTTTGCAAGCCAACTGATGTTCCGTGCACACAGTCAATTGGTGAGTCAATAAAAGCAAAACCATCAAGTGTCTCAAAGATCTGACCAAAACTCTAACCCAAACGACATTCACTACCAAGCTCAGATGTTAGTGTAGTAAGGTGGGGTTTGCGTGGCGACCTCTAGGGGGCGTAAGGGCTATAAAAGTCGCTCCAGCCTAGTGTTCGACCTCTGACCCACAAACTGCAGCCTTCCGGTCGGCTTCTCTGCGCCTCCCTCCGCTAAAATGCCAGGTACGGTGCGTTACGTGATGTTTTTAAATTAATATTGTTATTGGGAGACTAACACAGACTCTCCCTAGCTCCGCGGTGTGGTATAGGGCACATGAGCCCTGCGTCAAGCGCCTCCGCATGTTGTTGTCCCTGGGAAGCAGCTAGCAGCCTCGCTCCTCGGCGTGTGTGTCTGAGTTGGGTCCAGGTGGGGCTGGACCGCGACCAAACAAGCGCTATATCGGCCTACTGACCGGGCGCTGCTCTATCGTCCGAGAGGGTACGTTTAGCTGTTAGCTGTCGCCCTAATTATTTTTAATGTATTAGCCTAACCTAAACTTACTTTGCAGGGGACCGAAGCTAGCAGGAAACCAGAGGGAACCATTGCCATCTTGCCTTTTGTTTTTGACTCTTTTTGAGCTTACCTCTTTTGTGTTCTCCTTGCTTGTAAGACTAAGACTGACTGATGACTGTGTCTAAAATGTGTCTGAGAAGAAGCGTGGTTCTGGAGGGCAGACTGGGACACGTGATGTTGCATCAGACGGAAAATAATATGGACAATGCTAAATGGACAATTTATGACATAATGCGAACTTACAAACTTTTTAATGTTGAAACTGAAACATGAACGTAAGGTAAAGCTAATATACAAAATAAATATTAAATAAATTATTGGAACATGCCTCTTCAATGAACGAACCTGTGAGCCTTATCTTACATTTTATTTTCCCTGGCTGGCCCAGGGTGGCGTTGTTGGTTTTCAGTTTATTTAGCTTTAATATAATTTACAGAGAAGAAATTGCTAATGTTAAAATAGTGTCATGCCCGAGATGCCACAGTCTGGCGTTTCGTTGGCAGGATCATTGAAGGAGGCTTAAAATGTTCCATTCTACAGCTAACTGTGATAATGTCTAGTAGTAATTGGCTTTAAAGCAACTTTTGAGTGTACGTTTGACATTTATCAAGTTCATTGACCAGTGTTATTTTGAAGTGATCTTCATGTTTTGTGTTTTTATTTTGCATTTTGTGTGATGTGATTTTTGTGCATTTATAATTATTGGTCATATGGAATGGTATGTGGTTAATCAAACACTCAGAAAAATGCTAAAGTTAAAATCTACTGCTGATTGTGAATTATGTGCTGTGTGTACAAAGCAATAACCTGTTTTTGTGTTTTGTTTAAAAGGCAAGGTGGCAGTGTGCAAGGACTGGTGAGGAGGGAGTAGACTGTAGTATGTGAGCCATGGCATCCTGTCCCTTTTTCCGTGCCGTTTCCGTGGCCTTCTCTAGTGGGTGGCTCATCCCACCCAGGTAATGGTAGATGCCTTGTGAGATGTTAGGTTCCGCTTGTATAGCCGTTCCTCTTGTTTTTCCTCACACATCGACAGTGCTCATACACAGCTGTTGCCACTACATTGTAGTCCAGGGCCTGGGGACGTAGCTGTAAAGGGGTTTGGAAATCTTTGGGGGTGCGTGTCTTTTCTTTTATAGGAACCAAACCGTCGAGTCGAAGCCTTCCAAGAGTGTCTGGCTGCAGACCTGCATGAGGAGTCCCCTGCCTCGCAGACCTGAACCAGGAGTCCCCTCGTCACGTGACCTGCACCAGGAGTCCCCTCGTTACGTGACTTGTATCTAGGCTTACTTTTTATCGATCAAGTTCCACTTTTTATGCACTATTTTTTTCATGAGTGTCTGATTGCAGACCTCCATCAGGAGGCACTTCTACCGAGAGGAAGTAAAGAGATTTTGAAATTGCAGCCAGACAAGACTTTTTCCTTTTTGCATCGATCAAGTATCAGTTTCGATGAGAATCGATAACTTTCACAGCTGGACATAAAAGTAATAAACTCACCTGTAAAAAAAAAAAACAATATCGACACAAAATTTATTTACACAACAAAACAACTTTTGTAATAACTGGCCCTGGGGCGGTCTTCTTGGTAAATGCTAGTCGGGTCCGGAGGGACGGGCATTAAGTTTAGGATGGGTAAGGTTAGCTAGGAACAGGGTTGGGGTAATGGGTAAGTTAGGAAAAAGGTTTGGGTAAAGGTTAAGATAAAAAAAAAAATAATAGGCCTAATAAACGTTTACGCATGGTTTGCAACAGTAATAAACTTATCACTATGGCAACCAGCTCATGTCTGTCCCTCCGGCGCATACCTTCTTGTACCAGCGTTTGTGATTTGTTATTAATACCGTTAACAAACGGCGACAATGAATATCGGGGCTCCTCTTCGTTTTCTTCAACGTTATTGGTGGGACACAAATAATGTTTTAAGTGTATAGCGCCACATACTGTCCTGTAGTATATCTGCATAATATGGGCGAACATCCGGGCCTTAGGGGCCTCCTGGTGCAGGTCACGTGACGAGGGGACTCCTGGTTCAGGTCTGCGAGGCAGGGGACTCCTCATGCAGGTCTGCAGCCAGATGCCTCTCAAGCCTTCAGGGCCCCTCCTCGTCTAAAGTTTTCAGAGGAGGTAGCTGTTTCAGCCGGTTCGTAAATCGTTTTGCGTTTCTGTGTTATAAGGAGTTGTATAAGACACCCTCTATCGAGTGTGTGAGTTTAATCGTCGAGGACGCCGATTCACTTTGGGGGGGTGAATGTAGTAAGGTGGGGTTTGCGTGGCGACCTCTAGGGGGCGTAAGGGCTATAAAAGTCGCTCCAGCCTAGTGTTCGACCTCTGACCCACAAACTGCAGCCTTCCGGTCGGCTTCTCTGCGCCTCCCTCCGCTAAAATGCCAGGTACGGTGCGTTACGTGATGTTTTTAAATTAATATTGTTATTGGGAGACTAACACAGACTCTCCCTAGCTCCGCGGTATGGTATAGGGCACATGAGCCCTGCGTCAAGCGCCTCCGCATGTTGTTGTCCCTGGGAAGCAGCTAGCAGCCTCGCTCCTCGGCGTGTGTGTCTGAGTTGGGTCCAGGTGGGGGCTGGACCGCGACCAAACAAGCGCTATATCGGCCTACTGACCGGGCGCTGCTCTATCGTCCGAGAGGGTACGTTTAGCTGTTAGCTGTCGCCCTAATTATTTTTAATGTATTAGCCTAACCTAAACTTACTTTGCAGGGGACCGAAGCTAGCAGGAAACCAGAGGGAACCATTGCCATCTTGCCTTTTGTTTTTGACTCTTTTTGAGCTTACCTCTTTTGTGTTCTCCTTGCTTGTAAGACTAAGACTGACTGATGACTGTGTCTAAAATGTGTCTGAGAAGAAGCGTGGTTCTGGAGGGCAGACTGGGACACGTGATGTTGCATCAGACGGAAAATAATATGGACAATGCTAAATGGACAATTTATGACATAATGCGAACTTACAAACTTTTTAATGTTGAAACTGAAACATGAACGTAAGGTAAAGCTAATATACAAAATAAATATTAAATAAATTATTGGAACATGCCTCTTCAATGAACGAACCTGTGAGCCTTATCTTACATTTTATTTTCCCTGGCTGGCCCAGGGTGGCGTTGTTGGTTTTCAGTTTATTTAGCTTTAATATAATTTACAGAGAAGAAATTGCTAATGTTAAAATAGTGTCATGCCCGAGATGCCACATTAGAATGCTAATTAACTACTCATAAAGAAAAACAAAGTATTGTAAGACTTTATGTAACAAGCATTAGATTTTAAATGTGTATTTTTTTTATTGTTGTAAAGTGTCTCAGTGACTGTTTTGAACCATACATGCTTTATTATGAATCTGAATTTTGTGAACAATCACAATTAAATACAAACAAGTGGGCGGGGATAGGTGGTAGGTGAGAACAGGACTTTTCTGAACACTCAATCATCAGCTGCAAGACAATACGAGATTACTCAAACATGCAGGAATTATTCTTAATAAAACTTTGAGATATACAATGAGAAGAGAAGGTTAAAAACTAAAAATTATTTTATACAATAGGTCTCCTTTAAATTTATTTTAAAAACACAGGCTTTTTGTTGCCTTTTTACAACAAACAATACCCTCAATATTCTGTTTTTGCATGTCTTCAAGACAACAATCACGATATTATCTAAATTTCAACATATTGCACAACTGAAACCAACACTAATATTTTAGACATGCATAAGCCATGTTTTTCGTGTGTACTTAGAATAGAATATCAGATGACTGCATACATTCCTGTCACTCTACTTCTCAGTGTGCTTTTTCAGTGCAAGCCACTACAAAAGAATATGCTGGGCGATCCTCTATGGCGAATAATGAATATAATTATGTATAATCAGGCCTTTGACTGAAGTGTTTGATGGTTGTTTATTTCCCTGCCAGGAGAAGGCAGATGTAAAATATTCTATGGCAAACTCACATCAAATAGTAATAATTATGCTCTAATTGTACATGGTCCCCTTTTAAAATAGACAAATAATAAATAATTATGTAGCATCATATTAACATGTGTGATTAAACACACAGGAAATTGAAATTACATGGGAGAAATAATCTCACAAACTTTGCTTAAGAAGTCATCCAGACCCATTTTCATCTTGCTGAAGAAAACAGGGCTGGATGGCGTAAAAACAGTGCAGCAGATCTCAGAGATTGAGACATTCAGAACAGAGTGTTTTCTGAGGCTCAGACGGGAAATCATAGTATCTCACAGACGCAACTCGAGCTGCATTTTTACTTCATCAGTTCTGCACATCTAAAGTCTAAAACCATAGCTGGAGCGATTATTCTAGTCATGAAACTGTTCAAATGATTCAAGTGTTTGTACTTTAAAAACACAATGAAGCTCTTGGTGTATTTATGACCACTTGATGACATCACGAGATGGACTGCGTGCTCTCAGTCCTAGAGAAGAACAAGGTCTAAGTATTTGTGTGTTAAACAAGTGTAAATGAAGACAGCTACATTTTAAAAGAGAAAAAACCAGCCCAGTCTCTGAAGAAAACTTAGACATACAATAAAATGTATGTTTGTATATCTACATTTTCTTTGGAGACTTTGTTGGAAAAGAAGCATTAAATCGTGGATAAAAATTAGTAACACACTTTGCAAAGGCACTGACTATTGAGTGTGGACCAAAACTTTGACTAAATTAATCTAAAAATCCAATAGAATAGCTCTAAACTACAAGGATAAGGGCAACTTAGAAATCAAATGTGTTTTTCAATTCCATCTAAAAGCAAAGACGGAGCAAATATATATTTTTTTTACTTTGTCTTAAAAGTCAGATTATTTATAGTAGACAATGTGTTATAACAAATGCAGGTTGCTTTTTGGAAAGAGGAAAACCACCTCCCTTCAAACAACTCATCTGAAATAGAAAGAAGAAACAAGGAAACTTTGACGGTTCACTTTCCAAACAAAAGGTGCTTATCAACAGTTTCACTCCTCACTACAAGTCTGAGTTTGTACCTCGTTATTAATATAGTTTTGTTGTTGCACACAAAAAGTCACATTATCTTGTTAACTCAATCTCTTACAGATCTACTATGTTGCATGCTAAACTTAATCTGACACTATCTGACCAGAAGACTGACACAGTAACTGAGACACGCAGTGGCCAAGTGCTGCTTCTCTTTTTAGACTGTGCACAAACTGTTGTCTACTTCCTGATCATTTAAATTTTGATATTGTTTATTTAACATTTATTCAATCAGGAAAGTCCCTTACCGCAAATAATATGATAAAACACAAGCTCATGCACATCAGTAAGGCTGCCTCTACTGCTTTCAGCTTGGAGACAAACTTTTATTTATTTATTTTGAATTATTGTATAGTTTCTTTCCAAGCAAAGCAAAAAGAGCTGAGTACAAACTAAGCTTTCAACTTTACTTCAGTCATCTAGAGGCGGAGCTTCTGCAGTTTTAAACAGGAAGTCAATACAAAATAAATATAGCTATTTCCAACAAACATAAAGAGCTCTGTTATGTCTTCTTTGTTATGTTATTTTTGACAAAGCATAGAACATATACTGTATTTTTAATTTTTAGAGGGTTCATTTCAGCTTAAAAATATAGCTTCTCTGAGTATGTTTTGAATGAATTTATAATTCAAAAAAAATATGATTTGGCAAAAGTGTTAGTCTCACCTTGAACCACCAGTCTGATGCAGAATGTGGGTCTTTGTTTGAGGTTTCGAGTCTTGGATTTCTAGATGATACAAATGTAAAATCCCCAGTGTCAGTGGTCTTCAGATCTTTGACTGTTAAACTGTAATTTGCTTTGTTCATTGTCACTCTGCCAGAAAAGTTATGTTTATACTCTTTCTGTTTGTCCACAAGTTTGTTTTCATTATGTTTCCAAAGTGCTGAAGTGAGATCTTCATTGAGTGGTCCTGGTGGCAGCACAACGGTTCCTCCTTCTCTTTCATACTGTGTTTTGCAATCAGAAGCTTCAAGAGCTGAAAAAAATTAAATAGAAAATACAAAATATATGTTAGTTAAACATGCTCTTTGCATCTTTTCTGACTTTTCAGGACATTTGTGCTTAATAACAATATTACTAGAACTAATGCCACTATTTGAAGCTTCTTTTACTAAGGGGTTTTTAGCTCCATGGTAAGTTTGTCATGTAAACATACTACAACAACAACAACTACGACTACTACTGTTACAATTACTACAATAACTACAACTACTACTCAGTCAGATGGTATCTTTGTAGAGCTAAGATAGGATAGGTTTAGAATATTTCAAGATAAAGCAGCATAGGGCATCTTTTACCATTTTTTCTAACACAGACCTAATTTGCTCTGACAGTTTCTGTGGCAAAACTATAGTTTTACATCAGTTAAGTCAAGTGTAATGTTGGTGAAGAAACATTTGAAAAATTAATCTTGAAAATTAATTGCATCAGAAGGCAACATTCAATCAAAATGCAGAGACAATTTAAACTCATCTAACACTTCAAACGATCATTTGACAAACACATTTTTTTGTGAGATCATAACTTTTGAATAATAAATATGAATTTGACCCATAGAGTTGCTTGGTGCAAAGTAGAAATAAACAAACAATTAGGATTAGCATTTTGACCATAATCACACCTCAAATTATTGTGTCTCATTTTACTAAAGTCAAAAGTGCATTTCTAATCTTTCTTTCAGTATCAGCAAGTGTCAGTTTTGCAATCATCGCAGGAGGACAGATATCGACTTAATAATAATAATAATTTTAAAAACGTATATAGAAAGTTGAATAAAAACACTATTTCATATAAGATCACACTTTATTCTACTTATGTCATTTTCCTGGCCATGTCAAACAGAATGTGCAATAAACTTTACACAAATATCCAAATTAGGGAAACATGACAACAGTCTTTGATAAATGTTTTAGTGAAGTGTAGTTTAGCCAATCAGATGCACTTTAGGCCAAAAAAAAACACACAAAAAAACACTAAACTAAATTAAACTTTCTAGAATGACGCAACAAATTGTGTCACATTGATGAAGCCTAAATAAGAGACTAACAGAATGCAAAAAAAAAAGGTATTTTGTTGTTTTATAAATACAGAAAAGCAAAACATACTGTATTTCAATCTATAAATGTCAAGCTTGCTTAGACTTCACCAGGACACTTAAAACACACAAACTAAGATATATAACACAATACATGACAATCAATTAACAATAATTTTAAGTTTTATCAAACAAGGTATTTGTAAAGTAAAAATAATCCAAATTTAAAACGATGCACTTTATTCAGCTCAGAAGAAGAAGAAGTTACAAAAGTGCAAACAGGGGCAGTCTCTTTTTGCTGATTACACAAAATGACAGTGAACCTTCTTAAATACACCTCATGTAAGCTTGTAAAACTCAATAAATACCATGCAAACCATTTTAGTTCAACACTTGCATGTCTTATTGTGGTTTAGACTATGCAAAAAGACTATTCTTATGCTATTCATCACACGTTTATTAGCTGAGGATTGTAATTTTCTTTAAAAGTGCACATACCATGACTCCAGAATCCAAGCAGCAACAAAGCATTGTGGGTGAAGAAAACAATGAAACAAAAAGGTCGTTCTGCCAGCATGTCTGCATCTGTTCTACTGCATTTCCTCTTCTGTTACAGCGAGAACAGACACTTCTGACTCAGGCACGTAAAGTGTGGGAGGTGTCAAAACCGCCTGGGCGACCATTATTGTGTTAAATATGTGTTTAGAGATCATATCATGTGGTAGCCTTTCTATATTAGCACAAATATGTCAGAACTTCATATTTGCATGAACACAAAGCATGTATAAACAGGAAAAACAAAGCCACATCCTGTCAAATAAAAGCAGAGAAGTAATATCATATTTCAGTTTAACAGCTTTATGGAGGCTTTGAGCGAGTTTTTAGTTATGAACCATCATTTGGCAAGAATTAAATTGATCAATAAAGCTAAAGAATCTATAGCACTCATATGAAATACAAGTCCTCTGTGACTCTAAATGACTCTAGCCTAAACTTATTCATTAAACCTAAAGAAAATGTCCCCATGTGGCTTCAACCAAAACTTGTCTTTATTTTACACTATGAAATATTCTGCTTATTTTATGTTTTTTTTGTTGTTGTTTTTTTCATATTGTGCAATGGTATAACGTAACATATTTATGCAAAAAGGCATGAAAATGTGCTCACACTATGCTATTTATGTGTCTTGGTATATCTACGCTTTCTTGTGAGATTGTGTTGGCCTCGGACGCCTGATTCTCTGGTATGGCTCGGGATTAGGAGCACACATTCCTATTGTTTTTTTTAAATTTTTCATTAAAGACAATAATACTTTGAGCAGATGCAGATGAGTCGTGTTTATGAATTCTGAAATCAGTATCCGCTCTTTAAAACAATAAATACTAAATGGAGGTTGAAGCTTCTCCCATGCGACTATTTGAATATATTTTAAGAAATTTCAGTAATCTGATACTTTTTAGAAGCAAGATCTCAACTCAAATTGGAATTGTCTTCTACTGACTTCATTTCCTGAAAAAATAAAAAAAATAATTATTATTTAGAGTTACTCAAATACCCTGTATACCAAATTTTTACTTTTTGGTATTCATCTTATTTCAAATAAAATAACTTAAAGGGACACTAACCGATTTTGCCAATAGCATAGACATCTTAATTTATCTGCTCAGGTCAACATTAGTCTACACTGACGTTTACCAAACTTCATAAAGTTTGTCTGATGTTGTTGTTAGCATTGTGGCTGCCGTTAGTATATCAGCACGTCTTGCTTCTAACAGCTGGGAAAAAAGCTTAAAACACATCCTGATGAAAAATTTGGTGACCCAGAAGGCATTAGGTAAGTAAGCAAAAGATGTGGACTGATGTAGAAAGTTTAAAATTAAGGAAGCAAAAGTTGGCTTTAAAAGAGTTTTGTCCCAGTGCAGTTACTGTATGTTGTCAATGCAACACATCGGAAAGCATAATATGTAATATTGCGCAATATGAGTTTTATTTGAAGCCAGGTTTAACGGGTAAGTTTAGGCTTCAAGTTACTAAACTGAGTAAGTTTAGGGTCGAGGCTTGGGGTAGGTAAAGATTAGGATAAGGATTTCCGAAAAATATACACAAATATTAAAACATCTTTACAACCACCAAATGAACTGCGGTCGCAACACATTGCATATTTACGTAAAAAAGGTGTCAACGTGTGCTAATCATACGCTTTTGTCCTGTTATGTTGTGGTTTAAAACGTGAGGCTCATGCAGACAACCCATGTGGGATCATTTCATAGATCTCTGTGGTATATTTAGGACAATAAACATCACTTCCGATAAACTTTACCAGAACGAGGTGTATAGGTTTAGGGTTAACATGAAAGCCACAAAGTGAAAGTAAACTGCCAGCAATATCAACATTACCAAACCACTGTGTGCTCAAGTGTGCATACAAACAGCAGCCCCCACTCCAGTTTCCACACTCTTCTCTTCTCATGTCGTCTTATCTCATGATGTAATGTCGCCGGTAAGATACTGTGTTTAGATGCTGTGCTTGGAATGTTCCACAGCACGGCATTATGCATCCTGTTTACAAAAGTCCCACATTCACATCGGAAGTTGTGTTTTTGATGTGTTAAGTCCTCAGTTCTCATCTGTTTTCTCACGGACTTTTTTTTTTTTTACCGGTGGAAGAGTGTGGGACAGTGTTCGAGATCCAGAACTTAAACTTCTGTCAACTTTTACAAAAAAATGGGTCTGGTCACCATTCCATAATGTACTGTCCAATCAAATGAGCTTATTTGCCTGACGCACATGAAACAAAGAAGTTCATTGGTTGAAAAAAAAACAAAAACAAGAAACTTCTCTCACCTCACATTAAAAATTGTTTTTTGCTTTTAATTTTGCAGAAATCCACAATATTTTCAGTCGCCCATCAATTTTTTTTCTTTGAGTTTGTTTCTGAGAGTACTTCCTCTTCACTATAATGTGTCAAACATGTCATGCTAGAAAAAAACAACTTCTTTCCGTTATTGTCGAGATATCAGTCAAACTATTAAACCTCACACATTCAATGAGACGTTTTTTCAAATGTCATTGGTCTAGTCAGTCACCACTCCTCTTCCCACGTCTAATCAACTCCATAATGTATCGTCCAATCTAACTAGTTTAATTTCATGACGTAGATGAAAGAGGAGTTCATTCGTTGTTTGAATAATCTAACTTTTCTCACTTAACATTAATTTTTTTGCTTAGTTCATTCTGTAGAAATTTGCAATATTTTTAGTCCCCTGTCATAATTATTTTTTTTTTTTCTTGTAAGTAGGGATTAACTGATCCGATAGTGGAAGCGAAAATCGGTGCCGATCCATGAAATTTTGCTGGATCAGGTATCGGCTCTGTGATATTGGTTCAGTCGATATCCTGGTTGTGTCTTTAATTGGAAGTAATAAGATTAATTTACTGACTAATGTTGCAGACCATATCAACATCTCACTATCTCTCTGGCTGGAGTTTTCATGTTCTCCCTGTGTCACCGTGGGTTTTCTCCGGGTACTCCGGTTTCCTCCCACCTCCAAAAACATGCATGTTTAGGTTCATTGGGCATCACTGAATTTCCCCTGTGAATGAATAAGAGAGTGAATGATGTCTTTGAAGAGTTGACCACAGTCTAGTTCAGTGGTCCCCAACCTTTTTTCTTGTAAGGACCGGTACAGTCACAATTTTCTTTTACACTGACCGGTAGAGGTTGGTATAGCGGCAATAACAACAATGTAAAATGCTTACAACTGAATATTGTGCATATTTTTAGCTCTTTTTTGCTTGAATTTGCTGTTCATTTGGTTAAGTGGCACAATATTTTCATAGTGAAGCACACGGAAGTAGTGATAAACTATAAAATAAAAAATAAACTACATTTTAAAAGATCCTCTGGGGCCCGGTAGGTTTTGGGTCCCGAACCGGTGGTTAGTTACTGGGGATAGGTTCTAGTCACCCGCGACCCCTAATGGGAACAAGAGGTAGAAAATGAATGAATGTTGAAAGTGGTTAAGCTGTTGATGACACTGTTTGGTCACATTTTGTATAAGAAAAGAGCTACTTTCACTTACACTGGAATTGGTTTATATGGAATATCGACAGATATTCCATATAAACGTTTGTGCTAAATCTGGTGCAGCCATCAACTAAACTAAACTAAAAGTATCGAAAACGGCATCAGAATGGAAAAAGCTGGATCGTTCATCCCAACTTGTAAGCACTAAGCAGCCAAGTACCTAGTTCCTGTTTTGCAATGTGAAAATTAGGTTCCCCAGTTTTAATAAGAGATTATTACTGCAGTCTGTCCCTTTCAAATACTCTAGAAGTAGTTAGCCTGTTATCCATTCAGTATACTGTAATTTCCAGACTATAAATTGCTACTTTTTTCACAAGCTTTGAACACTGTGGCCTAAATTATTAAAGGTGATGTCTATTTGATACTTTTTTGTAATTGATAAGGCTTATATTCATGTTCGCTGAATGGTGCAAAACCTACAGTAATTCAAGAAGTCTGGCTTGAGTATTGTTCATTTATATATTTTTTAAACCACACCACTGGAGACTTGTGGCAAAATGTAACATCAACAACATAGAGACAGTTTTGTCGCAGCACTGTCCTGTTCTGCGTCGAAAGCATAAAGCAATACCATTTCCCTAGAAACAGCAGCCTTCATCAGAAAAGTTACTTACAGAAAAGACAGCTTGATCATCTTTAGAGAACGTGAGTAAAGTTGTGTAAGGGGTTGTTTGTGGAACGTCCAGAGGTTGAATAAGTTTAATGAGAGAAGGACCATCGAGTAGGTTGTTTACAAGAGATATTATGAGGAGTTTATGTCTAGTATTGAATGTACTGGAGCTGTTTTTGCACTAAGCAGGAGGTTACAGGAAACCCAGAGAGATGTGCTGACTTTACTCTGAAAGAAGAAGTGAAAGGACAAGAGACAGTGAGATGCAGCTATATGGTGACTCACTTCATCAGAGAAGAGGCTACAGTTAACAGGCACGCCCTGCTTTAGTTCAACATTATTATTATTATTGCATATAGGAACATGCAATAATCAAATTATCCAAATACAGTTGGGTTTGTTCTTTAAATTAGTTTTTTATTTTAGTTTATCAACACATGCACAACCCTCAATGTGAAGCTGAAGTGTAAAGCAATTTCTTTGGCTGTTAGATATATGGTGTATATGGTGTTTAAATAGCATTGCCTACTATTTCAAGTCATTTTTTGAGAATTTGAGTGCAAACTGAGCAATTTAGCTTATTTCAGGTCAAAACAGTCTGACTGACTGTGTCTCAATGCAAAGGCCAATGTCATTTTAGACTCTATGTGACATCAGAGTGGACTGCCCACTCAAAACTGAGCACTGCTATCACACTAATCACACTGCTGCTCTCCACTCTCAGACCCTCCTTTTACCTTCTCCTCATGTTTTCCCATCAGTTTGTTCTGTTTGAAATGTGTTTGTGGAAGAAGTTTTTTGCCGACTTCAGAGTATTTACTTGATGAAGTGAGGGGAAAAAAGAAAAGGTTTCTGTCTCGTTTCATTATTGGTCTGCTTTTTGTCATATGACCACATCATTGGCAAATATTGTTATTTTACTGTTTCTTGTAAACCTCATGTGGCCCTTTCAAACCTACAAGGACTTCTGGGTGTCTTAAGCTAATGAAATGTTTTTTTTCTGAAACTTAAAAGAGTAAGTCATTTTTCAGAATATTGCAATGTAATGCGCATTGTCACTTCAATAAATGTACAAAAATCAAATACAAAGACTATTATTTGTAGTTTGTAAAAAAAAAAAAAAAAGTTCAACCCCCTGTTGTAAACAAAGGAAATATGCTACTAATTTGTCCACAATAGCTCAAACATTAATATTCAGAATCCCATTTTAATCAAGAGTAGAGATTAACATTTAGCAGTGCATCAGAAGCATTGCT
Source organism: Mugilogobius chulae (assembly GCA_038363315.1). Lineage (NCBI taxonomy): Eukaryota > Metazoa > Chordata > Actinopteri > Gobiiformes > Gobiidae > Mugilogobius > Mugilogobius chulae. The sequence goes on along the minus strand of CM076404.1, from coordinate 22,744,263 downwards.
CTGCTCTGGTTATCTTGCATATGTCATCATTAAAGTAACTCACTGCAGTGTCCTTCTTTAATATTCTCATATACTGTACATGTATTCTTCTTCTGTGTTAGAACTTATCCTCATCTCTTTTGGGTTGCTTGTTTAAGATGGCCTATCTATTATGCTCAGAAAAATATTTGCCTGGACGAAACGTTGCATGCATATAAATAAACTTCACTAGTGTTGCAAGTACACAATGTGTGTGAGCTCACTTTTCTTAGTAGCACACTTCCAGTTTAGCTACGATTAGCTTGTAGAATTAGGTTGCTGGGTTTATTTTAACTGTCATTGTATATTTTTGATCACCCTGCAAGAGAGACAATCTAACATGTTCGCTATCTTAACAGAGCTAAACAGGAAGTGGGTTGGGGAGAACTGTCATGACCATATTCACATCAGACCCTCATCACATTTCTTGGCTGCTGAAAGATCTGAGTTTGTTTCTGAGAGTACTTCCTCTTCACCCTGAGCAGCTTTTAGCTTTGAGTCAAATGTGTCAAACATGTCATGCTAAAAAAGATACACTTCTTCTTTCTGTTATTGTCGAGATATCAGTCAAACTATTAAAAATGAACTACTTCACAGCAACTGCAACAAGGCGGCCAGGCCAGACGGGGTGACAGGTAGAGTTTTAAAACCTTCTGCTGACCAGCCAGTGTATAGTAGTATTTACAAACCGATGCCAATATGTCACTTCATACCACTGTGCCTAGCTCCTTCAAACCTGTTGCCATAATTCCAGTGCCCAAAACCTCTGTTGTCACCTGCATGAATGATTACCGTCCAGTTCTCTTACTCCAGTGATCATGAAATGCTTTAAGAGGCTGGTGCTGTCCCACATAAAATCATGCATTTCCCCAAATTTAGACATGCATCAATATTCACACAGAACTAATAGATCCACAGACGATGCCATCTGCTCTGCAATGCATGCTGCTCTAACGCACAAGGAAACTTATAACAGCTATGTCAGGATACTATTTGTGGACTATATTTGTGGAATCAACTACGTATATCACTAAAACTGGTCAACAAACTGTTCGCTCTTGGCCTCTCTCCTCCTCCATGCATCTGGATCCAACATTTTCTGACCAACAGACACCAGTATGTCACAGTGGGTCAGCATTCTTTCTGCTCTAAGCACAGGCCTGCCCCAAGGCTGTTTTCTAGGCCCAACCTTGTTCTAGGCCCAGCCTTGTACTCTCTTCACAGTACCAACAGTCCTATAAAATTTGCAGATACAGTATAACGGATGTTGGACATAAGAAATGGTGATGAAGGAGCCTACAAAGAAGAGGTCCTGACATTGACTAGCTAGTGCAAACAGAACAACCTTCACATGAACACAAAGAAAACAGAGAAATCATCATTGATCTTAGAAGGAACAAAAATGCCCAGTAGTGGTTTAAGCATTAATAGCGAAGAGGTGGAGAGGGACTCAACCTTTAAATTTCTGGGAGGACAGATAAGTGAAGACCTAACTTGGAGCTTCGACAAGTTTGACATGTTAAAACAGGGCCTCCCTCAGACGGCCTCCCTCCCTCCCTCCTCCCTCCCTCCCTCCCTCAGAAGCTCCTAATTAACTTCTACAGAACCACTATAGCAAGTATTATAACATTGTTATGCATTATGTACGCAGGCTGCACAGCTGCTCAGAAAAAGAACCTGCAGCGGGTGGTGAAGACAGCTGAAAGAGTATAGGTACCGCTCTCACCGACCTAGTCAGCACACGCCTCCTCACACGAGAGACTCCAACATCCTGCAGGACCCCACACATCCTGAGAACAGTTCCCCCCTCTCACACGCACAAACTGGCCCACAAGCAGTAGACATAACAAAGGCATAAAGTCACAAATAAAAGGCTCAAAGGGACAACGCTATTTATTTAATCATGTGTTTTCGTCTAGTGTGAATGTGACAATGTGATGACATGTATTAATATTTTTTGTTTTAACTTTAACTGCTGCTGTGTGTTTTTGCTCCGTTGAAGTTTTGTTGTATTATGTACAATGACAATAAATTGTCTTTGTACATACTACTTGCTAAGTGTAACTTAAACCTCACACATTCAATGAGGATGTTGAGCATTACTTTTTTTTTTTTTCTAATTTAAGAAACAATCTTCAGATCAAATTTGCATGGTTCTCATGAGGATTATCAGCCTGGTCTCACGCAATCTGAAACAGTGTTTCTATTTTTTGCGTGTGTCTATTTGTTGCATTGCTAGCCCAGTGTTATTATTCATGAATACTAACACAATTCTAATCCTATAACCAACTCCGAGGCGCAGACCTAAATTTATACCTATTGTTGTAACTTCCGACTTCAATTTACCTGTTAACCCCAAATAAAACCTCCCATGTGTCCTTCAACTAACTTTTTTTGGAGTTTTTACGACGCCAAAAAATGGGCATGTAATAAACACGCAAGAAAAGGCAGAAGCGTCATCATGACATGCTATTTGTGAAGGCGTGGTAGACACCCGAGCCATGAGAACACGTTGGGATTATCCATTTGGTTTCAACCGGAAAGTCCTCTCTAATCTAAACATTCATTACATTCTTCTGCACGAGCATCACAGCTGCAACACTTTTTAAACTATTAAACATGCAGACAACACACTGTTGTTTTGACAAGTTTATTTACAAGGCAGGTACACAGTAATGTGCAAATATTGTCCGTATTTAGCATAGCATTAACAGCAACTAAAATGCAGAACTACAACAAGAACAGCTCAAAATACCTGTAAAAGAATAAATGCAAGTTTTACACATGTTCCTTATGAAGAAGTGTCATCTGTGACATTATTATAGTCTTGTGTTTCTCCTGCATCTGGAAAAAATAAAAATGTCATATTTTTATTTGCAATTGTGCATTTTAAAATATTTGTATGTATATATATATATATATATATATATATATATATATATATATATATATATATATATATATATATATATATATATATATATATATATTTTTTTTTTTTTTTTTTTTTTTTTTTTTTTCAAATGTGCATTATCCAACTTTTCCAATTTTTTTTCTTGTCTCCATGAAGATGTTATTTTTTACCTTGCACTTTCGACAAAACTATGCACCTTATTTTGCCTCGCCCACTTTCCTTGGCATCATACCTGTTTAGCTCTGTTAAGGTAGATTAAAGTTACGGTAGCTACAAATAAATGCCTATGTTAATCATTTAAGGTAACTGCAGCTAAATCAGAAGTCCACTGCCAAGAAAAATGGGCGGGCTAAAATAAGGTGCCATGGAGACAAGTACCACCACAAATATCAAAAAAATGACATATAGTCCATGGGCCAGACCGAAAACGGGGCTCACCAGGGGTGGCAAGGGCTATCATACATTTTTGGAAAGGTCATGATCTAAGCTTTATATTTTTGCATGATAGACTTTTCTGAGCTTCAGCGATAACATAAATATCCACCTTTGAAGTTTACAAACCCCAAAGGTAAAAAATGCACTTTTTACACTGGTCCATATTATGGTTCAGGCCATGTACCATCCAGCAGACAATGATTAAATTATTATGTTTGGTATCATTTTGAAGAAAACAATCTTGTCTATCACATAGGTGCATTTGTTGTCCTCTCTGATAATTGCTATGGCAACAACAGCTTTTCAAACTGTCACATGAGGACAATTTTTTACCATTTTTTTTTAAACTGTTTTGCTACGTTTCTCGCTGAAAGCTCTAGGAACATGATAAACACACAAATGTGATATCAAATTATTCTCTGGAATGTGAGGATTCAGAAAATGTATAATATGTCTCAACTTTTTCAAAACACAGCCTCATAGTGAGCCACAAAGTACAAGAAGAATTCTCACAGAGCTGCATCTCCCATAGAACTCAAGCTATTTTCTGTATTTTTACTTCTGATGGTTGTTGAAGCTTTTTGATCTGGAAAAGTCCTCTTGATTTATTTTTTCTTTTTCAATTTGAGTAGAATAGTCTTGTTTTTACTTGAAAGTTGTGTTTTTTTGTCTTGTTTTAGCCGAATTTTAAAGGTTATAGCGATAAAAGAGCACACAGCTCTAAGTTCAATTCTGTTAGAACTATCACCGATAAAAAGTCAGAATGAAGTATCACAACTGTACCACATAATAATATTTTCTGTTGTGTAACTGTAAAAAACACATGACACTGAACTCTGAAACCAACACAAATAATAATCACTTAGATAAATTTGGTAAACCAGAACCACAGTCACAGATCATGGCCTGCGTTCTCTTTGTGTGCTATTTACTAATACAGCACTTTTTTTTTAAACTCTCATGCTTCACACTGATTATATTTATCTATTTCACACTCAATGGTGGTAAAATGTCACTGTAGTCACAGTTGCCCTGGGGCAGAGTGACAGAAGTAAGACTTTTGTCTTGTATTAGTCCCTCTGACCACTGGACAAGTCCATCCTCAGTGATCTGACCAGATCTGGTTTTGCACATTTGATCTCAGCGCCAGTTGTTGTTTGAAGATTTATGAATTAAGTTGGTATTGCATAGTATATTTGTTTAGGCTACATATCAAATCAAATCATTTTATTTTTCTATACCCCAGAATCACAACAACAATTGTCTCTGAGGACTTCCCAAAGTTAAAAAAGTTGACCCAGCAAACATGAATGGTTGAAAATAACAATAAAACAAGTGAGAACAGGCTACATAGATAGACAAGTAGTTAAATAATTATCTTCACAGGGAAAACAGTTCAAATAAGAAGACAGCACCCCAGCCGACACACTAAACTTGCCCCATTATATTTGCTCCTAAGGCAGCCGGACTAGAACTGTGGTTTCTGTTCCTAACTGGCCTGACCATAGAAAATTTCGAAATGGAACATTTTAAGCCTAATCTAGAGATTGTGTCAGCCTCTTTGACATGAGCAGGAGCTGATTCCAACTACATTATAATATCAACTGTATAACTATCCATGTTCTTTCCAAACCAGGCTCACTGGTCAGGTAAGTATACCTGTAATTTTGGCACTGAATAGGCCCAACCACATTTTAAAAAGAAAGCAAAAAAGTACATACACTATATGGCCCTCACATGTTTATATTAAGTTAATGATTGAGAATCTATATTTTTGCTCCAAACATATCCAAAAAATTGTGGCTTTTTGTAAGAAAATGACTTCCTAAACTGTCTCACTGTGGCCACAGTTGCCAAAACGTTTATACATTTGACTGTGTAAGTTCCAGAGTTCTGCTGCACCAAGTCATTGTATGAGTGCACAAATTAATGCAGACAGATATCAGTTTGGATTCTCCAGGTTAAAATGTACAGTCTGGATTTACTGGATTGGACTTCAAACAAATAACCGTTTTGCTGGAATGGTTTACACAGTTACAATATAATGCAAGGTGTTGTGTGTGCTTCTTCAACTTTGTAAACGTAAAAGGAGGGACAATGGTGTGGACATTTTCACTCTGGTTACTTTAATTTAAGATTATGTATCACACATAACCACAGGGTTATGTGTGTGACCCTCCTGAGAACATCTACATTTCTCAATCCTCTGCCTTGCATTGGAGGAGTAAATATCCCCTGACCCAGTCACATAATCATCTATCTGTATGGATGAATGACAGAGATTTGTGATCTTATCAATACTTCATCTCCTCAGAGGTGCTGACAACGTCAATAAAACGAAAATAGTGATGAAGATGTACAAAGCAAAGAGTTTGAAACATTAACTAACTTTGACATCAGCTGGCCGCTCTGCAGCTGACCTGGTTGAGTTGGTTCACTTTGTAGGAGATGCATCAAGTTGGCAGTTTGGCAGAAATACCAACACATGTTACATCTGAGGTCTCGTTCATGATTTGAGAGGATGGTTCAGCTTTTATATGGTTAAAATTTGCTTGTCAAAGCCTGATACCATCAGATCTCAAACGCTAAGCAGGACAGGGCCTGGACAGTACTTGGATGGAATACTTCTGAAACACCAGTTGCCACAGTGGGACTTTGCTGTTGTGTCCTTGAGCAAGACACTTAACTCATGCTACTTCATTGTCTACGTACACTGGGTGAGTGGATCCTTGCTTTGAAAATTGGGAACACTGAGAGACCATTTAAGACAGGCTTATGAGCGATGTTTGTGAGGTCAGAGGAATGTGGGAGCAGTGATTTGTACCTCCATCCTTCCAGAGCTGCCTGTTCACATTCACACTGTGTTATAGTACATCAGGAGGAACCCACAACCCTCACAGACTACAGTCTCATCTGGGAAGTTCATTCTGATGGTCACCGTTAGACACTCAGGGAGAAACTGTTCATATCTGTGAAACCCTTCTTGGTTAAGTCTCCTGATCATCATTGGTCCAGCCCAATATACTCTCTGTCAATCATGTTTCAGCAACATAATGCTTTCTAAACCCTCACATGTCATGTGCTCAGGTTAAACCCAATCTCATCAGCAAAATGCTCAAAGCCCAGAAATAAAGAAGACCTTTACAGGCATTTAGTGAAACATCTGCCTGTCTTCTGGAGCCTTCTCCTGCTAGAGAAATACAAACAAAACAGGCCTAATTATATAACACTTGATCACAGCACAGAATTAATTAGTTTTCACGTTTTCAGACATGTACAGTATGTTGAAGGCCTTGGGTAAAAAGTTGTATCTCAAGCACAGTTTCTATAATTTACCTAAATGTTTCTCCTTTGAGTCCCCAACCAACACATATCCTAAGAAGGAGGCAGCAACTGAGGACTCAGGGAGACCAGTCCATTACGCTGACGTCAAGTTGGTGACAAGGCTCTCTGGCTGGATGAGACACCTGAAGTCTTTGAATCTTGTGGAACTGTCCTGGCACACCTGGCTTACACGGCGAAATGGGACAGGCGTGGCAGACCAGGGTAGTGGTCCTTTTGTTTAAGAACGAGTAATGGAGGGTGTGTTCCAGGTCTAGAGGAATCACACTCCCCAGCCTCAGGTCAGGTCTACTTCATGTCCTGGAGAGGTAAATCCGACATGTAGTCGAACCTTGGATTTGCACTCTACTACAGTGCTGCTGTAGTATGAGGTTTAGGGTTCTAGGCCGGTTGGGTCCCTGTATGACTGAATGTAAGTAATTGTTAAAATAGTAACAGAAAATAGGCTTATTAGTTATAATTTAAAGGCCACACATTAAAAACAGGAACACAAACCTATTGGCAGACCAGAATTGTACCTCTCATTTTTGCATCTTATTAACATGTATCTTAGTGATTATTATTTGTGTTGGTTTCAGAGTTCAGTGTCATATGTTTTTTACAGTTACACAACAGAAAATATTATTATGTGGTACAGTTGTGATACTTCATTCTGACTTTTTATCGGTGATAGTTCTAACAGAATTGAACTTAGTGCTGTGTGCTCTTTTATCGCTATAACATTTAAAATTCGGCTAAAACAAGACAAAAAACACAACTTTCAAGTAAAAACAAGACTATTCTACTCAAATTGAAAAAGAAAAAATAAATCAAGAGGACTTTTCCAGATCAAAAAGCTTCAACAACCATCAGAAGTAAAAATACAGAAAATAGCTTGAGTTCTATGGGAGATGCAGCTCTGTGAGAATTCTTCTTGTATTTTGTGGCTCACTATGAGGCTGTGTTTTGAAAAAGTTGAGACATATTATACATTTTCTGAATCCTCACATTCCAGAGAATAATTTGATATCACATTTGTGTGTTTATCATGTTCCTAGAGCTTTCAGCGAGAAACGTATCAAAACAGTTCAGAAAAAAATGGTAAAAAATTGTCCTCATGTGACAGTTTGAAAAGCTGTTGTTGCCATAGCAATTATCAGAGAGGACAACAAATGCACCTATGTGATAGACAAGATTGTTTTCTTCAAAATGATACCAAACATAATAGTTTAATCATTGTCTGCTGGATGGTACATGGCCTGAACCATAATATGGACCAGTGTAAAAAGTGCATTTTTTACCTTTGGGGTTTGTAAACTTCAAAGGTGGATATTTATGTTATCGCTGAAGCTCAGAAAAGTCTATCATGCAAAAATATAAAGCTTAGATCATGACCTTTCCAAAAATGTATGATAGCCCTTGCCACCCCTGGTGAGCCCCGTTTGGCAAAATCTGGCCTCTGGCCCATGGACTAATAGTGCACCTTTAAATAACTCCATACCATTGTCATTGTTGTCTGGGCTTCTAAGAGCTTCATAAAGGTTTTCATCACCTGCAGAAAAACATGTATTATTAGAACAAATGCAGAGAGTTTAGTTTGCTTTGTTGAACTGACCGTGAAGAAGAGATGAGTACAGCTGCTGATGAGGGTCCACGGTATCGTTTTGGGCGTCATCCTCCAGACCAGATTCAGCATTACTAAAGCATTGACATTTTTCATTTAGACACACATTAGTTGAAAAGTAATTTGAATTGATAAAACCCACCGTTCTTGGTGTCTTTCTGTAAGAAGAATGAAATGATGAAGTTTGTTATTTGTCATTACATGCATATAAAATAAGTATTAAATGTGTTAAAATGTTTTACTTCAACTCTTACCTCTGGTTCGTTTGTACCAACACAAACTGATAAAAGCGAGGAGGATGAGCAAAACAAAAACACACACCACTCCTATGCTAACAGGAGCTAAAAAAAAAAAAAACCAAACGTATGAATTTAGATTAATAAAAATTATATTCACAATACTAACAATAGGAGAGTATCCATAACAAAAACATGTTATTTTAGGAATATTTAAGGTTTCTATACAAGCTCATGAGTTGGCAATAGGCACAAAGACTGAGCTTGCACTTTCTAAAAAGAGGTTTGGAGTCAGCCAGAATATTGTATTGACTTAATAGTTCTTCATTGACAATCAACAACTGTAGCCTCATGCCTGATTTGTACATTTGACTTCTTGTTTCCCACTCCTACAATGAAACATCAAACCCGACTCCTGATTTGCTTTTCATAAACAACACACACTGAATATTTTTGGTGGGCCAATAATCAGAACAAATGCTAAACTACAATGAGTTCAAGTACAGATCTTATTAGTTTTAATCATGTTCCAACTAAAGAAGATACAATTCTTTCTTCTTTGAGCCTCAGAAAACACAGTTCCGAATTTCGCATATTTGTGATGTCTTAGGTAGATTTCATACTTTATTGTCTGTACTGTTTTGAAGTCTATCTATAGTTTATCCAGACTGGTTTAGAGCATTTTTGCAGCCTTAGAATATCAGCCAAGATCAGTCTGATTAGTTTTTCATATGTCTACTGCTGCTAATGTTAATAACTTCTAAAATTCAGCTCTTATGATTACGTTAACTTAAAGGTTGTATGGAGGATTTTTCGAATCCAACAGCTGCTTGCTGTTTTTCAAATGATGCACATGTGTTTCTCCTCTCAGGGCCACGCCCTTCACTGCAACTGGACCAATGAGTTACTTAGGAACACTGAGAATTTGCTTGACAGGTTCACAGGCCAATAGATAACGAGGTACCTCGTTATCTATTGGTCAACATTTTACTGGCCTCATCATGTCCACAGTTTATATATTTTTATAATTCTTTTTTTGTTTAGCATAAATACAAGGCTGCTACAAATCTATACAACTGTTTTTCCACCAAGACTGACAACAAACATTTTTTGAAAATCCTCCATACAACCTTTAAATAACAGTTTTCAATGAATCAAATAATCTTCAGATTCCACAAATCAGTAGCTACATAAACACAAAGTAACTTTCATATTCATGTCTTTTGATGTTTCCTGTGTATGTCTTGAGTGAATATACTTATTGTCTGGATGCTGATTGGCTGGCTGAAGTGTGTAAGGTAGACTGGGCTTCCTCTCCCTCCTCTGCACCAGTAGCGGCCTCTCTCGGATATCTTTAGCTCCGCCTCTTCAGTGGTCCTCAGCGGAGTGTCCAGTGTGTCTTTGTACCAGTAATACTTCCATCTAGATGAAGCAGGCGAGACGGAGCAGCTGAGAGTCACTATTCTCCCCGCTAAAACACTGGCGTCTGCACTCAGATTAACGTTCGGGTTGATTGCTGATTAAGAAAATAAATTGAACACAAGTTAGGGTATAAATGCATTATTTCATTTCTGGATTTATCACTCCAAAAAAAAATTAAGAATTTCTATAAATCACAAATCTTAGGACAGCTGCTGACACACTGCAATGTTTCTCATAATCAGTCCCTGATTCAAGTTAATCTGAAAGAACAGTAGACTCTCAACTCCGTGTAAGTCATCAGTTTGAATGGCTTCATCACTGCATTTGAAAGGTGTCAGACCTTGTTTAAGATATCAAAGCTACATTTCTACATAGCAGCCTAGAAGTCATTTTGTGCCTACCATTCGGATCCCAACCCCCAGGTTGAGAACCAGTGGTTTACATGACTTGCTCATCATACGACTTTTCTAAGATCTATCTTTGTGCCTGTTTCACTACTACAAGTTCTGATTCACAAAAGATCCCAAGATCCACCATCATGAATCTTTGATGACAGATCATAAGTCCATCATGTATTGCTTTGTTTAAAAAACAAACAAAACAGGCTTTAAATATATGTAATATAAACCAATTTAATGCTAAACATTGAATAATGCAATTAATTTTGGAACATTTTGCATACTGTAAGTGCTCTTTTATATACTGGTAATTCCATAATACTATATTAAACAACTTTCGGATATTGTACTTCTTGAAACATATGTTTATCTTAAAGCAAAAGACAGGAGGAGCATTCATTTAGATTTGCATTTATAGCATTACAGAAGAACATGATTACTCTTTTATTTAACAATTTGGGTATAGTATACAAGCTATACTTACTTGCAACTGTGACTGGTGAACTCCATTCTATAAATGTATATTTGTCCAATACCCCTCTGCACCAATAGTCTCCAGAATGTACCTCTGAAGCATTGCTGATTTCATAGTTCTGCTTTGATGGTGGAGAAATCGGGCTGGTTGTTTTCCATTCATAACCCCACCACAGGTACTTGAATTTGTACTGGTTGATTGTGCAAGTCATATTGATGGTCTCCCCAGGAAAAAAGTCTGAGTTTTCAACTTTTACTGTGGCATTGTGAGCTGTGAAGAAAACATAAAAATAACAGTATACAGCTAAACTAAACAAAATCATGCATCAATTTAACAGTATTTTTCCCAACTCACAACTCTCTATGTAGAATATGTAGACATCGTTACTCTTTTCAGTGCTGAATTCCGATCTCACACCTTTGCATGTATATTTTCCAACATCTCTCACATTAATGGTTTTAGAACCTTTAAAATTGTGCCAATAGTGTGATCCTTCCATAATCCATTTATAAGCCCAGTTCTGGTCAGAGTCATTTACAGAGCAGGTCAGATTAGGCCAACCATGTCCTCTTTCCCGCAGTACAGGCTCTCCATGGACAGTCAGCAAGGCCTGTGGTTTGTCTGCTGTTGGATTCAAATGAACATGCTGTACATAAGACGTAAAGATTTAATGCTTTATGCTTGTCAACTAAAAATGACAAAATGTACAGATATCATTCATTCCCAAACTTTTCAAAGAGGGACCTCAAAAATAACCATACAACCAGTCCAGAAAGCCTTTCAAATAAACTTGACTTGTATGAAAACTTTTGAGTACTGGATTGTCTTAATAAGAACGTTACAGACCCCAGTTTGGGAACAACTACACCACTACATAATTTCAAGTGATGATTTTGCTTCACACATTTGCCTTAATATTGAAAGTTTTACCTGACACATTGATAGAGATCACATTACTCTCTTTGGTAACATTAGTGAAGCGGCTTTGAGCTTCACATTGGTAATCTCCACTCTCAGCTGGCACAAATTGCACTATCCAAGGTGTAAACCATTCAGCTGGACTGCCATTTCTCTTCAGAGTAATCTTCCAGTCCAAGAGCGAGTTATCTATGGCACAGTCAAAATGTATTCTTTCTCCCAAGTAAAAACGAGTTACTTTGGGGTAGACAATCAGCTTCAGGTCTACAAGACAAATAAGTTTAACAATTTCATAATAAATTAGTTAAATAAAATGTCCTTTACCTTCCGCTTGTACCATGACACACAACAGCGTCATCACTGAAATTCAACCTTGTCATTAATAAAAGCTAGTTTTCAGAGCAAGTGCAAGTTATCAAAAAATGTACTCACCAGGTAATTGCAAACGAATACACAAAATGTGCTTCATTCTGGACAAGATCCAAGTCAACACTGCAACTAAAGAAGTAGCACCTTCTGAGGCGTTTGTGAGGAAATGCTGTCATTCACACTTACTGGCACAGCATTTGCCATTTACTATTTTTAATTTTTTAAAATTTATTATAAATGATAGATAAAGCGGATATAATATAATAATAATAATAATAATAATAATAATAATAATATAATAATAATAATAATAATAATAATAATAATAAAACAAGTTTTCAGAAGATATATGTATGGAATTTGGTCTTGATAAATGTGCAAAGGCTACCTTCAAAAGAGGAACATTTGTTAAATCAAAAGAGGTAGAACTTTCCCCCACAACAGTTATCAAGGAACTAGACCAGGAAAGCTCTTACAAATACCTTGGGGTATGTGAAGGAGATGGAATACAATATTCAACCATGAGAGTCCATATGATCCTAAAAAGCGAACTAAATGCTGCTAATAGATTTACAGCAATAAATACTCTTGCTGTCCCAGTTTTCAATATTATTGAATGGAAAATAAACGAGATAAAAAAATTGGACATCAAAACAAGAACGTTTCTCACAATGGAGAAAATGCATCACCCAAAAGCTGATGTTGATAGAATTTACCTGCCTAGAACAGAAGGAGGAAGAATTTGAAACACTACTCAAAGTCAATACAATTGGCCTGAACGCATACCTGAGTGAAATCAATGACCCCTTTTTACAACTAGTTAAACAACATGAAGCCAACAAAAAATGCACTCTGTCACAAAGGAAGCTACTAAATGTAAACAAGAAATGGAAGTACTGAACCAAACACCAAGAGACAATGAGAGTGCCTTAGTCTTTGCAAAACGTATTAAGCAAGTGGCAAAGGCTCAAGGGCTACATCAACTACAGAACAGATGGGAAGAGAAAAACCTGCATGGAAAATATCCCAAAAGGCTGAATGACGGAGATGTTGACAAGTTAAAAACAAATCAGTGGCTCAGGAGCAGCGGATTAAAAGCAGAAACAGAAGGACTAATTATGGCCGCACAAGACCAAAGCTTAGCCACCAGAGCATACCACCACCACCACATTATGAAGGATGGGACAAACCCTGAATGCAGAGTGTGTGGGAAATTTGAAGAAACAATTGACCATTTAGTGGCAGGATGTCCAGAGTTGGCCAAAAATGAATATATTAATCGCCATAATAAGGTAGCAGCTTATGTCCACTGGAAAATATGTGGTGAATATGGAATAAAAACTTCAGAAAAATGGTATGAACACCAACCAACCACTGTCCAGGAGAAAGACGACATAACAGTCCTGTGGGATATGCCGATACACACAGACAGAGAAATAAAAGCTAATAAGCCTGATATAGTAATTAAAAACAAGGGGAAAAAGGAGTGTGTACTAATTGACATTGCAATCCCATCTGAAAGAAACACCTCAGTTAAAGTATGCGAAAAACTGTCTAAGTATAAAGATCTGGAAATTGAAATCAGCAAAATGTGGGGAATGAAGACACACACTATACCAGTTGTCATTGGAGCACTTGGACTTGTCAAAAAAGATCTTGATAGGTTCATAGTTCAAATCCCAGGAAAAATAGGCCTGCCGCAGATCCAGAAAATCACATTACAATCACACAACAACGCATTTACTAAGGTGCATTCTGTCTCTGAAATAGTTTTCACCATCCCTCAGCTTTGTAGTCCCCTAGGCACATGGGTTGTACCCGGGGCTACAAAAGCGTAACACAAGCACGTACAAAGAAATAATAATAATAATAATAATAATAATAATAATAATAATAATAATAATAATAATAATAATAATTAAAACCGCGCGCGGTGATATAGGCCCTCGCCCCCCCTTGCGACCGCGGAGCATGAGCCACCGCGACGAGCCCGTCTGTCGTCCTTGTGCGTTTTCTGCCAATAGCACTCCTCCCCTATAAGCTACATCGTATGCTTCTCCATTCACTGAAACGACAAATTATGACATTGTCATAGCTGCACGGTTGAAGATAGAGGTGTGTTGTCTTTGGCTTTTTTGTTCGGCGTCCCGAAGGCAATAAGTGTGCCAATTTTCAAGTGTATATGACAAAGCAAGTGTTTTCATCCAATTTGAAGTTTTGCTATGTATTTCAATGGGAAATGTTGGACGTTGCCACGGTAACACGGTTGCAAATAAAGATGTGCTTCCATTGGCTTTTTTGTTCAGTAATGGATGGAGAATGTGTGTGCCAAATTTCAGCTTTCACGGACAAAGTCCAGATTTCCACCCTACCACTCACCCTACCCTCCACTCTGGCCAAATCTGTCAGTTCTCCATTGAATAACATGGGTTTTGCCTTTTTTCCTTTGCCATGGCCAAACGCTTGCAGATAAACATATAGTCCCATTGGGTTTTTTGTTCAGGGTGATGTGGAGAGTTAGTGTGGTGAATTTGATGCATTTTGGTGAAACTAAAATGTTTATCCCATTCAAAAGTAAGGGGGCGCTGTGGTAAAACGGTCAAAGATAGAGGCGTGTCATGATTGACTTTTTTGTTCAGAATGTGAAGCATAATGTGTCTACCAATTTTCAGCTGTCTAAGACCCAAAAAATATTTTTACCCCATTCTACAAGTTTGGCGTCTCCATTGGATAACATGGGTTTTTGTCATTTTTACGTTGCCATGGCAACACGCTTGAAGATAAAAATATGCTCCCATTGGGTTTTTCGTTCAGATAGCTGAGAAGGATGTCTGTGCCAAATTTCATGTGTTTACGACAAACTAAATTTTTGGGGTCAATGTATTTTGATTTTTGAGGGGGCGCTAGCGAGTCATTTTAACACTTTATTTTTTTTGCTGTATAAAAAACAAAATTTTTCGCCAATCTTTAATGTAGGGTGAAATAAAAATGACTTTTCGTTAACGTTCAGGGGGTCAAAATTGAGTTTAAAGAGCAGAAAAATAATAATAATAATGGAACAACTTTTTTTTTCCATTTTTTCTCTCCTAAACTAAAAGACCTAGACTCTTAAAACTTTCTGACATTGTTCCCCATCACAAGAAAGCCACCTGAGAATTTTTTCAGATTTTTACGTCCAACGGTCTGCCCTGTACGAATTTTTGAAATTTAGATTTCAAGGGGGCGCTATTGGGTCATTTTGTGAGATACCCACTTAATATGCATATCGTTGCGTTCAGTTTCCAAATGTGCACAAACGCTGTTTTTCAATTTTCCCATAAAAAAATCTAGCAAAAAGAAAGATTTTTTAGAAATTTCCAAATTTTTACAATGTTGTTGAAAAATCACCGTGACCATACCAAACATGATATCAAAATTTCAAACCATTGATTTCATTTCACATGGGTTTAGTGTGTGTTGGCCAAGTTTGACGTGTTTTCGACCAAAAATGTGGACGTGGTGGTCACAAGTATGAGGTAATGCGCTTTTGCCGGTGACGCGTTTGATCCAAGATGGCCGACTTCCTGTACACTTGGGGGCGGGGCCACAATATGATTTTTTTCATGTTCGGACCTGAACTATTTTTCGGGCCGGGTTTCATATTTTTACTGCGACTTTTTTCGGCGTCGGGCTCCCATTGGCCCAATGTTATCTGATTTTCGAGGGGGCGCTACCGAGTCGTCTTTCATTATTTTTTCGCGCGGTCTTCACTCAAAATTAGAGCTCACTGAGTTCTAATTTTCGAGCCCACTCCCGGGCACGTACGTCGTCGTTTACTATTTCGTTTTCGCGATTTTCCTCCCCCCGAGTCCAATTACAAATAGTCCCTCGCCGGGGACTTCGTCACTCGGCTCGGGCCTAATAATAATGATTGGGCAGTAATCTACATATATCTGTATTTCAGATTGTGCAAAAAGATGCTGCAACTCACCACATGTAATGTGTTTTTATTCATTTTACTGAATAAACGCTTACAGGGTTGTTTATAGTCATATTGTGGAAAGTTGCAGGCAAAAGTAAAACATTTTTAATGTTTAATGAGATAAACTGGTGTGATGAACTGAGCGAGTTAAATATAGTGATGACTAAAAACTTAAAGGAAACTAGACTTTAAAAATAACAATTTACCCAAATAATTAGACATTCTTTATTGAATGCTCATGCAAATACAAACTATGTAACCAGGAAGTGATTTTTAATTTTTTTTTATATGAATCAAAGTCAAACTGTGGCGTTTTCTAAATTTAAAGGAACTATGTAATATTTTAATTTCAGATTTCTGTGTCGAGAGATACAAGGTCAACATGTTAAAAATTTATATATTTTTTTACTGAAACTCATTGTAATTCTATTCTTAGTTTAAAAAGCAATTGACAAGATGTCCCATTTGTTGATGTTTACATTTGGTGTTTTGGTTCTCAAGAGGATTATCCAATCAGAAAGCAGAATGAGCCTCACATGACTCTCACATGAAGCTGATTGAATGTTTGAGTTTTAACTGATAGGCTGATAGGCTCATGCACTTGTTTCCACACAGTTCTCATTAGGCTCCACCCTCATCATGTAAAAATGCTTTTCTTGGGAACAAACCGTGACAAAGAGTCAGGTTGTCTGAGAAATTGACTTTCTGGTTAATACCCATGATTCATAGCAAAACTTTATCCTGATTGATCATTGGCTTCTCTTCTACTTGTTTCTACGTGTTTTTGTTTTTTTTTTCATCCTCTGTGCATCACACATACAGTTCCTTTAATAGTTAAATTTATTTAGATGGACTCTGTGTGTGTGCGCGATGTTTATTCTCACATTTTTTAGATCAATGTAATATCTAAACAATCGAAACTGAAGAAAAATATGTAATTCCACAAAATGCATATGACTGGGGCAAAAGTTAGTACAGCCTCACATTTATTCCCACGTAAACTGAACCAAATCATACATTATTTTAATTTTTAAAGCTAGATCTTCATTCATTCATTCATTCATTCATTCATTTTCAGGCAGGAAAACACCCTGGACAGTGGCCAACTCATCTGGCTGTAGTGAGACTGAGCAAATTATCAAACTTCGTGTCAAAACAGTCACAAACTAACTTGTCATTTTAGACTCTAACTGACATCAGATTGGACTGCCCACTCAAAACTGAGCACTGCTATCACACTAATCACACTGCTGCTCTCCACTCTCAGACCCTCCTTTTACCTTCTCCTCATGCTTTTCCATCAGTTTGTTGTGTTTGAAATGTGTTTGTGGAAGAAGTTTATGATATTCACTTTAAAATATTAACATCTTGAAATTTCTCTTAATTTCTGGGCGTTCTTGCCAGCTTCAGTATATTTACTTGATGAAGTGTGAAGCACTTTGGAAAACATCTGTCTGTGTAAATGTGCGAAATAAATAACCATTCATTCATTCAATCAATCATTCATTCATTCATTCATTCAATCAATCAATCAATCAATCAATCATTCATAAGTGTTGTTTGACTTAAGAAATGGTGATGAAGGAGCCTACGTCAGAGGTCCTGACACTGACTACCTGGTGCAAACAGTACAACCTTCACATGGACACAAAAAAAAACTGAGAAATCATCTTTTCTGGGAGTGCAGATAAGTTAAGACTTGACTTAGAGCTTCGACAAGCGTTATTTACTTGGTTAATTAAGTTTCGTGAGTGGGACCACGCCCCCATCGCACTCCAACCACACCCCCACGTCACCGGAAACCTTCATATCCCAGCTCACGCATGTGTCTAAGTTTGACCATGCGCCTCATCTCAGTTCAACTCTGTGCTCTCGACCCACCCGCCCTCCACTTTTTCACAACATTCCTTCTAGCACCCATTTAGGAAGGGGGTGGGGGGTCTTGAATCGGCCGGGCAGATTGCTGAGACAGGACCCCCACACTGAGTCTCCTTGCCTGGTCATCGCTCATCTGATTCCATGGAACTTCAACATCTACATCTATTCAATAAACAATGTATAACTATCTCTGTTTTGGTGTGGTCCTTACTAATGAAGCTTGACATGTTAAAACAGGCCCAACAAAGACTGTTTGTCCTGCAGACCCATCCGCTCAACGGCCTCCCTCAGAAGCTCCTGATTAACTTCTACAGAAAGTATTTTAACACATGAATGGTGAAGACAACTGAAAGAACAGTAGGTACCTCTCTCCTAGCTAGGCTAACGCCACCTAGCGCCTCTGCTCCATTTCATTTCACTCCAGCAACTAGAGTGAAATGAAACCGGTCGATACATCAGACCACCTCTCTCCAAAACCTTGTCAGCATCTATTCCACACACCTTCTCACACGAGTCTGCAGCACCCCTCACATTCTGGGACCAGTTACTTCTCCACTCTGCCCTCTGGAAGGCTTAAGACACCCATCACACACACAGAAGACAGAAGGCCCAGTGTTATTTATTTATTCATGTGTTTTTCTCTGCTGTGAATGCAACGTGATATTTATAATTTTTTATTCATTTTAGTAGACACTGCTGCTGTGTGTTTGCTCTATCAAAGTTTGGTTGTATTGTGTACAATAGCAATAAATGTATGTAACTATCTATCTATTACGTGTGACTTAAACTTCACACATTCAATGAAGATGTTACTTGTGACCTTTTTTTTTGTTTTTCAAATTTAAGAAACAATCTCTAGTTCAAATCCGTACGATTCTCATGAGGACTATCCATTTTGGTTTCAACCTTAAAGTTCTCTCTATCTAAACATCACAGCTGCCACACTTTTATTTATTTAGTTGGATCCCCATTTGCTGTCACCAAGTCGACAGCTACTCTTCCTGGGGTCCTAAACTATATTAAGCGTGCAGACAAAACACTGTTGTTTTGACAAGTTTATTTACAAGGCAGGTACAAATAAATGCAAATATTGTATGTTTATATAAGTATTTAGCATAGCATTAACAGCAACTAAAATGCAGAACTGCAACAAGAACAGCTCAAAATACCTGTAAAAGAATAAATTCAAGTTTTACACATGTTCCTTATGAAGAAGTGTCTTCTGTGACATTATAGTCGTGTGTTTCTTCTGCATCTGGAAAAACAAAAACAATGTCATATTTATTTACAATTGTGCATTTTAAAATATTTGTATTTTTTTTTTTTTAATCAGCATTATGCAATATTTCTGATCACTTCTTGCATTTTTGACAATTCTATGCACCTTATTTTGCCTCGCCCACTTTTCTTGGCCTCACACTTCCTGTTTAGCTCTGTTAAGGTAGCTACTAATAAATGTCTATGTTAATCATTTAAGCTAACTGCAGCTAAATCAGAAGTCCACTGCCAACACCACAAATAACAAAAAAAATGACAGTGCAACTTGAAATAACTCCATACTATTGTCATTGTTGTCTGGGCTTCTGAGAGCTTCATACAGGTTTTCATCACCTGCAGAAAACATGTATTATTAGAACAAATGCAGAGAGTTTAGTTTGCTTTGTTGAACTGACCGTGAAGAAGAGATGAGTACAGCTGCTGATGAGGGTCCACGGTATCGTTTTGGACGTCATCCTCCAGACCAGATTCAGCATTACTAAAGCATTGACATTTTTCAGTTAGACAAACACGTATTAAAGGACTATTTGAAAAGAATATCAAAAAAGTTTATAGTACAAGTAAATGAGTTGGCAATACTGTAAGTGTGCATACAAAGACTGAGCTTGCACTTTCTAAAAAAAGGTTTGAAATCAGCCAGAATATTATGTTGACTTTCTATAGTTTATAGTTCTTCATTAACAAGCAACAACTGTAGCCTCATGCTGAAGGACTTTGTACATTTGACTTGTCTTGTTTCCCACTCCTAAAACAAGACATCAAATTCAACTGTATTTGTTTTCCAGAAACAATAAAAAATCTAATAGACACTGAAATTTTTTTGTGGGGCCAACTACAAGGAAAGTTAAACTTCAATGACTAAAGGGACAGGTATTATTTGCTTTAATTCAAAATGTTCTTACATTGTTTGATGCATACCTGGAGATTAGAATCTCAGAGGCACAGAGATATTCTTTCTTCTATGAGTCTCCAAAAACATAGGTAGCTTTCTGCTCTTTTTTAAGTGCGTTATTTATCCAGATTGGTTTCGAGTATTTTTGGAGCATTCGAATATCAGAGATTAAAAGGGAAAAACATCAGTAAAGGATGGCTCCAAGCGGAAGACCCTGCAGCTGATACCTGTGCATCAGACAGTTTTGCCATGTGGGTGGAAAGACCTACACTGCAAAATCCTCATGTCAGGCTCATTCAACTTAAGGTGTGGGGCCCAAATTAGCCCTCTGATCCAGCCATTAACTCATATTTCAACTATTCCAAATATACTGGTCAACGAATTAGAATAATTTGAAATAGTGCAATCATTAAATTCTTTGAATGCATTTGTAGTGCAGAAAGAAAATCAGGTGTTCACCGCACCTGTCCTACTCGTTAGAGTAATCACAGAACTCGTTACCTGTAAAAACCTGCTCAGCTGAGCTTTCCAAAAGGTCCATTTAGGCCATTTAACTGTGACACTGTTGTTCCATTGAATTAGAATAATGGAGAAACCGTTTCATTGAATTAGAATAAATGCTCGAATTTTTGTTTTCTGTGAAGAGTGTTCACTGTGCAGTATAAAGTCAGGGTTGAGTAGAGTTTCTAAGTTGTAAAATCAATCATGGGTAAGCAGCACGACCTCTCAATCGGAATAGTGGCTCAAATTCAAGCCCTTCGCCAACAAGGCTTGACCCAAACTAAAACTGCTGAGCAGCTCGGCATCAGCCAGTCTTCCGTCTGCAAAGCTCTCAAGAAAAACTGCAGCAAGCGCACCAACTGTTCCGGCGTCCGAAAAACCTCTGCTCGCGACAACAAGCAGCTGAGAAAGATCGCAATCAGCAACCGGTTCAAGTCCACTTCCAAGCTCACCGACTTGTGGAACAAGCAGACCGGCGCTGACGTCTCCAGATCAACCACTTACCGTCGTCTGCGCGAACTCGGCTTCAAATATCGCGTTCCAGCAGTAAAACCCATAGACATACTATGGTAAAGCCGATGCTGAACAAGAAACAAATGCAGAAACGGCTGAAGTGGGCCAAACAACATGGCGAGTGGACTGCTGAAGACTGGCAGAAAGTGGTCTTCAGTGACGAATCATGCTTCTGCATCTCCTTTGGTGACCAAGGTCCTCGTGTCTGGCGTCGTGGTGGCGAAACCTAACCACGAGTGCGTGAAAAGATCCGTCAAGTTTCCCCAGAGCGTTATGGTCTGGGGATGCATGTCTGCTCGGGGTGTAGGGAAACTCTGCTTCCTCAAGAAGACTGTCAATGCTGCCGTATATCAAGATGTTCTGGAAACGTTCCTGATTCCGACTGTTGAGGAACAGTTCGGCGAAGAAGACTTCATATTTCAACAGGATCTTGCACCGGCTCATGCGGCAAAGTCGACCAAAGATTGGTTCACTAGAAAACAGCTTGAAGTTTAGGCATGACCTCAATGTCATTGAAAACATTTGGGCCATCGTCAAGCGGAAAATTCGCGACAGAAAGTCGACTACGCTGGACCAACTGAAGCAGAACATCGCCACTGCCTGGGAAGCTGTGAGTGCGGAAACTTGCGACAAGCTGGTCAAATCGATGCCGCAGAGACTTCAGGCAGTCATACAAGCCAAGGGGGCAGCCACAAAATACTGAGAAAGTGATGATTCTAATTATAATAAAAATTATTCTAATTCAATGAAACGGTTTCTCCATTATTCTAATTCAATGGAACAACAGTGTCACAGTTAAATGGCCTAAATGGACCTTTTGGAAAGCTCAGCTGAGCAGGTTTTTTACAGGTAACGAGTTCTGTGATTACTCTAACGAGTAGGACAGGTGCGGTGAACACCTGATTTTCTTTCTGCACAACAAATGCATTCAAAGAATTTAATGATTGCACCATTTCAAATTATTCTAATTCGTTGACCAGCACCTGTACTGTACTACATTTCTTCTTAGATGGCTTATTTCTGATGGCGTACCTTATGTCTGATTTGTTTTCTTTTTCCACTTTAGACCTGACGATGTGCCTAATGTCAGTTACTCTTGGTTCAGACTTGTTTAATTCTGGGTTGGTACTTGCTTGGCTTTACCAGTAGTGACTAACATTACTGAAACAGTTTTGTACAACCATACATTTTTGGCAACATTGGTGCTGTGGAACTACCTGGCCCAGTGGTCAGGGCTCCCTGAAAAATCTGGCCGGCGTAAAAAAAAAAAAAAAGTTGAATAGCCTTTTTTGTAGCTGTCAATCCCTAATGTGTGCTACTTTTTAAAGTTCCAAATACTTTTAAAAGACAAAAACAATTGAAGTAAAATGTGTCTTGTAACATTGTGATTTAAACTTGATCCTCTTTTAGATGAAAAATATCGACTACAGCTAATGTTAAT
Organism: Mugilogobius chulae; assembly: GCA_038363315.1. NCBI lineage: Eukaryota > Metazoa > Chordata > Actinopteri > Gobiiformes > Gobiidae > Mugilogobius > Mugilogobius chulae. Next base: position 22,721,669 of record CM076404.1, on the reverse strand, counting down.
AACTTCTACAATTGAGTTTGTAGCTCTAATAAAATGATCACACATTGTCTTGTAAAGGCACTTCATGGATACTGTAGGAGGGAGACATGATACCAGTGAGAGTGAGCCTTCAGAAGTGAGACATCCTAAATATGGAAAACTGGGAAAAACACAAGCCCAAGACTTTCTAACTTCATTTATGTTTTAAAGATTGTGAGAATGTAAAATAATTTTAAGTAATTTTATCTGCGTCTGGTCATATTGTATTCTTTTTGTGCTATATCTTCCATCAGCAGTCATTTTCATCTCAGTTAAGTTCGTTCATTTCTAGATAAATTAAATCAATTAAATGCAAAATAATTCTTTAATGCTTAGCTTATTTTTTCTTTTTTATTAATGCACCTGTTTGGTAAGTTGCAGTAGTCTGTAAGCTGTTCATCTGAAAGCAAAAAAAAAAAAAGTTATGCAAGTTAATATTTAATAGAAAAGAAAAGGAAGAAAAACATAAATTTACCATTTTCGTCTCTTGGGGTTATGATAGATTCATACACAGAAATGTCACCTAAAGTGCAGCGAAAAATTTAAGTATTCACAATAATTTTACAGACCATTTATGTCAATGTCAACTACACTTTTCCAACAACAAAAGATGCTTCACATGCACATTATTAAAAACAACACACACATTTATAATATGTCCAAATGTGAGGTAATGTTTTGAACTGACCAGACAGAAGAGATGAGTAGAGCTGCTGTTGGTTGTCTTGGCCCTCTTCTGCTCCATCGTTCTCACTTTAGAAAAAACAGCATAGTATAGTCTTTCAAACTCTACATTTGAATAGTGTTAGAAGGATCAGACTTACCTGGAGGAACGTTTGTCTTCAAAAGAACATTTTAAAAATTAAATAAAAAGTAAGAAAAAGATAAAACAAACTCATGAGCATGTACAGGTGCATTTTAAGCTAACTTTAAATAACACAGATCATGGAAATAATAGTTTGTGACAGAACCTTTTACCTTTGATTTTGGTGCAGCGCCACAAAAGCAGCAGCAGACTGAGTAAAAGCACTGCACACAGAGGTCCAAGCAGCCACATCACAGGAAAAGAAGAGTGGTCTGCTTTGGGCGCATCTGTGAACATGAATCATACATTTTTCATTGTTGTAATTTGGATTCATTTTAAAAGAATTGTCTCACTAACATTTAAAGGAACCGTATGTAAGATGCACAACTAATGGCTCAAAAGTGGTATTACACTAGTCGTGTTCAAGATGGTTAAGGCGGTGCAGTCGGCTTGAGGCGTTAAGGGGGGTCGGGTCTGACGACAGCACTGTCCGTAGCACTGATTGATCTCTTGCGCTGTCATCTGACCCGACCCCCCTTAACGCCTTGAGCCGACTGCACCGCCTTGACCATCTTGAACACGACTAATCACAGATGGTCTTGGGTTGCCAGAGTGTGAAATGGCCCATACAATGAAGAAGTCACTAACCAATCAGGATCAAGATGTGGTATGAGTCATGGGTAATAGCCATAAAGTCACTTTCTCAAAAACCTGACTTGTTCCCAAGAATTGCATTTTAATACATAGTGGGTGGAACCTAATGAGAACTGTGTGGAAACAAGTGCATGAGCCTATCACAGTTTGTGTCATGGTGCAACATCAGTTCAAACTCAAACATAAGTTAATTAAAATTAACTTCAAATTCTAAGAAACCAAACTGGCAACCCAACCTGGAGAGTCATGTGAGGGTCATTCTGCTTTCTGATTGGATAATCCTCTTGAGAACCAAAACACCAAATGTAAACATTAACAACTGGACATCATGACCATTGCTTTTTAAATTACAAATAAGTTTGATTTACAATGACTTTCAGTAAAAATAATAGTATACTGTATTTGAATATCTTTCCCCTGTATCTTTGGACATGTATATGGAATCTGACATCAAAATCTTACATACAGTTCCTTTAAAGACTCACAGCTCATAGTTTATATCAAACTCACTGTGGACTGAGATGTTGACAGCGTTGCTCATTTCTCCTGATCCAGACTCACACCAAAACACTGCACTGGTTTTATATTGTAAAGTAAACTCACATTTAGATTTATCTTTATTATTAGAAAAACTCCTATAGACTGTGTCTGCTCCAGTGGAGTTGAACCCACAACTCAGAGTGATGCCATCACCAGTGAAGTGCTGTGCACTGTCAGGACTGACCGAGAGAGACTCTGCAGACTCTGCATCTGAGAAGCACAAGAGCCAGGATTTAGTTAGTCTGACTTTAATGAGTCAAACTATAGTGAGTCAGACTTTGGAGAGTCAGACTAAGGATAGTGACATGAACATGAGGATGTACCTCCAGACCAGACAAAGGAAAGGTCACTGTATTCAGAGAAGAAGGCGGGACTTCCTCTCTCTGCTCGACACACAAAAGCTGCTGACTTGTTGAGGCCCTGGAGGTTGAGGGAGTCTTGTTTAGAGGCCACACTGGCCCCTGGGAGCCGCTCATATGTGTGAGACTGTGACTGAGGAACAACCCTGTACCAGTGAAAGCTCCATCCTGCAGAGGGCGCTGTCACAGCACATTTCAGAGACACAGAGGCCCCAGGACTGAGCCAGGACACAGACACTGACAGGACAGGACGAGGGGCTCCTGAGGAGTGGAGGTTATATTTAGATCATCACATACAATGTCTATATATCATATTAAATATAAACTTACTGTCAGACACGTTTACTGTAATGGAGCTGCTCCACTGAGTGACTGTGAGGGGGCCGGACTCCTCTGCAGCTGTAGGAGCCTGTGTCTTTCACAGAAGCTTTTCTTATGATCATTTCACTGTTTGTGTGATCCAGGTTCAGTCCAGATCTCCTCCATTCAAACGTCCACTCAGAGTCTACTCCATGTGCTCTGCAGGTGAAAGAGAACTGCTCTCCAGAGAACAGCTGAGGCCAGGGAGGCTCCACAGAGAGAGAGGCTGAGCTGGACTCTGGACACACAGTTAAACAGGATATCACCATGTTCTGCAGACACATGTGGAAGTATAAGAGACATGTTAGAGACAAACTGACCAGTGGCTCTGAGCCTGAACATGAGGCTGTGGTCAGTGAAGTAGGGAGGGTCTCCTCTGTAGGCTCTACACTGGTACTCTCCTGCCTCTGACACTCTGACCTGTGGCTCAGGTGAAGACTTTCTGAACAGCTGCTCATTTCTGCTCCAGTCATATTTCCACCCAGAGGAAGATCGAGAGACAGAGCAGAACAACTCCTGACTGCCTCCTGTCTGCAGCTCTGAGGGTCCTAACACTGTGACCTCAAGTTTGTCTGATGGATAATTACATCAAAACATGAACATTACAAATAAAAACTGACTAAACACACACTGTACTCTGTAAGTGCACTTACTCAGTACAGAGACAGAGATGCTTCTGCTCCACACAGTGATGAGGTGTGTTCCTCTCTGGGCTCTGCAGCTGTATTCTCCTCCGTCAGACTCTCTCACACTGGACACTCTGTATTCTCTGTCTGTTGGACGTAGCTTCAGTCTGTTCCTGCTCCAGTGATAGGTCCACTGTGTGTCTGCTCTGCCCTGCACCTCACACCTGAGAGTCAGACTCTCTCCCACAAACACCTCAGGCTGGTTTGGAGTCACAGACACTTTGTTTGACACTGTGTAAAAAGAGAAACACTGAGGGGACAGAAGGAGACAGTCCTGTGCATCCTCAGAAAACAGGACTCACCTGTTTGTGTGACAGTGACTGTAGGACTCTGAGGTGTGAGGAGAAACTGGTCCTGTCCTCTGCAGCTGTACTCTCCTCCTTCAGAGACTCTCATCCTCTGGGAGGTTTCAGTTTGAGAATCTTTACCTCTGAACCATCTGTATCCTCCTGTAAACCCCTGTATGTAACAGCTCAGAGTCACACTGCCCCCTACTGGGACAACTGAGGACAGAGGAGTCACACGGACAGTGCGCTGTTTTTCTTAGAGAAGGAAACATGAATCCAAATAACAATATTTCCTCAAAATAAATAACTAGGCTGAATTACTGTGATTCAAAGTAGTTTAGCAAGAGTCCTGACCTGTCACTCTGAGCCTCCATGTGTGTGACTGAGCGTTTTCATTGATCCCACAGGAGTACTGACCCTCGTCTGATTTGGACACAGGACTAATGTTAAATTCAGCTGTTGTAGATTTGTACTGAAGCTGATGTTGAACAGGTGATCCATCTTTGAAGAAGTGTAAGTGTCTCTGAGCAGGAGCAGAACAAACCAGAGTCACTGAGTCTCCCTGATACACAGACTGGTCTGGAGTCTGCAGGGAAACACTGGCTTCTGTGGAATAGAGAAAAGTTTTTATACAGTGAATTTATGTTTACGGATGACAAAACACCTGCAGACAGTAGTGTATGCTTAAGCTGTGTATAACTATCCTTATAGTAAGTATTGTAGTCTATCATAAATTCTAAAATGTAGAACTGTTTTATTGTTTTTACAGTATAAATGACAAGTTTTGCACAGATTAGGACAAACAGAATTGACACAGTGGCTAATGTCAGCTCCTTTGTTTAGTCAAAGTGAAAAAAAAGACAAACTCACTCAGTACAGAGACAGAGATGCTGCTGCTCCACACAGTGATGAGGTGTGTTCCTCTCTGGGCTCTGCAGCTGTATTCTCCTCTGTCAGACTCTCTCACACTGGACACTCTGTATTCTCTGTCTGTTGTTGGTAGCTTCAGTCTGTTCCTGCTCCAGTGATAGGTCCACTGTGTGTCTGCTCTGTCCTCCACCTCACACCTGAGAGTCAGACTCTCTCCCACAAACACCTCAGGCTGGTTTGGAGTCACAGACACTGTGTAAAAAGAGAAATACTGAGAGGACAGAAGGAGACAGTCCTGTGCATCCTCAGAGAACATGACTCACCTGTTTGTGTGACAGTGACTGTAGGACTTTGAGGTGTGAGGAGAAACTGGTCCTGTCCTCTGCAGCTGTACTCTCCTCCTTCAGAGACTCTCATCCTCTGGGAGGTTTCATCAAGTATTTCAGTTTGAGAATCTTTACCTCTGAACCATCCGTATCCTCCTGTAAACCCCTGTATGTAACAGCTCAGAGTCACACTGCCCCCTACTGGGACAACTGAGGACAGAGGAGTCACACGGATAGTGCGTTGTTTTTCTTAGAGAAGGGAAATATACAATTTTCAGAAAATACTATGTATTACTTGAAAAAATGTTAATAGGTTGAATCACTGTGATTCAAAGTAGTTTTGTCAAAGTCCTGACCTGTCACTGTGAGTGTCCATGTGTGTGACTGAGCGTTCTTATTGATCCCACATGAGTACTGACCCTCGTCTGATTTTGACACAGGACTGATGTTAAATTCAGCTGTTGTAGATTTGTACTGAAGCTGATGTTGAACAGGTGATCCATCTATGAAGAAGTGTAAGAGTCTCTGCAGGACCAGAACAAACCAGAGTCACTGAGTCTCCCTGATACACAGACTGGTCTGGAGTCTGCAGGGAAACACTGTCTTCTGAGGAATAGAGGGAAAGTTTAATAGACGTTATTTCTGTTGATAAATATTTTGAATCTGTGGCACATGACAAGATTTAAACATGCTTAACATTAAAAAACATAGAATATCTGAAATTAAAACATATTTTAACTTACACCAAATATCAACCTCTAATTCCAGTGTCCCTTTGAAGGGCTGTCCCACCTTCTTTTTTTTTTTTTTTTTAAGATATATTCATTTTTGTTCAGTATCTGAATAAAACCACTCTGGGCTCTGCAGCTGTATTCTCCTCTGTCAGACTCACTCACACTGGACACTCTGTATTCTCTGTCTGTTGTTGGTAGCTTCAGTCTGTCCCTGCTCCAGTGATAGATCCACTGTGTGTCTCTGTCCTCCACCTCACATCTGAGAGTCAGACTGTCTCCCACAAACACCTCAGACTGACTCAGACTCACTGTGGGGACTGCGTTTGTAGAAAAAGGTATACGCTTCTATATTTTTCTTGATGGCACAAATATAATTTATTTAAAATGTCAAATTGAAAGCGAGATTCCATCAGCTCTAAAGATAATATTGCATTATGGCTGTACTTACCAGTGTTCTCTACAGTGACTTCATGACTTTGTTTTGTGATCACAAGATGATCCAGCCCCCTGCATGAGTACACTCCTGCATCAGAGACACTCAGAGTTTTCTCATGTTTCACAGTCATTTCTTTTTGAGAATCAGTGACAGATTCTTGTCTGAACCACTGCAGTTTTCCTCTCCAGTCCTCCACATCACAGCTCAGTGTCACACTGCCCTCTGCCTGGTCATCTGTGTTTGACACCGTCACCTCCACTGTGCGGGGCCTTTCTGTTAGAACAACAAATACATAGACATTAAAAACAGTACAGTGAACTCATAAGGGGAGTGTTTTACATTAAACCTACCTGTTACTTTTAGTTCTTTTTCAGAAGATTGTGTTTCTCCATCAGACCCACATGAATACAAACCCTCATCTGATTTTGACACTGAGACAACTGTCAGATATACGATGTTTTGTATTCGCTGTAACACGTGTTGTAAGTCATTCTGCACGAGAGACCTATCTTTGTAAAAGTGCAGTTGTTTTAGATCATGAGCTGTGCAGCTCAGTCTCACTGTGTCCTCCAGATACACAGTCTGAAGAGGAACATCCAGAGTCACACTGTCACCTGTGGAGCACAACACACAGGAGATCATCAATCAACCATGAGATTTAAGCCATGTTATACAGCGATCTCTCATGAGAATACTCAAAGCTGTATTTGGACAGATTCATACAGTTTGAGTACATTTGTATTGTTACAGTTGATGCTTGAGTACTCGAAAATCCTTGTTTTCCCCCTCGACCTATCCCCGCCCACATTATAGACATATAATTATTTATTTAATGTCTATGGCCCATAGTCTTGTGATTACTCAAAAAATTCAGATTTTGAGTAAAACACGGAAGGTTCAACATTGTCATAAATCCACTTTGTGACAATAAGATTCACTCATTTAATATTTGCTGGTTAGTTCAAGTGAGGTTTATTTGTGCTTTGGTTTTGCAGAAGGACAATTTTAGATCAATTTCGACATTTGCAATAAAAACATGTAAATTACTGATCTACACAGTATTATCAGACGCAAACACAGTAGGTAAACGTATCTTTGCTTTTGGGTCAAAAGCCTAAATGAAATGAAAATCCAAACACATGGAGCCCATTTGATTTGAACATTTTTAAGTCCTGGCCAAAGATCAAAAACTAGAGGGATAAAATGATTTAATCTCTGCAAGGATTCTTGTTTCTGAATTTGAAAAAAAAGTTATGTTGAAGAGATAATAATAAATGAAGATTGTCGCCGAGTGCAGATAGGACTGGTTACCTGTGGTTTGTTTGCAGAAGACGACACAAAACACTGAAATAAGAACACAAGATAACCTGTAGATTAAAGTCTTATTGAGCAGATCTAAATAGTTTACAGTTGTTTTTTTAATCGCTTTGGCACATTTTTTGGAAATTGTCATAAATATAACAAAACTTCTACATATTCAGTCAGATTTGTCATTTCTTTTTTCTGGCTGTCTCCATGTCCTTTTTTTCCTCACATCCTCACACTTCTGTCTCTGTCTCCGTGTCCTCTTCCTCCTCACATCCTCACACTTCTGTCTCTGTCTCCATGTCCTCTTCCTTCTCACATCCTCACACTTCTGTCTCTGTCTCCATGTCCTCTTCCTCCTGAAACATCCTCACACTTCTGTCTCTGTCTCCATGTCCTCTTCCTCCTCACATCCTCACACTTCTGTCTCTGTCTCCATGTCCTCTTCCTTCTCACATCCTCACACTTCTGTCTCTGTCTCCATGTCCTCTTCCTCCTGAAACATCCTCACACTTCTGTCTCTGTCTCCATGTCCTCTTCCTCGTCACATCCTCACACTTCTGTCTCTGTGTCCATGTCCTCTTCCTCCTCACCTTCTCACGTCTCTGTCTCCATGTCCTCTTCCTCCTCACATCCTCACACTTCTTGTCTGATTTGACGCTCTTAAACAAATGTGACTCTAAATGTCCTAATGGAGTTGCACAAGCGTTCATTGTTCAGGTTTTTGAACCAAGAAAACAACACTTTGGAGCAAATAAAAACATAGTTTAACAGCATTGATTGAAGAGTTAAGGAAGGCTAATTGTGTGTAAGGTTTTGTAAAAAAAAAAAACGTGTGAGGAGTTAAGCAAAAAGAGTGAAGACAGACATAGTGTTACTGTTGTGGCAAAGGTAGAATGTATTTTGCATCCTGGATTTGAAGTGTGTTCAATTATCGGGACTTTGGAGCCAAAGCTATTGAAAAAAACAAACAAACTGTAAATAATGTTAAATACTCACAGATGAAGCGCAGTGTGGCGAGCATTTTCACAGTCTGATCAGGCTCACCAGTCTCTACAAAGGTCTTTGTATTTCCTTCCTTTTCACACTCACAAAACCACACAAGGAAATAAGTATTCAATACACTTTTCATACACAGTATTGATACACAAAAAATGTGACATGCAACACATCAAATCTGTCTTCAAGAGAGAAAAGAGTAGAGATGATAGCTTAGACCTCTATTTAAAACCACACTAGTTTGCCAAAAATAAAATACTACTACTACTACTACTACTACTACTACTACTACTACTACTACTACTACTACTACTACTACTACTAATAATAATAATAATAATAATATTAATAATAATGATAATGATAATAATAATAATAATAAAACTACTAATAATAATGATAATAATAATAATAATAATAATAATAATAATAATAATAATAATAATAATAATAATAATAATAATAATAATAATAATAAAATATATAGAATGAATTTAAAATATATAGTTTATTTTATGCAAGGAGTAGAAAGAACAAGACTAAATCTGATGATTGTGTTTACATTTTATTTTAAAATTGCACAAAAAAAGCATCGTACTAAACAGCGAGGAGTAAAGTGGAAGTGAGCTGCGTTTTCTCAGTAAATTCACCACAGCGATTTGAACTTAGACATACACAAACCACAAACATACAAAAGCAAAAAATAAATTGAAGAGAAGTGCTGTGTGGATACAGGTAAATTCCATACAAAAGCATTTTTCACATTAGAATCACAACCAAACCCCAGTTTTACTACCGTCCTAAAAGTTTGAACTTGCACAAAACAAAGAGGAACATTTGGTATATAGATAAAAGGTTATTTAAATGTTTATGTACTTTGTCTTTTGCACATTGAAGTGGGCATTTCCTTCCTTTTCACACACAAATATCTTTCAATGTTGCTTCCCCTACCCTTAAAGAATGCAAAAGTTACTTTTTCATCAAACACACAGTCTGTGAGATAATAATCTTTCCACTCTGAGCCTCAGAAAAGTGTTTTAGTTTTTTAAGTTCCAAAACGTAAGATACCAAAGTAAAAGTTCTCAAGAGCATCCTTAAAGACAAGAACGATAATAAAGTATTAACAATTAACTACATAACCTGATGTTTTTTTTTTTTTTTTTTTACATTTATTCTGGCATTTCAACGAACATGTTATACCATTAAGCAATACAATATCTACTGGAACAAATTCAAGATTCAAGTTTCAAGTTCAATTTGTCTTTGGCTATACAACATGTGCTGTCGTCAATACTGCGCAGTTATTAGGTAGCCCGGGTCGCAGTAGAGCAGCACCACACCGGAAATCTCTGCCCCCAGTGTGAACATGTCTTTTGATAGGCATGTCCACACTGTGGTCCAGCGGCCAAATGCGGCCTAAAGACATATTTTTGTTGGCCTTCAAACCTCCTAAAAACTGGCTCTAAGTGATGTATTGTTATATGTTGTATGTTGAGTTTAAATATTTCACGGCCTTTTATATGTCGTCCAGGTCAGAGCTCCATTTTGTCTGTGTTTCAACATGTAGTCCTAATGAAAAAAGTCTGAACACTAATGCATTAAAAACTAGTAGGCCTGTCTTTTCTGTTTCATCAATGATGATGCTGATTGAAAGGTAAAAATGTTATTATGGGAACAAACCATGACAAAGAGTCAGGTGTCTGAGAAAGTAACTTTATGGTTAAAACCCATGATTCATCTTTTTGTGGGCTTTTTTTACACTGACAACCCAAGTTCATTTGTGATAGTAATACTTTTTTAATACCATAGTTGTGCATCATTCCTTTAACGTACTCAAAATTGTATTGAGATTGATTCCATGCATGTTTAAGTAATATTGTATCGTCCTGTAACGGATGCTCCAGTGCTCATAAAATTCTTGTTTTCACCTAACCCCGCCCCTTTGTCTGTATTTACTTGTAAAATATAGTTGTTAGTTGTATTTTACAAGTCAGTGTGATCCCTCATTAATCCAAAAGTAAGCCATAGTTAAAAGGTTTCCAATTTTTTATCTATTAAAACTAAAATATTTTGTCCAGAAACCCTTTGTTACATTTTACCATAAAGAGGCGAGGATTATCAGTTATAGTTTTGAATACACCTGTTTTTATTTCTAATCTATTTTAGATCAATTTTGTATGCCATAGTTTATTACAAAATACATGAAAAAATACATGTCTGCTTTAACAAATATACTATACACACATCTTTTATATACAATAGCATTCTATAAAAAAATTATCCAAATATTGTACAATTATTTCTCTATTTGATCTGAGAGTAAACCGTGTCCTCTGAGGCTGAGCAGGATTTTTCTGTTAAAAAAGAAAAAAAGATTAGCACTAAAAGATAAAAGTAGAATACAATTTTTGTTTCTGTGTAAAAATATCAGGTTTTTTTTTCCACTCACCTTCCGCCCACTTCTTCTTCTTCTTGTTTACTTGGGCATATAACGCATTTTCACCTAAAATAAACATCTACATTTACTTAAACTATAAAATACCAACAGCATTACAACTACAGTGACATTACCAATAACAATATTGGGTATGAATACTACTTATAGTCAGAACAAAATAAAATACAACTTTGAGTTCCTTTGTGAGAAAGATGGCTTCACGCACCTTCAGTCCTCTTGTTTTTATTTACTTGAGCATATGTCAAATTTTCACCTAAAATAAACAGTATTTTATTGGATTTATTTAACAAAACAAACAGACCCATAGACCCACTTAAGACTTCTGTGTGATGTACTGGACAGCTGGTTTCATATTCCAACACGTTTTAAGTCGTTGTTTTGCAAGTTTCAAGTCCAAGTCAAGTTCCAAGTCAGTACCCTACAAGTCCCAAGCCAAGTTCCAAGTCAGAGCCCCACAATTTCAAGTCAAGTTCCAAATCAATGCCTTTCAAGTTCCAGTCAAGTCCAGTGTCAGTGCTTCACAAGTTCAATTCAATTCCCAAGTTAGTACCCTACAAGTCTAAGTCAAGTCCCAAGTCAGTACCCTACAAGTCAAGGTCAAGTCCCAAGTCAGTAAACCTCAAGTTCAAATCAAGTCCCAAGTCAGTACCTTACAAGTCTAAGTCAAGTCCCAAGTCAGTACCCTACAAGTCTAAGTCAAGTCCCAAGTCTAAGTCAAGTCCCAAGTCAGAGCCCCACAAGTCTAAGTCAAGTCCTGTCAGTACCCTACAAGTCTAAGTCAAGTCCCAAGTCAGTACCCTACAAGTCTAAGTCAAGTCCCAAGTCAGTACCCTACAAGTCTAAGTCAAGTCCCAAGTCTAAGTCAAGTCCCAAGTCAGAGCCCCACAAGTCTAAGTCAAGTCCCAAGTCAGTACCCTACAAGTTTAAGTCAAGTCTCAAGTCAGTACCCTACAAGTCTAAGTCAAGTCCCAAGTCAGTACCAAACAAGTCAAGGCCGAGTCCCAAGACAGTCTCCCATAAGTCTAAGTCGAGACCCAAGTCAGTACCCAACAAGTTCAAATCAAGTTCCAAACCAATGCCTTTCAAGTCCCAGTCAAGTTCAGTGTCAGGGCTTCAAAAGTCTAAGTCAAGTCCCAAGTCAGAGTTCCACAAGTTAAAGTTCTCAAACTACAGACTAAATCTTGAAACCTATTTCTACATTTTAGTTGTGTTGTTGTTTTTTTATAAAGTATCCCATTTAACATAGATTTTTGGTCACAGAAAAAAGTTAAATTTTTTCACCTAAACAACACACCCAAAGACAAACGTAAATTCTAAAACAATGCTTTATGAAGTACTGAGCAGATGTAAAATTTGACTCCATCTTTTAACCCTGCCATAATATTGTCACCCTATCTAAAACATCTCCTGATTTTGTTGTTTAGAAAGAAGAAAATAATAGCTCCAAATATCTCAAAATGTCCTACAAATACTAACATGGATTTGAACACTGCTTACATATAATAAAAATAAAATAGAATACAAATTTGAGATAATCCTTAGTGAAAAATATGGCTTTACTCACCTTCAGTCGGCTTCCTTTGATTTACTTGGGCATATGTCACATTTTCACCTAAAAAAAACAAAAAAACATTTTATTGGATTTACTGTATGTCACCACAAAATAACAAACCCAAATACACACGTCAATTCTAAGTTGAAGCCATTATTAAAATGATCAGCACAATACAAGTAGCTATAAATGTTATTATGTGATTCTAACCTGGCTAAACTTCACCTAAACCATATTTCAAACAGAGCTGGTGAAGTAAAAATGACATTGGCCTCTGCAGTGAGCACATCCTCAGTTTGTGACTATTTTGATCCCTCATTTATTTTCCACTAAGTATTTCAAAATAAAGAAATAAACAACAAAACACAATATACATAAAAGTTGATATAGTGAATTTTACTTTTGTACCTGAAAAAGGTGGATTAACATTAGAATAAACACAGCCATCGTCTTGTGGGGTGTTTCTCCTTCCTGAGAAGATTTTGAAACAGAAAAATCTAGTTAAAACAATCCTTCATTTTACTACAGTATATTAGGCACATCAAACTCACCACGCATGTGTTTGAGCTCTAGCACTGAATAGGTCACATCTGTAAAATAAAGATTATGTTATGGATTTTTAAAATTATTATTCATTTGATTTTGTCACTAGAACTCACACTGATACAACCTCAAATCTTAAACTAATGTAAATTGCTGTGCTTGTTTACCATCTGGGGGAGATGTGTAATCATTGCTGGTCACATGATCTTCAGTGTTCTGTTCAGAGTTCTGATTGGTTCTTTGGGCCCTACAAAAACAGAAACTGATCACACAAAATAAACTATATGAATGTTATTTAAAACACTACCAACCTCAGAAAGCACAGCTCTGTAAAAGATAAAGAACAGTTGTAAATAAAAATTAAACCTATAATATGCACGTACAGTACATTAATCTGTATTTTATTTTAATCATTGTCACAAATGTTACCTTTTGTTTTACTGTAACGCCACAAAAGCAGCAGCAGAATGACTAAAAGCACTGCACACACCAGTCCAACGAGCCACAACACAAGATGAGAAGAGAGATCTGCTTTGGGTGCACCTATGAACAGAAAGAATATTGTACTTTTCTGTAACTTTGAATTTTTTTTTTGTTTTTTAGTTTTACTGACTTTTCACCGACATCCAGCTCTCTGCAGATGTCACAACCTTTGACGCTGACTTTTGTGTATTAATTTGTCCCTCACATTTATAAAAGCCTTGGTCAGACTTGGAAACTGCAGAGATGTTGAATTCTGGTTTGGTCCCATTTTGAATTATTTTTCCATTTCGATAAAATCTGACAGAAGTAAAAGTCCCTGTCTTGAGTTTACAGCTGAGAGACACAGACTGTCCCTCTGTCACTGCATGTGCTGGGCTCATAAGGATGATGTCACCTGTGAAGTTAAACATGTCAAATACAAGAAACATTTTAAAGACTCACAGCTCATAGTTTATATCAAACTCACTGTGGACTGAGATGTTGACGGCGTTGCTCATTTCTCCTGATCCAGACTCACACCAAAACACTGCACTGCTTTTAGAAAGGACACTAAACTCACATTTAGATTTAACTTTTCTACTGAGATGATTACAACGTGGTATAATGAGTTTATTATTAGAAAAGTTCCTATAGACTGTGTCTGCTCCAGTGGAGTTGAACCCACAACTCAGAGTGATGACATCACCAGTGAAGTGCTGTGCCCTGTCAGGACTGACCGAGAGAGACTCTGGAGACTCAGCATCTGAGGAGCACAAGAGCCAGGATTTAATGAGCCAGGCTTTAGTGAGTCAAGCTCAAGTGAGTCAGGCTTTGGTGAGTCAGGCTTTGGTGAATCAGAATTTAGTGAGTCAGACTTTGGTGAGTCAGACTTAGGTGGGTGACATGAACATGAGGATGTACCTCCAGACCAGACAAAGGAAAGGTCACTGTATTCAGAGAAGAAGGCGGGACTTCCTCTCTCTGCTCGACACACAAAAGCTGATGACTTGTTGAGGCCCTGGAGGTTGAATGAGTCTTGTTTAGAGGCGACACTGGCCCCTGGGAGCCGCTCATATGTGTGAGACTGTGACTGAGGAACAGCCCTGTACCAGTGAAAGCTCCATCCTGCAGAGGGCGCTGTCACAACACATTTCAGAGAGACAGAGGCCCCAGGACTGAGCCAGGACACAGACACTGACAGGACAGGACGAGGGGCTCCTGAAGAGTGGAGGTTATATTTAGATCATCACATACAATGTCTATATATCATATTAAATATAAACTTACTGTCAGACACGTTTACTGTAATGGAGCTGCTCCACTGAGTGACTGTGAAGGGCTGGACTCCTCTGCAGCTGTAGGAGCCTGTGTCTTTCACAGAAGCTTTTCTTATGGTAATTTCACTGTTTGTGTGCTTCAGGTTCAGTCCAGATCTCCTCCATTCAAACGTCCTCTCAGAGTCTACTCCATGTGCTCTGCAGGTGAGAGAGAAGTGCTCTCCAGAGAACAGCTGAGGCCAGGGAGGCTCCACAGAGAGAGAGGCTGAGCTGGACTCTGGACACACAGTTAAACAGGATATCACCATGTTCTGCAGATACATGTGGAAGTATAAGAGACATGTTAGAGACAAACTGACCAGTGGCTCTGAGCCTGAACATGAGGCTGTGGTCAGTAAAGTAGGCAGGGTCTCCTCTGTGGCCTCTGCACTGGTACTCTCCTGCCTCTGACACTGTGACCTGTGGCTCAGGTGAAGACTTTCTGAACAGCTGCTCATTTCTGCTCCAGTCATATTTCCACCCAGAGGAAGATGGAGAGACTGAGCAAAACAACTCCTCACTGCCTCCTGTCTGCAGCTCTGAGGGTCCTAACACTGTGACCTCAGGTTTGTCTGATGGATAATTACATCAAAACATGAACATTACAAATAAAAACTGACTAAACACACATACTCTGTAAGTGCACTTACTCAGTACAGAGACAGAGATGCTTCTGCTCCACACAGTGATGAGGTGTGTTCCTCTCTGGGCTCTGCAGCTGTATTCTCCTCCGTCAGACTCACTCACACTGGACACTCTGTATTCTCTGTCTGTTGTTGGTAGGTTCAGTCTGTTCCTGCTCCAGTGATAGGTCCACTGTGTGTCTGCTCTGTCCTGCACCTCACACCTGAGAGTCAGACTCTCCCCCACAAACACCTCAGGCTGGTTTGGAGTCACAAACACTGTGTAAAAAGAGAAATACTGAGAGGACAGAAGGAGACAGTCCTGTGCATCCTCAGAGAACAGGACTCACCTGTTTGTGTGACAGTGACTGTAGGACTTTGAGGTGTGAGGAGAAACTGGTCCTGTCCTCTGCAGCTGTACTCTCCTCCTCTGGAGACTCTCATCCTCTGGGAGGTTTCATCAAGTATTTCAGTTTGATAATATTTACCTCTGAACCATCTGTATCCTCCTGTAAACCCCTGTATGTAACAGCTCAGAGTCACACTGCCCCCTACTGGGACAACTGAGGACAGAGGAGTCACACGGACAGTGCGTTGTTTTTCTAGAGAAGGAAACATGAATCCAAATAACAATATTTCCTCAAAATTAGTAAATAGATTAAATTACTGTGATTCAAAGTAGTTTTGTTATAGTCCTGACCTGTCACTGTGAGTCTCCATGTGTTTGTTTGAGCGTTCTTATTGATCCCACATGAGTACTGACCCTCGTCTGATTTGGACACAGGACGGATGTTAAATTCAGCTGTTGTAGATTTGTACTGAAGCTGATGTTGAACAGGTGATCCATCTTTGAAGAAGTGTAAGTGTCTCTGAGCAGGACCAGAACAAACCAGACTCACTGAGTCTCCCTGATACACAGACTGGTCTGGAGTCTGCAGGGAAACACTGGCTTCTGTGGAATAGAGGGAAAGTAGAGGTTATTTCTGTTGATAGACATTTTGTATGTGTGGCACATGACAAGATTTAAACATGCTTAACATTAAAATACATTAGAATATCTAAATGAAACATATTTTAATATACATCATTTATCCTTTTCTATTTCCGGCGTCCCTTCGAAGGGCTGTCCCACATGTTTTGATAAATTCAGTTTTGTTCAGTATCTGAATAAAACAAACTATGAACCACCTGGAAAAGTTACAGATAAAAATGTCCTTGTATCTCTTATTTAGAGTCGAATCAACCATTCTGGGTTGAATCAAACTCAGTTTCTACTGTTAACTTACAAATGAAAAAAAATCCCCCAAAATAAAAAAAATATTAATAGGACTTCTGTATTGGCTCCGCCTACATTTTTTTTTTTTTTTTTTTTGAGTGTTTTAGGTTCCTAAAACTCATTCAAATATGACAAATGTAGTGTCATTCAGGTTTCAGCTGTCAACACCAGCTATAGCAATCCTTAAATCTACCAAATGAAATGTAGGCGGAAATTAAATTCTGTTTTTCTTTTTTTGTGTGGAGAACAACACTTCTGATGAGAACCTGTTAGTGATCAGAAGATAAAATTACAGGGATACAGCTTCAAAAAGACTACTGCCATTTGTTTGTGCTCCAAAAGGTTCAGAAACAGTTTTAGTTTGAAATTTTACCGAATTTAGTTAGACGTGAGAGGGAAAATAGGCCGGAATGATGAGGAGTTATACATATCAATAGCAAGTGCCGGTAAACACAAAGCGATTTTTTATAGAAGCTGTTTTTAATCCCCTTGGGCTACAGGCTCTGATCAAAATCTTATGCCTATTATCATTCAACAAACTTAAATAAAAAAAGACAAACTCACTCAGTACAGTGACATAGATGCTTCTGCTCCACACAGTGATGAGGTGTGTTCCTCTCTGGGCTCTGCAGCTGTATTCTCCTCTGTCAGACTCACTCACACTGGACACTCTGTATTCTCTGTCTGTTGGAGGTAGCTTCAGTCTGTTCCTGCTCCAGTGATAGGTCCACTGTGTGTCTGCTCTGTCCTCCACCTCACACCTGAGAGTCAGACTCTCCCCCACAAACACCTCAGGCTGGTTTGGAGTCACAGACACTTTGTTTGATACTGTGTAAAAAGATAAATACTGAGAGGACAGAAGGAGACAGTCCTGTGCATCCTCAGAGAACAGGACTCACCTGTTTGTGTGACAGTGACTGTAGGACTTTGAGGTGTGAGGAGAAACTGGTCCTGTCCTCTGCAGCTGTACTCTCCTCCTCTGGAGACTCTCATCCTCTGGGAGGTTTCATACAGTGATTCAGTTTGAGAATATTCACGTCTGAACCATCTGTATCCTCCCGTAAACCCCTGTATGTAACAGCTCAGAGTCACACTGCCCCCTACTGGGACAACTGAGGACAGAGGAGTCAATCGGACAGTGCGTAGTTTTTCTAAGTGAAGAAAACGTTGCAGTTTTAAAACAAAATCAAAATATTTATCAAAACTATACTATAATAAATGTGATTCGAAGTGTTGTCAAAGTCCAGACCTGTCACTGTGAGTGTCCATGTGTGTGACTGAGCGTTCTCATTGATCCCACAGGAGTACTGACCCTCGTCTGATTTGGACACAGGACGGATGTTAAATTCAGCTGTTGTAGATTTGTTCTGAAGCTGATGTTGAACAGATCCATCTTTGAAGAAGTGTAAGAGTCTCTGAGCAGGACCAGAACAAACCAGAGTCACTGAGTCTCCCTGATACACAGACTGGTCTGGAATCTGCAGGGAAACACTGGCTTCTGTGGAATAGAGGAAAGATTTTATATTGCTTATTCATGTTTACAGATGACAAAAGGTCTGAATTACAACTATGCTCTTGCCAATTATTGCAGTATATTGGACAAACAAAACTGAAGAATAGTCTTATTCTTCAGACAAGTTTTGCCCCGAACAACATGAACATAAATTCAAAGTGAAATGAAGAGACAAACTCACTCAGTACAGTGACAGAGATGCTTCTGCTCCACACAGTGGTGAGGTGTGTTCCTCTCTGAGCTCTGCAGCTGTATTCT
The DNA here is from genome assembly GCA_038363315.1 of Mugilogobius chulae. Taxonomy (NCBI): domain Eukaryota; kingdom Metazoa; phylum Chordata; class Actinopteri; order Gobiiformes; family Gobiidae; genus Mugilogobius; species Mugilogobius chulae. The sequence goes on along the minus strand of CM076404.1, from coordinate 22,703,289 downwards.
CCTCTGTCAGACTCACTCACACTGGACACTCTGTATTCTCTGTCTGTTGGAGGTAGTTTCAGTCTGTCCCTGCTCCAGTGATAGGTCCACTGTGTGTCTGCTCTGTCCTCCACCTCACACCTGAGAGTCAGACTCTCTCCCACAAACACCTCAGACTGACTCAGAGTCACTGTGGGGACTAAGTTTGTAGAAAAATGTATTACACTTCTATATTTTTGTTGATGGCACAAATACAATTTATTTAAAATATCAAATTGAAAGCAAGATTCCATCAGCTACAAAGGTGTGGTTGTACTCACCAGTGTTCTCTACAGTGACTTCATGACTTTGTTTTGTGATCACATGATGACCCAGCCCTCTGCATGAGTACACTCCTCCATCAGACACACTCAGAGTTTTCTCATCTTTCACAGTCATTTCTTTATCAGAGTCAGATTCTTGTCTGAACCACTGCAGTTTTCCAGTCCAGTCCTCTACATCACAGCTCAGTATCACACTGCCCTCTGCCTGGTCATCTGTGTTTGACACAGTCACCTCCACTGTGCGGCGCCTTTCTGTTGGAACAACAAATATATAGACATTAAAAACAGTGCAATGAACTCATAAGGAGAGTGTAACATTTAACCTACCTATTATCTTTAGTTCTTTCTCAGGAGATTGTGTTTCTCCTTCAGCTCCACATGAATACAAACCCTCATCTGATTTTGACACTGAGACAGCTGTTAGATCTACATTGTTTTGTCTTTGATGTAACACGTGTCTAGAGTCACCCTGCATAGGTAATTTATCTTTGTAAAAGTGCAGTTGTTTTAGATCATGACCTGTGCAGCTCAGTGACACTGTGTCCTCCAGATAGACAGTCTGAAGAGGAACATCCAGAGTCACACTGTCACCTGTGGAGCACAACACACAGGAGATCATCAGTCAACCATGTGTGATTGTACATAATGAACAGCATTCTCTCATCAAAATATTCAAAGTTGTATTTGAACAGATTCATACAGTTTGAGTACATTTGTATTGTCGCAGTTGATGCTTGAGTACTCACAAATCCTTGTTTTCCCCCTCTACCTATCCCCGCCCACATTATAGACATATAATTATTTATTTAATGTCTATGGCCCACATAGTCTGATTACTCAAAAACTCAGATTCTGAGTATACGGAAGGTTCAAAACTGTCATAAAGCCACTTTGGTGGTAGTTTTACATTGAAGTGAGGTTTATTTGTTCTGTGGCTTTGCACAAAGACATTTTTAGATCAATTTTGAGTTTTGCAAAAAAAAAAAAAGAAGTAAATTACTGATCTACACAGTAATAACACCTAGAAAAAACACAGTGGTCTCCATTAGTAATATTGTATTGGTAAACATATCTTTGCTTTTTGGATCAAAAGCTTAAATAATATGAAAATCCAAACACATGCAGCCCATTTTGACTTACTGGCCAAAGATCAAAAACTAGAGAGATAAAACGATTTAATCTCTGCAAGAATTCTTATTTCTGAATACAAAAAATAAAGTTAAGTTAAGCTTTGAAAAGGCTAAAAGATTTATAATACATGAAGATTGTCGCAGACTGCAGTTAGGACTGGTTACCTGTGGTTTGTTTGCAGAAGACGACACAAAAGCCTGAAACAAGAACACCTGTAACCTGTAGATTAATGTCTTGTTGAGCAGATCTAAATAGTTTAAAGAACGTTAAATACTCACAGATGAAGTGCAGTGTGCAGAACATCTTCACAGACTGAATAGGCTCACACCAGTCTCTACAAGGTCTTTGTATTTCCTTCCTTTTCACACTCACAAAACCACACAAGGAAATAAGTATTCAATACACTAAAAAAAAAAAAAAAACAGTGTGGTATGCAACACATCAAATCTATGTCTTCAAGAGAGAAAAAGGCAGTGAGATGATTGCTTAGACTTCTATTTAAAACCACACTAGTTTGCAAAAAATAAAATAATAATTACAACAATAAAAATACTTAATATTTGTCCTGCCTATAGAATGAAATTAAAATATAGAGTTTTTTATGTGTGTTTTTATTGCTCAAAATACCCTGGAGAACATGCTCTATTACAGTTAGCAGAACTGACAGCACCACCACCATATGCTCATCTGAAAGCCTAAAGTCACATTGTTTAGCATTATAGGCAAAGCATCTTCATCTCTATGCAGAAAAGGTAACTGCTGACCCTCTACAAAAAATCTTACACAGATTGCAGATTGAAATCTCTTTTTGCATGCTTTTCTGTCTATTCTCCTGAATCCTGCTCATCTGATATAGGACCAGTGACCAAAAACAACGCAACACAACGGGACACAGAAGCTTCATTATAAGTGACCCACTATGCTAATTCATCTGTAGTCTGTTCTCTGAGATTCACTTGTCCGCTCTAGTGACCAAATCTAGAGGGATTTTCGGTCGCCACTCTCCGCTCTACTGCGCATGCGTAAAGCAGAAAGAGCCGCTCTTCATCTGAAAACATGGGGAAACTTCTTTGAATAAAACAACGAAACGGAACGAGAGCTAGCTGTTTCCATCAAGTATGAATCGGTCTGACAAACGTCTGTCTCCTGAAGCTTGAGACGGTGTTTTTCTCGCTGTTTTTTTAATCACTCTTCATGGAGGCGGGGTGCGCGCGCATCACTCGTGTTGATAAACAAAAAGCTCAACAGTGACCGCCCACTTCCTGGTTTCACAATCTCGGACCCCATGTTAAATTGCCATAGGGGATTAGATAAAAAATTATATTAGAAGTTTGGAAACGTCCTCGGGGCTAAGCAGCAATGTGGTGAGTCAGGAGCATAAGACTTACATTTTTGTTTAAAAACTGTTTTATCAACGTTGTAAACTACAAAGTTATTACAACATTTTGACAAATTTTAAGTTACAGACATGCTTTTTAGACTGAAAATATCTGCGCTGTGGATTTGAGTTAGCACATAGCTGGCAAAATGTCTTTAAACTCTTAATATTAAAATTTTTTGAAAAGCCTAAGGGGCAAAATGCTTCCAGAATCAGGGTGATCTTTCGCTGTTGAGCTCCATAACTTTGGTGACCAGATGTCCTCCAATAGAAAGTACCTGGACCCCTCCCACCTTCTGGACACTCGCCCCACCTCCCTTTACTGGATGAGCCTGTCCTGGTCTTGCTAAACGAGTTCTTTCCTTCTGGTAAATGACTCTGGCTCTACAGACTTAAACCCTTGCCAAGAAGGAGGTTCTAATGACAGCTGAAGCTCTGGGATAATTACCCATTTGTTTGTTTACTTTACAATCTGTTTAGGCATTCGATTTTTGATTTTCTAATGTTTCTGTTGTGTGGTATTGATCACTGACTATTCATTGCGTGATTTTCAAACATTTTAGCTTGCTTAATCACAAATCTTGTTAAGTCCTCAGAGGTGGCTTGTTTTTGGCTCAACAAAAATAACTTTAATTGAGTTGCCTATGCAAGGAGTAAAACGTACAAGACTAAATCTGATTATTGTGTCTACATTTGAACTACAAAGTGTTCTTTTGATCATAGGTAAGATTCTTCAAACATTTTTTTTTTTAAGTTTTGATAAGTTATATTCAAGAATTGCCCAAATAAAGCACTGTACTGAACAGACAGAAGCAAAGTTCAGTGAAGAGTGAGCTGCGTTTTCTCAGTAAATTCACCACAGCGGTTTGAACTCATTTAAATATACACAAACCACAAACACATACATCAACTCTAAACGTCACAGTAGAATTACAACCAAACCCCATTTTAACTAACTATTAACCATCCTAAGAGTCTGAACCAGCACAAAGCAAAGAGGAACATTTAGTATATAGATAAAAGGTTACTTAAATGTTTATGTACATAGAAGCTGGCATTTCCTTCCTTTTCACACATTACGTATGCCACTAAACAAAACCAAGGTGCGTTATACACCAAATAACATCATTCAGTGTTACTTCCCCTAGCCTTAAAGAATGCAAAAGTTACTTGTCTTTATTGTAAGCTGCATTGTGATTGAAAACAACAGAAAAAAAAGCCTTATGATCCATTGTCTTCCTGTTCAAAACCAGTTTTCTGTGGTTTTCGCCTCTTCATTGTGGTTTTTCACTGTAAAAAAGTTTCACATTTTAGTTTCAGATTGAGAAAGGTATCTCCTCAATGTTTCAAAAGAATCTGGTGAAGCTAATGATGACAAAGAACCGTTCTAATGTTCCTGTTATGTGATTTGGCACAGCATATTGTGTGTGTATGACAGGTTTTAATGGTTATAAAAAATGTTTTGAGTGCAAAAAAAAGTTGTTGTAAAGCCTTAATTATGATTTAAAAAGCCATGCAAACTAATGTAAAGCTAAAGAGCTTGTGAGAACAAGGGATGAGTTAGTAAATGTTAGTAAGCAGGTATAAATATAGTATATCCATTCAACTACTTAGAGCTTATAGCTGTGTAGCTATAATCTGGTGCAGATCATCTTTGTTTTATGAGCATTATGTCTCTGTACATTGTCCCTTCAAATAAAGACTAAACTAAACTAAACTAAACTAAACTAAACTACTTCAATGTTATGTTGAAGGATTTATGAGAGGAAGTTGTCAGATTTAAAACCTAAATTGTGTTTGCTGAGTGAAAACCAGCTACCCCACCTTTTATGGCGTACCATGAGCATGTTTCTAACACTTTTTTGCAGAGGTGGAGTAAGGCAGCTGTATGTCCAAGTCACATATTAGTCTCAAGTCATGACAGTACAAGTCAGTGAGTCGTCAGGATCAAGTAAGTCAAGTCAAATCGTCACAGTGGCTTCAATCATGGCAAGTCATACATTTTTTACACAAGAAAAAAAAACTTGACTTGAATGATTATTAGGACGCATTGTGGCCCTGTAAAATATATTTTTTTTAGCAAAAAAATAAAATAAAATAAAATAAATAAATGTTACATTTTTGATTTCTGCATCACCTTGAACTTGGTACATTTTCTTTATTTGCATTTTTCAGAGCAAATCATATCGAATCAGATCAAGTCATAATCTCAAGTCATGAAGAGTCAAGTCACAAGTCAAGTGTTTTGGGATCTTAAGCCAAGTAAGTCACATGAAAACTGTGACTCAAGTCAAATCAAGTCTCCCACCTCTGATGTTTTTTTTTTTTTTTTACTTTGGTTGAAGCCACATGTGGACATTTTCTTTGACTTTAATGGCTAAGTTCAGGTCTGAAGATTAAAGGTTGTATGGAGAATTTTCAAAAATTGTTGGTTGTCAGTCTTGGTCAAAAATAGTTGGCTAGATTTGTAACAGCCTTGTACTTATGCTAAACAAAAAAAATAATTATAATAATATATGAACCGTGGACATATTTAGGCCAGTAAAACGTCTGTGAACCTGTCAAGCAAACCCTCAGTGTCCCTAAGTAACTCATTGGCCCAGTTTGCAGTGAAGGGCGTGGCCCTGGGAGGAGAAACACATGTGCATCATTTGAAAAACAGCAAACAGCTGTTGGATTTGAAAAATCCTCCATACAACCGTTAAAAAATGGGTACGTTTAGGTCTTGATTAGTTTAGGGGTGGGAGTTGGTTAATATGAGGATTCTGATTTCATTAATATTCATATATAATAACACATCTTTATCCACCATAAGTGTGTATGATAGACAAAGAAAAAGGAGAAATTGGTTGGTATCCATAGGCATTTACATTTGTGTGGTACAGGCTATGTTCACATTTCCATCCTATTTTGACCCACATATGGTCCAACTTTAACCAAATATAGCAAACAACCCAGCGTTCCCGTTGTTTTGTGGACGATGCTGCAGATGGCGCTGTGACTTCAGACTTTAGGCCTTTGGACCACACTGTACACTGTGTGGATTGACTGCTCCATCTCTCTTGGCTCTTCTGATGCCTCTGATATCGTTTCTTCACAGTTCTGAGCCGTTAAAGCTGGCTGTGGTTCCAAAACGCAGTAAATCGTTTGAGTTTTTCCATTTTGTTCTTCTCGGTCTGGGTTTTCATTCATATTTGTGGGTTCTACATTTTCATAAGAGACGTCAGCATCAGCTTGAGTGGAAGATGTGGAGACTCTCTGCTGTGAATGCTGCTCCAGTGGTTGACTCTGTATCACCTGTGGCTGTAATAATAATAATGTTTTAGTCTTTTTATTAAGCTATTCATCATTACTTAAAGGTACTTTATGGAACTTTTCTGGTGAAGGGAATGTCTCACAGTTTAAGACCTTTGCTGATCTCCTTCAATTATTTTTGTCGCTCATAATTACCACAAATATTTTAATCATTCTCTGAAATTGGGACCATTGGTGTCTTAACACAGTGTTCGAAGAAAACATAGATCTAAAACGAAATGTCAAAAATATATGATGAATACATTTTCACACCTTCTTTTGCGTTTCAAAAAGCCAAAACGTAAAATAAACACAACTTCAAATGGGAAAGTTTAAGATTAAGGCTTGGGATAGCTTAAGATTTACCTGTTAAAGTCAAAGAAAATGTTGCCACATGACTTCAACTTAAATTTGTGGTTGTTTTATGTTTTGGCTTTCGTAACTTGTTGATATAAAAAAAAAAAAAAAGTCTTGAAAACTTGCTCATTAGGCGTTTTTGACATTTCGTTGTATAGCTACATTTTTTGTTTTGTTTTTTTCCGAAGACTTGGCTGTGTTTTTGTGATAGACTTTCACACAGCATGTAAAAGTCATTTTTGTTCACTGTTCTACTTAATATACAAACACCTCCAAAAGATTTTAAAGAATTGTAGAATTGTTGTTGTTGATATTTTTTATTTTCAAATTCAATTTAAAAAAATGTTTAAAATTTGATCAAAAATGTGACATTCTGAATCAGTTATGAACATAATGTCGTATCCTGATGTAAACACGTCATGTCTTGTAATAAAATACAACAAAATAAAGAATAGTATTGGAAATGATGCTTACATTTAGTTTTTTCTAGTTTTTGTGTTCAGTCTTCTAAAAAGGAGAATATAAAATCTCGGTTTCCTGTATGACTGTTGGTGTCCACAAATGTGACTTTTCAATGAACATAAATCTTGCAAACACGCACCACCAATGTGATTATGTGAAAATGAGATTAACTCACATATCGCTTTTCCAAAAACAAAAATGCGTATGATAAACACCCCAGACTCTTTTCGTGTTCACTAAAAACTGCATTACGTCTATTCAGCACAGTGTGGAGTTTACACAGTTTATCTGAAATGGCATGATGTTTTGACAGTTCAGCATAAATTGTGACTCCACAACAACAGTCTTCATTTTGTTCTGAGAAATCTTAAACTTGCATTGAAAGGTTGGTGTCTTTGCATTTACAGACTTACAGACACATAAGAGTATTGAAAGTATATAGGCAGAAAAAAAATCTTTCTTGGTTGCTATGGATCCTGTCAGTACATTTCTCATGGATAGAAAAAACTAAAAATATAGCAAGTAGTTTGAAATTTTAGCTTTTATTTGATACTTTATAGTCCCAAATTCAGAGAAAGACCCATTTAGATAGAACATTGTGGAAAACCAGCAGCTACCAGACCCTACCTCAGCAAAGTTGCATAATGTATATTTTAGTATGTTTCTTTAATCTTACCTGTTTTTTATGTCTTGACAGAATGAAGGCCTTCACGCCTAAGCAAATGAATACAAATGCGACAGGAACTGCAATCGATCCAACCAAAATCCAAACAAGAAATCTCAAAGTAGTAGGTGATTCTTCTTTGTTCTTGCTTCTGCTTGAACTGGAGCCTGTGAAGATACAAATTCATAACTTTGTACAATTTAAATAAAGGAGACATACTTTGTAAAATAAGTTTATATTTATTTATATATATATTTAGTTTTTAGCCAGTGTTCTTTTAAGTTGTATTTGGATTGATTGATTGATTGATTGATTGATTGATTGATTGATTCATTCATTCATTCATTCATTCATTTATGTTTGAGTAAATACACTGTACATGTTTTCGAGGTGGGAGGAAGCCGTAGTACCCAGAGAAAACCCACGGTGACACAAGAGAACATCCCATTTACGGTTTTATTATTTCTTGATTCTTTCTATTGCTTTGTTCTTTTAATTTATTTAAAGATTCACTAAGCAACTTTTCTGGTGAAGGGTTTGCCACTTGCTTGTTTCCGTGGAGATGCAGATGGTATTTTTGAGGTTTTTTTTTTATTTCACACACCACGCATAATGTATTTTTGACTACTTTATTTGTTTTAGCATGAAAGAAAAGTAGCAACAACCATCTTTGATTGTAAAACCTGATCAGACCACTACCTCACTGTCTGTATAATTGTTTGGTTCACTTATAAGTACTTACACCATTCTTCTATCTTTTGTGAGTCCATGTTTGAGCTGACGTGATTGTTGCTGGTGCAGCTGATGTCCTCGCTGTCAATGTAGATGGTGATATTGAGCTTAATGAAGTTTTTGTGAGTCCGTTGACAGCCATGTTTGTCACACTGGGTTTGAAGCTGGTGGTTCTGGACAGAACAGTTCACACTGAGGATGCACAGTCCCATAGAGTCATTGACCTGCTTCACACTGACACTCATGGAAGGTTTAGGAACAGCATCTGTCAGAAAAGATACAAGTATGAAATATAAATATGGGATACACTGAAATAATGTCTGTGGACCTATGGATGCTTACTTGTCATGTTGTCATTAACATAAAAAGTAAAGCATAATCAATCAGAAATCTGTAAATAATGATGTTATGTGGAGTAAAATGTGCATGGATTGATCCAAGGAAAGGTTTTCAAAAATTTACCAGAATATTGACCTGTGACCGTTGCCACCAGGCTGTGGCTTCTCACATTCATATGTTCTGGTCTTGTTCTGTCTACTTTTCAACCAATATTTTAGACAGATTGAGTAAAATCATAGAAGAAATAATTGTCACGGCCATATTTGCTCAGATTCTGTTTGCCTATCATCAGCAATATCATAGAAATCATAAAATTCTTCACACTTTCTCAAGGTAAAGAATGTCCTTTATTTTTGCCAAACTGGAAAAAAAATGGCTTAAATGGCACAAAGAATACTTTTATCAAGATATGGGATCCTTTCTTTCAATTTGTAGGGAAGCTGTCTTTCCAGATTACTCCAATTAATATTTCTTAGTTCTTTAATAGATCGGGAGCCGTTTCACAAGCAGCCAAAAGCATTATACTTATTATAAAAGTTATTATATATACAATTTTTAATTGAAATTGTTTTATTCTTATTTGTATCTTTGTTATTTTTATTCATTTTCTCAATTTTCAGTGTATTTATTTGTGTAGTGGCTTTATAGCCTACTGAATATTTTCATTGTCCGACTGCGACTGCTATACATTGCACTTTTTGTTTTTGTTCTGTGATGCTTTGTTGTGTAAAAACCAATAAAATAAATTGATTGAAAAAGTAAGGATTAAGCTCTATTGTGTGTTCTATGAGTGTGAATGATCTCTACATAGAATAAACAGAATGACAAGTTTGAAGAGAATCACACTTACCTTCAACAATAAGTTTGTATTCTTTTTTCTTGTCGGTATTGTTGAGCTCATATGAAAATGTATAGTCACCAGAGTCTTTCTGTGTCAGATTCTTGATACATAATGTAGTATTGGAGCAATGTGTTTTGTTTTCAAAAACCGGATTCATATAATTCTTGTTTGGCTTGCAAATAATTCTTTCCCCATGATTCCATTTGGACTGTTCATATGGTGGCTGTCCTCCAGGCGCCAGACAAATGAATCCTTTTTTATAGCATAACGTGTCTCCACATCTTCTGCTCTTGTCTCTGCACAAATTCAAAAAAGATGCAATACAAAATATATTTAGCTTTGTTTACCACAGTGTTGAACAAATGAAAGTGTGTTACCTAAAGCAGACAGACAGAGCAGACACCATAGTAGAAGCATCATTATGTTTCCAGGGCCGTTGCAAATTGTAAAGGAGCCAAAGTGACAGATGTAGGTGTTTTTGGTGATAACCAAATGGTGCAGATGTTCAGGAAATGTGCAGCTCTATCACATCCTGTGCAGACAAAGAAGAGGTGGATTTCTCTGTGGTTCCCTTCGAAACACAACACAGTCTGCACTTTATTCTCAGAGTTGTTTACACATTTTAGTTTGAAGTACACTTATCTCACTGCTGTCTCTGTTTCTTCCTACAGTGATGAACAATCAAAACGCCACTTTTCCAAAACAATACAATATCTCACAAACAACGATCCAAGCAAGCTTTCTAAAGATCTTCTGTTGAGAAGTATTTTTTTTACTTTTACAAAAAAAGATTTAAAATTAGTGCCATTACTTGCACTTGTAATTGAGTATATTTTTGTCATGTAGCTGTGATGCACAAGCTCCAATACTAGGATTAAATATCTGTCCCGATTCATTACATTTTGCAGATTTGAGTATCGGTCACATGATATCAGTTCAGTCAATATCGTAGTCATGTTTTTAATTTGTTGTAATAGTTTAAAGGAACCGTATGTAAAATTTTGATGTGAGATTTTATAAACATGACCTATATGTGTCCAAAGATACAAGGTCAACATGTCCAAATATGCTTTTATTTTTACTGAAAGTCAATTCTGAGTTATTCTGAATTAAAAAAGTAATGGACATGATGTCCCTTTGTTGATGTTTACATTTATTATCCAATCAGAAAGCAGAATGAGCCTCACATGACTCTCTCAGTTGGGTTGCCAGTTTGGTTTCTTAGAACCTGAAGTTAATTTTGAACCATGAGTCAGGAACATGTTTGAGTTTGAACTGATGTTGCACCATGGCACAGACACAACTGTCTGTGATAGGCTCATGCACTTGTTTCCACACAGTTCTCATTAGGCTCCTCCCACATTGTGTTGAAAAGCAATATTTGGGAACAAACCATGACAAAGAGTCAGGTGTCTGGGAAAGTGACTTTCTGGTTATTACCCATGATTCATAGCAAATCTTGTTCCTGATTGGTCAGTACTCAGTAGCTTCTTCAATGTATGGGCCACTTCACTTTGGCAACCCATGTTCATTTGTGATTGTTATACCTTTCTAAAACCACTAGTTGTGAATCTTACATACGGTTCCTTTAATATTTACTCTCTGCTGTGTCCCAGAGTGTTTCATAATGTTTTGTCATATATACACTTGTTAAGTTGTTACTAGCACAATAAACAACAGTTGCAGAGCACTATGACCTATTTTCTAACTAGTTGACAGAGTTTGGGAAATTAAAAAAGCTATTTTCAGTCCCTACAATGGTATTGGTTGATATTGGATATTCTACGGTGGCCCTGAAGGACAAAACACAAACACAAATTCAAGAACACGCATGTTTTCAAATTTTAGTGCGTGTTTTCGAAATTTGGTGCATGTTTTCAAATTTGAGTGTGTGTGTCAAATTTTGGTGGTGTTTTTGAATTTGTGTTTTGCCCTTCAGGGCCACCGTAGAGTCAGCAGATACTTAGAGCAAAAGTATTAGAATCGGTATTGGAACTGAAAAAGCTGGATCAGTTCTTCCCCATTGCTCAATACAATTAATGCTGATTATTTTACACCACCCTTTTCAAATGATCAAATAAAGATGGAGGCAATGTGTGTGTATTTGAATAATTTGTAAGTATTGCGTGTAGCTTTTCTGTCACGATGCATAGGGAAGTATAGTAGAGAGTTTAGACAGTTTTCAGGTGAACTGATGATTTGATTCATGTATAATGTTGTCTGATGTCAAATGTTTTTATGTTTCTTGTATCTTCACAATGAGCAGTTAACACCTCTCTATAAGATACTTTCCCACACAGAAAAAACTGACACATAGAAGATAAAAGGTCGAACCCACAACCTTCTCGTTTTGTGTCAAGAGCCCAACCCACTCACCTAACAAATAAATCCAGAACAAGACATCATGTTTTTCAATTTATTTCTGATTTCTTTTCTATTTCCAGTGAATAAAGACCAGAAGAATCATATTCAAATAGCTTTGTGTTACTTTGTTAATAAGTAAAAACAGTACATAGGCACTTTGATAATCACCTACATAAAAGGTGTGTCTTTTAAGGCTGACAGCAATGTATTAAATACTAATACTGACCATATCTTACAAAATGTACATACAGAGAAATGAGTATGCGTCAATGCATACAGTAGGCACAATATAAACAAAATTATATCACGTTTCAAAGTGCAGTTATTAAAAAAGTTAGTTTGACTTTTTCATCAAAATAGCTTGTTAAAGTGCTTAGTATTTGTTAACAGTTATGATCAGCTCTATAGTGCAATGTTAGAAGTTGTTACTGAGTATACATAGGTCATTTTGAGTTCTTGTGTTCAAAATAACATTTAAAAAACATTTTGTACATTTGCAGGTAGTTCAGTGTCCACAGGTAGAATCTTGTATTTCATGTCCAATGTTGACATTTTACAGTATTTTCATGTTTGAGCTACGTATATTTGAAATGCACAGGTTTATCAAACGTATACAAACCTTATACAAATGTAGTTCAGTTTCTTCTGTTGAAGCTGCCACATTTTTGCACAATGGAAGATTTTAAAATCTTAAATGTGCAGATCACACATAAGTTCATGATGCAACATTTCTGCTTGTAAACTGAATGTTTTCATCTGCGTTTTTCTAATTTTTGATGGATGTTACTAGGCAGAAAATCATGGTGTTATCTGGCTGGTCTGATTGACTGTAATAAAGTTTTTTTTGTTTAAACCTTAAGGTCTTAAGAGTCCACAGACAAGACAAGTTACTCCTGCAACACTTCCCTGAATGCGCAGCGAGGTAAATCAGGCAGAATGTTTGAGTTTCCCTTTTTTCCACCTGACTAATTTTACCACAAACTTTGACAATCTTATATATAAAATCTCTTTAACGTTTGGGACACTTATTTTATCTTACTTATTATTTTGCTTTTCAGTATACTTTTTGTTTGCTGATGCCTCTTGAGTTATGTTTTGGTCTTATTCTAATAAGTTTTGTCAAGTTTAATCTTAAATTACATCTTAATCTACATTTTGATGTTTGTAGTGTGTAAAAAAAAATAGGTAAAATCACAAAAACATTGAATTAAAGAATTTAAAGAATTAATTACATCGACTTTAAAGGAGACATTTGATGCATTTATTGTTCTGTTATTGACAACGTATTCTTGGTAACCTTTTCCTCAATAATGCAGCATGTTTTAGAATTTAGAATAGGATTGATATTAGAAAGCATGCATTATAGATACCGTCGGAAATGCAACAGATTTGGGGGCGTGGCCTCTTGTGGGAGAAAGTCAACAGCAAAGTCCAGGGTTGGCCTTTGTCTTTTTGCCACCTTTTGCTAAATCTCTATCTTAATGCAACTTTTACAATTGTTAACTTATGCATAATTTTGTTCTAAAATATGTAATCTATCTCGGCTTCTATCGCCACGGTTGTTGGCGCTTTTAAATCTGCAGTCATATACGTTTATCAGCTATTTATGAACATAACTCAATGAACATGTGTCCCATTGACACGAAATAAGAGAGTGAGTGGGAGACATTTGTTTTCATTTTACAAGGTCTGCAATTTGGCGTCCTCACAACCAGATAGCGGCCTGGGCAACCACTTAGTTTGCCTATGTTCAGGGCTTTCCTCCTATGGGAAACTGACGTTATTACCTCTTTTAAGACATTTATCGTTCATTTTTAGCATAACTTATTCGAGTCAGAACGAAGTTTAAAAGAAGGTTGTTGAAGTAAACAGAAAGTTCTGCAGCGGTGAAAATGTGTGTGGTTCTGATGCACTGTTCATGTTATGTTTCCACCACTGAGACCTGTTAGTGGGCATGGCCTCTGATGCTGACTGTATCTATTCTGATACTGATAGCAGCATTTAAAAACAAATCTTGCAGTAAAACGTAAAAACATTTAAACACTGTGGCATGCAGTTTTGACATCAGAAACACTCGAAACAAGTCAATGGAAGATTTAGGCACTTAAAAACTGCTGGGGAGATCTCAAAAATTCTATTATTGACCTAACTATGGGAAACTGAGTTTTTCTGAGGCACATGTGAGGGGACAATGTTAAAAGATGGTTAAAAGCTAATTTGCATAAACAGTGTAATCTATGCCCACCTTTGTTATATATATAGAGTTTGTTCTTAGTGGCATCCCTATGGTATTTATTTACATCAACTTGCTTTTACAGTAAGATTTGAAGATTGGCAGTTGTCTCACGTGAAGTGGTGTTTCTGCCTTCAAGTCCAGTTTTCAAAGTGTATTTCATGTTTCAGTTTAGTTACTTTCCTTGTCTTTACACGTTACTGATTCGAACGCTGAGTGGGCTGCTGTCCCGAACACGCCCTCGACCCTTGCTTTTCTCCTCTCCGCGATACTTCTCCTCCAAGCGCATTTTCTCTGGATCTGCTCCTCCATCTTTGCTGCCTCTGGATTGGGATTTGGGACTGGGCGGGAGAGCTTGTTTGAAAAATGGTGGAGGGGTTTTCGTTTTGTCTACTTTGTCGAAGAAGGCGAAATTTGCCAGGTATTTTCCAGAGGGGGACAGGGAGACGACAGGGGGAACTCGTAGCCCCAAAGGATCTCGTCTGGAAGGTAAGACGTCCGCACTTGGCAGGTGGCAGAGGTGGGCTCGATGGTGGCGTTCAAAATCACTAGCAACTCGAAGTCTGCGAGTTCAGGGTCGGTCCAACCACCGCCTGGAAAAAGAGAATTTACTTAGAGGTGTTGTAAGATCAGAAAACTTACACGAAACAGCATTATTATCATGCAAAAAGCAGAAAGCTGGAATCCAATCCAAATTCTGACCAATACCGTACATAACTTTAACTTTAACTTTAACTTTAACTTTATTGTCCACCGAAGTGGAAATTTGTCTTTGGTTCACCATCACATACACAGACAGTCAACAATTCATCATTAAATACAATTCATACATCTTAAAAGAAAAGAAGTGTGCTGCACATACACCATTCCATCAGTGTCTATTTAACAAGCTGACAGCATTTGGCACAAATGAACCTTTGAACACCTTTTTTGTTGCCAGAGGCATTCTATATCTGCGCCCCTGACGGCATCACTACTTTTGTTCCCTAGAAAGAAAATTTACCGAATGTGGTAAGTGAATGATTGCAAATGGAGGAGCTGTGAGCAGAGGCAACTACCTGTGTGATGTATAACATTTATATTTTTTTCTATGGTAGATTTTGTTCACTGGTAACACCAGAACTAGCATCTTCAAAGATTAAAAAAGTCCATTTCAATTCAAGAAAAGTTATATCAAGTTAGTATTCTTATTCCCCACTTTAGCAAGGACCAACACCATAACAAAGGAATGCTATGACGATATTAATGGATGACGAATGTATAGATGGAATTACGGCAGAATTGAAAAACTCGCCGATTCAGGACCCCCCACTTGTAGATGGAGATGCCTTCAGGAGGAGAAAAAATTAGATATGGGGTGAGAGAGATATGGGGAGCATTGAGACAAGACATCTTGTTAGTAAAGGATGGCAGGCAAGCGGGATAGGGTTTGCTGGTGAGAAGGTTGGTGTGGCCCTGCTCCTGGAGTTAATCATAGATAGATAGATAGATAGATAGATAGATAGATAGATAGATAGATAGATAGACTTTATTGATCCCGAAGGAAATTCAGTTTTTCAGCTGCTCATTCACAACAGACACATTCATTGAAACAGACACAAAAAAATTGCAATATAGATAAAACCCCAACAATAAATAAGTAAAAATATAAATAGAATAAATATATCAGTGATTTGTTAGCGACTTCCTATCAATAGCACAAATAAATAAAAACTGCTTACAGGGATGCATTATATTAACCTCCAATCTAGAAGAAAGGTGATCCTAATGCCAATTTTACCATGCACATTTTACCATGATTTTTTGAGCAATAACAATATCTACATATGCACTGTTTTAAATATTAAACAGATAAGTGCCATACTTAGAACATTACATAAATAAGAGCTTCTCCAAGACAAGCATTCAGAAAAGATGACAAAGGATGACCAATATGACCAAAATGTTTTTTCCTGCCTTTCTCCTCCAGTTGGGACAACAACCCTTTCCATTGACTAAACTACATCACACTCAAAAAAACAGCCTGGAGCAGAATGTCAGCATATGAGAGCTAGTCTTTGACCTGTCCAACATGTGGACTGTCCCTCGGCTCATGTCACATACAGAGGACACACAGGAGACATGCTTCACTCAAACAAACCCACACCTGCATCAACAGTCCATCATTCAGACCCTCATCTGTCCAAACAGCCTGAGTCTATCCCAGAGCTGCTACCTCCGCTAAGCTGAGGCAAAACACTGTTTCGCAACCAGTAATATACATCCTATACTGTAGGCCTTCAGCGATTGTTGCCAACTTATGACTCACACAGACACTTCAAATGTGAAGTTTGTGGTGGTTTTGATGGGTATTTTATGTAGCTAGATTTCCCAACGCTCACAAAAGCACAATGCATTTCTTTCCGTTTGTTTTCGCAAATTAGCACTTGGATTGATAAATGAGGATCTATGTGTATATACAGTGTATGGGCAAAGAAATATTAGCATTAATATTATTTTGTAATTTCCTGATTTAGTTTTACAGTTACATAAATACATTTTACAGTAAACATGGCATCGTCCTCATTCCGTCCCTTCAATATTGTTATATTATAATATAAGTTATTGTCACTGTAAACACGTTAGTTTCTAATAGATTGATTACCTTTATTTTGAAGAAGACAAAAAGAAAAATGAAAATAACTGCAAGACTTACTTATAATAATTACACCTTTAGATACCTCTAAAACATGAAGGTTTAATTAATCACAAACAAATTAGGCATTAAAGAATGAAATTGTTTATTAATTTAGCAGGCTAAATAAATTTTTAATCTTTAATTCTCACTCTAACTACCTAACTAAATAGTTACTAAGCTTTAATCAACTTTTTCATGTGTGATTACCAGTAAGTAAGTCTTTGTTCATGACATGTTAAGAGTAGTTTAGGTATAGCAATTACAAAGTGGTACCTTTAGGAACTTTTTTCAGGCACTTTTTTTAGTTCCAGTCCCCATTTTGGGTTGTTCACAACTATGGACTGGGGTAACACTTCATGAACTTTTTTAGCTTCTGCTCAGGGCCATGTACTTTCCATCAAACCAGGAACCTTTTAGTGACAGAAGCACATTTACAACACTGACTTTGTTGGAAACATCTTTTATACATTCTCACATTTAGATAAACATTCCTTATCTTTAAGAAAAAACTCCCAATATAGATTTATTTAAGTTGTAAATAGTAGCCCAACTCTTACTAGGAAGTATAGTAAATAATTTAGTTTTATTGTTAATTTCAGTGATGTTTTTAGGTTTTATAGATCATAGTTTTTTTTGGAATCGAAAAAGACAACTTTTGTTTTCCTAACACCACTTAATGGCTGATTTAAATGTTCCAGACATCACAGATGCTAATGCTAAAGCCAGTTAGAACCACTTTCAGCAAGTTCCTCTGACTAAACAGGGACTGGAGGATTGTTGGGACTTGGTACTTTCATGTGGGAAAACGCCTTATATAACAACATTAAGCTACCAGTAATTGTCTTTGTAAACATCAAGACTTCTCCTTACTTCAGCATGAAACTAACTTGTTTAACATTTTCTCTATACTGTACATGACGCCATCCTTTTCATAACCAACCACCAAAGTCTAGACGCTCCATTGGCTTTAGACTTTCATTTCAAAGATTGCTCTCTGTAGGCATCTTCTCTTGTCTCTGTTCATTGACTTTACACTACACAACCTATGTTCAGTTCAGTTCATCAATAGGAAGTTCACATTGTTGCAAGCCGGTGCATTCGAGTGGTTCAATGCAAAGAACCTGGTGTTCTGTAGAAATGAAAGAGGAAGGACAGTGTTTCAAAGAAGATGCTTTTCGTCCTGCTGTGCTCAAGTGTATGATGTCATGGACAGTTTGCAGTCAGCCATGTTGGATCTACATTAAAGATTTACAGAATGCATTGTCTATTTAGTGTCAAGTCAGGAAGTAAAAGTGAATAGGACCACACATGAGTAGTTATCTAATGTAAAAAGCCTTTCATGTGGAGATTATTTTTTTGTTTATGTCTGTTTTGTGCCTCTTTTTATTTTGAGGAAGTACAAATTTTAACGCTTATTTTTTTCTATGATCTTGTCCAGATTGAAATATGCAAGTATGATTTTCATGCGTTTTCTGGTAGCTGTGTTTTCTGTTGTAAAAGGATCTGCCAAGTGTCCTGACTGTGCTGCATTGTGTGATAATGAGGACTCTCTGCTTTCTCTCTCTCTCTCTCTTCTCTTCTGTCCGTTACATTCCTCCCTCTGCTGCTCTAGTGTCCAGTCCACACAGCTACAGACAGTCTTCGAGCACATGACTGGAAACGCCAACACCTACCTACAGATAGTCCATACTCAAATATTCAACTTCTAAGCATCAAATATGTCTACTGAGTCCAGGAGAATGATTAAAAGTAGCATGATCTTAATGGCTGCAAATTGTATAAATATAACATGTTAAAATGGCTTATAGATTCAAATATTTGTCGTAAAATGAATGGTGTGACTAAGAATGGTGCAGTATCATATTTAGTGTTAGAAGATACATCACATATTTGTAGTTACTTGTAGTTATTAATACCATGATCAAGCTGCAAAATCTTTCATTTACTTTCATTTACAATGTCTAACTTTTTTATGAGGCTAACCTAACAAAATTAAGCTTAAATGATACAGTAAAATTGACATAAAATGCATTATTTATTTAGTTATTTAATAGGAACAATATTTATAGCAAATGATAATTTTCAACTGCCATCTCTGGTGACTCAAACAGTTTATGCAAATTACCTTTATGATGGCTTTTATGCAATTACATAATTTTAATTCTAAAGTTGTTGCAATTTATATTTTATAGTTTCAATTCAAATACAGTAATCTTCTGACTACATACGTATTTAGAGAAAATATTTACAAGTTTACTTTTAAAGTAAACTTGATGCTGATTATTTATATTTTTAATAATGTTGTTTTGTTTTGTTTTGTAATTTTGATGATTTTTTTCCTGCCTTGTAAAGCACTTTGAATTGCTTCGTGTATGAATTGTGCTATATAAATAAATTTGCCGTAACCTTTTCTGGTTAAGGCAATCCAAGGCAAGGATTGGTTTATTGCAGGCCTAGTCAACTTAAGGCCTGGAAGCCAAATCGGCCCTCCAAAGATCTGATCTGGCCTCCACATACAGTATTTCAAGTTGCTGTATTTTCTCTCTTTTGGGTTAGTTTTGGGCTACTCCCTTAGACCTGACTTAATTCTTTTTTATTCTTGGTGCAATTCCTGAACTGACCCTGGCTTTTTTCTCTTTCAGAACTGGCTTGTACTGACTTAGTCCTTGTTTAATTCTGGTTTGGAAATTCTGTAGAGAGATATATTTAATAGATATTTTATATAAACCCAAATTTTGTTAAAACAGCTGACATGTTAGCACTGTGGCCCTCCACAAAATCTGGCCCTCAAGAGGATCAAGTTGAATAGCCCTGCCTTTGTATACGTATATGGCTGTCATAAAAATGTATACTACATTAACACCCTGTAACAGATTTATTTATTACTACATTAGTGTGATACCAGCCTCACGCGGCACCAGATATGTAGTGGTTTGTTTTAATATAATAAGCTAAAAATCGGCTAATTGTGGCATGGCGCACTAATTGCTAATTATTAGTTATTATATTGGGTAGGTGATTAATAAAGTTAATCAATTTGGGGCACCAGAGTTAACATTTTAAAGTCTAACTCAAAATTTTTAATAAAACCTACCCTCCTCGTCAAGTCTCTCTAAAGGCGCGCTCTCTCATTACAGTGACAAAGCCCTAATTATAAAATCAAGTAACCAGTAACATTTTGTGTGGTTTAATAAACAAAAACAAACATAAACATTCATCACTCATTTCCAAACAGTTACAGTAAACACTAGTTTCAATGGTAAGATCTGATTTGGTTTAAATTAGGAGTAACAAGACTTTCCTAACTACCCTTGAGCCACTCTGTTCAGCCACCATTTTTGGTCTTACGCGTCCCATTTGAGGCCGGAGATGTGTTGCTCCTTGGTGTTCCTCGAAGTTGGAGCCTTTCTCTCGTTTGGGCCATGATCCAAGGTGCAGCTACTGTTGTTCGGTGGTTTTAGCAGTAGTTGGAGAGTTCTCTTTGTAGCATGTTGGTGCTGGTTGGAGAACAGTCTACAACCCTTATACTTAGACCATCTGAATATTTCCACAACTAAACTATTATTTATTCTGTAAACTTAAATAAACATGAAGCTTCAATTCTATTTCATGTGTTATCAAATTGTGTTGCTTTTACACAGACACAGATTGTGTGTGTTTTTTCATAATAAAACTGTGACTTCTCAGAAATGCCAGTATAGTCTTTGTACCTTTAGCGGCCCAGGCGCGTAGCGGGCTGTTGTGGTCGATCACATGGTAGAAGGTGAGGGGGATGATGAGGAAGGGACTGTCGCTGGAGGTGTCCACGCTGAAGGGCACGTTCCTCTGGTCTAAACGCACCGTCTCGCCCTCTTTGGTCAGAGAGGTCCGCAGCAGCTTACCTGTTACCTGGAGATACATGAGCAGTGAATACTACTGTGGTATTGCAATAGGTAACAATTGTGTGCTCATCTACGAAATCAAAACATATTTTGGTTGTAGAATATCAATAAGGAATTAAGCTTGAGCTCCATCTACAGGCAGCAGAGAGAATCATCATGGGAAAATAAATAATAACTAGCTTGACATGCTAATGCAGGCAGTTTTATGAACATCATTTAACAAAACAACTCTATGGTCCTGATTATAAACCTGGTGCTAAATTGTGGGTATTTGTGAGATTTTTGCACTCAGTTTACTATTGGCAGTCAAAACAAACATGCACCACCTCAATTTTTTATATTTATTGTCTACATAAGACAAAAATACCAGCTGTGTCAAGTTTTTGCTCACCTTAACCTATTTTACACATGAGCAAGTGCTTGATAAATGTGTTCTAGCTAAAATAAAAATCCATTTTGCATAATATACTTTAGTTTAATCTTTTTTACCTGGCACCCCAGCAGTAGACTTTTGCGCATATTGGCCACTCTGATCATGAGACACGGCTGGCCTTCATGACTGGACACAACCGCGTGTTGGCTGAATTTCACTGTCTCTCCACGTTTCTTTGGACGAGCAACCTAAAGAACAACAACAAAACAGAAAAACACTTTGTCATAATTGGTTAGCACCTCATTCTTGGAAGGCTGGACTGATAACATATAGGCACCAATCATTGACAGCAGGTATTGACTTGTAGAACAACAGAAGTTACATATGAAGATGTTTATTGCAGTGACTTTACATAAACGGAATCAGACTGTAAATGCAAGAAAAGTAGTAAAGATAAGATTTGTTGAATAACATTAAAGGGTTAGTCAGAAAAAAGAAGATAGCAATGACGTCTTAAAAAGCAGTAAAAACCATTGCAGGTCAATGGCCATAGGACAGAAAATCTGTAACCTATTACCTAGATACATTTAAGAATTCTGAAAACCTAACCTAAGCCAGATGTGTGAACAAATTAAGCCCAAAACACATTTTAGGCTACATATTTACTATTATTACATTTAAAAAATGCACATATTAGACCAATTCTACACGGCATGCATTTTGTCAAAATGAGTTTCACACCCCTGATCTATGACATCACACACTGTGGGAATTCAAAACTGTGTTTTCTGAGGGGAATGAATAGTGATTCGCAGTTTTTGATGAGGAAGCAATGTTAGATCTCAAAAAGTGAATTATCATAAATGAAAAAATATCATTCAATGGGCACATTTACTGTTCCCTAATGTTATTTGTATTGAAGGTTTTGCATACTACACGCATTATGGCAAAATGACTGTCTTATAGGATATGTATAAGTTTTACAATTCAAATATCAAGCTTTCCAATTTTACCTTTGCGAGGAAGGTGCCGGTGACAAAAATCTCCATGATGGTGGTCAGAACAAGTTGGAAGATGAGCAGGACAATAGCGGCAGGACACTCCTCTGTGATGCACCTGAAGCCGTAGCCGATGGTGGTCTGTGACTCCAGAGAGAACAGGAAAGCCCCGGTCAGGGTCTTCACCTCCATCACGCACGGGGTGTGGTTAGACGGAGGGTCAAACTCTGCAGAAATAAGCCAAAAATCTATATTACTTATACAGATTTATATTTTAGGTTTTTTAACTGTGATAATGTCTTACCCAGTAGATCTCCGTGGACAAATGCTATGAGATACCACAGGATCCCAAACACAAACCACGTCCCGGCAAAAGTAGCTGCGAACAGGAAGAACTTGTATCTCCACTGCATGTCCAAAAAGGTGGTCCACAAGTCTCGGAGGTAGAGCGCCCCCCAGCCGCTCACATGCTCAATGCAAACATTACTTCGGCCATCTTTGGACAGAACCCTGCGTCTCCTCCTCAGCGCGTTTACCCCGGCCGTCCCGTTAGTCCCGTTGGCTCCCGTGTTGACCCCTGTCCCAGATCCCAGCAGGGGTTTGGTGATGTCTGTTTGGGTGTGGGAGTGGCACACCTTTTGGGGGGAGGAGCCTTCAGAGGATGGGGGTGTGGCTGTAGTCATGGCTGGAGCTGTGATTGGCTGAAGGAAAAAAAAGAAGAAAAGTAAGACAATATAGAACAAGAAATAACTTTTCTTTTATGTACAGATTAGTTAACATGTCTAAAATTGAACATGATCATGCAAATGTGTAAATATGTTGTGATGGTTCTACATTTTTGTAAACCCAGATCTGTTTATAGCAAGAGTTTGCATAAAGTATTGTTGAACAGGAAACACTGTGTACAAAAACATGCAATTCTAGTCCCATAAATGAGCATGTTTCAAACTGTAACATTTGTTAAAAGGAAGATTGAAAAAAGTGACCGAACAGGGCCATATTTTAAAGCCTCTTTTTTCTTCCTGTCCAGGACGCTCCACTGAACCTTTTCTACTCAGGCAGCTGCAGCCCATCAAAATAAAAGCCTCTATTCAGCATCAGGGCACAGCTGCTCTTTCACATTAAAACCCTGATAGTTCTGGTTTGTTCATGCGCCAAAGTCTCGAGACATCCTCAGAATGAAAATGAGGAGACACCACTGGGCATTACTTAACTTCAACACAGAAAAGAACTGTGTACATAATATTGTTCTTTAGATAATTCTGCTGGTACATTTTTAAATTGACAGCAGCTCATACTAGAACAAAATAAAACTTGGCAAATATAATGCATTCATGCTTTATGCTATAATTTAGTAATTTATCTTCTTACTTTTCCATTGTAATTTGTAAACCTGCTGTTGTACTGTTGGTTGTTTTTGCATTTGTACAATATGTCTGTATGTGAGGCTATTTAATATGTCAAAATGGTTGAATATAATAGATAAGAAGAGAATAGAATAGAATAAGAAGTGTGCTTTGTGGCGATGTTTTTGATCGAGCAGTGTTTTACTAACTAACTGGTCGAATAAATCCCAGTATTTAACAGATTGTCTATGGCCGAGGTAGGGCAGGCGCACTAATCATAACTGTGTCTTCTCACTTGGCACATAGTGTCAGTTGAGTACTTGTTTTCATAGTTATGTCCACAATAGAACAGCCTTTTCTATAGACTGGACATTCACATGTTTGAATGAGCAGTCTGCCCCTCTGACCCCAGTGCCATGTACACTAATTGTCACAGCGCTGCTCATAATGTGGACAGCCTATAATAGCTGTCTCTACATCTCTCTGGCTCTTCTCAAAGCATCCTTTGTCCCAAACTGCCTCTGCTTTTCCGGCGCAAGTGCAACAAACCCAAAAAAAACAGCAGTCCAAGAAGCTGATAGACGCTGTGTTTCCTTTTTTTTCAGACCCTTCAGTGCACAGATGAATAATAGACATCAGTGTCTGGGAGGTTTCTACGAATACTAGACTGCGGAGGATCGAGGAGAAGGGGGCGGGGTCAAAGGTGATGGTCATGCATGTGATTGGTCAGATTGGTCTCCGGTTGAACTTTGAACTTGTTGCCTACACATACAGTAATGATAGACCTTTTCATACTTCGCTAATGTACTGTTTGTTCTCAACAGTTTGCATATATAGATGAAGGTTTTAAGTTTGGAGCTTCATTCAGACCACTGAAAGAGTAGGTCCATAGTTTGGCAAACCAAAATCATTGCACTAAAGCAATTGAAACATGGTCGTTCAACTCATTTTAACAATAGGCCACATTGGCACTGTGATTGTCCTTGAAGGGCCGGTTGTAACTAAAATTAACATTGCTTTATCTTTGACACACAAAGAGCCTGATTTATCAAGCATTATGCTCATGTGCAAAAACAGGTTAGGGGAAGCAAAACCTAGGTAGAGATGACATTTTTTTTTAGCTTTAGGTGGTTTATATCTGTTGCATTTAGTATGTTGTATGTGCATCTTGTGTAAAATGCTCATAAATAACATATGATTTTTTTCATTTTTGCACCCACAATTTAGCACCTGGCTTGATAAATTAGGCCCTAAATGTACAAATAATAGTCTCTGTATTTGATTATTATATAATTATTGAAGTGACAATTACCAAATATACATCCACACTATACTGAAAAATCACTTAATCTAATGAAATGATTTGTCTAAAACTTAAAGAGTAAGACAACCAGATTACTCAACAACAAATATAAGATTTATTCTTATATTATTCTTGATGCCAGAGACTCATTTATAGTATTAGAATTTTTGTAGATATGATGGGACAACTTGAAACGTGAATTGTGTGTATAATTACTAAAGTGCACATTTCTATACACATTGAGGGCCTTCATTTATGCAAGTATATATGCTAAAATGACAAGGTAGGGTTCCTCACTATAAAATCTCCATCCTGAGGAAACTAATTCAATACCTTTTGAATATGATGCATATCATTACCCAGAACATGTCTTTTCGTGCAGTTTTGACATACTTAGGGGTACATTTCTAGTTCACTCAATATTTAAAATAGCAGGTTGTCTGGACACAAAAGTTGTCAGTTGATATAAGAATGCACAATAGTATGATATTATGTGTGAATATATTGTGTTTAATTTTGTTGATGCTTGATAAAATGTCTCTGTTTGTGGATAAATGTCTTGCACAAATGTTTGGACAGCCAGAGCCAAGTTTAGGTGTATCTCTTCTCCAGTGTCCAGTGTCCCTGTGCTTCCCTGTCCCCTGTGCACAAGAATCCTTTGTGTCCCGCAACATGAAAGGGACAAAAGACACCATTGAATAATACAAACTGGGCGAGCGAGACAGTGTGAGACAGACAGAGAGAGAGAGAGAGAGAGAGATGGTTACATTAGTTTGAGTTTGTTTGACTCTGTGAAGGGCCATAAAAAGGGAAATCAACACTGCAAAATTAAAATATATATAAGTTAAACTGACAAAAGATCATAATAAATAAGAAAGATAATTTGCTCTCAACTGTACTTACAAAATTTCTATTAGCTTTAAGCCTACTTTTACTAGTTAGGCAAGCTTCTGTCTGATAATTATGTATAAAACATTTACTTATCTTCCTCAAAGTTTTGCTTTGATTGATTTATGCTTGAATAATCCTGTTATTCTTTGGTCAAAGCTTGAGAGAACATTTCTTTTTCTACATTCCCCAGTGCTCTCTACTTAGTAATAAGTAGTAGCAAAAGTAAAGAGACTAGTAAAGACTTTGGGGTATACAACTGGGGATCAAACATGTCAATTTTACAAATATAATTTTACCTTCTAAATCAAAATATACTGGTGAAATGCCAGTATATGCCTTTTCACATTGTAGGATTGTTTTTCAGTTCCAGTCCTCATTTAAGGTATGTTCACACAGAACAGAAACTGTGGACTGGAACTACAATATAGGGACTTTTTAGCTCCTGATCTGAGGCAGGTATTTTCCAGTCGGACCAGAAACTTTTTGATGACACTAGCTTATTCACTAACTTTGTTTGGAAAAATGTTTTATACGCTCTTAAACTAAATTTTCTCTGTTCTAAATTAATATCTAATTAGCTGCATTACCCAAAACATAATTTTAAAAGTGTACTTTTAATTATTTTAATTAGGAACAAGTCTGAATAACTGTGTTTCATTGTTAATTTCCTTTGTACATCTGTTTTTGTCAAATAAAAAAAAAGTTTAACTTTTGTTTTCCTACCACCACTTAACGACTTGTTTAAATGTTCCACACTAAACGGAAAATGTTAATAAGAAACTATGCACAAATAGGGACAGGGTAGTTACTCTGACTAAACAGGGGTTGGAGGAATGCTAGGAGTTAGTTCTTGGTACTTTCATGTACAAAAACAGCTTATGAAGAAGCCAGGCTGCTCAATTCTACTGTTTTGAACAGGAGCTCAGTGATTTTAGATCAGTATTTAAAGAAAATTTATAATGTGTCTTTTTCACAAACTAAACTAGTCAACATCTGCAAAAAAAAACAACAACAAAAACTAGAACTACAAGCCAATAATGCTTTTTTACAGTGCGCACACAGCATAATCGGATTGGACTAGAAGACTGAGCGAGCTTTAGGCATCAGGTGACGCATTTAACGCTCTGAAGGTGGAAGCGACTGTAAAGGAGTGACAAAGAAGCATCATTAGTATTCCTGCTGGACACGGTTATCCCAGCGCAGTGAAAGAAGCCCATAGAGCCGAGCATGAATGGACCGACCACTGTCCACCACTGCAGCCGCTGGTCCACACTGTCCAAACATCAACAGAGCCAAGGAGACAGCTGCTCAGACAAAAACACACCAGAATACTACCCACGAGTCAGTTCAAACGTGAATAGAGGCAGTTTGCTGTTGTTTGGGTTGTTTCAAGTTATGTACAACTTTTTTTTGCTATCTATCTTAAATGTTTTCCTGTTAATTTGCTAATCGTCATGTGTATTAATCTAAGCATCTGTTTCTTATTTTACTTTTTATTTTGAAATTGGAAAAAAACTGTGATTAAACCCAACAAGAGATAACAGAACTATAAGAGAAACAAAGGCAGATTCGATGTAAACACACAGCCATTTCAATTACTTACGATGACGTGTTTGAGAATTTTCATTCACATTTAAGTTGTTATTTATATCTGCTAAGTTAAATTCTTTTTCTCCATCTTTTATGGCCATAGGAATGTTATTTTTCTGCCTGTAAACTTCCACAAATCTAACACAAGTGACTACAATACATCTTGAAATATGTACTGTATGTTCTTACTGTGAGTTGGCACGTCTTTCCACAGATCTGACTTGTAACTTGGCTTGGTGGTGTCACCTGCTTTTCTTCATTTAAACCAGGGGTCTGCATGCAACCTTGACAACAAAAGAGCCACACTGGCCTAATTCAAAACTAATTAATGTTGGAAAAAGCCATAGCTGTTTTACTGTAATAATACAATAATAAATATCTTAGACACTTGAACAAAAGGGTGAATAATCTGCACATTTTGTACTCTTCTTGTCGATTTTCTTCGTATTATATTGATATAAATAAAATGTGATTTTAGTAGCTTTCAATATATATATTTTAAAAGTCGTGAACACAATTTTTGAATGATGCCTAGTACAAGGTTTTGTTAATGGGGCCCCCAGAACCTGCGTTTTATTCTCTATTCAGGCTTCAGTGCTCAAATGTTATATTTTATCAAGCTTGAATAAAGACCTTACTGTGCATTGAGTTACAGTACGCATACAAATAAATCATCTGAAATACATTCATGTTTTATTTAATTTTCTACCGCTTGTTCGTCATTAGGGGTTGCGGGTGACTGGAGCCTATCCCAGAGACTTTGGGCCTTAGGCGGGGAACACCCTGGACAGTGGCCAACTTGTCGCAAGATTACAGACAGACATTCACTCTCTCATTCACTAACTAGGGGAAATTTACAGTGATGCCCAATGAACCTAAACATGCATGTTTTTGGAGGTGGGAGGAAACCGGAGTACCCAGAGAAAGCCCACGGTGACACGGGGAGAACAAGCAAACTCCACCCAGAGAGATAGTGAGATGTTGATATGGTCTAACCCGAAAGTCGAACTCACAATCCCAGGATAAAAAAAGCATCTAAAATACATATACTATGTGTACCACATAGTATTGTTTCTCTAATGTTTTTGTAATTTCTTATTCTCAAATCAGCTGATAAGACACACTGGAGTCCCTCGAAAGCCGCATGTGGCCCTCGAGCCGCAGGTTGCAGACCCCTGATGTAAACATATAAGCCTAATGCCATATTACTGAACATTACAGACAAAACAAAATCATGTTCAAAGCAGATAGTGAGCCCAACAACAAAAGAAAAGAATAAATGATCTCCAGTGTACTCAAACTACTGTCCACTCACTACTTCCTTGTTGGTCATTCAGGGAGACGGAGGACACCAACCTACATTAAACTTTAGCTTGGGTTCGTTCAGGTTGAAGATTTAGAGAGAGCTGTTTCAATTCAAGTCGACATTGAGTCAGTGGCAGTAAATCTGAGCAGCTTGACTCTGTTGTGATGCTGAACTTAATGGCCAAATGTTTCCGAGCCAAGTCGAGCTGTTGACTGGGAAACCAAGAAAAACACCTGCTCTCGCTCGCCTGGGTTTTCATTCACAACTCCAGTCAACTCTATGCTCCTGCTGCTGCTGCTAAAACACAAACATAGTAAAGATATTGTGATGCTGTTTTACTTTAAATATGAGTAATTTTTCTGTCTTTAATAGCTATTTGTACGTTTGTTTGATCTGATCATTTGAAGTATCTTAAGTACTGCATATGTTTTTCATTGTGATATTTATGAATGAAAAATGTATTCAGTCTTTAAAGGAAAACACTTGGCTTAATTCTGATTCTGACCTAGACCAAGATTAGTTCTGAACAAGTCTTGTTAACAGCCTTACTTTAGCATTGTTTTTTTAATTAGATCATGTAATGTGACTTTTAAGTTAGGAACAGACTCATCATTTAATTTAATTAATAGTAATGATCCAGAAGGGAACATTCGCAATTGGACATGTCACTTGTTTTTGGTACAATTTGACATAAAATGACATAGAATGATTATGTATAGTATTTTGCTATGATGTATTGCCTTATACCTGGAAATAATTGGGATTAAGTAACTTTTCTGGACAATTTGGTGGTTTAAGGCTGATTCTTTGTTGCAGATTAAACAAATCATTATTGTTTTCTTTGTTTTCACGATAGACGATATAGATTTGTTGTCCCATCTCTAATTATAAAATCTGACAATATGTTTGGAGAAGCTGTTGATTTTTTGCAGCAGTAATGACAAAACAAAAGCCACACACTGCACCTGTTACTCAGCAGAACTCAACAAATTTCATTCATTCGTTTTGGTAAAGATTTGGACTAGTATTTATTTAATACGGAATATAACTTTACTGTGAAAGGAGAGTCTTGACATAGAAGAATTTTGACATGTACATTATGTAGTATTTGTAGGTTATGTTATTTTCTTCATTTGTATCTCTCATCTCCTTTTATGCTTCATTTCATTTATTTGCAAAAGATGCCAAATGTATAAACCTACTTCACAGTGCAATTACTCATTATAAACAAGAAGAAAACACACTCTTCAGATTTTGTGCCATTGTAGGACAATAATAAGTATAATTTTACATGACAAGACATTTGTAAAGTAATTGTTAATAAATACGGACTTGGCTACAGTAAATCTACTGAATCATGTAAAATTCACACAATAGGCCTTTATATTTACTGTTTTTGCTTGTTTACCAATGTCTTCTTGCTTAAAAGTGACGAAAAATACACATTTCTGTTCTAAAACTAAATAGAATCGTACCTTTTTTGAAGATGTTTCAAACTACAGCTTTGTAAACTTGTTGATTGGCTCCGATGTCACTGCCACATGTGTCAACAACAAATCTTCAGAAATCAAAAATCTTCAAAGCCGGTTTCTTCACGTCTTCATTTTCCCTTCGCATTTTGTTTCAGGATCGCAATCTTCCCATTACAGTCAATTTGAATCTGACCCTTCCTTTCTGGGGTGACCGCCTGGCACTGACCGATCTAGCTGCCTCTCTGCATCATTATGTAATAGCTCGATATCAAACTTCAGTCTTCTTGTCCGGCTCGTAATGTCGCTCTCCAAGTCCACTAAGGGTCTACTTATGTCGTCCACTCCTCCAGGACCCCCTGCGTGCCTTCCTATGCAAAAAAAGAGAAAAACCTATTCAAACAACTGCTGTTTCTACACATTTTTAATTCATTAATTCAACTCCCCACCCCGGTTCTCCTCCTACCCGCCCTTCTCTGTCACTGTAGGCTATAAAAGGGCCTCTTTGTTGCCCAGTCCTCCTCTGCTGTTTTGGCCTTTGTCAACTTTCTCGTGTCGGAGTTTGATGGTTTATAAGATACAAGAGTGGAAGTTGTTTTGCAGCCACGGAGGTATTTACAAATCAAAGTGAGAGCCAGGACAGGCGCTGGCTCTGTGCGCTTTGGGCCGTAGGGGGGTCGCAGAGTGGACGCGCGGGGCAGTGAATGGGTGATGTCGGGGCAGCTGTGTGAAGAGATGCCAGGAGCTGCACAGGCGACCTGGAGAGAGAGAGAGGAGATGGAGTGAGAGGGAAGAAGAAATGAATGCTTTTAACAACTACAACTTGGGTTCAAAGATTTATCAATTTGCAAAGTAATGTCTAAGAACTCTGCCTTTAAAGAGACTTATTGTGTATTTTCTGTCATTAGTAATAAACTAGGACACATGTAGATTAGTTATTTACATTTTGTTCATTGTAAAACACAAAATTGATCTAAAAGTGCTTTGTAAATTGTACAAACTGTAGTACAATACAAATGCCTTGCCCTAGAAATAAACAGGTTCATTGACTCTTCGTTCAAAACTGCACAACCGTGAAGCCCCGCCTCTTCTTTGCAAAACTGTAACAAGCCGCAGATTTTCATTTACTAATTTTTGTTGGTATGTGGCTGCATGACAATTTTAAAACTTCCATGGTTTACTCGAAAACTGAATTTTTGCAAATAAATGAAGACAAGTGGGCGCGGATAGGTGGTAGGTGAAAACATTGGTTTCCTGAACACTTAAGCTTCAACTGCAGGATAATACAAGATTATTCAAACATTCTTGAATCAATCTAAATACAACTGTGAGGACACTAATGATTAGAGAGCACTCTTGCAACATGGTAAAGATGCAGAAAAATTTATTTTTGTAATAAGTCCCCTATAATTAGCTGTATTATGTGTGTCTACTGTTGAAGTATGTCTGGGTAGCAGTAGTGGTGTTTAGGTCAGTGGTTCCCAAAGTGGAGTCAGGAAACAAAATCTGATATATTTTTACTCTTATGACTCTGTATTTAAATAACTATGTATTTACAGTAAAAACAGTCTGTATCTATGTATGTAGTGAATTTCCATCAAATAACACAACAACACACTAAACGTACTAAAATAAAATAAATAAAAAAATATTCTTCAAGCAACTATTTCATTTTGTTGTGGGGGTTGTGAGTTGCTGGCATGGTTATTTTGGGGGTCCTGGTCTGAAAAATTTGAGAAACCCTGACTTAGGTCAGTGATTTCAAACTGTTTGTGTCCTAAGCTCTGTTTTAAATGGGCAAAAGAAATCACATTTTCATTTTGAGTTCCAGTATTGTTACAATCCAGGTGAGAACGTGTTGTAGGCTCAGATAGGTGCAACAGCATTACCACAAATAAACATTTTTTACTTCAAGAAATCTTAAATGTCATCATTGTCAAAAGTCTGAAATCATTCCAAGTGCACTTTGTTAAGTGCTCGTGTACATACAAGTGTTCCAGCACTACAGGTTAGGAATCACTAGTTTAGGTTACTTCCATTATTGTACAAAATGAATAACTGCTTTAATAAAGCTCTACAGGAGAAGTGAAATGCACAGAGTTAAAACTGTATCTTAAAGGCCAACTGTCAGCTGTATTTAACGCTGTGTTTTGAACTAGGGGCGACTCTACTGTCCACCAGCAGGGGGCGCACATAGAGGCCTTCAGAGCAGACATCTCAACCTCTTCTCTTCTCTGGCACTTTAATGATAAAATAGCCTAATTTAAATAGGTCAGTTGCATTACCACTGATTGACAAAACTGCAGAAATGACAGAGATAGTAATAGACTAAAGTTAAATGATGCACGTGAAATGTGCCAAGAGTGACAACACCATGTTTAAAGAAGAGGCAGCTTTCTTTAAAATCATGCATTTTTCCGCAACAGCTGCCTCTTTGTTATAAACACTTCCAACTTTGATCTATGACTCTTTCACAAATCAGATTAATAAAGAAGCCGTGGAAACGGTCTGTCTCGGACATAACAGCAGAGGGCATCAGTCAGCACTGAGAATGGACCAGCAATCTTTGTATGGCTAAGAAAATTACCTAACCACCATTAGCACTTTGGTTATGACATAAAAATAAATAAAAAACAATGTTATTTTAGTACTGAGAGCCATAAACTCAGTAGTTACTGATAATTTTTTTTTAATTCAGCTGCAGTGAAAAAGCTGTCTTCTGATTAACTTTTTTATTTTTCAGTGACAGACATGCACATGTTTCTGTCCATGTGTGGTAGAAATTAAAGATCGTGAGGGCAAGAGAATGTGTCTAGTATCTCCCACAATAATCTACCTTTCCACTGTCAAATCAAAAACAGAGGTATATTTGATATGACAAAATGTACATTTAAAGTACATTTAAATGTACATTTAAAGTACATTTAGAAGGACAGTAATAGTTCAGGCAAAAAGGCAAGAAAATCTTCATTCAATATATTTTATCAGCCAATAATTCTGCTCTCATGCAAAACCTGTAGGCACTTTTGTTCATTCAGTTTTTCCCCCCATATATTTTTGAGAACAAGTGACTCACTTAAAATAAATACACAAGGTTGCAGATCCTTGTCCTGAACAATATGGCCTCCATGGATTCACACGCACATCAATCTGTGAGGCCCTCAGTGCTGTCCCATGGGGGTCTGTTCCTCTCTGCACTGTCCCCTCTTGTTCTGCTGTATTTGGGGCTCCTCTGGGGCCCCTACAGCAAGGGGGTCCCGTTATATATGTGTTTACCATCGAGCTGGCGATCCTGTGGGCATGTTTGGAGACCTCCAGTTTCCAGGGAGAGAAGCTGCACCTGAAGACATAAAGAAGATCAAAGAGATCAACTGTCGTCACGGAAGCAGTGTGTGACGCTAACTAGTGATGACAACAGCTGGTTAAGAAAGCATTAGCATACAGTAAAGGATATTATGTTTACATTTATCTACAAAGTTAAAAACACTTGACAATGCTTTGAAAATTTCTCAAAGCTTGAATTTAATTTGAGGTGGTGTCAAAGTGGTTAGCACATCTGCATTAGCAAAGTTTGATTGTTGAGCAATGAACAGAAAATGCAGAAAAAAAGAATTGAATAAATGAAGCAAATTTAAAATCAGCTATCTTTATCGTTTCAATCAAAGATAATATTATAATTACAGCACACTGTGACAAAATCACATTGCTGTGTAAAAGCAGCGCTTTGATTGACTGTGCTTGAGTGGTCCCATGTAGTTTTATCTTGCTGTATGTTAAATAAAAGTTCTTAAGCCATAATTGCATGTGACGAAAGATTTATGAGAGCTAGGAATAATTTGAGATTTATAGACCTACTTCTGTGAAACTCAGCTACTGCATCTTTTCCTATCATTACTGGCACTGTTACTACAAAAACTACAGAATTTGTCACCAAGATATGAAATGTATCAAACTAAAAAGTTGTTCACATACATCTTCATATTCACATCATATTTACATCATTCCACACAGTATGTATGTGACCCTTGCTACACTGAATGAACCCAAACCTTTTCGTGTTTTGCATTCAGCACAGAGTTTTGGGAAAACTAAGTCACACAGGTCAGCAGTCACTGAGAGGGCGCCGGGCCAAAAGAGGAGGACTGAGGAGGAAGATCCAGACGACTTTCATTCATCTAACGAGACGGAAGACGGAAAGCGCTGTGGTACAAGGCAGCAGACAGGAGAGGCTCTACAAAGAAAGGGAAGGAATAATTGGTGGCGTTTAGCAGCAGGAAATGTCCTCCCCGTCACGCCTCCATCTTTGTAGAGTTTTGTGCGGCCGTCGCATGTTGGACTTGTCACCTTGTCGTGCGCTGTCAGCCTCCTGCTCCTGCGCACACAAACACACACACTGTTTTCATGTGGCGTCCCCAGAACTCACTCTGCACTGATGCGGACCTACAACATACAACAACAAACCATGAGGCAGACACATGCAACATACAAGGAGCACGGGGTCAAAGGAAGGGCACTGGGGTGAAGGCACTTTCATGGAGGAACTTGTGTTTGTTCAAAGAGGTGATAAGAAATGTAAAAGAGAAACTAGTTGGACTGTTTAATTATTTGCCTAGTTAAAGGCACAGTATGTAACTTCATCTTAAGACTGACTGTGATGTGATTGTCTCCATGGAAATGATGTGGCATTAAGCTTATCTCCATGTAGACAAGTTACAAGTTAGCTCTATGTGACATGTAGGCAGTGCAATGAATGTTGAAAATTATAATATAGTTAATGTTATTAATGCATCCAATTCTATTATTGATATAAGAATATGGATAGTTTTAGAGTCCATAGGTTTCTTCTATGTATTTAGGAATAAATGCCAGTAGATCAGTAATTTACATTTTGTTTTTTGTAAAACATTTACTCCCTGTGTAGAACTGATAAACCATGCCTCTTTCAGTGCAAGACTTTAAGGTAACCAGCAGCCGATTTAAAATTAGTTCTTTAAAGACACCATGTTTTTGTTGTAAGTATAAAAAATATATATACAGCAATATTGTGGGGCAGCACCAAAAACATAAAATCTTTTACTGTCACTTTCTAACGTGCATGGAACAATTCAAACAGCATGTTAACGATAGGAATGGGAACTAAAAGTGAAACATTCATGCTTGATTAACCATAGGTTAAGTAAGTTGTACAATTGTAAGTGTAGAAGTAGAAAATATTTAGTGCTGTTAAAAAAAAGGAAACTTTTCTTGCTCTCAACAGTAATAAACTGCATTGACTAAATTAATGTAAGTTAATTAAGCTTACGGCCACATTGGGACAAATTCGAGACTATGCAAACAAAAAGCACCCTCCAGCAGAAAGGTTAGGCTATAATAGTGAAATAGTGCAGTGACTATTTCTGCTGTAGTCCTCTATGCTCTTAACTTACCTGACATGGAGTAAATAGTCCGTATGTGAAACTGAGCTTTATCACCACCTAGTGTTTAGAGTCTTGTAGCACACACTTGACCCTGTGACACATAACAGCTCATTTTAAACAAAGCTTGTTCATTACATTAAATAAATAGTCACTCTGTAGAAAGAGAGTTTTTACTAATTTAGTTCTGGGGTATAATTCCGCCCTTTTTCCCAACACGTCAGATTAAAATCGTCTAATATTAAACTATTTCTGAATCTTTTGGAGCCCAAGTAAATGGCTGGAGTCTTTGTGGAGCTGAAATCTTGAAGTTTTAGCTTTTGAGACTAAGAGGCTCTGATCAGAAGTGAGAACTTTCTTTTCTAAACTTTCTAAAACTTTGTGTAAATATAAGGATTGTGATAGCTGGTGTTTACAGCTGAGACCTGAATGACTGTAGATTTGGCATATTTTGGGTTTCAACCAATCCTCTTTTTTGGGTAGTATATTATTTGTAATTTTAGAGTAGAAACTGAGTCTGAGTCATCCTAGAATGACTGATTTGACTCTAAATGAAAGAGTTACAGTGTTATTTTTTATTTTTATCATTTCCAGGTGCTTCATAGTTTGTTTTTATCAGATATTGAACAAAAGGGAATGATAACGATTAAGCAAAAATGTTTTATTAATATTTGTTTATGATGTTAATAATGGTCTAATATGTTTTGTAGAGTGTTCCACACTTATCATTAAACCTTTTTATATTTCTTTATTCCATTCCATTCCAATATTGAGCATGCAACAAAATGGTTATGTTTATGTTTGAGAGTAAAAAAGAAACAAGTACAGTTATTGTAGAACACTGTAGTGCCTTAAAATGCAGTATGTAACCACAGTCTGTACATGTTCTTTATGCACAATTAAAACATAAAAGGAATTCCGTACATAAAAGTATCTTAACTTCCTGCTTCTTGTTAGTTGCGTAACAGTGAGAAATTGTCCATTAACTGTGGGACAGACATAACACAGCATTTTGTGTCCAATGGGAAGCTTGTTAAAGATAAAGCTAGCAGCAAGGTCAGCCATTCTAAACATGCTGCTGAGTAAACAGTCTGTGGTGTGAGAACTTTTATAAACATTAAAATGAACTGATGGTTGATTTTGAAAGTTTAGAACAGCTTTATGAACTTTCTGAATTATAAAGTATAGTTTGACATCCTCACATTTAGTTCACATGGTCTTCAGTAACTTCTCTCTCTCTGTGACACTGTTGGACTGTTTTCTGTTTGGCAGCAGGTCTAGAGCTTTTGGCCCAGTCACCTGTAAAGAAAACAAATCAAATAGGTCAATGTTACATAAGGAGATCAACAAAAAAGGTTTAAATTGACACCAACATGTCCCAACTTGACATTTATGGCCACTTTTCTGTCATGTAAAAACTAACTTTGTCCTTTCAAGTAGCCCTTGTGTTTTGGGCGAGAACGTTTTACTGACTGTGTGTGTGCATTTATTATTGTTTTAAGATGCTAATAAGATGATATAGAGCAGTGTTTTTCCTGCCAGGTGTGCCTTGAAAATTGTGTCAGTTTTCAATATTCAGTCATTAAAATAAGCTAATCAGATTTAATTAAATGTTTTACACCAAAAAGGCTCATTTGGTCTTCTTTTCTAGATTACGTTTCAAATTCCTCTATCAGACCAGTGGCGCACCAAGTGACGCTTCTGAAGATGACTGCAGACAGGCGGTCGAAACATGTAAAGGTATGACAAATAAACAACCACTGGTCTGATATAGGAATTTGAAACGAAAATGTTTTACAATTTGAGTATGTTTGAAGCATTTTTTTACTGTAAGAAAGAGAGAAAGACCAGTTACCATTTATGCATTTAAAAAATAATTTAAAGTTGTTCTATGTAAAAATGAAATAATTTTGTGTTATAAAATAGCTTGATTTGGCCATGAACAGGTGGTGTGCCTTTTAAGCTAAAAAGTGTGCCGTGACACAGAGAAGGTTGGGAAAGACTGATATAGAGGGATTAACGGTCTACATCACTTTCAGCTCTACTGCATGTCATCTGCAGAAAGATACACAGTCTGTCTAGTTAGCTGGGGATAAAAACAACAAAACGAGACGAGAGCTAGCTGTTTTGATCAGGTCTGAACCGGTCTGACAGACGTCTATCTCCTGAAGCTTGAGACTGAGTTTTTCTCTGCGTTTTTTCACTCACTTGAATGTAACGTTTATGAGTCGTAAAGACGAATTTCATTCACAAATGTTGATTTAGCAGCATAACATTTGTTTTCACAGAGAGCTAAACTCTTGTAGCTAGCTGACAATAGCGCTGGTTAGTGTTGCTGCTACAGCTTGTGTCAATCAGCCTTTCTGCTAACCGGTTGAGCGTGCCTACTAGGGTGACCAGATTTTCAAAAATAAAAAACTGGGACACACTTGAGTTTTTGTCAAAATATCACGTAAAGAACATTCTTTAGCATTTAGTCAATTCGAGTTACGAGTATGTATTTTCTCTAAAAATTTACAATTTTTTTTGTTGTATTTTAGTTATTTACAAGCACAAGTTTGTCTAGTGTGAGTAAAGAAATAGCAATATTCCTCCCTTTGCTGTTGGGAAGCGTCAAAGTTGTCAAAATCAGGACAACTGGGACATGTCTTGAGTAAAACCGGGACAAATCAATGGTTTTGGATACATTTGCTGGGACATTTGACACAGAGTTTAAAATAGCGACTGTCCCAGGTAAATAGAAACGTCTGGTCAACATACTCTATACACTTTTATTGAAAGACATTTTTTATACAGTATTTGTGAGTTCTATACGGCAGCTTAGGTATCTACAAAGGAAAGAAATAAACAAACATAGCATGCCACCGACTAGTTAAAGAAGCTATGCTAAATTTTTGCTTCCTTACAAACTTCAACAAACAGAAAAAATATCCATCTGTCCACTGTATTGCTCACTTAAAAGCATTCTATACAAATGATTCACCACAATGTGAGTCAAGTACTTTTCACAACTTTTAGAAGTCAGCTGTGTTGGTAAACTACCACTAGTTAACCAAATGCTAACAACAATCAGAATTCATGGATTTTTGTGAAATCACTAATGCGTATATAATTGTAAAAGACTAAACAGACGCGTCATAGCAAAGAATGAGAAAACTGTTGACGTCAAAGTCTGTAAACATGGGCCATACTTCATCAATGAACTCATTCAACCACATGTTCCCAGCGTCTCACACCACTCAAAGAAAAGGAGCTGTGTCCTGCTAACATGTTCAACCAATGCAAAGCATGATACAGGTGGAACTAGAATTTACAAGTGACGGAGAGGGCAGATTTCAAGCAAATCAGCATCACACAAACAATACAATCTTTTATGGCGCCTTAGTGTGAAAACACAAAAGTTATTGTTTAACAGCATATATATATATATATATATATTATCAATGTATCCATTATAAAAGCAATGTGTAGCTAAACCACTTTTATATACAATAGAAAAGACAGACAAACATCTTAACATTTACTCTTAATCATATACTCTTTTTTTTTTAACCGTGTCATCTGATAATAATAATTATAGGGTTTTTTTGTGTTTTCTTTTTGTATTACAAAATAATAATGCAGAAACAAGCTAGAGGCAGATCATCAACAACTTTTTTGATCAGAATCAATTTAAGCCCTGACATTTCTCCACATCATACAGTACTGTGAGGTTATGTTCATGACTGACCCTCAGTTTAAAGACTTTATCAGCTGCATCATCTGATACTGCGTCTGTCTGTGCCAATGAAAAACAACCTTTGATTAGAGTCCGCTCTTATCTTTACAGACACTTACGCAACACATCACCCTATGGTTGAGAAACTTTTTTTGCATTTAACGATCAGAAAATAAAAAAAGAATCCCGCACATTGGCTAAGTCTTGGCCTAGTATCGGAATATTGAAGTCTTTCGATACTAGGCCTTCATTGAGTTAATGGTTTTCTGAGGCGCCTTAAATAGGAGTGGCCATCAAAGAGTGACACCAAGCAGCACTAATACATGTAGGATGGTAAATGGATTTACACAACAATAATACAGGAATATACCGCGTACAATATAAAAAAATATAAGTATGTCGAAATACAGCGTAGATGAAATATTTGAGAGTGACACTGTACATGTAGTTTTGAATATTTACTGACAAGTTTTCTCTGCTCACCTGTCATCTTCATTACATCTATGTATGTACTGGATATTTTTGGCTTCTCACCATCAGAAATCTATTTCCCTGATGAAGTCCTATAGCTGAAAAGGTGCTTTATCACCTGTAAATAAAATTCACCCTTTTTGCAAGTGTAGTATTCTTTTTTTTTTTTTTCATTGTTGGACGAGCATTGCACCTACAACATACCTGCTCCTTAAAAGGAAGTTTGAAGTACCTACTTAACTTTTATATCTGACAAATAAAAAGGAAATCAATTTGTGCTGTTTGATAGATGCTTAGAATCTGATTGAATGCACAGCACTGTGGAAATTAAAACAAATATTCAGACGTACATGCTTTTCTAAACTAGGACTATTACTTTATACCTGTTTTGGTGCAGGGTTAGTCTTTGTTTAATTCAAACTTTGGTCAGACTAAACCTTTAAAGGTGCACTGTGTAACTTTCTAGGTGAATAGTCATACTAAATTCAGAAGAATTAGACAGTTAAAACTATACTTTGGGACATTATTGGGAATAAAGATAAATGTTTTTTATATGAGAAAAAAAAAATCTAAAGAAACAAACATGCCGTCCTCTAGGCCATATAACAGTCCATTTTGTGGTCATACAAGCTCAAACACAGATTTTTGTTATTTATTAAAACGTATAAATGACAAAAACGTGCACTTTATTTTGGCATAGGTAATAGCATAGAGCATAGCACACAGCACACATGATAGTCATGTGTTTCCTAAGTCGGGAATTGAATTAGAGCACCATCTCCTGGCTGCAAAGGAAAATACATAGGAAACATAATCAAACCGATCTTGCCCGATGCAGCAAAAAGGTGCCAAACAAGTCTGGATAATTTACCTGATTTGTTTTGCCTTAAAAATGTAAACAAACACAAATACTTAATATTAAGCTTTACTGTAAAAAAAAATTGAGCATAGTCCCTTTGACAACCATGTAGAAGATCTCATAGCTTTACTTAAGCATGACATCAAAAATCTGGGACATTCAGAACAATGTTTTCTGAGGCTCAGAGGGGAAAGAATAGTATCTAACAACTCTTCAGCTGTCTGCGATGAAGAAGCAATACTTGAACAAAATTAAACACTCAGAAAATTAAGTTTATTCAAAATGTCCTTTTAAAAAAGTGCCGGTGCAGATATTCAGTCACTGGTCTATTTCTGCCCTTCATAGGAAAAACAGTTCAGTAGTTGGGGTCATGTTTAGTGTGCCATGAAGTTAATGTAAATGAGTTATAAATGCTGGACTGTAAAGCGTTGGTCTGCACTTTTTGTGTCTGCTCAGCTGGTCTTCATGCATGTCCTGCTAAAACACACACTGTTCTGCATAAATAGTATTTGTCACAGCAGTACAATGTCCCAGCTCCAAGTGTGACCCGGTGGTCTTCTTTGTGTGTGCTGAGAAAGTTTATGTAATGTTTTACTACAGAGGACCTCATGTACTTTTGAGAGTGTTTAACTGTCCCATATATCTTGTCATTAATGTTTACAGTGCAGTGTAAAGAAGTCTGTAAGAACAAGGACCATCTCACACACAGGTGTTAAGGCTGATCTCAAAACATGTATCGGTACAATGTGAAATTAGTACTTTAAACTATGCTGTCAAAGTCTATTTATTCACAATCTGAGGATAAAACTATTGTGAGCAAGAAGTCCAAGTTTAGCATATTCACCTACTGTACAACGCATGTGAAAAGCACAAAATATGAACAAAAAAAGGTGTGTAACCCAGAGACACTACTGGGCAACACTTAGTGGAAAAGAAAAACTCTTAATCAACCTAATCATACATAGGAAGAACAAAAATTGTGCAATAGAGCATGGCTATGATCAGTGCCAAAACCTTCTACTGATCCAGTGCCAGCTTGTTCAGTTCAAAGAGCAGATGTTAAGGACAATTGGATTGTGTGATGTTTGCTTTTCTGTACAATAGAGACATTTTACATCAGCGTGGCAGAAGATCTCCTAGAAAAGAAAGTGGAAACTGTTGACATTCAAGCCTGCTAATAAAAGCAAAGCATTTTAATTTTATTCTGTATCAAATTCTAGTGCAATTAAAACACACACAAAAACAATACACCGATTAATTGGTGGCGCTAAGCTACTCCTGCCATGAGTGCCACAAGGAATTGAGACTAGTGCAGGGCGATCTGGTGAAAAAACATCCCCATTATTTTCCTTATACGATCAATCAATCTCAATTTTGATTCAACTTTGCGTAGTCTTTTTAAAAACATGATTGTGATGATTTTATGTACGTGAAGTATACGGACATCTAAAACAGAAACATTTCTTCTTCAAACCATGTGTTTTTGCTGACAGTTTGTGGAACTCTCAATTCAAAAACACAACCAAATAAACATAGATTTCCTGATCTTTTAATCAGTTGTCCAGCCCTACTTGAAACTGCCACCTGTATCTCATTCTCTCACCTGTGCCACTTACTAGTACTCCCACACACAGGTGAGTGAAATGTACTGCTCAAAAACACATCAACAGCATGCACTGCTAGGAGCAGGGCTCAAACTTTGGGTTAGCGGACATGAGCCATAATGAGCTATGAATGGCTAGAAGAGGCACTGTAATCCATTAAACGACTAAAGCATTTAATCAGTGATGTGATGTGTGTCGCTGTAAATCAAACCCTAGGCTTCGTTCTCTGAACATGTGAGAACCAACTGAAAACTTGTGCTATCCACTTATCTTCATCACTGTCTGAGCTCATGAGCATGAACTGATCCACGAGACCAAGATGATCGACTTATACATTCAGTTACGCAGAGTCAAGCAGCACTCCTCCAATGAACTCTGCTTTGTGATGTGTTGAAATTGCAGTAATTCAGTACAGATTTACAGTATAAATAGGCTGTGTAATTTTAATGTCACCAAGCTATGTACACTTCGAGGTCACATTTGTGGAGGATTTTTCAAACAAAAACGACTGCATTTAACTAAAAACTCTTCTGTATTTTTTTGTCAGGCACTGACGTCCCATAGCACCCGGTATAACAGTAGATTATCATTATATGTTATATAAATAATTACATTGTCTTGTTTTTGTGTAGTGAGTATGTTTGCGTTATTGGACAAATTAACCTTTTTAACACGTTTTTGCGCTCCTCACATGACAAAGAGGTGAGGTGAAGTCCAAAATCCAAAGCACAAGACTTCCTTGTGCTCAACTATGGAATAATGTACAAATCAGTTTCATTCAGAAACATTTGCGCCTCGTACGCTCTTTCTCTCTCCTTCTCTCCCTCTACAGCGGTAAGCTGCATGCAACTGTCAATGCAGTGTAAAAGCAGTACTTTTTAACAGACAGTTTGTTTCTTTGAGAGGTGTTTCGAATTCCCAGTGATATTCTGTGAAAATTGGAGCTTCTATATGATCTTTTTTTGTGCAAATCCACCTTATATTCATGGAGAAAACGTCCAAAAGTTACAGTGAAACAAAACATACGAAAATAACAGCAGCACAAATCTCGCGAAACAGAACAGCAAGGAAATCTTTATTTTTTGTTTTTGCATAAAACAGAGGCTTAGACACTGCCTTGACTAAAGTTTGTGCAACACTGTTTTCTCTGCTCTGATCACATAGGACAGTCTTGTCTGCCTGACGCTCCTAAAGCACTGTTTTGCAATGGTGGAGATAACGGGGGCATCTAGGGGCCCTCTAAATCTGGCCTCTATGTATATATACAGTATATATGTATAATGAATTATACAGTATTATAGTTCATTATCAAATATTTGAGTATGATTCTGATAATACTTAACCTGATAATACTTAACCTAACGTACATTTACCATAGTAACCACACTTGACTGCAGCTGAGTGAATTTGCATTATTTGTCTGTGAAACAAATTTCTTTGTTTCTTTTTGTCATTGCTGCCTCATTGCAAAATTCACATTCAAAAATTAAAAATTTAAATCAAAATATGAAATATGATCAAGAGTAAGACTATTTTCATTCACAGAAATAATACTGAACAAACTGTATTGCAAAAAAAGTAGTTCATCTTCAAGTGAGTCTAAAACAATTGTAAATACTTTGTAAATAAAAACTAATGAGGCAATGTTGTCATTAAATGACCTCTCATTATTTCAGCACAAGATTAAATGCAGAAAATGTGCATGTTAGCCTGTGAACTCCGTTAACCTACACCAACAAACGAACGCATGAATCATGTATAAAGCTTTGAAAATGACATAAAACACGGGTAGTAAAGATGGTATGTGTGACCAACCCTTGTTCACGGTCTCCTGACGCTGCATCCCATGTTTCTATCATCTGATCAAATATATGTCCAAATATTAATGCAATGAGATAAGACTATACAACAAATGTTCTTAATGTAGACTTTCTGACAGACACAACTGCAAGATGCTATAAGTATTAAAAAAACATTTCAATAATAAATAAAGCAAAGTATTCTCTCTGTTGACTTTATCATAGTCCATTACTTAACGCAAGTAAAGTTTGGTGTAACATTTATAAAAGTTCACTACAACCACTGGTAATACTGCAAAAACGTGTGTCTAGGATTATACTGTATATAAGGTCGACAAACTTTTCTTGCAGTCAAAACTTTTTTGATTTTGTAGAGTTGTACACAGCATAATTGTTGTACAAAGCTAGTAAGAATGCACTACCAGCAGACATTAAAGGAACCGTATGTAATATCCACAACTAGTGGTTTTAGAAAGGTATAACAATCACAAAAGAACATGGGTTGCCAGAGTGTGAAATGGCTCATACATTGAAGATAGGAAGCTACTGATTACTGATTTAAAATTAACTTCAGCTTCTAAGAAACCAAACTGGCAACCCAAATGAGAGAGTCATGTGAGGCTTATTCTGCTTTCTGATTGGATAATAAATGTAAACATCAACAAAGGGACATCATGTCCATTGCTTTTTTAATTAAGAATAACTCAGAATTACATTGACTTTCAGTAAAAATAATAGTATATTTGGACATGTTGACCTTGTACCTTTGGGCACATATAGGTCATGTTTATGAAATCTGACATCAAAATCTTACATACGGTTCCTTTAAAGATACTTCCCAAAGAAGCGAGAGCAGCTACAACTTGAGAGGATATGGTAATTTTAAAATACAGCCTATGCGTTCTACAAGAAAACGTATGTGTGAAACAGCTTAGGGATGCAAC
Organism: Mugilogobius chulae; assembly: GCA_038363315.1. NCBI lineage: Eukaryota > Metazoa > Chordata > Actinopteri > Gobiiformes > Gobiidae > Mugilogobius > Mugilogobius chulae. The sequence goes on along the minus strand of CM076404.1, from coordinate 22,658,549 downwards.
TAAAAAATGTACAATACATCAACTTAAAGTTGGGGTAACTAACTTTTTTTAGTTGTAAATAAGAAAACTTTGTTTATTTCACCAAAAAGTTTATGGTAAATGCAGACCTTGGTGAAAAAATTAGTCCACAGAGTACTCTCTGAAACAAATAATACAGATTTTTAGTTCTAATCAGGAGCGGAATGCAGCGTTGTGATTGGCTGAGCTTGAGCTACACGTATTTGTGTAATATGACAGCCAAGCTCAAAATATAAAAGAATTGAACTCTAGTCAACAAAAGCCACTGATCAGGAGTGGACAGCTGACTGCACCGAACCCAAACACAGGTGACACCAGCGGAAGTCATAGCAGTGATACTCTTGAACCTAAACAACAAACAAAATGTACCTTGACGTCACGCTGTTATGGCTTGTGTGTTTTTAAGTTAGGTTCCGGACAAAATACAAATGTGTCACTGGGACCTTGGTTAGCTTTTGTCTGATTTCACAGTTTATTTTAAAAGAGTATAGTAGGTCAATTGATTTAAAGAGCAGTTTGAACTGATTGTATTCTAGTCTCATGTTTGGTCAATTACGCAGTATTTTGACAGTTTTGAAGGTACACTAGGGAGCTTTTCTGCTTGTCTTGGTGGAGATATTATTTGCCTATAATACAGCATTTCACAGTATGGCATTACACATGTAGCTCTTTCATTTCACATTGTGGAAAACAATATGACATAAGGCACTATAGACACCCATTCAGAGCCTACAATAAGCTGCGCACATACATCAATATTAAAAATATTCCAGACTAAATCTCCACAAATAATATTTCATTTAGTGATGACAATCACAATTATAACACTTGGCATGCCTCTGCAAGAAAATTTATTTTGATGAGACTTGCAAACTTGCAGCTGAAAATGTTGAAAACCACTGAGGGAGATACAGAATGTGACAATGTTTGTATATTTGAACTTTTTTACTGTACACATGAGTGTGCCTCCAACCTTGACCTTCATATCATACACTGATCTGAACTGCCCTAAAAACGCTGGAAAAACACACAAGAACACGCAGCTACACTACATCAAGTCCTCTGCTCTTATTGGTCGAGCCAGAGGCGTTAGAGACACACAAAAAGGATGGGGCTAAAAGGGTCAAAGGGTATCCACTTGAGCTTCAGTTATCAACCAAAGTCAACAGAAGTCATTGATCAGGAGTGGACAGCTGACTGCACCGAACCCAAACACAGGTGACACCAGCGGAAGTCATAGCAGTGATACTCTTGAACCTAAACGTCAAACAAAATGTACCTTGACGTCACGCGGTTTATGTTATGGCTTGTATGTTTTTAAGTTAGGTTCCAGACAAAATAAAATGCGTCACTGGGACCTTGGTTAGCTTTTGTCTAATTTCACAGTTTATTTCAAAAGAGCATAGTAGGTCAATTGATTTAAAGAGCAGTTTGAACGGATTGTATTTTAGTCTCATGTTCGATCAATTACACAGTATTTGACCATTTTGAAGGTACACTAGGGAGCTTTTCTGCTTGTCTTGGTGGAGATATTTTTAATTTATCACTAATACAGCATTTCAAGGTATGGCATTAAACCCATTCAGAGTCTACATTAAGCTGTGCACATGCATCAATATTAAATATATTCTTGACTCTAAGTCTCCACAGATAATTTATCAAAACATATCATTCAGTGATGACAAGCACAATTATAACACTAGGCATGCCTCTGCAAGAAAATGTATTTCACCAAAACTAAATTAAATTGCTTAAAACAGACTCAATGCTCAAATGGAACACTCTTCCAAAGACTTTTAGAAGACTTTTTTAAAGGGGAATATTACAAGATTTAAAGTATGACTTAGAGCGTTTTTGAGACATAAATAAGTTAGGAGTTTTTTACTTCACAGAATGTAAGTTTTCATTTTAAATATTTGTTGTCCAGATTAGTGTTAATAGATAAAATCACAGATTGAGAAGTATGTGTTTTTATTGGTACTGAGGTTACATTTGTGTTTATATGTTCACATGTACGGATAATATATACATGAAATATCCGTTGTTAATTGTGAGAAATGGAAAATATTGGCTTATTGTACCTAATGTATAACTGTAATGTATCTAATGTATAACTGTAAAGTATCTAATGTATAACTGTAATGTATCTAATGTATAACTGTAATGTATCTTATGTATATCTGTAATGTATCTAATGTATATCTGTAATGTATCTAATGTATATCTGTAATGTATCTAATGTATATCTGTAATGTATCTAATGTATATCTGTAATGTATCTAATGTATAACTGTAATGCATCTAATGTATATCTGTAATGTATCTAATGTATATCTGTAATGTATCTAATGTATATCTGTAATGTATCTAATGTATATCTGTAATGTATCTAATGTATAACTGTAAAGTAGCTAATGTATATCTGTAATGTAGCTAATGTATATCTGTAATGTATCTAATGTATATCTGTAATGTATCTAATGTATATCTGTAATGTATCTAATGTATAGCTGTAATGTATCTAATGTATATATGTAATGTATCTATATCTGTATCGTAAGATCATCTTTAAGGACCCCAGAAAGAATAGCGTCAGTGACACTGCGCGGATGGGGATCCAAAGTAAACAAACAAAAATAAACAAACAAACTGCACAGTAAGGGTGACCTGATGTCCTTGTTTACCTGAGACAGTCTCTATTTTGAGCCCTGTGTCCCATGTCTCAACAAATACATCCAAATCCACTTATTTGTCCCAGTATTACGCAAGACATGTGCCACCTGTCCTGATTTTTGACAACCCTGACATTTTCCAAAAGTGAAGGAAGGAATTTATTGCTAGTTTTTTAGCAAAAAAAAAGAGAAAATTGTGCTTGAAATTTTCCCAAACACAATAAAAAAATGCACTAATTTGCACTGATAGAAGTTTCAAAGAAAATATGTAAGAGTGAATGAGGCATGACTAAGAGCATAAGAATACTTATTTAACAGCTATTCTTACCGAGTGTTCATTATCCTCTGCAAAAACTTAATTGTGTCCCAGTTTTTAATTTCGAAAACATGGTCAACCTACGCACAGTTTCTCCATTACTTCAAGAAGCTAAGCAGTGCGTAAGACACTAAACCTAACAATGACTTCTAACGAGGCTCTGACCTCTGACCTCTTTATTTTATAAAGATGTCAAGAGTTATTCATAACTTTAGTGATTTCTGCTAGCTAATTAGCAAGCTGCTAATGGCTTTAAGAACAATAGGAGATTGCCAATGATCGCTAATGCTAACGGTTAACAAAACAAATACAGTGGATCTCCCACAAAGTCATGGAAGTATATAATATACCCAGACTCGTTCATGCAATGACATTATCTAAATCAGCACAAAATAATGCCACACTCAGGTGTCTGTAGTTCTCCACTTTGTTCATAATTAACACAAATTATTCATCGAGGCATTTGTATGCTTGTAGCTTTTCTCTTGTGCACACTAGTTTTTTTCCACTAAATGCAAGTAAATATGAGGCCACTGCATATACTAATGTATATGTTTCCATTCAGTAACTGTACATCGATCTGGGAGCCACTTGCCATTGGTTAAAATTAGCTTTTTAAAGAGAGTTTAGCGGCCTTTAATTGACAATGCAATGTATGAGACAACGCCCATGCTCTAGGCGCCGGGATGTGCACGCAGCAATCTAGTATTTATTTATTTATTTATTTATTTATTTATTTATTTATTTATTTATTTATTTATTTATTTATTTATTTATTTGATAGGGACAAGTACGCACAATAGACATGTAACATACTAAAACATTTATAGCCTTGGCTAATTTGCAATGTCACTGTAAAAGGTTCCATTGGGTCTAGTTTGCTCCAAGGTAGGCAGGTACTACTTTTATGCTTTAACCTATCGCTGCACCCAAACATAACAGTATAGTTCAGGAAGTAGTAGAGTATATGTGTCGGCGATTGTTGACAATTATATCGAATACAGAGAAATAAATGTATAAGAAAATCTAGAAAAAAAAATTGCAACCTCTAGCTAATGTTTACATGTAAGTTTTCTCAGTTGTTTATTCGTGCATTTATGGATTACTTTTCTGTGAGTTTAGTTTACAAGTGACAAAAACGTTATGTTCTGTGCATTTATGCCCTATCATCTATTCATTGCTTAATCAAAAAAGATCTTATTTGCCCTGCCTTTTTTGTTGTACTGTGGTCTTTGAATGGTCCAATAATAAAGTAAAAGTATGCATTTTACTGTGGTTTGTCAAGACACATATAGGGGAACATTATAAAATTTTAGCAGTAGGGGACCAGCAGTGGATTTTGCCTATACAGTTTTTTTTATGGAAGTACGTATATTTAGAATTAATAATACACTAAGGACAACTTTTCATATTCACACAAGCGACTCTGGTGTAGCTTCTTGGGAACCACTGCAGTGTTGATAGATGTAAAATCAAGGTTGTGTTGTCTGTGAAATTCACTATATGCCGCAGGAATGCAGACGTTAGTTACTGTTTAATGCATTACACAATATTTATGGCACATCAGGTACGGAAGCTGAGCAGGTGACTTACCTTGTGACTGTTCTTTTCTGCTCTGTACTCATCGAACGGGACTTCAGACTAGAACAAGCACAACAATTAACAGGCAGTAACTGGTATTTATGACTTCAGTGGACACAAAAATGATGCAACATGTCAAATATGTGTCTTTCCCACCGGTGATCAGATTTGGATTTACGGTGTGAACAAAGTAACATTTGACAGCTGTTCAACTCAGTTATGTAATTTTTGAAAATAAAAAAAACAACCTAGGTGTAATCGAGATTTGTAAAAATAATGATAAGACTATAATCTAAACGTGAAATTATGAAATGTATGTGATTAATAATGTTACAAAATTATCTATATGACTGTGAATGCTACTACTGTACCTATAGTTTATGGCGGCTTAGTACAAACACTGTTATGCACGCCATATCGTTAATGATAAAGTTTACAACGTATTTACAATGGCGGTTTACATAAAACTTATCAGAGGAGGGAAAAAATGTGTCAAAATAGGACGGAAAGATTACAAAAAGATCTGACTCATTTTAACTGCTTGTTACAGTAACTTTCTTGAGGCGTGTCCAATTTTGTGCTTTCAATTTTTGGCAGATTGGTGTATGATAATGACTTTTAAAAATAAGTAAATGTCAGTGCATGTCATAATAATTCAAAGTGAAATAAATTAAGTATAGTTTACTAAGGTGATGTCGGTTAATGTAAGAAAGTGTTAAAAAAGTTTTTCCTTTTTGCATTGTATTTAACATCCATTAAAAAATAAATAAATAAATAAATAAATAAATAAATAAATAAATAAATAAATAAATAAATAAATAAATAAATAAATAAATAAATAAATAAATAAATAAATAAATAATAACAAAAACTAAAATAAAACTTCATTCTGTTTTTGATGCAGCATTCAAATCTTCTGGGCAACCTCTCTATCCAGATTTTAAATCTTGATGTTGGTATTGAGAAAGTATTTGTTTAAATAAATGCCTATATGTTCCTCTTTCTTTTAACTCTCTGTGCTGGTTTAGCCTGCTATAGCTTGCAAAATTCCTGAACTTTGCCAATGCCAACCCTTCATAACATAAACACTGCTGTTGAGCAAGACATCCTTCATTGGACACGTGATGTCCCAAACAATTAGATCCATCATCCCCTGACTCGAGCTGCATCATCATTACGCATCCTCACGCATAACGGGAATCACCATTTAACTCGATTATAGTATTTCATAAACAGAAAAGACATATTTCTTCCTCTTTACGCCATTACTAGACACTTTAACTTCATCACATTACATCTTTATGACGGTAACGCACGAGGAAAGAACAAAAAAAGTTATTCATACACATTTGTTTGATAAACTGAAGGTGTGTCCGTTCAGCCAATGGCGTTGCAGGGATTTGCGTACGTCATCAGTCGCTCTTCTATAATAAACCGAGCGCGTGTTCATTTTTTCAGATTCCGGTGAGAAAAGCACGAGCAAACTAGCTTCACTAAAGAAGAAACAAGCTACCTACTGAGAATACTTTACCTCAGAAACACATCGAAGCCATTTTATCCAGACTTTTTTGTAAATCTTGTTGATTTGGACCTAAATTAACTTACATTTTTACAATTATTTTTCTACTTCTTCATTCTTCAGTAATGTTTCCCGAGACCAACAAAGGGTGAGTAGTACATTCTGATTACGAAAACTTCATCAAATTTCTTCTCGCCACATGGTGTTCTTGTCTTCGTCGTGCGCCATTAAAATGTGCCGGGAAATGTTGGTAAAGTGCCAAGTAGTTGTTGCGCATGCGCTGTGATTCATTCTTGTAATCCCATGAGAGTCAAATTTTGGTTTTGGGGTTAACTTTACGTAACTCGTGTCTTTTGTTTCTGCCATGAATCTTCAATCTACATTTACAACTAAATAGATCATTTAAAAAATAAAGAAAAATTAAAATAAAGAAAATTTTATAATATACTACATTTGACAAATGCAGTATATTGATGTATATGCGAATTATAAGAGCAAAAACAATACCAATTGTAGTTTTTCTTGAGATAATAAGAAACTTGTTAAGCAGTAACTAAACTGTGTGAGTAATTTATTGCATTTGGCCTGTTTTTGGACATTTTAAGGTAATAATTAAGACACAATAAGTAGGGCACAATTAGTCCATTTAACTACAAAGTAACAGTAACTTTGTACAGTAAATTGGATTTAAAAGTCAGCTCTGACTCATTTGATCTTGTCACACACAGTGCCTTTAACTCTCATGACCTTTTCCTCTTTTGCAGCTACACCTACGATGAGTGCAAAGGCACGGCTGATTGGCTGCTGGCCCAGACCGACGTTCGACCCACCGTTGGCATCGTGTGCGGCTCCGGACTGGGTGGGCTGGCAGACATGTTGAAAGATCAGGTGGCATTCAACTACAAGGACATCCCCAACTTCCCTCAGAGCACGGGTGAGGCTATTCAAAACTACTTTTTCAGGAACAGTACCTTTGTAAATAAATGTAATTATGTCTTTGTGTAATATAAAGCTTTATGAAAGTGCTGCATTCATTTGATATACAATTAACCAGATTTGCAAACATAGGCAAAATGAGTGATGTGTCTTGTCCAAGGACACCATGATAATATGTCCTGATAAAAACTGGGATTTCTTCACCCACCTTCCAGTTTTGAATGTTTCAGATCACTCACCCTCCTTTGATTCATAAAATCTATTATCTTGTGTCCTTGGGCAAGACACATAGCCCACATTGTCTACTCCAGTTACAAAGAAGCAAAGATTGCAAAAGTTTTGTATCAAACAATGTTCAAATAGTGCTCTGTTACATAAAATTATGAATGTATGTATGATTATAGATAGTCATGTTTTGAGCACTATAAAGTTTTTCACACTATCTATTGTCATAATTTTAAATGTTATTGCATTTTTTTCCCAGTTCATGGACATGCAGGCAGATTGGTGTTTGGGACACTGAAAGGAAGACCATGTGTTTGTATGCAAGGACGCTTCCATCTGTACGAAGGTTACTCCATCCAGAAGGTGTGTTTTTGGAAACTTTTGACAGGTTCAAAAATGTAACTTGCTGTCTAAATGTATTTTTCTTTGTCACTTTTACATCCAGATTACACTTCCAATGCGGGTCTTCAAGCTTCTTGGTGTAGAAACTGTAATTCTCACAAACGCAGCTGGTGGACTTAATGAAGATTTCAAAGTTGGAGATGTTATGATTATTAAGGACCACATCAACATGCCTGGGTTTTCTGGTTTTAACCCCCTCGTCGGCCCAAATGACGACAGGTATGTTCCTTTTGATGGAACAGGAATTGACAATAAGATGCGTATAGATATAATATATACACGTTTATAGTCGTGTAAACAAGCTTTAAATTAACTTCATATATTTGGCTTTAGCATACTCATTTGAGTTGTGTCCTTTTTCTGTTTCCTGCAGGTTTGGTGTGCGTTTCCCCTGCATGTCTGATGCTTACGATCGCGAGCTGAGGCAGTTGGCCATGGACGTGGCACAGGAGCTGGGATACGAGGACTTCATGAAGGAGGGGGTCTACTGCGTCCTGGGAGGGCCTTCGTTTGAGACCATCGCTGAGTGCAGACTGCTCTATCGGCTCGGAGTAGATGCTGTCGGTAAGTGGCATAACTTTATAGTTTAGAAAAGGTATACATTTATAAAACAACTGCAAAACTAGATTATAAAAACTCACCAGATGTTGTCTTTTTAGCGTTTTGTTAAACGCCACGTGTTTTGTCAATAATTATCAGTAACAGACAGTAGCACATAACATTTGCTCCTGTTAGATAAGAGAGTTGTTTCATCAATGCATATAAGCATTTAAAGGCAATGACAAATGAGAAAATTAAGCCATTCAGTGGTTCTATTTGTGCCCAATTAATAAAAAAAAACATTTTATTGATTAGAATATTTGTCATAAAATCAATACATCTGTTTCAATTTGTTCTTCCTTCTTCTTGAATCGATTAGCGATACGTAAGAATTACATATTTTTTTGACTTTGTGTAGCCTCAAACATCAGATATTAGGTTGTATTAGCACATTTACCACACAAAAATGACCAAAATCACAACTAAACCTGAAGCTAAACCTAAGTTGGAACAGGACCTACTTAAGTCTACATTAAGACTATCAGGACTAGATGAGAACCATAAGTCTACTACAGCAAAGCTAAAATAAGCTAAAACCAGGTCAAATAGGAAGCCCATCAACTAAACATACAGTAAATACTCAGAAGCCATAACAGGTTGTTTTTGCAGCCATAAATTGATTATCCATGCAAAACTTGCTGACAGTCACGTTATCAACCTTTTTTTTAGTTAACATTGACCTGAACACTAAAGCTATTACCTAAAACACTCAATAAGACCAAGCTCATCTGAAGCACCTTTAAACTCTTGTATTGATTTTGGAACTCTCTTCTAGGCATGAGCACTGCCCCAGAGGTGATTGTGGCCCGGCACTGCGGCATGCGCGTCTTTGCCCTGTCGCTGATCACAAACCAATCTGTGATGGACTACGACAGCGAAGAAAAGGCCAACCACGAAGAAGTGCTTCAGACGGGCAAACACAGGGCGGAGCAACTGGAGCGACTTGTCTCCACCATGGTGACCCGGATCGAGCATAACAACAACTACGCCTAAAAGACTTGAAGAAAAAATATATACAGAAATATGCACATTTTAAAGCCAGGTGGAGAAATGTGTTTTCTAGTGACAAAAAGGTTATTTTAGTAAATTATTTGGCTTAAAATCACAATTTAACAAAACATTTTAATACCACAATTACTTTAATACTAACGGCTAATGGCTTTGTAGCATATATACCCTCTTAAATATTAGCTTTCTTCATTGTTGTGGTATATGACAAGTCTGCAGTCTCATATTCACAAGTTGTATATATTTAGCATTTGAAATCATTTTTGTACAGTCCAAATTTACTTTCGTCGCCTCACACAGCTTTACAAAATTGTTGACTTAGCCAGCAGAAAGATAGAAAATCAAATATTGAAACAGCCTTTTTGACAATCTGCCTAAATCTCTGCACATTTCTGTGTGTTGAAACCTTGTAACATATATAAATAAGACCCCATTTAACAACATTATTTATCCTTTTAACCTTACGATATTGAGTTGTTTTTGTACATAGTGTTAGGTCAAAATGTTATCAGGTCGTCTGAGAAATCTTAAACTAAATCACCAACGTGCATCTTGTAACATTCCTGTAAAAATGGCTTCCCTATAAAATAATGAACTTTTTATAGCATTTTGAATTTATTTGTGCTGACTTAAAATATTTGATCAATGTGTAAAAATGTAACTTAACAATGAAAAGCAATTTCTGTCAAGATTTGATATGTGACTGTATATTATTGAACTGTTTTTTATTCTTTGAATCTTGTTACTAAAACTATTTATTACAAAGTGCGTTCTTTGTGTTGTTTTATTGAATTCAAACATTTTACATTAGTTCAACCAGTTTTATTGTCAAATATAAGAACTCAGTGAAACAATGCGTTACATAAAAGAAATTGTAAACAAATGCAGAAAATGATATGGCAAAACATAATGCTGGCATTTTTCAATACAGTCAGAATAAAAACTGTATTCAAATTTAAACTGAAAAATCTATTTGGCATTTACAAAAATGTTTCTTTCAGATGAACGTTGCTTTATAAAATGCATTACTCATATTCAAAGAATTTAAATGTTGCCTTTTCTAAAATACACCACCAAGCATGACACCAAAACCACCAACAAACTACATCCAGGGGCGTGTCCAGACTGTATAACAAATTAGTTGCATATGACAAAGGTAAAATTAAATTCAATGTGTCTTACAACTGACTCCTCACTTTTTTGAGTCTGCAGCAGCCAATCAGAGTACAGAAAGGGGGGGCCGTGCTGCTCTTGGCTCCACCCTAAACACGCCCCTGGATGCAGCCATGTAGAAACAAGAATTCACTTTTCCAGCAGTTTGAGAAACTGTATCATTTGGCAAAATTCTTCGCTTACATTGCCAGACTGTCTGATGTATAACTATTTATACATCAGTGTGCTCACTTGTCTAGTATGTTTTTACTGTTCCCTCACAAAGCTGGTCAGATACTAGACTTGAAATGCTAATTTATTACTGTAAGTATGTGTAATGAAGAATTTACGACTTCCTGTTAACTGAAACTATGGTTTCAGACCTTTTATGTCTCAATAACCCTCCCAACCTTTTCTGATTTGCAAATTATTTAGTCTAGTAGAAAAAGTTTTTCAATTTTTTTTTCAACTAAATTATTGTCCAAAATCTTTCAAATGTTCTAAAGATTATAACTACGAAGAACATTTCTTATTTCAAACACTATTCAATTTCACCTTTTGTGAGATGTCCACTCACAAATAATAAACATCACCATGACAACATGATCATTGTCACAGTTACCATTGTCTGTTTCCATAAATGCTGATTGTTGGCGTAATAAATGGCTAAATTAAACTACTTTGAATTGAAACATTTACTCCCAGGTTAAATGAAGCAGGCAGAATGCATGCATGCATTTTAAACATGTATCAACCCTTTACCCAAAATGACTTATTCCCTTCAAATAAGCATGATTATACAAAGCTACACACATCCCTTTGTTGTCCACTCTCAGACTCTTTTAAAAGTTCATAATTTTGGCCATCAAAGTGCCATGCATAAAAGATAACCATGATTAAGAAGTACATTTGATTTGACATAACATGTACAGCTCAGATTATTGGATAAATTGCAGCATTTTACATTGTTGCCAGACCAGCAGCGTGTCGCTACAAAGGCAAGACTTCGACATTCAAATTAGCACTCGATGTTGTCCTGAATACAGTACTCGCTTTGACATCAGAATCTGAAAATGACTTTGGCAGCAAATTTACAGGCAGTGCTGGATAGAAAATGTACAGTGAATGAATATACAATAAAAGTACATTATTATTACTAATAATAATAACTGTTGCCAGATTATTCTAATTATAAACCTATGATACTCTGTTGACTTTGAAAATACTAAATGGTTGTTTGGCAGCTAAAACAGCAATAAGGCAAATTAATATTGCATAATTTCACCATTTTAAAAATTCACCAAATATTTAAAAGTAGCCTACTATACCAGATTTTTGCTTCCTCAAAAATGTAAACAAACAGAAATAATTGATTTTAACCTTCTTATTTCATCAGTGCACATTTTGTTCACTTACCAATCGCATGGTGAGCCTCCAAATTTTTCACCACATTGTGTTTTAAGCTTTTTTCACAGCTGTTAGCTGCGAGATGTGTCAGTATGCTAATGGTAGGTAGCCACAATGCTAACAACATCAGATGAACTTAGTGGATTTTGGTGAACAAACGGGACCTTAATAAATGGAGACAGGACATTGCTAATTTCCACCTGAATGAACACATTAATAAGATATCTGTGCGTGATGGAAATTGATTTATTTTTAAGTTATTTTATTGTAAGAAAAAAAAAAATCGGGTATAGTACCTTTAAGTGCGATGTTAAAAATAGTGCTTATTTTGAAAATAGCCTTTTATTTTTGCTTTTGTTGTTTTTGTAAACATATTGTTGTTTCAAATTAAAATCTAATATTTTTATAAACTCAATACAGGTGCACTGTGTAACTTTCCTGTGGTGAAAAGTCAACTACACTATTCAATAGAGACAGAAAGATAAAACTGTGTTTTAGAAAATTCTTATTAGGGATAGCTCACGGAACATCTTTTTCATGGAAACAAACAGAACGAGGCCCTCCTCTTAGGCTAACGAAAGTTCGTTTTGTGACCATTCAAGCCCGCTGAGAGTAAAGTCACACATTTTAGATGGTTTAGATATTTTTAGTGCCATAAAGACATATAAACCAGCTTTTATTTTGGTTTATTTTTGGGTCAAAAAGTTACACGGTGTACCTTTAAAGAGAAATAAGTGTTCTCGTTGAATTTAACATCTCAAATTATGGCAAGCCTTGTTTGGCCATTAATTTTGTTATTACAGTGCTTAATAGGCTGCTATAAACATTGCTTATGATACACTAGAAAAACAATATCTTAAATAAGTCAAAAGTGCACAGCTTTTAAGTTTATGTAGGTAAACTTTGATTTGTCATTTACCACTAAAACCCCTTTCCCCTAACAAAATTGCAATACTATATTTGACTTTCAACTTACTTAAGGTGGTTGCTTTTGCATTGTGCTACTTTTGAAACGAGCATACATTTTGGCACATGTACAATAGGCACTGCATAGACCTCACAGATCTCAAGTTGTGGACTGCAGTGGCCATGGAGCTGGAAAAGGCACTTCTGTAAAAGACACTGCAGCTGGTGACAGTCACTGGGCTCCATCAGGTCTATGCGAACATGGTCAGCATTATCCACTGGGGAAAGAAAAGAACACAAATATTAATACAAAATTTAGTTTCTGTATATTTTAAGATGTCAAAACTAAAAATTAGCTTTAATTCAAAAGTATAATAACAGATCCTTTTTTAATACAGTTTTTGCTACTAATCTCTATGGACATTTGGCACAAAAAAAACGTTTTTTACTGAATCATACTATTGGTAAGCTTTAAATTTTAAGCATTAGATCTATACATTTTAATGTTTTGATAATGGGACTTGAACATTTAGTAATTAATTGCTAGAAGTGTGCATTGTATTTAACTTAATATTTACCTGGACAAAATCTAACTTTATAACATTATCTTTATCCGTGTCCAATGCATGGAAGGTCTCTGTGAAACAAAAATACATTTATTACAACATATTCTTCATTACTCGTAAGAATAAAATGCATTTAATTAGGTCCAGTGGTTCTCTAAGGCACTGCATGCAGAGAACCAAAAGGGCTGAACTAAATATTGAACGTACTGTACATAGATTCCAATCGGACCAAGCATGTGACGAAGTTATCAAAGTCAACAGTCATATCAGCCTCAGTGTAGCGAAGGATGATGAGTTGGAAGAGCTGGTTGTTCAAGTTAAATCCTGAGAAAAGCAACATTAAGACAAGGTAGTTTTAAAGAATATATTGATTAGTTCGTACTTAATCAATTTTTCTTTTTTCAGATGCAGATAATTATGAACTAAGTGCAAAACCATAATGTGTACAAAATGTATTTATGGGTGAATACTTATATGTTAAATCAGGTTTATTTTGCAGCTAAAATGAATCAAATGTTTGAATACCTGCGGATCCCAGGGCTTTCCTCATTTCATAGGAGCTCATTGTGCCCGATTTGTCACAGTCAAACTCTCTGAAAATAGTCTAAAATGTGAGCAAAGGAATAAAGGTGAGTTATATGAGGTCAAGTGAACATCATGCTCCTGTCTGAGGTATTGGCAAAACTACAAAAAAGGCAATGCACTGACGCAAGTACACTCAAACTTAGCCAAAACCAACAGACTAAAGCAACAATCAATAGATATGAGAATTCATAGATTAAATAATATGGTGGAAATGTAAATTCCACATTAGATTTGGACAATTTGGGAAGATATAATACAACATAAAAAAATAAAGATAGAATCGTTTTTAAAAAAGCAAATCAAAAGCAAATGTCAAAATTCAATATGAATGAAAATTGTATTTAATTTATATTGCAAAGACTTTCTTATTCATTCTTTTTCCTATTGATGTCTAACCTTCCCATATTGTCCAATAAATTTATGAAAAATTTATTGATTTACTAATTTCTAATTATTTAGAATCACTTAAGGGAAATTGTCATGACGTTATCTATAAAGTAACAACTCACCAAGTATCGTTTAATCTTCTCCCAAAGCACATGGAACTCAACGAGACCTAGTTTTCCACTGCCGTCTTTCTGAAGAAGCAGTCAGTTAAAGAAACACTAGACATGGACGTTACAATAATGTTTGTGCTGTGACATGATAAACATGTGATTGAGACTCTAGAAATGAAATGTCACGATGGGTTACAAATATTTTTGATGTTAGAAATACAAGCCAAATTTAAGGATACGTCCATAAGGTTGATCATACTGCGACAAGACTCTTTTGAGAAGCCATCTGTTTTCAAGTCTTTGTCTGTTCAGAAGTAAAACCAAAACCTAGAATTAATAACGCCATAATAGGCAAAAAGGTTGTCAGATAAAAGCTAATTTGACTCACGTTTGGCGATAATTCTGTTAAGAATAGTCTGCAGTTCAGTAACACTGATCTCCATGTCCTGTCACAAACATGTCACAGGTCATTTTTTAAGACATTTTAAACCTTATGCATATTCATTAAAATCCCCAAAATATCTCACCGCTCCTGCCAACTGTCTGAACAAGCTCTTGAAACCTGCGTCGATCTGGCTTTCATCAAGGTAATTCTGTACACGAAACAAAATAACATCTAAAGCAAGTCACAAACACAACAATATCTTCTGACAGAAGGTCTGTGCTCTTACATCTGCAGGGATTTCAGCTTTAATGTCATCATCCATTACCCTGGAGAGAAAGACGGGGATACATAAAGGAAAAAATATTTGGCTTTTATACAAGATTAAACCTGCCTACCTTCCTCCCTCCCTTCCTTTCTTCCTTCTTTCCACACATTATCCCTTTCTTTATTCATTCATTTAGGACTTTTTTTCAAAGGGATTCTAATATTTTAGACGGCATTGTGTAACTCAGGTCATCTATTAAACCACAGGTGTCAAACTCAAGCAAGGCCCGGGGGCCGGATGCGGCCCGCCACCTCATTTTATGCGGCCCTTGAGTTCTTATAAGGTTTACTTTATTCTGATGTTAGTGGGTGTCTTAACCTTAAGAAATGATTTGCCTGAAACTTAAAGAGCAAGTCCCTTTTCCTACTACAGCGGATAGTATATTTAATAATAGTAATTTCAATAAATATACAATAATTAAATACAGCAACTAGGTCAATATTAGTTACAACCGGCTCTTCGAGGACAGCCTCGATGCCAATGTGGCCCTTTGTCAAAATGAGTTTGACACCCCTGTATTAAACCAACTTGTTTAAACCATTAAACAAGTTGGTTTAAACATTGTTAACCAACCCAGTCAACAATGTTCTCAACAGTTTTAAAATATTATTTTAATTGATATTTTAAATAAACAACAAGAAAAAATACTTCAAATACTACAATCTAAATAAAGGAACATAAAAAAATCACTCTGGTTGGAAAATTGCATTAAAATAGAAGAACACAGCAAACTTTTGAATAGTCAAAGTAAAAAATACAGTATTTGTTTGAACTTCTAGGGATGAGCCGATATCGTTTTATGATCTTTGACTGATAACTGATATTTGCCGATAACCAAATTTGCATTTGAAAGCAGAACTAAGTAACATTTTGACCTTGTTAAATGTCTTTGTAAGTCTCTGTGATGGTCACATTTCAAGCTTCAGCTCTCTCTGCTGCCTCCTGGTGGAAATGCTGTCCTTGCAACTTCTGTGAATCAACCCGACAACAGCTCTCCTGAGAAACCCTGGTTTATTTATTTTCAGATTTGTCTGTGTAAAATGTTTTTGTGTTTTTAGATAAAAACAAATCTTGTTCAAGGTTTGATTTATACAAAAGAGCTAGTGGTCTGAAGTTCTGCTTTAAAATGTATAGCACAAGTCACAAACGCACTTTCACACTAAATACAATATTGCCAATGAATGCTATGATGACTAATTTGGGACTGAGACACAGAGACTAGGTAATATCAGCACCAAATATCAGACTTTTTTTCAGTATCATTAGAAAATTGGCAATATTAGTCACTGGATACCGATAAATCACCCATCCCTATCAAAAATGTAAGTAGACACTCTACTCACTCTGTACCAGCTGGTTTCTCGGAGAAGACGCGGAGCACAAAGTCGCCCTCCTTGTGTGGTTCAAAGGTGGAGGGGACGATGATGTACTCTCCGGCCGGCAGCTTCAGCCTGGAGCTCACCTCTCTCAGGTTTATGAAGAGCTCAGAGCGGGCGCTGGAGGCATGTGTCAGGAAGAAATCTCGCTTCAAGTGTACTCCAGACTTACCCACAAACTGCAACACAACATGCAATACTTTAATAGAGATTTTAACTATTGTAATGCAGCTGGAAAAATAACAACCAAGAAGAAGTAAATTAGCTTGTAGTTTCTGCAAAAATTGAGAGGTCAATTCAAGACTTTTTAAAATCCCCAAACATACAAATTTCTATTTCACAATGCTGCTTCTTTCTGTTCTTTCAATGCTGCTTGTTTCTCAAGTAATAACTGAGCGGTAAAAACCTTAACCTTAAACTTAACCTTAACCTTAAAATAACAGGCAAAACAAAATCATGTCCGAAGAGAAAAGGCGGTAGCTGTCTTGGCATATCTTCTATTAAAAAAGTTGCACAGAAAAATTAGTTTTACAGCTATTCCTTCCATTATGTCAAAAAAGAAATTGAATACTATTTTGATAAATCTTCAAAGCTTTCAGAGAATTCCGTACCTCTCGTGGAATCTGTAAAAAACACAAATGAAAAACATTCTTAGACACTAAACCATGAACACAATAATACAGACAAATGTAAATGTTGATTACCTCATAGACAGCAAACCCAATAGTCTCCATGTCCTGGCCCTCTCTCCTCTTCTTCCTGCGGTCCTTCTGCATCAGAGCAGCCACAAAGCTGCAGTCGGGGTTCCCAGGGCTGTCCGGGTGCTGCAGCTGGATTTTAAACTGTGGGTTCAGCCAAAACGTCGCTGCAGACAGTAAAAAGGAAAGATTCATGTAATAATATTATCAATATTATCAATATTATCAAACTGCACTTTTTAACTGAAGTAGATCATGTTGACTCTCAAAGGGCCGCTTTGAGAATCAAGAAAAGGCTGTAATAAATATAATTGTATGATTGTATGATGATTATTTCAGAACACTCAAATGAATATACACAAATGGAACAAGTACTGAATTAGTTTTGGCTTTTGTCAAAAAACTATGTCACAAGCTAGAATGATCTGACTGACTGACTGTTAATAAAAGATCTAGTTGTCATTGTTAAAAGACATAGTAGCTGTACATTTTATTTGTATGTAGTTTTATCCTCCAGTGTTCATCGTATCATTGGTTTAGTCTCGGTCACACTGCACTTAAGGTCACGATGACGGCTTTATCATGACAAGGTCATTGTTTTATGACTCAGTGTTTAAATAGGAGCCACTGCTTCACATTCCTGCAGTTAATCAATATAAACCTATTCGCATAGCTTAAGGGTGACATTTGACAAAAAGCCTTTGCAAAAAAAGTTTTATTGGGGAAAAATAAGCAGGGATCTCAAAACTCTCAAATAAAGTTACTGCAAGAATTTGCTTAAAGCAGAAACATGACACAACTACACAAAAGTAAGACTATGACTTATTTATACTATTAGTAATTCAGCACTAAGCCATTAATACACAAAGACAAATCCAAAAGCAGATCACAGCACAACCAGGTCTAAATTAGGAATAAATCACTACTAAAGTCAACACTAGAGGAGATGTAGTTCAAAGTCAGCAGACACAGACAAAAAGATATTTCCAATAAATATTTGTCTCACTCTGATCAAAGATCTGTTACAAGAGAAGGAGATTGTCTCATGACTGAGCAGGGCAAAATAAAAATAGGAGGAGAAATGCAAGTGGTTTCAGTTACCTTTTTATGAGCTCCTCTTTAAAGCAAGAAAAAAAATATGTAATGTGTGGATCAAACCAGTTTGTAAAAGCCACAGGAGAACCAGAAGTACAGCCAGTGCACACTCGAGGTGCCCTGGTTAAGACTTAACAAAATAGAAAATTCTGTAGTAAGCCTCATTTTGTAGTACGACAAATGAAAAACTATTTTCTGTAGTTTTAAAGTTCCCACCAGGCAGCTGAGCCTAGATAGAATTGATTGTTGTATTTGGCCGTTGTAGAGGTTCTCCCAAGCGATAAATATGAATTTTAAACATGTTGGATCTAAAAGACATTGACCTCACAGACGTGAGGTTTGCCACAATAAATAATAGCGTATCATAACTGCTTAAATGTGCAGCAGAATGTGCAGAATAAAACACTGTCCACAGCACATACCAGGGTAGTTCCTGCAGCCCCGGCTGTGCTGCCCCTCCTCCACTCGCCCTGGAAAAGGTTGGAGCTCCACTTTTTCAGCTGGCTGTTTTGAAGAGCGTCTGCAGTCAAGTTACAGATCTCCAGACGACTGAACTCACGCAGGAAGTCACTGAAAGACATCCTGAAAGAAAATAAATACAATTTTAAATTAATGTAAAAAAAAAAATTAAAAAAATATTTTCTAGAATTCTGCCTCTCAAAAATCTGAAATGTGCTTAAAACATGAAAATGCTTTGAAAGTCTTTTAAATTTTCAGATGATAGAAAATCTTAAAAAAAAAAAAAAAAACTAAATATTTAAAGAATCTAATTGTGCATATTGTTTTTACAAGATAAAGCATGCTGTGATTTGGGAAAGGTCTTTTAGGGTTTTGGACTGAGACCAACATGCTAAAAGGTTGCTGAAGGTCACAGTGACGCAAGTAATGGGACAACTTCATAACAAGCAAATGACTCGAGTGTGACAAAAGACAGACTACCACATTACCAGTTTGTCTCTCACCACAAAACAAAAGTACCCTGCACAGATTACCTTTTGTAAAGGAAATTCGAAACAACTTAAAGATTCAAATCATCATAAAACCTCAAACTAAAGAAAAACTGCATCATATTTGTGAAAACTCTCACCAAAACTCTCCATCTTCACTGCGGTTCTGTAGCCGACTTCTGACAGAGCGATCCACATTGTCCCACTCTCTCGAACTGGACACAGACATAAAGTAAGATTTACATTTCAAGTTTATATTAGAGTACTCAATCATGCATCTGGACCGGTGTTTCCTAAGCTTTTTTGAGACACAGTACTTTTTTTGGTTGAAATTTTTCTAGGGCACACCACTTACTCAAATGTGGCCAAATATATCTTTTAAGGAAGCACTATAACTTTTCTGGTGGAGGGTCTGTTGCCTGCTTTTTGCATTTTTGTGCTGGGAATGTTATTCTTAATATTCACTTCTGTGGAGAGAAGCATGTGACACAACCACACCGACTGGTAAAGGTCAGATCTAAGGAGACTTTTGCTCACAATAAGATTTTTGCAACTACTTTTGAGAAACACACTTGAAATACAAATGAACTATAATTTAAAAGAAATTTACTTTGAAACACTTTAGTCAATGTAATCAGATCTTCATAGTGATAGAAACTCTTGTTGGAAAAGCTACATTGTGCACCTTTAAATTATTCTTTAAATTAGTAGGTAATTTATTTGTTTTCATTCTTGGCGAACACTGAAATGGTAAATGATTCAATTAAATGTGTTAAGTCCTATTTCTTAGACGGAATATTGAAAGTCAAGACATTTTTCAAGGCACACTTAGCACTATCTGACGGCAACTAGTCTTCCCCGGCACACTGGTTTAAAATCATTGATCTGGACTATAAGCAGATCTTAACCAAGACAACATAAAGGAAAAGGAGAGCTAAACTCTCATGCACTGCACAAGAAATAGACAATAGCAACACTTTAACTATTTTGTTGCACATTCCAGTTGTAGACATGGTTTGGTCCTGTTCTTCTTCTTCTTCAGGATCAGTTTGTAATTTAATCCCAGTTTAACCCCAATGTGGATATGTGAGTTACAAATTGTTCCCATAAATAAGACTAAACTTGGTCAATTGTCAATCCAGGATCATTGGTATTAACATATCAGCAGCAGAGAACTTTAAACTCCATTGCTTCAGTTGTCCCATTTTCCTCGTACTTTGCTGAGACATTTAGCAGTCAAGCTTTTATGACTGCTCCAAAGTGAGAAAACCTCAGCGGGGCAATGACATAACACTTATATAACCTGCTCTAATCCAAACCAGCCCTGAACTGCCAAACCAGACATACATTTCATCGGAGCCCGCCTCCAGGTGTCTACAGTCTGAAATATGGGAGAGTATCTAAGTTTGATGACTTGTAGGTCTCACTTGTCACTCCAGGCTCCGGTCCACTCGACTTCACCCCAGGGGTTTCTGATCCGAACCAGTTTGGTCATGTTTCCTCTGTAAACCACCTAAAGACAAACAGAATGTATAGAACCGTTTGGTGACATAAGCTGCTACTGTGTGGAACGCACTGTCCAAAGATTTCAAGCACATTACATTACAATGAACCATACAGACATCACAACACATGTATTAGGGCTGTGAAATCAATTAATTAATTAGAAATATGACTGCAATGGTTGCATTGAAGCTAGAGTACCTAACTTTTTACCCTAATAATTATGAGTCCATTTATTTTTTACTCACTAGAGGAATGCTGAACTATACTGTACTTTCGGCTTTGACAGTACATAAATAGTTGTTTCAAACATATTTCTTGATTTTCATTTTTATAGCACTATTTTGATTACATTTTCAAATTTAAAAATAACTTTCTCCATTTTTCTAACCTTAACCATATTCCTGTAATCTAAACCTCTAAACTAAACCTAAGCTATCTTAACTTTAAATCTAATTCTAAGACTAACCTTAAAAAGAATGAATTTTCACAAGTGACACCTTGTAACGTTCTGAGATCTAAGGTCTATAGATAACTCTAGAAAACAAAAACTGTACTGGAAGACATGGCGACAAGGGAACAACACTTCCATAGAAACAAGCAGAAAAAGCTTCCCCATCCAGGACTTAGCAGTCAGTCTTTGGCAACATTTTACACTGTAACTTTATCACACAAATATAAAACATGGTAATTTTCTTTTGTTTTCTCAGTCATGTGAACTAAGAATACATTAAAGCATGACAACACTTCAACGTCAGCCTGAGTGAGTTCAACATGTGACAATGAACTGACCGAGTGAAGCAGGAGCTTTTAAACTGGGTCAGGGCCAGTGTTTTGACTACAGAGCTGTGTTTGGAGAACATAAAGGACATATACAGGGGCAGAACACTTTTAGACAGGTTAGCAAAAATTAGAGTTGTGTAAGATCATTACAAATAGATATTGGGTTAATTTGACCAACTAGATATGACAGCTGTATAAGTAGATTTCCTGTTTTAAGAGAAAGGGATAAGTAGAGTTCTACACCTATGTTTTTATTTTTTTTATTTACAGTGTTGGGGGAAAAGTATTAGTTACTCATTATTTATCACTTATTAGAAATGTAATTAGTTACACTACTTATTTACTGCCCCCCAAAAGCAACTTAGTTACATTACTTTGGAAATACTTTGTGTGTAATATTGCAAACATAGGAAGAAAATATAGGACTTTATGTTTTTTTTTTAAATTGTTATTTAGAGGTAAACAATAAAAGAATATCCTAAACAGGGTCAAACTACTGAAAATCAATAATAAAAATGTTTGTGGGCCTAGCTGCTGATCTGTGTCTCTGAGCAGTTTTATCTCACATAATAAGTCATGTTTGTGGATTTAATTACTTAAAAGCAACTAAAAGTATTTTGTTAGTAACTCTAATTTAATTAGAAGTGATTTCACAGTAAATAAGTTACATTAATAGTTACTAAAATTGTAATCTAGTTACAGTACCTGAGTTACACCCGACACCATTTACCATTTACCATACAAAATACAATACTTCATGAAGACAGCAGCAGCAGTAGGATTGTACTGATCCAGAACTGGGACTGGATGGCGGTGCTGATCCATGAAGTTTTGGTATACCAGGTATAATGTTTGGCGTGTTATTCACAATAGTTGTTGAGTTTTTATTTGCACAATAAAAAACTGTTACATAACACTATTTGACCCATTTTCAGACAAGTTAACAGAGTTTCAATAATTAAAAAAGTTATATTCAATTCCTACAAAATTGGGTATCGATAGATCAGCCAAATTATCTAAATCAGTAATGGAACTAAAAATGCTGGATCTCGGTGCATCTCTATGTGGCAGTCTCAAATAGACTCATTCATGCAAATAAATAAATAAAATAAAGTCACATTTTTCACATTTGAATTATGAAAATAAACTAACTTTATGAGTGATTGGGTATTAATGTGTGAAAATGTGTATTTAAATATGTACTTGATATTTTCCCATGCCATAAGACCTATCTAAGACCTGCAGAGTTTTCGTGACATGATTAATACCAGCTTGTGTTATTGTTCTAATTAAAATGGCCTCTGATGTCTTACAGATTATAGTCATGTCCTAGTGTATTCTTTACGTGTCTTACCTCGTCCACCCCGGTCACAGAGTAAGCGTGTCCTTTCACCAGTTTCTTAAATGTGACGGCCTCCATGTCACGCGTGTTGGTGATCTGAAAACATCAGACCAGTCAGAGTCAAAATAGAAAATATATACTGTACATAGTAATAATATTAAAGAAATCATTGTCAGCTACAACACATAAGACTATATAAAAGTACACCATATAATTTTCCTCCTGGTCTGAGTTATTATTGCTTTTTAACCCTTTTAATCTCAAATTAGTAAATCTTAGGCAACAATACTAAAGTTTTTCAGTTAATTGATAATAGTGACAATTCAGGTCACAAAATATATAACAAACTAAAATAATTGGATTGTTATTAAAGATTTAAAAAAGCTTGGTAGTAACTAGAAAGGGTTTGTGAGCACACAACCATTAATCCTTCGAGAAGTAAAATAAGCTCTTTAACAAATGCACTTCCTTGTACATACATACTATAGATTCTTTCATTCCATCCATTAAAATGCATACAGAGTTACGTAATTCTTTCCATGGTAGCTTTAGTCACAGCGTGCTTCTGCTAATCTTTATATTTACACACAGTTAGAGTAGGTCAGCTCCAGAAAATCTCCCTAAACAAGAAACACCTTGTTTGGCTCAAGTGACCCATTGTCAAGTGAAGCTTCATGTACAAACAGTGGTAGTTCTCACATAACACTGCCCTCTGCTGATGAATCTCCCACGTCTGTTTAAAGGAGACCTTTTATGTAAAATTGACTTTCCTGAGTTTTTAGCCATGTTACAGCAGTGTTCTCTCGTCATTAGTTTAACCAAAGTTGTATTTCAAATTGATTCATGCATTTTTGTTTGTCTTTTGTTGTCCTGCAGCTCAAGCTCCAGTGGTCAGAAAATTTCTGTCTTCACCAACCACCTATCCCCGCCCACTTGTTTACTTATTTATTTTTATTTATTGGTTTATTTGAATAGGGACAGATACAATTGTTAAAGGTGCATTGTGTAACTTTGTGGAGGTGAAAAGTCATCTACCCAATTCAGTAGCAGTTAAAACTAGACTTTGGGACTTTCTGAATGGAGATGAATACATTTTATGCTTTAATAATGAAACAAATTAGCTAAAGGAACAGGTTTTCTGCAGAAACAGATGTTTTCGGGCCCTCCTCCAAGCCAAATAATAGACTATTTTGTGGCCATGCAAGCACGCTCAAGGTAAAAATGCAGATTTTTGTTAATTATTTAGTGTAACAAAGGCATCTAAATGAAAAATGTGCCTTTATTCAAGTATACTGCAGCCCGATGCATGCATCATAGTGCTGGGATGTGTACAATGTTTGTTTTTTTATGAGAAAATTGCTCTCTTGTACGAGTACTCTACCCCAGTCTTTGTTGACCTCAAGAGTTATAAACTCTACAACAAGCATGGCACGGCTGGACAATACTACAATACTAATACTAGTTGTCAGGGAATAGAAAATTGCAATAATAATGTATTAAAGTGATCCACAGAACATGACATGCAGTCTGACTCTACATTTATAATTTATACTGCAAGCGATTTGTGTTGAGCTCTACGGATTTTGAACTGATGTTACAGAACTACATAGTAGCTTAGAATGTAGAATACATGCTTTGCAGTTGTATGTGTATAGTACTACTTACACAAAAGCTAAAATATATACTGTATGACTATGTATAGTATACACTGTATAACACATCTTGTTAATACTGTATATCGGTAATATTTGAAAAACTTGAAAATGCTATTATAGAAAGACAAAATATTACACACTCTTAACCTGGCAGAAATCAGATCTGTGTCTGAGTCAAGGATCATTGCTTATACTGTAAGTTATAAAGACAAAGTGGAACAAAATGTCACAACAGAGCAAACTGATAAATGATATTGATACATTTATGAAAGATATTGAAGCAGATCTTTCATAAATGTGCAAAGTGCTTCCATCTGTTCTAAAAATAAGACTTATGTTATGTTTTCCATAATATGTTATGTTATATACTATCATATGTTTGTTCCTCTAAAATATCTGTTTATGTAAATACTAATTTTGTAGCGTAAATCTATTTTTTACTGCATGTGTCTATTCTCCTGCTGTTGTTAAATTGTGCATCACAACACTGGACTTTTTCTATTGTGGGATAAAAAAAGTTCAGTTATCTAACTGTCTATAGTTTCCTATGTTGCAATGTTTGTATGTTTTCTGTAGTAATCGGGGCACTTCCAGCCATCAACCCTAAATGGCACAAAACTATAATGCAATACCACTGGTCTAAGTTCATCAGATTCAAAGTAAACACATGAGCATTACAAAACTTACATTATACAAATATGACATGTCCCCTTAAGGTTCTATTTGAGTTTTGGGTAGATCTAAACTTCTGACAGCTTATGTAGAATATATTTTTCCCTCATTCACCAAACACTATGAACTCTACAGAAGATACTCAGGAACAAACACAGGACAAACTTTACTTCCCCAAAAATGTGACATCGATCTTATTTATTCTGAAGGAGTGTGTTATGTGTTACTGACGTCGATGGAGCATCCGAGCAGCGAGCCTCTCTCCACAGCGCGGCTGATGATGCTGTACAGGTCTGACGGAGGTTTGAGCAGTTCATACATCTCTGTGACTCCTCCAGTGAAGTCCTCAAAACCCTCTGAAGTGCTGCCTCCAGACAGAGCCTCGTAGCAGCCATTCAACCTGAGCAAAGCAAACAGAAATGTAAACACATGTCTACCAAATCATACTATAATAAAGCGCTGAGTCATAGTAATGTTAAGCTTCAATCAACTGCAACTTTCTGGCAAAATAATAATTACAATTCACAGTCGATAATTCAAATATATCTAGAAAACTTTAATACTGAAAAAATAATGGAAGATTTTTGGCATTGACTGAACTGTAAATAATATTTCAGCTCTACAACAAACATTGTTAATATAGGTTAGCTTTGCATTGAATCAAATTAGCTTAAAAAAAAGTCAGAGGAACCCTTCTGTCCCCCTACTTACATTCACACAGCAACTATGCCTGAAAGTGGCTCTAACTGTCTTTAACATTACATCAGTATTGTGTTCATGATCTGACTGACAGAACCTACTTGCCCAAAAAACCTTAGACCTTAGTTCTTAAGTTTCTAGTCAATGCAAACAAGCATAGGTACTGCAACTAGAAACAACCTTCAATCATATATATATATTGTATTTAATACTAGTGCTGTCAAGCGATTAAAAAAATAGAGATTAATAATTATGATCTGTAGTTAATTAATCTAAGTAATCTATTTTTAATCTCACCTAAAAAAAATTACACAGAAAAAGACTCAATTTAAGTGTTTTTGTTTTGTTTTTATCCAATTTAATTACATTACATTATTGTTGCAGATGGAAATATTAATATTTTGCAAAAAATGAAGACTTTAGGAAGTTTTGGAACATAAAATTCCCGTTCATCAGTCCAATAACTTTCGCCTGCTTCTTTATTTTTGTCTCGTTGCTACTCATCACCAGTGAAAGATTACAAAATAGATTAATGTGATTTAAAAAATTAACTCGATTAATATGTCTGTAATTAATTAATCTCAATTAATGAACTAATTTGACACCGCTATTTAATACATCTCAAGGTACTAGACAAATAATACTTTGACTAGTCGACTGCTAAAATAATCATTTACTTGACTAAAGACTTATAAATTACTAGTATCTATAGGCTTTGAAAACTTGAATCCACAACTCTGAATGAGGAGACAGTATAGACACTATATTCAGGATGTTTACATTTGGGCTGCAGAAATACATTGAGCACAGTCTTCTGTCTCTGAACTCAGAAACATTACCATATATGACTGAAGTCTACCTCTACGGGCCGAGACGCATACAGTACATCTCACCTTTCCTCTTTTGAAGGGCCCCTATTATGTAAAATCCACTTCTCTTAACTTTAGCTAACCCAAAGTTGTATTTAAATTGATTCATGTATGTTTGAGTAGTTCTGTAGTTTTGAACAGGAAGCGAATAGACAGTTTTGAGTTTTACAATAAACAAAATGTAAATTACAGATATGTAGTTGATTACTAAATACACAGAAAAAAACTCTTCAAATACCCGACTACTCCTACAATGTTTTCGAACTTAACTCTACTTGACAAACATTTCCAATAACGTTGCGTCACTTAAGCAGCTTTTCAAATCCAGCTGAGTCACAAGCAGTTCACAGAAATCAGTCCTCAGATTATTGACCCAAAGATAAAAACTGTAGGCTCACTTTGCATAGGCCTTCTCCAGTAAAGCGCTCCAGAACTCGGTGCCTTCAGCTGAGTGCACGAACAGCAGCTTTCCATCTTTGACGGGCAGGCGGTCGTCGATCACCACGTCTAACCACTCTCCAAACTGCCAGAACTGCAACAAAAACAAAACAACCGTATGCATTAAATGAGCAACATCAATTCAAGAAAGCAGCGCAGTAGGACAAAAATGCGTAACAGTAATACCAAAAACAAACAAGGGAAATCACTGTGTTGCTTTTTGACATTCAGGTTGTCTGTTACTTTAAAATCAGACGAATAACTGGTTTATAAAAGAGAAGCAGTGAGATGTTCGTGCGTAAAACAGTATAACCAGTCAGGTGCACACTGGTGAATATTCCTTGTACTTATAAAATAGAAATATCAGAAGAACGCAAAACTCCAAGGCATAATAATAATAAAAAAAGACTTCATTAGAACATAGCTTTGTATTTTAGCTCATTTACCAGATCTGGTGAGAGCGCCTTCAGCTATTATGGACTAACTTTTTGCCATAAAAATGCTGACATCATTGCTGCTTTTATAAAACAGCATAAAACATATTTATTTATTCAAGCTTTGTCTGTCTCTATTGTCTTTTATTACTTTAGCACATCGAGACTAGATTTATCATATGAAATGTGCTGAATAAATAAAATTATAATTTAAATATTTCAAAAGCAAACTTCAGGGTGCATGCAGTGGTAAAGGTGGCAATCTACTTTTAACAGAGAGCTCTTTCTGTTGCCTCCTCTATAAATATACACACATAGTATATACACTAAACAACTTCATACAGTACGCACGAAAAATACACACATAAGTCATTAATATTTGAAATGCCCTATTGACATTATTTGATTATCTGAATTTTCCTGGTCATGTTAACGTACCATGACAAAAATAAATATCCCTATGTTTTTTAGCATACCCTGATGACAACGTTTAGTATTATAATGATTTTCAACTGCATGATCCTAATCTCTAATAAATAGTATTGTCAAAACACTTCATAAATGCGATGTCATGTGAACGCAATCTCTTGCTAGACAAATTTTAAATCAATGACAAAATGCGAAAAATGACTTTTATGCCTTTCCAAATAAAAAAACAACAACTTTTTTTGTAGTATTTTTCTATGCGGGATAACTCGATATACAATTTTTGGATTTCCTGAAAACAACATTCACGATTTTTTATATAGTAATAGTGATATATTGCATAGCTCTAATCAGATGATGTTATGCTAGTCCTGATACATTAATTGGATTAAGTTTATTTACTCAAAAAGCAGAATCATTATAATGCGATTTTTCAGTAGAATTTTGACAGTTTTACAAAAACTTTTATAGTGCATTCAAAAGAAATCAGCCTCAGTTGTACTTGTATCACTCGGTAACAACTTTTCTTATTTATCTTTCTTTAAAAAAAAAAAACAAAAAAAAAAAACCACAAATGTGGATTTAGAAACAGAGGTCAAATATACATGTTAAAATGCTTATATTTTATGTTTAGAATAAGCTTGTATTAGAAAAACAACTTGTTTAAAATTCAAAGCCAAAATACACAGAACAGCAGAGAACACCTTTACACAGAACTGGGCGTCACCTCAGTTACTAAGTCCTTTCTTTCAAACAAAAGATTGCAAATAAAAGCAAAGCAGACAAACAGATATTAAGTGGAAAAGGCTGCAGGTGTGAGTTCTTCGAAATACACTTCCTGGTTTTTATGCTTCTTCTCTTGGCCACCAGAGGGCAGTTCAGACCAGCTAAAGAAGGTTAGGTTTTGCAATCACCTAGCAACAACAGTTCTAATTTCATTATCTTTATGGGAAAATATGAGCTTCCACTTGTGTGTTGAATAATTAAAGGGTAGATGTAATTTTAAACTGGTTATGGGTGTAAAATGCAATTAGCTAGAGACTGTGATCAAATTATCTACCATTATCTATATGAGTGCAATTAACCAGAACATATATGTAGATGTGTTCTGCTGAATAATGCAATGTAACTCTAGTGAACATTTTCAGTTCAAAATGATGAAATTGTAAAGTTAGATTTGAGCATCTCTTAAAAGTTAATAATCTGACCAAAAATCTGAACAAAAGTGCCAAGTTCACAGACACAATACTAAACTCATTATTCATTCTTTTTTTTTTTTTCATTGATTCATTTATTTTCTACCGCTTAATCCCGTTAGGGGTCGCGGGTGACTGGAGCCTATCCCAGTAACTTTGGGCCTTAGGCGGGGAACACCCTGGACAGTGGCCAACTTGTTGCAGGGTTAGACAGACAAACATTCACTCTCTCATTCACTCACTAAGAAAGATTTACAGTCAGGGCGTTTACATGGAGGCCAGGAAAACTGGATAACTAGCCTAGTCCGATTTAAACTGGTTTTCCAAAGCTCATGTAAACCCGGGCAGACCTATTGAGGAGCCGTAAACCGGTTTTCGGAAAACCAGTTGGCGCACGTGGTCCCGACCGATTGTAGTCTGATTTCAGACTCATGTAAACAGACAATCGGTCTGCAGCTGGACAAATGCAACTGAGCATGCTCACAACCACTGCCCACTGCACATCCCAACAATAAATTAAGAATTTTAGAAGTATAAAGTGCCTTGCACAAAGTGGCACGCACAATCTCACATTTAACTCCATGTTTGACACTGATCTAAATGTTTCAAACTGTCCTACATGTTCCAGAAAAAACTGTGTGTCATTTAACAAACAGTATTACAAACAGTTAATAAAAATAAACAACATTAACAATGTTAAAGTAATTCAACAAATTACAGCCTCAATCATGCAGTAGTGAATCTGACACAGCAGGACCAGTCTCTCCAGGGTAATCGGTTTACTCTCTCACATGTAAACAGGAGCAAAACTGGTCCAACCGGTTTGAGGGGAAAACCAAGTAGAGTCCGGTTTCCTAGGCTAGTCTGATTTCCCTGGACATGTAACCGCAGTTAGTGATGCCCAATTAACCTGAACATGCATGTTTTTGGAGGTGGGAGGAAACCAGAGTACCCGGAGAAAACCCACAGTGACACGGGGAGAACATGCAAACTCCACCCAGAGAGCTCGTGAGATGTTGATATGGGCCGACCCAGGAGTCGAACCCACGACCTCCTTGTTGGGAAGCCAGAGCTCTAACCACTCTGCTACCGTGCACTCATTACTCATTATTGATCTGAAAAGCTCCAGGGAAATCAGAACATGTCCTCCTTATGCTGAAAAATGAATACTGTATCATTGTAGTTTTGGACTTAAACAAAGGTAAAGCAAACGCGAAAGTACATCATCATCATCATATAAAATGCAATATATTTAAAACATATGGTCCATGTTGTGTTGTAATCAATAAAAACAGTGTATTTTCAACATATTTTCAATGCAGAAAACACACACACATACATACATCAGGACAAACATCATTAGTTTTGCTGTGGGGGTTATAAGTCTCAGTCTGAAATGTTTGGGAACCTCTGCTCTAGTGGATACTTTAAAAGTACATTGCAGGTCGACTTATAGGAGTAGGGCAAGTTGATATGGACAAAAATGTACATCTTGGTTTTTTTTTCCATATCTCAATATACAATATACTGTATATCTCAATATCTTTGAAATTACAATTTTGAAGGTAAATCTTTTTTCTAAGCCTATAGCTGCTAGTTAGAAAAGTAAATGTAAAACTGAAGTGAAGAAGACTTTTGCAGACTAAAACTAATAAAACAAACAATTATAAACTCTATGCATAACACACATTTATAAATACAGTTCAGTAATTTTACTCCATCAGACTAATTGTCTTTTTTTCCTTTGTTTTCATGGTCTCTGTCATTTTTCTTTTTAACTATGTCCAACGGGTGGTTTAATGAGCTCTATTAATTCTGTTTACACTGAATAAAATATCTTGATATTTACACTATGGCCAAACATATATTGACCAGAGAAAGATATCTCGGTCGATATACGATATATCATTATTTCGCCCAGCCCAAGTTTATAAGATTTCTCTTTTTGAACATATGCACTTCAAACTGGACTAATAAACATTTAAATACATCTAAATGTATACAAAA
This sequence comes from Mugilogobius chulae, assembly GCA_038363315.1. Classification (NCBI taxonomy): domain Eukaryota; kingdom Metazoa; phylum Chordata; class Actinopteri; order Gobiiformes; family Gobiidae; genus Mugilogobius; species Mugilogobius chulae. The sequence continues at coordinate 22,627,309 of CM076404.1, read as the reverse complement.
TAATAAAAACTTCAAACACACAGACTATTTACAACATCAACAAATTTAAAAATAGACACATTGTTTATGGTTTTGCAAGATATTTTGAAGCAATAAAAGCGTGTACTAGAAAAGTTGCACATGCACCTCTGAGTAACAATACAGACAATCTTAGCCTATACTCTGAAGTGACATTGTTGTAACCTGTACTTGTCAAACCCAAGTGACTCATGTGTTTCTCTGCTCCACCCTGTCTTAGCGATAAACATTACCTGAACATCTGACAGCTTTCACCACAAACACTAGTTTATCTGTATTACTCAGCTGATGTCCAGCCCTTCTCATACACTCATGTTTAGTGATACAACATGACGTCTGTTTGCAGAGCGTGTGTGGTGCAACATGAATCACAGTCTTATCAAGCGTACTTTGATTAGACCTTCATAAAATTACACTGAAATCAAATATGTCTCTCTATATCATAAGTAAACATTGTTCTGCAATCTGTGCATAACTTATTTTATAATACACAACAATTTTTTTTGTTTATGGAACTTTGTTGGATTTGAAAATTTGTAGACAAAAATAGTTCATTATGTCATGACTCTGTTGATATATTACAGTTGTTGTTGCATGTAATCTGGGTAAATGGTTTAGGGATAGGGCTGCAACTAACGATCATTCTACTAATAGATTAGTTAGACGTTTATTCTTCGATTAGTTGTTTAGAATGTAGAAATCACTTGAACATAGGCCTGTACTCAACCAAGGAGATTTTTCGTTGACAAAATACACATTCGATCTCTCGCTCTGCAAACTAGTTGTGTTGAAAATATCAGTCCATTGCATAAAAATGTGACTTAAAAAAAGTTCATTTTTACTTATCATTTTTATCATGGCAATAACATTCGTAGAGAATCGAGTTTATTGCTTACTATCAAAATTGAATTTGACATGAGATTGACAGTTTTTGATTTGACCATCTATCTGATCCTAACTGTGCTCAAAATACTAAAAAAAAAACTTTATTTCCTACTCATTTATACGGAAAATTAGTAGGAAATAAAGGCATATTATTCCAATAATTTGGTAACTGTTGACTACAAAATCTTATATTTAAGTAAAAGAATGAAATTTTGTAAAAACTAGGCCTACGTCAACCGATGAATTGATTACAAAACTGATCCAATAACATCACTTGTGGACATCCTGGGAAGGTTTATTTACAGACAAAATAGTGTTTCCATAAAAAAAACTCAAAATATACACATTTTCCAAGTCATTACTGCACAACTGCCTCTTTTCTCAGCATACATGTTGCACGTTTTGACCCTGTGCATTGAATAGTTCACAATTATTTCATTATTAAACTGGTTGACAATCATTTCAATGAGTGATTAGCTGCAATAATCGACTAACTTGCTGCAGCCATAATAAGGATAAAGATGAAGATTTTGGTACCATTCATTGACCAAAACATTCATGTGAAAATTAAAATCTTCTCAGAGCATGCCTGAAAATTGCTGATTTGTCTCATCCTGCGCAGCAGACTTCACTAGCCTAGATTTAAATTTGTGGAGCAGGTTTGCCCGTCTTTTCGCAGTGCTGGATTGTGTGCCAAGCCGAGCGAAAGCGTGCCAAATGGTGACTAAGGAGAGAAAAGGGAGAGAAGGGAGAGCCTCTGGCAGTGGAGAGGGAGCACGGTCATGAATTACTCACAGACAAGCACTGCAGTGGAATCAGGAAGCAGCAATCCAAGACAGACTATTCAGGGGATCACCACTGCTACTAGTCTTTTAGCTGCTACTACTACGGCTACTACGATCATTACTGTTGTGAATACTACACTGGTATTACTCAGCATCAGGCTCTGACGACTACAGAATCAGCAGGTCTATAACGGATTACAAGAAGTCTTTATACCCTGTGGTGGACAATGTATATTTTAGAAATCTTAAATTTTTTGTAATACTATTGTAAAAAATGGTAGTATGGTTAATATGAATTTACTTGATATTGATGTCACTGCATACAAATAAAAAAAAAAAAAAAAAAGTTTTATTCTCAAAGCGTTTGTTCCAATTTTGCCTTTTTATTCAATTCTGTGACATGATTAATAACAATAATTACTGATTAACCAACTGATCTTGACATCTCGAGTTGTGTAATTTTTTTTGTTTTGTGTATAATCTGTTTAAATGTACTGAATGTAATGTATTGTTTAATGTTTTATGTTTTTAGATCGCCTTGAAAATGAGATGGCACATCTCACAGGGCATTCCATAAAGCAAATAAAATAAAAAATCTGTTCTTATGTATGTATAAAAAAATATATTATTAGGGCTTACTGTGAATATTATTTTGACTCCTACCATAACTAATTCACTGAAAAATTATATAGAGTTCATAAATTCTTGAAGTAAGTGCTTGCATAGTGTTATTAGTATGTTTTGACTGTTTATACTATCTGGCCTCCTCCTGGAAGAGCACCTGTTTTGCCTACTGCTGATCCTTGAAGCACTTGGAATTTGTTTTTGTCAAATGCCTGTAGTACATTGAGAATGTATGTTTTAATCAATTAATGACTTAAATATGGTGACTGAGGTAAGGGCGCAAGTACTGGTTCTAGTTTTTTATTATTTATTATTTGCCAACATAAAATGTATTATTGAAAAACATTGGAAGGTTTTCTTGTCATGTGATATTTGCTTTATCCAGTAAACAACATGATTAATTAAGCTTAGTATCTGCCCATTTGTTTAGGTTTATTTGACAGGGACAAATATGTTCTATGAGCTCATGTTGCACAACACAACAGTTTAGCCTGGGCTAATTCTCAATATCCGTCCTTGGTTGTTTTTTTATTGCTAGACAATACAAAATGTAGTAATTTAGTAATAATCAATTCAAAACAGGTCAAAGGTCACACATCTGACCTATAATTAAAGTCTTTAAGCTTTGTCCTGTGCTATGACAATCAAAATGTAACAAGTATCTAGTTAGTCTGTTTAGTAGAAGATACATTTTGTTTGCGCAGTTGCATTGTGGAAGCTCATATATGAAAATCAATAGTGCCACATTGGATGCACTGGCTGCTAAAATGACTGTAAATAATATTGTCATTTGCTTCAGAGACTTGCATGCATCTGTTCTATCTATAACTTTGGCCTATTTAACGGTTGCGTCTTTGCCTCGACTTGCCTCTTCTTTTTTTTTCCCCCAATTGTTTTAGGGATTCCCAGTTTGTATCCATGTAAATCGCATAATCTCCTCAACTGCACATGAGTCATCCTGAAATGTAATTTTCCGTGCAGCTGTGGGAGCGTTGATTGGTTTAAGACGTCTTGAGGAAGGCCAAACAAAAGCGTGAGAAACTAAGTCTTTTATGGATTTTGACAACTAGGACAGTGTAGAGGATTTTGTACTGCTCAAGTGGAATTCACTTCTCATGATTTTGAGTAACTTTCAAACCAACTATTGTCTAAGAAAACATGTGCTTTACACATACATAATTAACTTATAATAGACGATATAAAGTATGCAAATCTCTAATTCACATTTTATTTGTAACACTAAAGTACTTTAAAAATTTAAGCAAATTGACCAATATTTGGTCTTAATATTTTTAGGAGACATTTCAGAGTCTGTGTGTTTGCATAAGTGTCAGTTAGCGTAGTAGTCAAGAAGACAAACTAATCAAGAACAAGATCTTTCTGAGACCACAGTGTCCCGAGGCCAAGACAAGACCAAGACTATGATCCATCAAGACCAAATCAAGACCGTCTTTGTAATTATTCACATTCATCAGTGTCTGGCTGCATAATCTTATTGTGCAGTGCTTACTGCAAACTGTGCCTGGGACAGGTTACTGACCCCCTGGTGCAAGTTTAGTAGAGCCAGGTGGTAATGAAATGTGGTCTCTGTGTCAGACCTCGAGACCAAGACAAGATCCCCAAAGCTTCTGAAACAAGACCAAGACCTTAAAAAAGAGGTCTCAAGTACCACTACACTAGTGTCAGTCAAACAAAGTTTGATTTCTCTCTGGAGGGTCAGAAGAGGGTTGTTCTTTTTATGGTTCACCTTTCCAAGTGCTTCATAGTTTTTATCAAATACTAAAAAAAGGATTTATGAAAAAAAAAAAAGTGAGAGCCCTTTGTAGGGTCTTCAGATTTAGAAGGCATTAGAAAAATATGGTTGTGTATTGTACTGTATTTCTGTATGTACATAACCTTTATTCATTCATTTTCTACCACTTGTTCCCATTCCCAGCTCTAACCACTCTGCCACTGTGCACCCCTGTACATAATCTTAACACACATTATTTTATAATGGCCCACATTTTTATTTGGACCATTTGAAATTTGTAATCTTTTAGATCTTACTATAGATTTTAAAATTAAAATATCACTATTGGCAATATCAGTTTTCAGCTAAATTTTGGTTAACGTTTCCTTTAACACATTTAATCTTCTCGTGTACAGCTGAGGTGGTAATAATAGCTTCCATAATGGCAGATCTGAGACCAAGTTGTGCAGTGTTAAAAATGTGAAATGTGCTGTTGAATATTTGCCAGGGGCGCATCTGTCTGTCCGTCTGTGTCTGTGGGACCACAGCGCTTCCCAGGAGTGAACTTATGACTGCAGGCTGCTTCCTCCTCTTCCTCTTGTACGCAAATTAAACTTTATGTTTCAGACATTTGCATAAATAGACACACAACAGGAACAAATGGGTCGTTAGCTGCAGAACAGACAGAAGCACGACAACTTCAGCTGTGATGTATGATTTACAGCCGCAAATAATTGTGTAATTTGTTTTCCACAGCATTGCTCAAGAGCAAAATGTCCATTAGGTTTGATATGCTTTGCAAAGCCTAATAACGCTTCCGTCCCTGTGAAGCAATGCAGCAAATAATTTATTTATTATGTGTTCATTACCGTTTGAAAACAAGAAAACACATGCCCACAAGCAATGTACTTTGAAGTATAAATCATTTTCCCTCACTCAACATCCATGTTCCTCACACATTACATCCCTGAAAGACTAGCACAGGGTTTGCAAGCAATAGAAACAGAAAAGGCCATTCGCTCAGTTCATGTTTGTGAAAAGTTAGAACTGAAAAACTAGGTATTAAACTTCGTAACTCCTCCTCACTCTCACAAACTCTTTGGCACATTCCTCCATTATTCCAAAAATGGATTAGTTGTAGTTAATCGATGAACTTGTTGCATCCATACTACAGGCACAGCTTTAGAATAGGATTCCCAGCCTCAAAGAGAAGCAGGCTTACCACACTCTGCAGTGCACAGTCAATCAGCTCTCATCACATAGTGAATATGACTGTATGTGTCTGTCAGTACGCTCCTGCTAATACAAAGAGTGATGCGCTCTGACCTGGAAGTGGAAGATGCCTGCGTATCCGTTCCTGAAGTCTTGTCCGTGTGGGACGACTCTGTGCAGAAGCTGATCGTTCAGAGTGAGAGAGGCGATGGCAGCCAGCAGCCAGCAGTCACCTGAGGACACAGATACATATTTAACATCAACAGTCAGGGAGAGGCCTTAATGCTGCACTATGTCACTTTTCTGAGAAAAGGAACGATATGTTATTGCTCTGCGTAGAATGCTCAGCATTAGGGTAATAAATGTATCAACATGTATAACTACAGGTGTTTTAAATGCTAAATAATATTGGAAACAAAACCATCTCCATGGAGATCAGGCAGATTATAGAACCTTCACCAGAAAAGTTACATACAGTAGTGCATCTCAGTTTGAATGCAATTTAATCTATTATACAGTATGTGTGGCAATAATATTGTGCAAAATCTTCATTTTAGTATTTGCACAGTGAATACATCGAACTTCCAAGCATTTACTTCATGTACAATCAAACCAAATAAAAAAAAAACACACAAACTCATATTTTGTGTTTACCAAAAATATAAAACAATCCAAGAATAGATTCATTGCAACAAATCTTTGCTCTCCATTTACCAATGTTTATTCTTTAAAGTTTGTTAAATCTTGGTTTTGTTTTCCGTTTGTCTGCCTTTTAGATACCCTAATGTGTTACTTTTTAATGTGTATTCTTATATTCTATTATTATGATTCTTAGTATTTTTACATAATCATCAAATACATTGTAATTGGTGTGTTGAGTAAACTGGATTACTTCTACTTCCACTTGAACCACTACATTTACTTATTTTAGCAACTCTTTGACAACACCTTTGTCAACACTTGATGATCCTAAATATCTAAGAGTGTGAACTTAGCCGTGGCGTGACTAGTGACTGTCAAATGCTAAACAACAGTTGCTTGAAAACTAAATATAACTTGGAGCTAAACCTTTCCAAGCACACTTTCCCATTTACACGAGGTCGGACAAGCACAAAATCATGTTGTAATAATAAAAGTTGGATGTGGTTAAAAGCTAAGTGGAAAGTCTGGCTCATTAAACTCAAACTCGTCCATTGGTTTTTCATAAAGTGCAAAGTGAACTCGGGTTGAACAAGATTTTCCTTCAGAGAAATGAGAGACCTGGTGGACAGAATCTTTCTAATACAGTATCAGCGGGAATCTCAGTTCATTATGAGCTAATTTATCACTTTGGGAATGGGAGACGAAGCAAATGAAATATTGGTTCAGTTGAAAGAACAATTTGGTCCATAGTGGAAATAGACAAAATGCAAAGTAAATCTACTAAACTAAAGAAACTAACTACTTTAATTTTTTATCAGAAGTTCCTGTCATTGTCTAACTGTTACTTATTTTTGAACTGGGAGACATAATAATTGAACTGAAGTTGTGATTCTATGTTTTTTAGCCTTTTCGTACACAAAATTAAAAAATGGCTTTTTGTAGTAATAGCTGTGGAGCTCCTGATTCAAAAAAACAAACAAAATATAAAAACTTTTCTGGTTTAAAGATGGGGTACCTAACTTTTTTTGGTTGTAAATTTGTAAAGTTTCTCTCTTCCATCAAAACGTATATTGCATTTACAGCATTTAGTGACAAAATCAGATCACTGTGTACTTTCCCATTTAAATAATAAAGCATTTTTGTTAGCACCACTCTGATTGGCTGTTGGGTAGTCCATTCCAGTTTTACTTTATTGTCTATAAAGAAATAAAATTAAAGCTTTAATTGCATTTGCTGAAGCATTTGTGAGCGCTAGGAAGTATTTGAACAGATTTAAATGCCTACTACTTCCATAAAAATCTGGTACTCCATCTTTAAGTTTTAATTGTTGGCTGATTCATTTTTCAAAACAAGTTCAGGAGCAATGCTATGAGGAAATGCTAAAATTGTGATTCAGCTACACTTTCTAGCTGAGACCTCATTCTTCACTAGCCTACTGGAGACTTGTCAACTTCCTCTAAAACAGAAACAGAAACAGAGTTATTTTGGTTTCCCTGCGAGTTGATGGACTATTGCTAATGACACAGAGGGTAATGATGCAACAGAGAGAGATTTGGGAAACATATTACTACTGTATTTTAACACTCATCATCGTCTTACTCAGAACAAGCTTGTGAATAAAATTGAGTCGTAAATTAAATTGTGATACTTCCTTTTTTAAACTACAGTGCATTGCCTTCACTTTTACACTAACATAAAAAAGAACACATTTTTAATTTAGGATAAAACAGAGCTCAAATCATGGCAAACCGTCAGTGTAAATGCAATCTTAGGTTAGGACTAAACAAAAACAAGACTTTTTTAAAGTTTAATTCCTTTATTAAAATTGATTCCTCATCAAAACACTGCTGATGTTTTGTCTATGAGATATCTATACACCCTTCTGAATGTCTCTGATCTGTGATGTCAAAGAAGGACCGCTGAGATCTTCTGCACTGTTTTTAAGTCCATAAATCATCCAGACTTCGTTTTGAGCAGTTCTGAAGCACAACAAGCACATCCATTTGAATTGATCTTGGCCCAAGCAAGATTGAATTGATTATTTACCCTGTGAAATTTCCTTTTCAGTCAGTAGATAGAGCTCTAACTCAATTACTTACAGTATGTGAAAACACATGACTGTCATTTGTGCTTTACTACACTTTTTTATTGGTGCATGAGATTACAAAGTGGGGGTAGAGGCTTAAATGAATATTGCTTAAATGCATTTTTGTTGTTATACATAAAGTCAATGGGTCTAGTCGCAAATGCAAATTTTGTGAAATTAGATATTTTATTAGATATTTTATGGCAAAGTATGATATTTTGCCTGCTTTTTGTTTGTTTGATTTGATTTGTATTATTTGGAAAATAACTTACAGTCAGCTGTGTAAACGCTGTCAAAAGTGCTTAAACCACATTGGGCTGAACCATTTTGAGCCTCAGTATGCATTAGGCCAGGTTTTTGAACAAGTGAATGACTATATAAATAGTTTGTTTATCTTTTTAAAGGAGAAAAATGTGGACCTCATGACATCACATCATCACATTCAGCAAAGATTACCTCTTAAACAATAATAGTTATGGCTTTATGATGATGATACATTCACTCCTTATAAAAATGAAATTATACATTATGTGCAGAAACACAACCAAGCCTTTGTTTTTTCTGCCTGGTAACATATTCATTATTTGATTTTCCATAAAACCTAAAAATAGCTGCGAGTGCTGCTGATAGGCTGTGTCGCCCAAACAGAACCTCTGGGAAAGACGTCTTCGCTTCAGCTGTTAAACCAAGCACAGCGTGGAGGTGGAAGCTTGACATTTTTAGGTCACTCACTGACTTGCATAATGACTACCTTTTTTTGGAGACATACAAGATATATTTTCTCACTACACTGCAAAACAGTAAAGTCTTAAAGATAAGTAAATACAATTCACATTATTCTATGAAGCCAGGATGTGTGCTATTAGCATGCTAATGAGGTTGTTTGATTTATTTGACAGGAAACTCCTGAAAGTGCATTTAAGCTCATTGTGGTGAATAATTATAAGGCTGAATGCATTATTTGAGTATAATACAGTATATAGTACAAGGCTTTCCAAGTACCACATCAAAATCCAAACTTTATCTGGTCTAAATTTAAGTTGAACCAGTTTTAAAGAGAGACAAAATTTGTTCTAAAATGAAACAAAATGTGAATACCTTTATTCTCTGTAAATAGAACCCAAAATGACAAAAAAAAAAGAACATATCTGCTTCTAAATTAGGCAAATATTCAAACTGAAGAGGGCATAATCCACCAACAGAGGCCTCTCTTTTTGTGTCTTTGAGTATTACTTTCCTCATATGCAGCTCAACACAGCAGCCTTGTTTACAGATTAGAAAAAAGAAACACCACATGAATTATAAACGAAGCGCTGTATCTCTGCAAAGCACTGCTCCTTGTTCGACTGAAATAACTCCACAGATAAAACTCCTCTCAAGCGGCCTTTAGAACAAACAATGTCAATGATAATGTGTCAAACTGTTTGCTCAAATGAAACTACATAATTAAAAGTCTTAGTGGTTAGTAGAAGGCATGCAGTAGTAAAAGTAGCAGAGACATGAGGCTGTCTCCAGTGGGACTAACCCAGAGCTCCCTGGCAGATGTCTGTGCGCGTCGCTCCGTCCACAATAAATTCAGGATTTCTGCAGATCTCCTGTTGAACATAAGCAGAAGATATTATTAGAGCATGTTGGAAAGGTTTAGGTTTCAATATTTTCAGAAAACTTGTTATTGGGTCACTATGTGGCTATGCTAGTAGTTCCAGTTTGTCTAATACCTGTTAGTTCCTTCTCGTTCCATTCATTCCTAATGGGGAATTTGCTGAAATGTGCTGAAATGTGTCAATATTTAAAAATCACAAAGCAGAGAGGGCATTTCACCTAGATCTTCACTGGCAGCAAGTTCTGCAATGTGTTCAAAAGGTGTGTATTTTTAGCGTAATGCTAAATGCTAACAAATAAAAATTACCTTATTTGATAAAAATACACGAATCAGTTATGTCCAAAATGCGGTCCGGGGGTTTCCTGCTAGATTGACCCAATTTACAAAAAGTATAGTTTTTAATATCAAATTTGAGAAATTCTTATGCCATAGTCAAAAAAAAAAACATTTTGATGTTATATAAACCTAAACTGAATGCTTAATGCCTTAAAAAAAAGTGTGGCAATTCATTAAAACCAGGTCTTAATGTTTTAATGATTCACTTCACAGTCATGTATTATCTGGCCCTCTGCTCTATATAAGTTTCAAAATGCGGTCCACAAAAGTTTGGACACCCCTGGCATAAATTAAATGTAGGTTAGCATTAGCTTCGAGACACAAACGACACATTTTGTCAACACGTGGGTTTTCCATGGTGAAATATTCACCTCGTGTGTGAAGGTCTTAACATGTGGAAAATTATTATCTGATTGTAATTTCTTGTCCGCTTTGAGTCAATTAAATATTTATTTACATTAGGGTGTTTCAGCTAATTTTTTCCTAGGGAATGAATAGATCAGAAAAGACTATCTGCAAGTATTTTCAAGCAAGTATTTTTCATAGCTGCAGTGCAAAAAGAGCCTTCTATTAGCAGCATAGTAAAAAAAAAAACACTTTCTCTTTCTCTCTATAATATGGAGTTGTAGTGTAGTAGTGTAGTAGTGTTGCCATGATACAAAAATTTACATATTAATGTCGGCTATCTTTTTTTGTTATAAGTAACAAAAAAAGTAAAACAAGTAAACTATTCCGAAAAAGCATATTGCAAATGCAACACCTTTTTTTCCATAGATTTCTACAAGAAGCCCCCTGATTGTACAGTTTAATTTTGACTTGTGAAAACAGATCTTAATTGCAGCCAATAATGAATGCATCTAGATATTCACCAAGGATTTGTGAGAGCTAATATCTGCTTCCTATTTTGAAGTGCAAAGCATTCCAGCTTTAAGGTAAAAAGATTGTTATTCTATATGTAAGGCAAGGTTGGCTCAAAAAGGTAAGCTTTTAAAGGTAAATTTGGGATTTATAGAAATTGCTTGACAAAAAAAAAAAAACACGAAAAGAAATGCAGGTGACGGTTAGAGTTAAAAAGAGACAGAAAAACTGTGAAACTAATTCAGAAAGAACAAAGATCCAACTACAGTTAAGCAATTAGTTCATTTATTGTGAATTTTTTTAATTGTATTTAAAAATTGTATTTTTTTTTTCAAATGAGTATCTCAATCACTCATCAGGGCGCCATTGTTTTGGACAACAAAGATTGGAGAAGTAGTAAACTGGTGATGCTCAAGTTAAACTATTATCAACAGCCTAAGAAACATTTAGAAATTGTGCCAGTAGTAAGTTTTTGTTTGTAGCTTGCTCAATAAAAGTCTTTCTTTTGTTTCAACTGTTATGTTGAAATCCCAGTCTTGGCTTAGACAAGTCGACAGAGAGCAAACTTTTTGCTGCTGTGAGAAATAAGCAGATACACATTCACACAGAAGATAAAAATGTTGTAGTTACTTAATTTGTTTAATATCTTTAAAATTGACAGCAGACCAAACAAACACTGGTCTGATTGGAAGAAAAAGTCTAATGACCTTGTTCTTGCTTTCCTGGAATGTTTCATAGTGTGGCATTAATCGGGGCAATTCCTGTGTCATTCAAATGTCATTTTCATTTTCAAAATAGACATTAAAGCAGATTTTCACACTGCAAAACAAAAAATGGTAAATTGTCTAATTACGTATACAGCACTTTTCCCCCTTTCAAGACAGATGAAATAAGTAACTAAATCTGTATACTTAAATTCAAACTATACATATACAGTATATTGAAGGACTTATCATTAATTTGCAATATCCTTCATTTATATTGGTACAGTTTGGCTATTGTATTTTATGTCTTGAACTTCTCTATGCAAAAACGTATTGACATGCCATTAAATGTGCACACTAGAGCCTATCAATAGTAATTCCTGACATCCACTTGAGACTCGCTTCATAAAAACAACATAAGCCCAACACTACTCGAGCTCTGCATGTCTGCATGTCTGATACTGACGAAGAATCACCACATGGAGCTATAAAAAGATCAAATTCATCTCGTGTCACGTCCCACGATCAACACACAGCTGCACAATCACGCATGAATACACAACAACGCCCAAGACACAAGAGTCAAACAGTGCTCCTGTTATAGGGAAAAATAAGTTTTGAGTATTGACATAAAACTAGCATTTGAGAGGTGGATTTGTTATTTAAATTAAACTATTGCTATAATATTTTTTGCATTTGTGGTACATTCAAGGCAAAGCAATAACATCTACAGTATATAGAAAGAATCATCAGAAAAAGTTACATAGTCAATCTTAAAACTCAATTAATGTGAAAGTTAAAGTTAGTCTCCTTTACCATCAAATTACTTTAAATATACTGCGCGTTTATTTTAGACAAGATTAGAATTTTAATAATAACAAATTACAACTGTTCTGTTCATGATCTACAGCAGGTGGAGGAAAACAAAACTTCAAGTTGCAGATATACAAGTATAGCAGAAGTTTGCAAAAGGGAGTAAATATTAACGATCACATGGCTCGGGCGGGGCACATGCATTATAAAAGAGCAGAGTTTTTAGGAGATGTAAATCATACATATGTGAAAAGTGCAGTAGGAGCTGAGAGGCTGCAGGCACGCAGAGTTCACAACCTCAAAGCTTTTAAGATCCCAACTGTGCGACCCGTCGTTACAGGGCTGACAGAGGAGGAGACCAAACTAGACAAGACTAACAGACTATAAACAGACCAGAGAGAATATAGCGTCAGTGTTGCTTGTTTCAGTAGGTCCAGACTAACTCAAAGGTTATTGGGGGTATTCCATGAAAGTGGCTTAACAAGTCTAGGCTTATCCTAAAATCCTGAGCTGAAACTAGCTTCATCTCCAACTTAAGCCTCAAGTGGTTCCATGAAAGAAATAAGCCTGGGTCTGAGCAACGCTAAATCAAGCTTGAAGATTAATCTGGGCTGTGAGCGCGCTCCCGCTGAATGTGACGAGACCAGATCAATGGAGCAAAGACATCACTGAGAATGAGAGAGAAAACGCTTATTTTACATGATTTGACTGAAACTCGAGAGGAGCCAAAGTGCACACGGACTCTAGTTTGATTTGCATCGCAAAAGTTTTCAGTTTATAGTGGTTTATTCTGATGTGGGGAGCGAGAGGCAGCCCCTCCCCTCCTGTTCACTGCTGGAGAAAGACGAGGCGGAGATCCAGATCTTTATCATCGTATTTGTGAGTAGTAGGCTCATCGTTTTTTAATGCAATGCACAGTTTTCCACTCCGCATGTGGAACTAGTCCCGCTGCGTAAAATTGTCACAAAGTTGTAGCGTAACTCTTCACAACCAGAACTGACCATTCAGAGCAGAGCATGTGTGGGGAGAGACGAGGGAAGGAGATGCGATGAAGCGCTTCTGTGCGCAAAAAGCAGCAGCACGACTCCACGGCTTTCTCTTACACTTTAGTGCTGCTTTCATTGCTTCATGCTTTAGAGAAATAGCTGCATGTCTGTGGGAAATCTTACGTAGTTTAGATGCACGTAGGAGTAACCTACAAGTTAATTTTCCAGTTAAATATGTGGCTTTTTGTGCAGCAAATTTGACGTTTGCTCTTACAAACGCGTCTCTCCACAGCGAGAGCGGCTCAAAAAAGGATGAAAAGAAACGGTCAGAGCGGCTCTTTGGTGCCAATGCCAAGTAAATAAAAGTGAATAAAAAGTGACGTTATAATTTGTGTTGGGACAGACAGAGAGATTTCACACAGTTGTGGAAGTGTGTGAGGATAAACATGTGATTTAAGACGTTTTTTGAGACAAAGCTAAAATAATCTTGACAGTTAACCTGGTCCCGACCAGGTTTATGTCTGTGCACTTGTTACTGCGGCAACTCAGCGTCACCTCTGATTAGCCGCGTTAGTGGAACGGAAATGGAGATTTCATAAGCCTAGATTGGCCAAATAAGCCAGGCTTTGGCTTTAGCTCGCTTCATGGAATACCCCCATAGATTTGATTGTAGGATGTTATTGGCAAAAAGTCAGTCACGTGTGTATCAGTCTGACCCAGGAAAGCTTAAGTAGAGATGGGACAATATGGACTTTTTGAACCGATATCGATATCAGATATTTGGCCTCCTGCAGTGGTCGATAACTGATATCTGATATTTGCATTCGTAGGAACAGATGAATGTATCTGTGCTATAAAATATTCTGACACAATGTGATGTAAATATGCAGTCATATTTTAGCTTCATTATTTGTTTATCTCCATTATTTCAGTTCAAAATAAACATCTTGATACTTAAGGACACATCTGCCTATCTTGTCACAATATTGTAAATATTAGCCGATCTATTGCCAAAGCTATTGTTAAAGCTTAAGTAACCTAATACCATTGAGCTAAACAAATAATAGATTAAGCATACTTAATAACAGGGAGTCTTATCAGTAATAATGTTTCACAAGTCTTTCAGCATTATAGAGTTTCTCATCCTAATCAAGCCCACTTCTTTAACTAAGGCTTGTGAATGCGACGGCCAGGCCTGGTCAGTACTTGGGAGGGAGAATGCTGGAACACAGTGTTGACTGTGTCCTTAGGTAGACACTTCACCTACATTAGTCTAGTACTAAACTTGTCTCTGAATGAATGAATGCTAGTTGTCAAAGTGAGAAGCAGTTTGAAAGCCTCACTTCTATCAATGTCACTTTTGCCCCAGGGCAGCTGTGGCTGACTGAACAGTGCACTTCGTGTAAAGTATTTAACACTTAAATGTTTCTTAAATTGTATGTTGTTTTCACAGAGCAAACTTGTTTCACCTCACGAGTTTAAGGAGCTGATGATTGGTAACTGTTTAGTGTTTACACAAAATATCCCAAATCTTCAGTGTCTGGATGCAAGAGCAAAACAGCTGTTACTTCAACATGATTTAAAAAAAAAAAAAAAGGGGTAAAAGTAGATCAAAGTACTAAGTGCTATTGGATTTGAAAAGTATTATTCATGATGAACAGATGCCCTGCTACATTGATTAAAGTGCATTTACTAAAGAGTAGACTCACAGTAGGTCTCATCCAGCGAACTCCATAGGTCTTGGAGGATCCTGGTCCTAACTCCTTAAAGCCCAAAGAAGATGATGTTGCTGAGAAGAAGTTGTCCTCAAACAGCTGTCTACTCCGAAGGCATTGAGCTTTGAGCGACTCAAAATCCTGTCCCAGAAACTTCACAGCGTTGTGGTTCTGCCCCAGTCCCTCGTTTCGGTCCCACTGGTTCCTGAGGCGGGCAGCCATACCTGTGGCATACATGCGCTCAACCATTTTGAGCTCGGGCAGGCAAACAGCTCAGGGTCACTTGTGTTGAAGCAACAAAAAGTGTAAATTTTTAACGAACTGCGACGTCTTGTAGAATTAATGTAGCACAGCAGTGGCGGCAGAGGGAATCTGAAGTGAGCTGGTAATGGTTTCGGGGCTTGATCATAAATCAGGATGAAGCATGCTTTGCCATTAAGAAGACATCAAAAATAGATGAGTACTAGCACTGTAGCTTCGTGGCGGTTACTTGTGGTTCAGCTACAGCAGAAAAGGCAATCAACGCACAATATCTGTGGTCTCCAGAGTCAAATCTGCACGTCGTAAACAAAGGAAGGTACAATCCGATTGCTTCAGCGTTAGATAAATGGCCCAAATCAAACCTGAAAAAGAAAAAAAAACAATTTTAAATAGTGATTTAATAATGGTCTTTAACCTATGCACAAATGGTTTATTAACCCTTTGTGGTTTATTGCTTAGTGCTACCAGAAGAGTAAAATCAAAATCAGATAACTTTAAGGTAAATGTATTGCAACCTCCTGGATAAAACACACACACACTCACACAGGAAGTACAGTATATCCATGAGCATTTCACAATGATTCAGGATAAAAAGCAGACAATAAACAAATAGACAGATAGCTAATCTGTCAGTATAAAAAAAAACTCAAACAGCATTTAGGAATCTAATCAAAGAAAAAATAAAAGCCATGAAGTAGTGATTAGTTTTGATCAGATGCCTCTTCTAACACTGACCAGAGGACATAAGGGTAAAAACTAGCTGCAACATGTTAATCGATTAATCACAACTGATCGATTAATCACACCTGATCGATTAATCACAACTGATCAATTATCGACGTAATCATCTACTAATTTAGGAATCAAATGATCGTTAACTGGTCTTTATAGGTTCCAAAACATACACAAACTGAAAAAGAAAAAAAAACATTCTTAAATAAATCAGTCTAACTAGTAAACACACATTTTATCTTGATTTGAGTGAAGTTGAGTGATTCTGAAAATTTTACAAATTAAATTTGCCAAAAAGCAAAAAACAACAACAATATATTTATGTGATTATTTATGTTGTTTGTTTTTTTGCTATTTTCAAATGAGAAAATGCTTGTCCTTCTATTTTTAACAACAAAAAAACATCTTTATGATTGTTCTATTGGCAAATCTTTTTAAGGCAGTAAAAATTTTATTTCAGTCAAAAACTGTAATGGTCTAATTTAATTTTAGGCTTTGTCTGGATTGGAATTTCTAAAAATCTTGTGACTTTTGTGTTGAGAGAACAATCACCCAACTCATCAATTACCAAAATGATTGTTAGTTGCGGCCCCAGGAAAAACCTTAAGATAAAATGTGCCTCTGATCTTAATCAATAATTTGATAATTTACTTTTCTCAGTGACACAAGCACCAATGATTTTAGAACAGACTTTAACAATACTGTATAAGCTGTTATTTTCTTTCACAGAAAAAAACTCCAAACCAGGAAACTAAAGTGAAGGTTAAGAGACTTTCAATGTAGAAGCAAAAACAAACCTCAAGAATCTTTTCTTATGTAGCAAATATGTTCTCTGCTGAACTTTTTTTTTATTTTGGTATTGACATCAAACGTGGTTCACAAGTATCAACCACAATGATCAACCATCTGAAGTTGTTCACCATGAATAATGCTCAATCTTTCTCTGCCTGCCCTAAAGTCTACCAAGTATTCTAGCTGGTAGAATAAATACCTGTTCATCAAACCTATTTATAAAGAAGCCCACAGCCAAAGCATAATGCTGCATGATAGAAAAGCATCCAATTAATAAAGACTGAAGCATTGATCCCATCCCCAAAGTTGCAATTATTTATGCAACACACAACAACACTGGGAAAACTATTAACAATGAAGCTCAGACTTGTTTTATTCTGCTCTGACATGCATTAATCTTTTGCATTAGTTTAAAATAATGAACTTGCAACTCTAGCCACAGTTGTTGCTGATAAATTTGATTGTTTCTCAAAATGGTCATTCATTTAAAACTGAGCAGTAGTGAATCTCATACTCAATGTAAACAAACTAGAGTTATTTAAAGCGTGCAGGCCTGAATGCATTTGTCAGTGCTGTACGTCCCGGACAAAAGAACCTGCACGTCCAGTCCCACAATGCACACATTAACATCTATATACAAAAGCCCTACCTCTGCTTTTCCACCCGACTGAATGCATGTGTGCTTTGGTGCGCATTACTCACACTAAAAACATGTGAGAGAGCCTTTTACTACTGTGTTCACCGTGTTGCAGAGACAGTTTGTAGTCAATGTTTAATCACATGCAAACAATCAAATCCACCGTGTGTGTTTTTATGGCACAGGGAGTTGGTTTCTTTAGTTGTGAATGTTATGGGTGAGTGAGTAAAGTGGGCATTGTTTTGCTTTTCCTAGAGAGCAGCATAAAAGCAGCTGGCAGCTTGAACGTTTAGTCAGAATGAAGTTGAAATGTCTTTCCATTTCATGTCCATGTCCATTGTTTTTTGAACTATAATGAAGCTTTATGCAAGTCTTTCATTGAAATGACATCCTAATATTGTACAACTACAAACCAAATAATATTTCAATCAGGAAAATGAATACTGCTTACATGCAGTTTTTTGTTGTAATGCAAATAGAGCTGGGCAATAGATCAAATTTTAGATAATATTAAATTAATAAAAATAAAAATGTTGCATCAGGTATATTGCGTATAGAAAAATCCTACTAAAACGGTAATAATAATAGTCAGGGATGCTGTAAATTTTCATCTAAGGGTACAAAAGTAATATTTTTGCAGTTCTGTGATTGATTTCACATTTGTCTGACTAAAGGGTGTGTTTACATGACATTACATTATATAGAAGGATTTTCGGTTGACGTCACTACTGTGCATGCTCCATGCAGAAAGAGCCGCTCTCCATCTGCTTAGCTGGGGAAACTTCTTTGAATAAAACAACGAAACTGGATGAGAGCTAGCCGCTTCGATCAGGTATGATCCGGTCTAGCATGCGCAGTAGGACTGCAAGTGACGTCGACCAAAAGTCCTTCTAAAAGAAAAATTACTAATTGCCCTCTATAAAGCCTTTATACATGATAAAATTCTAGAATGTGAACAGGACCTATGCAGCAATTAAACTAAAAATTTGACTGAAAATAATTCTCTCTTAGTATATGTAATTTTTCAATACCAAAATAATTGTATTTTTCTTTATATTACCATGTGGTCTTACATAAGTTTGAATATAATAGCTCAAGATCTTTTCTGTGAAGATTAAATTTGGTTCTTTGTTGAATACTGATACTTGATTGTAGAAGTTAACTTGAATAACAGACCGACAGACAGACAGATACATACATATATATCTACATACAGGGCTGCTCGATTATGATGAAAATAATAATCCCAAGAATCATAATTGAAATCACAATTATTCAAACAATTATTTACTTAGAGAGATTGCAGAGCGTTAGTGCCCTTTATGAATTGAGTTAAGAAATAAATGAAACATGTGACAGGTCTCATAGAAATAAACTGTTGTAAATGTATTTTATAATTTTAAATGAAGGAAATAAATGAGCGCTTATAAACAGATATATGGTCACGGTCAATAATCACGATTACACAATTTTTGAAAAGAATTACAGCAATAATCGGAATTGAAATTGAAATTCTATTAATTGCACAGCCATAATTTCCTCAATACGATATGCATCACATTTTAAATTTCCTACAAGCCTGCCAAATAGGTATTTTTACTAAGCAGGAAAAGGAAATGCATTCAAATCCTATGTTTATCCACAATGTCCTTTACTGAGCACAGTTTATGTATGAATAATTAACTTTTCAGCCTTGCAACATCAGCTTTAATACACAAAATCTAACCTACAGACTAAATAAAAAATAAAATAAAATAAATAAATATACCAGTGCATTCTATATTGCCTGTAAAAGTATCCATACAGTACCCCACAGTATCAGTATATTTTTGTATCAGATTTTTGAGTACAGCACGATAAAATCAAGGTTAACTAAGTAGAATAACAATCTGCAGAATTATATTTTCACTGCTCTTAGTGTTAGAATACAACTGTCCTAAGAATAAGTCAGTTTCAGAAGTTAATACAGTATTAGTAAAATTGAGAATAGTTTTTTCTATCCCAAGATGTCTTCCTGTATCTCTACACAAAATGCCAATGAATTAGTCCTGATATTTTCAATACCAATGAACTTACTGAGTACAACCCCATTGCCCACCCTAACAAGAACTAGAGAAGTCAATGTTTAATCCCTTACAAATATCAGAGCGCTGTGTGTTCTATTCTTCATGAGGAAGCAGCTTTATAATGACTTGATGCACAAAGAAGAGGCAAGAACAAGCAAAGCCTTTCTATGTGGCTTTTTAATTAAGCAAAGCCAGTGAGTGTTAAAGCAAGTGTCCTCTGGTGCATCACAAAGACACTGGTTCATCTCGGGCCAAGTCCAAAAACGTTGACTTTCTCCGCTGTCTTTTTGGTGTTCTATATCTGTCTCTCATGCGCGGAAACTGTGGGTTATTTTTAGCCTTTCTCAAGCTTTTACAACTTTAAAACCCTCTTGCGCTAAAGTGAGGTATCGTATTGGAGCAGACTTTGAGGGAAACTGGGATGATGTTGGTGTACTCTTCTGCCTGTGTTCAGTCCTCACGTTGGATCACATTATAAGTGTTTTGTTTTGTTCTATTGGTGGATTGTCTTAGTTGAACAGTCAGGAGAGAACCACAAAATCAGAAATCGGCTTAACTGTAGCTCTGACATCTCATAGACCCTTCAACTTTTAGCTAATATCCACATATATTCATTTTGGTAGCAATCATGGCCTAAAATGAGCTTTTTCAGACAGTAAAGTGAAATTATGGTGGACCGCCCAAGCACCACCAATCAGAATGCTGCTTTCGGCTCTTAGCTAGAACAAACACAGTGTATTATTAGCTTACAAATAAAGCTGTGCAATATATCAAATTTTAGATATTATCGTGAAAGTTGTTTGTAAGATAAGCAGAAATTAAATATCGAGTATATCGTGCAGTAAAAACATGCAACAAAAGAACAAATGTCTAATACAAGTTAAATAAATGAAGCTATCAACTTTCTAACACTGTAGATGCAACCAGTTTATATTCCTATCAGAATTAGTACAGTAAGTAATTCAGAGCGCTTCACAAAAGATGATATAACCAAAGATTCCTGCACTTTGCAATTTGGCAAATATTTGTTTGATATTTATACAAACTGGAAAAAAATTACCAACTTAATTTTGAAAATAAGTGAATATGTGCTTAAAATATGGAGTATTTTAGGTTTCTTTTTTTTATTGGTTTGAGTCTTTTTTTATTGGTTTGAACTAAGATTGATAAAATAAGATACATGAAATAAGAGTTCAATGTATTAAAAAATAATATCTTGTTCTTGAAATAAGGCGTTTTTTAACACTTTGCCATGTATGATGAAGGCTTTTAAATTTTTTAAAAAATCCCTGAGTGCCTCAGTTTCCTTGTTTTGCTTTGAAAAGACTTTCATCCCAAGCCTGAAGAGCACCAGGGTAATTTACAATTGGATACACTCGTGCAGCATTCCAGTTGTTTTTTTAAGATGTTTGAACAAGGGCTACGTTTTTTGTTGTATTGTCAATTTTTTATATTAAGAAAGTCAAAACGTGAAAATCACAATAAACACTAAGTCAGTCAACCAGTTTTAGACTCATTGGAATATTTAAGGTTGTTTTAGCACATTTATGTTGGACTAACAAATTATTGCTTGAATATCGTTATTGAGATATGTGGAAAAATAATCAAGATATTCATTTTTGTCAATATCGCCCAGCCCTACAAGAGTATATTCAACAATGCCAAACATATCATCAGTGTTTAATAATTACCACACTTGAGTCATTAGCAGCCCTCATCAGCAGCAGCAGCAGCAGAAGCCTGTTTTGATCAGACGAAGGCAGAGCATAGGCCCATACGAGGAGAAGATTTCTAGTTTTGATAAATATTTGATTCGACCTAACATGTGAACCGTCTCCTCGTCCCGCACACACGCAGAGCCCCTGTCCAGCCAGCGCAGGTGTGACAAGGATCACAAGTGACAACCGTGACCAAGAGAGTTCAGATACAGCAGCTCTGGTCTCAGAAGCATCGACGGACTGGATGAAACTGCAGACGGAAATAATATGACCACATGTGCACCATCATGGAACAGGATGATGTAGGTAGAATATGCTAATTTATTTCACATTGATTCTGGAAAGTTTAGGACAATTGTCACAGCATCTACCAGCCAAGTATTTTGAATGGGTTCTCAAAGTGGCGTCAAACAGGAAGTTGAAATCCACAAACAAACGTCACATGACTGTTACAAGATAGTACTGACAAACCACTTTATATTAAGAATAATCTCAATACAGATTTCAATACCACTACTAAAAACAACACATTTTTGACGTTTGACTGTATTTTTTAAAACAATAATGATGATTAATCACAAGAGTGTACACAGACACAAGTAGCTGTCCCAATGGCATCTGGTATTCCACGTACCAGCCAAGCCCTGTATTGTTGAGCTTCTGAAATCAGCAATATAACAGTTTATTTTTTTCTTTGTGCTGCACAGTTTTTTCATAGAAATTAAAAAGAACATGATCTATAATTGTTCACACACATGTATAGACAATGCAGGTTTTTTGTTGTTGTTTTTTCATTCTTTTTTTTTTTTTTTTCTATTTTTATTTGTGCAAAAGTGGAACCTCAACAAAGACTAAACTTTTACAATTTTAGTGATGGATTGCAATCATTGCTATGAACATGATACAAATATTTTTTGGCAATGTCAGCCACCCCAAATGTGTAGTGCTAAAAAGAAAAAGATGTAACGTATTTAGGAGATTTCAATGGTATTGAAACTAAAACAAAGAGTATAACATTAAAGAAAAAGATTGGTTTGTTGCTGTAAAATATATAATATATGTTATATTTTGGAAGTGCTGTACAATGTTTGATAATCTGCATGTTTCACGTAAGATTCATGACTTCCTAGTTTCAACTTCCTGGTTTGGTCTCATCATGTTGTCGTTTTAGTGCTTTCGTGGAAAAATATATTTTCTAACTAGTACTGTGCTTGGTAGCTGAATAGAATAAAAATGTATTTTGAGTAAAAAAAATTTGAATAAAACCATTAACAACTAGTTTTTTGTAAGTGACAAGAGACAGCTTATTAGTGTGCATACTGAGTGGCTGATATCTTCTGTAACTTTTCATTTTGATGAAATAAGATGCTTTGTTTTGGCTTGCAATCATTTTTAGCCCATGTCCATTTAACCCTTTAAACTTTATTTGACCCAAGAATTCATGCACACAGAGATAGACCTACTGTATGCATAAAGAGGTCATGCAAGTTCAGCAGACAGAAAATACAAGTGCTCCTCTCTAGTGATTTTCAAGCTGATTTTTGCTGAACCCTGTGTCTGGTAAATAAAATAAGGAAGTCCCCAAGCAAACAATAAAAACTTATAACTATGCATGTGGGTGTGTTTAAGCTCTGAATAAGCATTTTAGTTCACAGGGTTCACGTTCCAAACAATGTTTACAGTGAAATTAAATACCTAAAGTGTCTCTGAACTGAAGCAATGCAGAAAATAGCCCTGCAGAAAGTAACTAGACACTGACTGACCACTGAACAACTTTAAATGGATGGCTCAACCAGATAAGCTCAAGTAAAGGTAGGTGTGGTCCCTACAATGCAATGCAGTGCAGTTGTCTTGTGAACTTGTAAACTCATGTGGTTAAAAATAAGAACATCTGGCACACGCGTGTATTTTCTCTCCAAAACATACACTAATCTCATTTTAGCCAGGATAAACTACAGCTGGTAATAAGCCAAGATCTGAAAATGGTTTCGATTTTCCCCGTTTTGACTTGTACGTAAAAGTAAAACATTTCACAGTGCGTGCCAAAAATGTCGCTGCAAATGCAAAGCGCACAAACACAGACACAATCAAAGCAGATTGGATGTTATAATTACCTTAAAGAACGTGGCCTTTTTGCTCGCTTTGGACATAAAAAATTGACTGTTAACTTTCTCCCCTCTCTGCCATGTTCAGTCTCGCTGGTTCCCTCCCCTTCGCTCTGCTCAAGGCGTATTTTTTGGACTGAAACGCCCTGCTGGTCCACCCATGGTCCACCTCCTCTTCTCGCTGCGCTCTGCTGTGCTGTGCGCCTGTGCGTCTGCGCAGTGGCTGCTGGTCATGATCGATTGACTTCAAGCGTTATGCTGAGCTACACTGATTATTTTCAGTGTTTTTCTCCAGGCTATTGCGTGTTGTACTTGTTTTATCCCCTAACTCATGTACTTATTTTCAACCACTGTCCAAGTTTAAACAGGTATGCTGTTCATGACTAAAAAGGCAATATTTGTATTAGTTTGTAACAATTTAATTCTAAGAAGCCCAATTACTTTATGCTGCAAAAAAAAAAAAAAGAAGAAGAAGCTACACCCCTAAAATGCACAACTGCTAAAATCTATGATAAAGAATAGCAAGGGAAACTAGCAAAGGGAAATAAATACAACTTGTGAAATTATTTGCACAGAAAAATGTAACATAGTTTAGATTTCTCCAAAGTGAGTTATTTTGTAGCAAATATTTTCCAACTTTACAGTCAAATTCATGGGCAAACACTGCCATCTACAGGCTAGATGGAGCAACTACAACGTGTCTGGCGTTGAACTACGACTCCCATCTTGCATTGCAGCAATGCTCCCATCATGCTTTGCGCCTGCCTCGCTGCCGTGTTTCTTCCGGTGATCTACACGGCCGTTGATTCATTGAGCAAAACCCGAACATGGCATCAGAAGGACCGCCGGGCGCAGAGGGTTTGCCCCCCGAGCTGGGCGCTGCTATCGCGGCTCTGAACTCCTGGAGTCACCCGGAGCTGCAGGCGAGGCTGGCCGAGATCGGAGCCCCAAACATGGGTAAGAACGTGAAGATGAGGCCGAGGAACAACTGCGCTGTGCTCATGGGAGCTAACACATGCTAGTTGAAGCTAATTGCTGAGTCTTAAGTAAAAATCTAATAGCTTGTGTATTATTATCCAACATTTATATTGCTGCAAATTAGAATTATTGCAGGACTGTTCTTAGAATCTTTAATATAAGTGTTGTTGTATGTAGCTTTATCTCAAACGCCACTTCTGACACAGTAGGCTAACTTCAGTGGAGTAACAGGGAAAGAGGCGTCTTATGTGTGTGTTTTGTCTAAATGTTTTCTGATGTCCTTCAGGTCCCAGAGAGGAATTGATGGACAGACTGAAAGGCTACATGATCCAGGCAAGTGGACTTTAATAAATGAGAGGCCAAGTTTGCGGATTTGTTTGCTTGCTGCAATGTTGACTTCTTATCTCATGGCTAAATTATATTATTTTACAGACAGGGATACTCCTCACCAAACCTGACACTCCGGTAAGATTAATTAACTTGTGGCGATATTCTGATGTTTAATATTCTTCTTCTGCCTGACATTTGCTGTCACGTCTGATTGATGCATTATTGACATGTTCTCTCTTGTCCAGATGGGTGGTATGCCCATGCCACAAATGCCTATGCCTCCTGGCATGGGGTTGATACCAGGGATGAACATGATGCCAGGAGGGCCGCCGGGCATGCACTTGGGCATGGAGCCTGGCATGGCCCCTGGAATGGCCCCTGGAATGTCCCAGGACGACCAGCTCAAAATGGCTCAGCAGAGGGCAGCCATGGTCCTGCAGCAGGAGGAGATGGCCAAGCAGGTGAGCACTGACTATCCAGATTTTTAATTGTCAATTTTTAGCTTTTATGTCTGCTTTTAGTGCATTTTCAGTGCTTCTTACTTTCTTCTTACTTTACACTTCCTTTATACTTACTCTCTTGTTTAGCAGGGAGATGTCAGAGTTATGGATGAGCAGGAGCTGCTGGAACAACAAAAAAGAGTGAGTTACAACTAGTTTTTGTAGATTGTGTTTGTTCCTTTAGCTGTCTATTTACCACATTATTTATGTTCAGGCTGCTGTGCTGCTAGAACACGAGCGGCAACAGGAAATGGCTAAGATGCAGGGAGGCCCTGGAGGTTTGACCCTGCCCACAGCTAGTTTAATACAAGGTTAGGCTAACGCATTTACCTGTAAATGCATTTGTCACTAATGCACTTGTTGTAACATAATTTTTTTTTCTATTAAAATACAGGGCCACTTCCTCCTGGTTTAATCCCCAACCAAAAACAGAGGGGTCCCATTCATCCTGGTGATGACAGAGAGGTAGGTTGTTTGTAATAGTGGAAGAAAAATTAAAACTATAAAATGTTAATACTTAATTTTTAGCCCTGGCAAAATGATGAGGTGAGCGTCACAGGACCAAAGATTCCTCAGGCTTTGGAGAAGATCCTGCAGCTGAAGGAGATCAGACAGGAGCAGAACACCGATGCTGCAGGTCAGTGTCAAAGCCATCAAATGTCATTGTTTTTCTTTATTCAAACTTAATAAATTAGAATGGTTTTACCTGTTTTTCTTTTGAATAGATGATGATGACGACGATGCAGACAACCCAAACTCCTCGTCTAAAATGGCTGATGCTGATGATGACGATCTCTCAAAAAAAGATGTAGGTTTTCTTTCATAATTTGTTTTTCCACATTTCTTTAGATAGGGCCAAATGTGTTTATTTTCAAGTAAATGCAATTCAAATATATGAAGGTTTATGTTTAATGTCTGATTAAATATGTTAACAGAAAAACCGTAAACGCAGAAACCGAAAGAAGAAGAGTAAAAAGAAGCGAGCTCTGGAGAAGAAGGAGCAGGCCGAGCAGCAAGAGAACGGCGTGAAGGGCAAAGAAAACGAAAAAGAGCCTGAAGTGGAGATTGAGTACGTCACAGAGGAGCCTGAGATCTACGACCCCAACTACATTTTCTTCAAGAGAATTTTTGACGCATTCAAGGTAAAAACTAATGCAGAAGTTAACTATGCTATAAAGTTATATTGTTTTTTTTTTTTGTTTTGTGCATGACTACCAATTTGTGTCCTTCCTTCACACCTTCCAGCTTCATTTTGACTAATCTGTATTTTAAACACAAATGTTGTAAAGCCATTGTACTAAAAATCGAAGTGGGCGATATGACAAAAAATATGTATAATGTTTTTCTTGAAACACAATTTTGTCGGTCACTCAAAGCATGACAAAGGCTGACCATTAGGAGGACTGACTGGGAAAATATAGTCTCTAATTGAACAACCAAGAAATCAAGAAAATTTTACCAAAAAAAAAAGATTACACAAAAAAGCAAACTTATGATTCAGTTTTTGTCTGGCCCTAGCTGAAAACGTCAAGCTTTAAATTGGCAACATGTAATTTTTTTATTTGGTGTTTGGATTATATGGTGTTGAAAATGTGCTTTCTAGTAAAGCATGTGGCTTACCCCACCTTTGGAAAAATGAGATCCAATATTTCTCATGCAACAGTAATGCTCAGTACAGATACTTTGTAAAAGTGGATCCTAGAATCAAATTATACTGCTGTGTGCATAAAGCTTTTTATGTTATCTGAACCAGGAATTACCGTATTTGCATGCTAGTTGTTGTTGTCAATCTACAAAACTCTGCTCTTAATGAAAAGCCTTAAACTTACAGTGGTGACTAATTTGGATGCAGCAAGGTGTTACAAAAAGCAGTAACTTAAACTTTTTTTTCTTTTGAGTATGAACTTCTCACAGTAAGAATGTCAATTTTAAAATGATTCTATGTGTTGTTTGAAATAGTCTGCATTGTCTTTTGTTCCAGCTGACGGATGATGTAAAGAAAGAGAAGGAGAAGGAACCCGAGAAAGAGAAACACGAGTTGCCATATCTGAAAAAGAAGGGCATTGAGCTGCAGCGCAAAGATGACAGCGACGACAGTGATGAGGTTTGTATAGACCCTTCAGTGATTCTTCTTCGTTTTCGTGGTTGAATTATTCTTGAATTCTATACTTTATTAAAAGGAGATGGATAAAAGCGACGTCCCAAAAATGTCCAAGAAGAAGCTGAGGAGAATGAACCGCCTGACGGTGGCTGAACTCAAACAGGTCAGACCCAATAATGTATAAAATGTTTTTCAAAAGGGATTATTGGAATTGGTATGGTCAAATAGTTTTTTTTAATATTCACAGACATTGATTGATGATTTGACAAAAATAATGTATTGCTTGAATTTGTTCTAAAACCTCCATGCACAATTGTAAGCTTATTTGTTGTTGCTACGGTTACAGTTGGTGGCTCGTCCGGACGTGGTGGAGATGCACGATGTCACGGCCCAAGAACCGAAGCTCCTAGTTCACTTAAAGGCCACAAGAAACACTGTCCCCGTCCCACGACACTGGTGCTTCAAGAGGAAGTACCTGCAGGGGAAAAGAGGCATCGAGAAGCCTCCTTTTCAACTGCCCGAGTTCATCCGCAGGACAGGCATTCAGGAGATGAGAGAGGCCCTGCAAGAGAAGGTGGGTTCAATCAAGATTAATGTATTTATTGTCAAGGTGAACATAAATATTTTCATTTAGAAACATTCGATTTGGTTTGAAATGTATGAAATATGCTATGGCTGGGCGATACGGCAAAACATTAACATCACAGTTTTCTTGGAGCCAGATCACGATTTTGATTTTATCACAATTTTTGTAGACCATATATTTTCCTATTGCCTTTGATGCAAATACAAATTACTATCAATACCTAAATGCAGCTGTCAAAATCTGACCAGTGTTGCCAGTTTTTCAGAGAGAAACAAGCAAACTCAGCCCTTCAATAAAAAGTTAATACAAATGAATAGTTTGTTTAGAACATTGTGTGTTGCTGCAAAAGGGGTTTAGCCATATCATTTGTGTTGTTCTTACATTAGTGACATTTAGACATTAAAACATGCTTAAAAGCTATGTTTCAATCATGTAAATTGATATATTTTCATAAATAAAATCTGAAAAATTGCTAAGATTCATTCCGTTTACAAACTAAAAGCACAGTCCAAAGTCGCTATAAAGAGTAATGGGTTGGAAAAAATAGTCTATGTATTTGAACAGACAGATGCATCAAAGAGAAAAGAGAAATCACGATATGACAATTTCACCAAAAAAGCAGATTGTCACAGAGATAAGCTCACGATTCGATTTTAATCACATTGCCCTGCCCTAAAATATGCTATTTCAATGCTTTTCTGCACTTAGAAAGTTAGAATAATACTAAGTAAGTTCTAGTTCTTCTCACAAATGACATAGGACTGTAATAATTGCATTGAACTTGTTATACCATTGTTTTGTATTGTTTTACAGGAAGATGCCAAAACTATGAAAACCAAAATGAGGGAGAAAGTTCGTCCGAAGATGGGAAAGATTGACATTGACTATCAGAAACTCCACGATGCTTTCTTCAAATGGCAGATCAAACCCAAGCTCACTATTCATGGAGATCTGTATTATGAGGTACTGTAGCTACTCTTAAAACTATTCTCAGTTTGTCACCTGTTATTTCCTCCTGATCAAACGTTGTAATTTGGTTTGTATTGTATTTATTGTGTAGGGCAAAGAGTTCGAGACGCGCTTGAAGGAAAAGAAGCCTGGAGATTTGTCAGATGAGCTTCGTATTGCCCTGGGAATGCCTGTTGGACCCGTGAGTTTCAATACAAAATTAGATTTTTTTATTTGTGGCTTTGTGTCATAAATATTCCAAACAAAATTATTTGATTGATTGATTTTTATTCGGTCATATGCAGTTTGACAATTTAGATCATATTTTAATTTCACGTCATTCAGATCGAAAAGGATTAGGCAGAAGTAAAAGCATACTTATGATGCCCACCTATCTACAACACAGAAGTTAGTCGTTTCCAAGAGAGCAATATGTCAACAACTTCAGCTTGTCAAAGTAGACATAAACTTTTTTCAAAAGAAGAAAAGAAATAATAAAAAAAACTTCAGGTTCACTAAAGGAGCAGCAAATGTACAGTGCCTCCTTCTATAGCTGCATAATTATCATATATCATGCATTTGGACTTTCTTTTAAAGGATACAATTGTATTTGATTATTTTATTTTTTCATCCAATGTGTTCCAAAAAACTACACCACAAATACTAATACAGAAACTTTTTTTATTTGTTCTGGCTTTGATTTTTGCTAAAAGTGCATTTATGTGTAGTTTCTACCCTGGATTTCATTTTTAATGGTTTATCTGCCATGTTAGTTAATTTTCTGCTATTGCCTTTAAACTAGAGAAGCAACACTTATCAGGATCTACCGGTGACTACTCAATGGGGGTTGTTGATGTGGCAACATTTATAAAACCGTTTTTGATATGGGTCTTTTGCATCATTTAACAAGTAAGCTGCTGCACAGTTAAAAGGTATTCTTAGATATTCTCCTTCCATCCAATGCAACCTTTCAGGAAACATGTTTCAACATTTTAATTAAATTGTGATCCTGGCACTATGTCTTGTATAAAGTTTTTATTTTCTTAACTATAGAATGCCCACAAAGTCCCACCTCCCTGGTTGATCGCCATGCAGAGATACGGACCACCTCCATCTTACCCCAACCTCAAAATCCCAGGTCTCAACGCACCCATCCCAGACGTAAGGACACAAATGTCACCTTAGCTTTCTTATAGATGTGTGTGTTATTAACATATTACTAAAACGACATGTTTCCTCTTCGGTCCCCTGTAGAACTGTACATTTGGGTATCACGCTGGAGGATGGGGGAAGCCTCCTGTGGATGAAATGGGCAAACCTCTGTACGGAGACGTGTTTGGAACCAACTCTGGAGACTTCATGGTAATTTGAGTTTGTCACCATATAATATAATGTAGGAAATGCTAAAAAACATCATGCTAAATGTTATATTTGCGTATTAGTGAATTAGGAGTTACTAAAGTGGTCCCTCAGTTGTGTTGTTTTCCTCTGCTCAGTCCAAAGCAGATGACGAGGAGCTGGACCACACGCCATGGGGCGAGTTAGAACCATCTGACGAAGAGTCTTCAGAGGAAGAGGAGGAAGAAGAGAGCGACGAGGAGAAACCGGACGAAACCGGCTTCTTCACTCCAGCCGACAGGTACTTCACACACAAGACATTTCAAGTCTTAATTATCTCTCTGAGAAGCATTTTTGTGCATGTTTGAAGAAAATTTGAATAAATAAACAAGGGGTCAAGCTAAGTTTAGATTGTTATTGATCAAATAAAATGGATCCACATTTATCAGAGGACAGTTTTTAATAGTGTAAGAAGAATGCATACATGAATAATTCGTTTAATAGATGCAGATTTGCTCTTTGATGGTTGCTCTCCTAAATGGCCTGATTAGCATAATTTACCATGCCATTATGAGATGAACCGGCCTGTGAACCTGCAGATTAAACCCTTGATTACCGAGAAGCGCTCAAAATGATTTCGTTAGCTTTTTAAATGGAGTCTTTACCTCGGGCATAATGAACTTTTGCTGCATGCGTATTTTCTCAGTTTATGCTTTTGCCCATCGTAGAAATCGTGTTAGTAAGCACAGACGGCTATATTGAAGTAAACAGGCTGGGTTGTATAGTAATTGTGTTTTGTGTGTGTTTGTTGCAGTGGATTGATCACTCCTGGAGGATTTTCGTCTGTCCCCGCTGGGATGGAGACGCCAGAACTGATCGAGCTCAGGAAGAAGAAGATTGAGGAGGCGATGGACGGGTTAGTATTATACTGCGATTGGGTTTCACTCACACTTGGCCACATAGCATACCTAAGCTGGGACCAAACTGGAAGTATAACCAGTCTAGAACAGTATCAGCAGTTCCTTTCCTCGTATAAAATTCAGTTCCACCTTGTCCAGCTGCTATATGACTACAAATTGTATTGTACTACAAATAATATTGTAGTTTGATTTGCGGTTATGAGGTATAAGCGTGGAAGGAACATATGGTATTTCCCTTTTGGTAATAGGTGGGTTTCACGTGACATCACAACATTAGACTGGCCAATGTTATTTCAATGAGGTGGAGGGCAGGTAAAATTAATATTGTTTAAATGCAGTTTATTTTTGTAATGCTAACCAGTAATGGGTGTAGTCATCCTAGAAATCCCCACTTTTTAAATTAGCTAAATCATTTTTGAATTATTCCATGGTAAAGTCCAATATTATTAATAGGAAAAGTGCCTCTTGCCCTCCATCTGGCTAGTAACTGCCAAGAATTCTAGAATGTGAAACCCACCTATTGAAATGTTACAAATTCTGTTTTAATATAAATTTTGCATGTTACGCGAGAATATTTTAAATAAACGAATGCACGTCATGTTAATTTCGGCTTTAATCTTCTAATCTAATCTGTTTTAAATGTTGATTCCAAGACAAATTTCCTTTCTTTACTCCTTGCTATTTGATATTTCATGCTGAAATCATCTCAAACGTCTCCCACTGTTTTGCAGTAATGAGACTCCACAGCTGTTCACCGTGCTACCGGAGAGACGCACAGGCCCAGTGGGAGCTGCCATGATGGCCTCCACACACATCTACGACATGTCAGCGGTAAGAACCTGCTTATTCCTCTGTAACAGGGCTGTAGCACCACTTCAGAAAGTTTACTTGTTATATTTAGGCAATATGACAGAAAGTAATACTTTTCTCAATCTAATTTTTCTATTAATATTTGTCTAATCATTGTGTAATTGATTTTAAAAAACAAGGTTTTGTACTGACCCAAAATTTCATTCTTAATCAGTTTGAAAAGCCGGCAAAACAGTCTTTGATGAAGGCTTATAGGCACAATCATGCTGCACGCTTGAGTTTGCCTAAACAGAAAATGTATGCAGCTTTACTGTACTGTATACTGTTGTGTCTGAGTCCATGTCTTTGAAATGGTTACGCACTTATTTATGTTCCACATACTGTAGGATAGGAAAGTACATGGTGCCATGTCCATAATGGCACATCTTTATTGATAAACATCCAGTTTGCCGTTCGTGTTTAAACTGGGGAACAAACAAGACACTGAAAATGTATTCTAACCTACTATATACACTTTAACCTGACCATCATGTGCTCTCTTAGGCGATGGCAGGGCGTAAGGCGGGCGGTGGCTCAGAGTCCCAGGGCGTTGAGGTGGCCCTGGCCCCTGAGGAGCTGGAGCTGGACCCGATGGCCATGACGCAGAAGTACGAGGAGCATGTGAGGGAGCAGCAGGCACAGGTGGCCAAGGAGGACTTCAGCGACATGGTGGCTGAGCACGCCGCCAAACAGAAGGTACCACTTTGGTTTTTGTTTCTCGAGCTCAACAATCCAGACCAGTCTATTTGTGAAACGCCCATGTCATACTTAGTTTTCCGAAACAATAGTGACTTTTATTATCTTCTTGCTTTTGAAACAGTTTTTTTTTGTTTTGTTTTGCAGCAAAAGAAAAGAAAGGCACAACCACAAGACACTAGAGGCGGAGCCAAGAAGTACAAAGAATTCAAGTTTTAGAGCAGATCCAGGATGAAGCCGTGACGAAACCAGAAAGTTCCTCAAACAATTTCATATTACGACATTTTAAGACTTTAGACCAGCAATATATTTTCTTTGTGTATTTTTTCTTATCCTAATTAGGCTCATGTAATTTGTGTCATGTCAGTGGTGAGAGTAAAGTGACTTGGCGTCTTTTTGCTGTAACCATCTTTGTTTTGTTTTGTAAATAAAGTAAGAGATTACATGAGTTTGTAACACATTTGTCATTACATTGTTTTAATTGCTGCTTTTTGCTGAACTATTTTGAGCATGTCAAGATAGTGATGCGGTTAAGTTTGTAAGAATAAGCTCAACTATTGAGATACTGGTAAATACTTTTTCACTGAATTGAGTAATATGCCTTATGTTGTTTGATATGTGCTCTGCTTTTACTGAGAGCTTTAAGTGAATAGATTAAGGCTTAAATAAACTACCATGCTGTGTTTAAGCTGCATGGGGTCAAACCAACAATTTGGTGGTGTGGCCCCCACTGTCATAAACTGCTATTCACAGTGATCATTTCAATGCCAACATGCCAGCCCTCATTGTAATCAGGCTACAGACCAGACTGACACTTTTGTAATCATCAAATATGAAGTATGCACAAGTCAGTAGATCTTGTGAGATTCAGAGACCCAGAAATGTGCACTTTCAAACATGCATCAATGGGGTTAGGGTTGCTTAAAAAAAATGTACTGGTAATGAGAATTTGTGCATCCTGGCCAATTTAAAGCATTGGTTGAACATCTTGCTTTTAAGGTTTAAGATACTACTCTACAGGTACAAGTATTTTACCGTGGTAAAAAGCCTACGGTAACTGTACTACATATACTAGAATTATTTTTATTCACAATTAGTTTGTGTGTTTCACAACTTTTATAAGAAATTGTGTTGCTGAGTAAGACATTGATTAATCTAAATAACAGTTACATCAGCGACTAACCCTGCTACTAATACGTGTTTCTTTGAAACAGATATAAATGTTTTTGTTTTTACCACATTTTAATCATTGTGGAGCCACTTCACAATAACTTTATTTAAATCTATGTTACCAATACATTTATACAACTAGGTAGTGTGTTGTAGATGAACAACAACACAATAAAAAACAATCACAAAAAATTAATTTTAAAAATGCCCAAGTTTTAATTCATGTCAAGGCTCAACGTGCATATTTTGGGAGTGTTGGGTAGATGGTCATCAGTTGAGAGGCTGATAACTGTAAAAAACAACAAACAACAATTTGTTTTATGTGCAAACTATAAATCAGAAATAATGTGACTGATCATTACCTCTCTGGATGAGACAGGGCTGACATGGTGAGGGATTCTTCGAGATGGAGCTATGTTAGAGGCTGCAATAAAAGATAGAATAGATGTAAATACATACATGTTACAATACTATATTAACAATTACATGTTCAGCAATAGAAAAAATATGTTAAATGACCTAATAGAAATGTGCATGAAATCACAAAACCAAAATGTTTTACCTTTTGTAGGCTGTGAGGATAAGATCATATTTGGAGAGCTGCTCGAAGTTGACAAACTGAATCTTTAGATGACGCTGAGCCGTAAACCTGTATTTACAAAGTCATATTAGCAGCACATTTCAAATGAATTTGAATAAACATCACATAGAAAATAAATACTTACAATGTGCTGCAGAGGCACTGTTATATTAGTGAGCTTCTGGGTTAGAAGAGGTGGAGAGGATGACTAGGCCCTGGAGATGGTGGTGGTAGGCTGGGGCCCAGGTGAGGAGGATATAATGGATAGGCCCCTGGAGATGGTGGTGGTAGGCTGGGACACTGATGACGAGGATATAATGGATAGGCCCCTTGAGATGGTGGTGGTAGGCTGGGACACTGATGAGGATGATATAATGGATAGGCCCTGGAGGTGGTGGTGGTAGGCTGGGACACTGATGATGAGGATATAATGGATAGGCCCCTGGAGATGGTGGTGGTAGGCTGGGGCCCAGGTGAGGAGGATATAAATGGATAGGCCCCTGGAGATGGTGGTGGTAGGCTGGGACACTGATGACGAGAATATAATGGATAGGCCCTGGAGATTGTGGTGGTAGCTGGGACACTGATGACGAGGATATAATGGATAGGCCCCTGGAGGTGGTGGTAGGCTGCGGCCCAGGTGAGGAGGATATAAATGGATAGGCCCTGGAGATGGTGGTGGTAGGCTGGGGCCCTGATGAGGAGGATATAATGGATAGGCCCCTGGAGGTGGTAGGCTGGGGCACTGATGATGAGTATATAATTGATAGGCCCTGGAGATGGTGGTGGTAGGCTGGGGCACTGATGATGAGGATATGGATAGGCCCTGGAGATGGCGGTGGTAGGCTGGGGCCCAGGTGAGGAGGATATAAATGGATAGGCCCCTGGAGATGGTGGTGGTAGGCTGGGGCCCAGGTGAGGAGGATGTAAATGGATAGGCCCCTGGAGATGGTGGTGGTAGGCTGGGGCACTGATGATGAGAATATAATGGATAGGCCCCTGGAGATGGTGGTGGTAGGCTGGGGCACTGTTGAGGATATAAATGGATAGGCCCCTGGAGATGGTGGTGGTAGGCTGGGACACTGATGAAGAGGACATAAATGGATAGGCCCCTGAAGATGGTGGTGGTAGGCTGGGGCACTGATGACGAGAATATAATGGATAGGCCCTGAAGATGGTGGTAGGCTAGGACACTGATGACGAGGATAAAATGGATAGGCCCCTGGAGATGGTGGTGGTGGGCTGGGGCTCTAATGAGGAGGATATAAAAGACTAGGCCCTGGAGATGGTGGTGGTAGGCTGGGAACTGATGATGAGGATATAAATGGATAGGCCCCTGGAGATGGTGGTGGTAGGCTGGGGCACTGATGATGAGAATATAATGGATAGGCCCCTGGAGATGGTGGTGGTAGGCTGGGGCACTGTTGAGGATATAAATGGATAGGCCCCTGGAGATGGTGGTGGTAGGCTGGGGCTCTAATGAGGAGGATATAAAAGACTAGGCCCCTGGAGATGGTGGTGGTAGGCTGGGGCACTGTTGAGGATATAAATGGATAGGCCCCTGGAGATGGTGGTGGTAGGCTGGGACACTGATGAAGAGGACATAAATGGATAGGCCCCTGGAGATGGTGGTGGTAGGCTGGGACCCTGATGACGAGGATATAATGGATAGGCCCCTGAAGATGGTGGTAGGCTAGGACACTGATGACGAGGATAAAATGGATAGGCCCCTGGAGATGGTGGTGGTGGGCTGGGGCTCTAATGAGGAGGATATAAAAGACTAGGCCCCTGGAGATGGTGGTGGTAGGCTGGGGAACTGATGATGAGGATATAAATGGATAGGCCCCTGGAGATGGTGGTGGTAGGCTGGGGCCCAGGTGAGGAGGATATAAATGGATAGGCCCCTGGAGATGGTGGTGGTAGGCTGGGGAACTGATGATGAGGATATAATGGATAGGCCCCTGGAGATGGTGGTGGTAGGCTGGGGAACTGATGATGAGGATATAAATGGATAGGCCCCTGGAGATGGTGGTGGTAGGCTGGGGAACTGAAGATGAGGATATAATGGATAGGCCCCTGGAGATGGTGGTGGTAGGCTGGGGCCCTGATGAAGAGGACATAAATGGATAGGCCCCTGGAGATGGTGGTGGTAGGCTGGGCCCTGATGAGAGGACATAAATGGATAGGCCCCTGGAGATGGTGGTGGTAGGCTGGGACCCTGATGAAGAGGACATAAATGGATAGGCCCCTGGAGATGGTGGTGGTAGGCTGGGGAACTGATGATTAAATGGAGGATGGTTTTGTAGAGAGGACATGCAAACACAATAAAATCTGCAAAAACATTTAGCACACAATACATGTTAAACACACACTAAAATCTAAAATGTTAAACACACACTAAAATCTAAAATGTTAAAACACACACTAAAATCTAAAATGTTAAACACACACTAAAATCTAAAATGTTAAACACACACTAAAATCTAAAATGTTAAAACACACACTAAAATGTAAAATTGGTATAATAATAATAAAGTGAAAAACGTGAGGGCACAAGTTTAGTGGGACTTGTGTCTCTTGGCTGTTGGAGGAGAAGAGGGATGAGGGGAGTCGACAGCTGGTCTCTTAGGAACCAAACCCAGGGCCAGGAGGAAGTCCAGAGGAGGAGATGACATCTGCTGGCTGGTGGGAGCAACCTGGAAACATTGAAACATTATTCATCTTGTACGTAAGGTTTTATTACAGTTATATATTTGATTAAGTTTTCACCATTAACAACATATCACCAAAAATAGGTATATGATCATTTTTGTAAAGGAGAAGCTGAGCTAAATTATCAAACCAAGTAAAACAAGAAGTAACCCAGAACACTAAATGAAGATGGGTCCTATTGACATGAAAGAATAGAGTGGTGGATGTAGATGTCTGTAAAGAATACTTACCTCCTCAGGATGCTCAGGCCTGCCCTCAGGGTGACACAGCCTCTTCCTGCTGGGCTCCTCCTCCTCAGGGGCAGGGCTGGAGCTGCTGGTCTGAATTAAAAAGAACAAAGAAGAGAGATTAGATACAGTACTCTCATTATGTTTTCATAAAACGTTTATCCTGCAATAGCACTACTAATAAATGTAGGCAATGTGTTCTTACCTGGTCTGAGAGTTCTGTAATGGTGGACCGGCCTCCACGTGTCCTCTTCTTCCTCCGCCCACGTCGCAGTGACCCCTGAGAGGCAGGCTCCGCACAGACAGTCTCCTTGATGAGGGGCTTGTTCAGTGCCTCCCACAGCCGCTGCTTAATCTTACAGCCCAGGTCTAGACTGTAGGGACGAGGACGACCGCTGGGGTACCTGCACACAACCACAGACCAGTCAGGACACATGTATCACAACAGATTTGAGTTATACATAAGAACTACTAACAACAAGACCAAAACTATACCCAGACATAACAAGATCTACATATAGATAAAACAAAGACTAAATTAATGTAAATTTGTTCTAAGCTAGAATATAAACTAGCTTAGTATCAGTGACACAAAACACTTAACTGCTCCACCATCTATAAGCATACGCATACAGTAAACAATATTCAGAAACTGGAAATGTCATGTATACAAACATTGTAAAACTGCAATCAGCCATTAAATTTTATTGAAAGTGATAGAGATTAGTAAGAAAACATGAGCAGAATTGAATTGAATTGGTGAAACATACATCAACATAGGGTCCACGACCGAGTGGTAGATGACCTGATACTCCGCTACCGAGTAGCGACCATGGATGCGCACAGGACTACCAGGGGCAGGAGGACGGGAGGAGGGATGAGCTGGAACGGAGGAGGACTCAGAGACGGGCACCTGGACCAGTTCGGGGATGAAAGCCTCCGACGTGGAGACCTGGACCTGTTCGGGGACAGAAGTCTCCGAGGTGGGGACCAGGACCTGTTCGGGGACAGAAGTCTCCGAGGTGGGGACCTGGACCTGTACAGGGGGATGGACAGCGCTGTGTTAATATCTGCATTTATAACTTTACTTCCTCAAAAATATACTACTCGCCTATGTTTCTAAATAATGTCCTTTTTGTAGTTTAATTGGCAAATTATTAAAGAAAATAATGAAAATTGAGTTGGTTCTTACCTGCTGGGCTTTACGTCTTAAAGCAAGAATCCTCCTGGAGACACGTCTGGGCTCCTCAGCTGGGACAGAGGCACAGGCAACAGGGGCCAAACCCAGGGCTTGGGGCGGCTCAGGAGCGAGAGTGTTGCTCGGGGCCTGTGGGACAGAGGTGAGTTAGTTTACATCAGCTTTAGTAAAATGCAGTAGTTCTCAAACTATGATACCAGTTTCACTGGTGGCATAAGTAAAGTTAAATATACTTAAATAATGTGATAGGCATTGAGTTTCTCACCTGTTCAGTAGGACCCGAGGGTTCTCCCCTGCAGCAGCTGCTGCTGGAGTGGTCAGACAAGTGACCAGGCAACACAACCTGCAGCCAAACAAAGAAGTTATTTCATAGTCTACAGAGTTTGTGTAACTTTTCACAAATAGTAGGTCTACACTCTATACCTAGAGTACCACCAGGTCTACTTCTGGACTGCAATTGGAGAAGAAAGTACACTTCACTTTATTTTGAATTAAGCTAATAGGTCCACTAAAACAACCAATATATTCAGTTGTTAGATCAAAGTAGGCCCATATCAAGCTAGTTTTTTTGTATAGCTTAATAATTTACTTTAAGCTTTTTTTCACTCTCAAAGTAGGTCTACTCTCTAATTCAAGAAGCCAACCCACTCGGCAAATAAGTTTATTAATGTTATTATAGCATTAGTTAACTAACAGCTATTACAATCACATTTGTAATAGCTGATGTGCTATGAATTTAATAAAAGCTTAAAAGACTCACTAGCCTTTATAAGAACCTCATGTTTAATGCTAACGTTAGTCATTTCTGGTCCCTTTAACTGTGGCTGGGATTTGATCATTTCACCAGAGTTGAAAATAGCAGATTACTTGATGTGTATGGATAAAAACGTCTTTGTAGCAAATGCTGGACGTGTTTGTCTTAACAGTCCAGTCAAAGTAGACTTACAACGAGGCTAAAGGTAAATGTCAATGGTAAAAGTACGCTTTAGGGGGCGCTGTTAAATCTTACTTGCTCCATGATGAACGCGTTGAAAACTCGAGCACTGGGACTTGTGAACTGGATAAATGCAGTCAAAACCCCGCGGGATCAGCTGTTTTTTTGGCAAAGCGTCGAATGAAAGGTGCAAATGCGACTTTTTCTGTCCGACAAGATTTGAAATGTGGTGCGTTTTGAAAATAAATACAAAGTAGTGCGTCGTTGCCTAGCAACAAAACGCACTCCACGTGCAAGCGCTCTCTCTACAGCACTGCTTGCATTATAGTTCTTAAACACACTTTATCTCATTCTGGAAATACTAAAGCAATACTAAATTATAAGTATTTTGGAGTTCAGACCCCAGCAGAGTTAAAGCTGTATAAGTTAATTGATTAATCATAATTGGGATTGAAGCTAATTTCGTAAACAAGTATTATTTCATTAAGAAAACTATGCACAAACTTACTTTACGAATGACTCCAAAATCACACAAAAATTATGTTAAAGTTGTTTTTAGGCACATGTTTATACATATATAATATATATATATATATATATATATATATATATATATTATATATATATATATATATATATATATATATATATATATATATATATATATATATATATATATATATTTTTTTTTTTTTTTTTTGCTTTGTGTAGCTCAAAATTTTGTTAAAATCTCAACTATCTTTTTCCATCAAAGTGTAACCGGGTGGTTTAACTGTGTAATGTCAAGTTAGTCCACCAGAGTGCGCCAAGGAGCACACATTAATGCTGCCCCTCCCTCTCCCACCTTGATTACCTGATCTATTAAAGGTGTGTAGCCCAATTGTTTGTCAGGTCGACAGTGCTGTTGTGGTGGCACTGTAAGTGATTTTCACAATTTCCAAGTGTTTCTTTAATGTGGTAGATAAAATGTTTGATTATTTGAATTCTTACTGTGTGTTTAAAGGTGTGCAGTGGTGGAGGCTAATGCACTTGCCTCAAGCCTTGCTTGTTGCAGTAATGGCTTTTTGAGTGTAAAGGTAAATATGTGAAAATGGTTACAATGTTATTGCACAATATGCATTCAGCTAAAATTGTTGTTTTCATTGTTTAACAGTTAAC
The DNA here is from genome assembly GCA_038363315.1 of Mugilogobius chulae. Taxonomy (NCBI): domain Eukaryota; kingdom Metazoa; phylum Chordata; class Actinopteri; order Gobiiformes; family Gobiidae; genus Mugilogobius; species Mugilogobius chulae. The sequence goes on along the minus strand of CM076404.1, from coordinate 22,586,774 downwards.
CACTGCTGCCCTGTTTATGCTCTTTTAAACTTCTTGTCATTAAGAAACATTGTTATTGCTCTTACCACCTAGAATTAACTTTTATGTTTTATCAACGCCAAAAAAAATAAATTTCCTGACTATGCCAATGAACAAATAAATACTTAAATACTATCTTGCTCTGTATCTTTATAAGCCAGACGGGGTTTAAAGCGGGGGCCTTACCGCTACTCGGTTCACTACAAAAGCAAAGTCAATTTATAGAAACAAATACCATAATTGACAGAATAATCGATTACACATGAATAGCACTACACCTAGACTTTTCCTGTCTTGGCCATTGTACCCCGGTTTGAGAAACACTGCACTGGGACATTTAAACAATTCTGTTTAAATGTGACGAACTACTCTTCCTCTTTGGTATTTTTCCTGAATTCTTTCTTTGTAGCCTACTTACTTACTACTTCATACTTCAGTATCAACAAATAAAAAGTTGGCTAAATTGATATAAAAAGTAAATGATTGATTTAGAAAACATATATTCAAATCAAATTACAATTTAAAAAGCACAATGCAAAAAAACAAAAGCATGCTAAATCCTATACATTTCATCCAGTGCTCATTTTAATATTTCTCTTTGTGTGCCTACCACTGGGGGGCGCGTGTGTAGTCACCTGACCGTCTGAGCAGCAGCACACTGACCCAAATACCTGCTGCAGACTCAGACAGAGCTTCAGTCGGTCACTGGTGCAACACGAGACAAACCAAATCATCTTTAGAACTCACTCAAAGACATTTTAACGTGGAACTTCAGCTCTGGGTAAAACAGAGAAGGTAGCAGCGTGAGTGAATGTGAAAACTGAAATTGAAAGTGATCACAAGTACACACAGACCGGTTTATGGGTGTGCGTTTGAGAATAATGACATCACCCTTTCAAGGCTAAAATATTTTGGCCATGCATCAACACTGGCGCAGTATGATTGACACTTTTGTGCAGCATGACAGAAAATCATTATATTATTGTCGCTATAGGGAAAAAAATGTGTAATTTGAATTTAATTAGCTTGTATGTAAGGCTGCAAGCTATTTTAGTAATTGATTATTTGAGCGATTATTCTTTCGATTAATTGATTAGTTGTTTTTAGAATGCAAAAGTACGTTCCGACTTGAATACATGGATTTTTGTTACATAATTTCGAGATGAATGAGTAATATGGCTTGAGGACCATCCCTGGAGGAATATGGCTGTCAAAAAGTATCAAAAATCACAAAAAATATTGATCAAAACTAACACTTTTAGAACAATCTTAAGCTTAATCAAAACTAGTTTAAAATTAAAACATTTCATGAAGAACATACTTGTATTTTGTGCTAAAGGTTCAGTCTATTGTACAGAAATTTGACCGTAAAAGAGCATTTTAATTATCATTATTAGTATCAAGCAGGGGAGTCGAAAATGAATATATTAATTTATGTTGTGGTGGCCCCATACGAGGCTAGCCTGATGTATCAGCGGTTTCATTTCACTCCGGACAACCATGATTATTCAATTAATAATTTAATGACGACTATTTTAAGAATCGATTCGTTGCGATTAATAGATTCACTTATGCAGCCTTTGTATGCAAATTGGTGAGTCAAAAATGGCTCTTTATGTTATTATAGTCTGCACTATATTGGAATTCCTTGTTGTAGTATATGATATTGTAAAAGTACTAAGAAAGTATACGTCATTCAAATACTTTTCACACAAGGGTTTCAGTAATATTACAAGTTAATTCAAGTCCAAATGCAGCCTATCCACCAAACCCTATCAAAACAAAAGCTTAGAGACGAAAAAGACTAAGGACAGTAATTTAGGTTGAAAATTGTGACTAATCTGTACTTTCTGACATTTATTTCAACATTATTTTGTTTAAACTGTAAATATTTGCCAGTTTTATATGTTGTGATTAGTTCATAAAAAACAGGGTTGTGCAAACACTTTTCATCAAGGTCCGCAGGCCATAGAAAAGTAGTCATTCAGTGAAAAAATTAAGTTACACTGAGAAACATGAGCCAGCAAAAATGTATCTAAGGGCTGCATTTGGCCCCTGGGTTTCAGTTTTGACATGGTTGATAGTGTCATTTTTAAAGTATCGTCTGAATCCTAAAACATATTCTCTTTTGGTACAATTATCTAATTGATTAGTTACAATAAACAGATTAATGTGAGATTCGTGAGGAATATGGTGATTTTAATGTCCATCCTAAATCAGAATCATTCATAACTATCCAATAAAATTGCATCCACCATACTCACCGTGGCAAACCTTAAAGCAGTTTGTAAAGTTACTGACTCTGTGCAGTATCACTGGTGAGCAGGCAGATTTGGGCTGCTGCTGCAGAGTTTAATCCCGTGACCACATTAATCTGGCTCTAATCCCTTTATCAATGGCAGGAGCTGGTGAGAAAAGCGTGTTAAAAGAGCAAGACTCTTTAAATCTTTCTGCTGATTAACCAAAGGCAAAAGTTTGTTAAGGCAGCTCACGCAACAGCTACTTTTCTCGACATTTTGGTGAAGATTTAGTTTATTCTTGTTAGATTTAGAGTTAGGGAAAAGAGGGAGGAAACACAAAAGCAATAATAAAAAAAGAGAAACATATCTATCAAATCGTCTATTAGTTTATTACAATTTGTTTTAGACATAGAGGCTGATTAATCTTCAAATTCAAATATTGGGAAGTATAGGCCAATTATCAATCGACTATTTAAAGATGGAAGGACAATAAAATAAATCACAAACAAATACAGTTTTAAGCTTCAAGTGAACGTTCTGCCCTTCGATGAAGAAAACAATGTTGGAATCATCGAACCAATAACTAATTAAAACGACATTTCTCACACGTATCAAATAGTTTTTTTATAGCTTGTTATGTAACACGGTATTTTAAAGAGGAGAATTTAGCAGAACATTGCATTTGACACGATGGCGACATAGTGGTAAGTGACATTTCTGTGAGGACTGCATGTTCTCTGTGGCCACTCCAATGATTCTCAGCTGTAATTGTGTAAATTTATTCCAACGGCGCTGAGGTGATGGCTTTCATAAAGCAAAATAATCCCATGAACGTACGGGAAAAGAGAGACGCAAGTCGGTCAAACAAGCTACAATTTATTTTACACATAGGCCACAAAAGGTGTTATTGGACTTTGACTCCTTGTTAAGACTGTACTGTGTTACTCTACATGCAAAGTTCATTGTTTATTACTAGTAAATCTTGAAAAGTGCATTTTGACTGTGACTTTAGTTTGTTGTTTATTACCTTACTGTGGGTCATTGCAGGCAATAAAATCACATCTCCATGTAGACCCTCCATCTGTAAATCTTTATGTTTCAGGTTGGTAAATAAGCTTTCTAAAATGGTTGTCCTACACTACAGTGTTTGGAAAAAAAAGACATGCTTATTTTTTTTTTTACTGAACTGCAACTGTAGATCATTTTCTGCTTTGCTCGTTCTAAACCAAAACGTATTTGAACAATCCAAAAATTGAAGTTAATTCACTTCACCTCTTGTTTTCACCACAAAGAAGAAGCAGATATTATTTATTTTTGTGACCATCTAGAACCCTACTATACAGGAGTTCCCACATGTCCTGAAAAAGCTAAAAAAAAAAAAAATATGTTTTTGTCAATTCTCCAGTCATGGAAACAAAAACAGCCAATGTCATAGAAATAAAATGTTATTCTGGAATATGATTTAGTCTATCAAAAATAATGCGCAAAAAAAATGTTTTTACTGCAATTTCTTAATATATATGCACTGTGTAGCTTTCTGGAGGTAAAAAGTCAACTACACAATTCACTAGAATTAAAAGTTTAAAGCATACTTAAGACATTAGTCTCTAAATACATTTATGATATAGCATGGAAAAATACAGCTACACTGACCTCTATTCTATAGAAACAAACATGTATGGGCCACCTGCAGCCAAAGAACAGTCCATTTTCAATTGCCTGTTCAAGTAAAAGTAATTTTTTGTAATTTAATTTAATTTTTATTAAATGCAACAAAGTAATGTAAACCACATAAACATGCTTTTATTCAAGTCTACATATGGCCAAAAATGTAACAGTACACCTTTAATCAACCAATGTGTTGTCCACTTGGTCAGAATTCCAAAATTTATCTGAATGGCGAAAATATCATCAATTTTCCTGAGGGAGGACCCCCAGACCCCCTTCTTTTTGGTGTCCACCTTTTATGACTATGGACTTTTCTGGCTGTTACTAGGTGTGCTATACATTGGACATTAAACTTTCCAAACAATCTAAAAAATGCTACTGTAGGCATCGAGATTACATAAAAATCCTTGTTGGGAATGTACTGGAAAATATTTTTGGGATATGAACCTTGCTATGTCACTCATAGTTTGAGCTTTCATATACTGTAATCAAACTGATCACTGGATGTTGGTGGGGATAGGTGAAAATAGGACTTTTATAAGCACTTGAGCCAGTCTCAGTTGAATACAGTGATGAGTCTCCAGAATTCACCTACTGCTGCTGGACTTGACTGTCATGTACCTTTCATCTCTGTCTTTTCTCATAATCGCTTCCTACATTTCACACCAAGAACAATCGATGAAACACTGTTGGTCACTCATTTGAAATCTGAGATATTTTCAGCCTGTTTTCTCGCCTGGAGCTACAAACACTGCACCTGTTAATCAAGCTGGTCTGAAGCCAAAACCACAGAGACTGCAGCGTGACGGAGAGAACAGCGCTCAGGTGACAGGAGGAGGAGGGACACAATGGGCTTCTGCTCTGCAATCTGCCACCAGCAAGTTTTCATCGTTTGGAAAAACAGTTTGATCTTGATCTTAGAGATGGGTAAGTGAACAAACCCGAAAGCACATTGTAAAAACATATCACTTGGGGACAAATTCAGTGTTTTGATTGGCTGTATATAGGTATAGGCCCTTTTTCAAGCAGTACTAATCTCGTGTGCTAATATGGAATTTGTCTATTCATTCCCCCTGGAGAATTGTCAAAAGCACACTAAAATATCAAACATTTGAGTGACACAAAGTTACAATCAGATAATAATTTTCCACATTTTAGGACCTTCACATACAAGGTAAAATACTTTAGGAAAACCCATGTATAATGCACTGTCTGTTTGTACTTCGAAGCTAATGCTAACGTACATTTAATTTAATTATTAGTGCTAAAATAAGTCTTCAAACTAAACTATCTTTATGCAGAAATTATTTACTTTATATTTAAAGTGTTTGTAGCTGATTTTTACCCCGCAAGCTTGATTTGTTTTAAATCTGACAACTTTCACTTCTAAATCCTTTGACACATAATTAATATCTGCATATTTTCATTTTGGTTGCAATTAAGGCTTAAAAACACTTTTTACAAACAGCAAAGTGAAACTGGAGTGGACCAGCCAAGCTTAGCCAATCAGAGCTCCTGATGAGCCCAATGCAAAGCAAACGAAATGAATGGAGCAAAGCAAATGAAATGATACTTCTGCTGGCAGTGGTTAAAAGAAGAGAGTAACAGAGAATTAAAGATATTACACCCTAAAAAACAGATTGGTTGATTCCAACCCAAAAAATGGTTAAATTTAACCAATCCTAGTTGGTAGTTATGTGTCCGACCGATCTATTGGTTAAAACAACCAATTTTTTTGGTAGCATTTTTAACCAATCTATATTGGTTAAAGGGCCAACCAATACAATTTGGTCATTTTAACCAAGATATTGGTTAATTGTGTAGAACCCAATAGCAAGCAACCAATGTAGACTGGTTGTATTGGAACCATTTATATTGGTTAAAATGGAACCATTAATATTGGTTAATAAAATTAGCTTTGTCTGAACTAGCTTTGTTGCCATGGTTTCAGGCCAGGTAGATGGGTGGAAACCAGGCTACAGGTACGTGGTTTTGGCATCTGAAACTCCGCAAACAATATGTGAGCTGTAAAAGGAAAGCGCCCAAACTGAGCTCAATAACAAACTTTTGATGTAAACACAATTTCTGTTCTTACATTCTTTTCCTTTACAGTCATTCACATTGTTAATGGAGTTCTGATGCAAAACTAAGCACCTGCAGCCTGGTTTCCACACATCTTCCTGGTTTGAAACCAAGACAACCAAGCTATTAAAAAAAAGCCAGTTTAATACTAGCATCTGGAATCAAATAATGTAACATGCAAGGTTATACCCACAGGGGTTTATTTTCTTAAGACAAAGTAAAATACTACAATCTGATTGACACAACTGACATGTTAACGCAAATGCAATAAGTTACATGTAACTTCTTTAAAAAAAAAACATGGTGTTCTGTTGCAAGAAAACAGTACAAAACCCCAATTTACATCCATATCAAGAGTCCATGTCCATATCAAGCAATTTTATCAAAGTAGGCTATGCCCATTAGGGATGGGATGGGGTGGCTCTGTTTTGTCACAATTCAATTCTTGTCTTGATACCTGGGTTAAGATTCCAATGTTTTGATGTTTTTTTAAGCCTCACAAGAACAAACTACTTTTCTGTGTTTTTGCTAAATAAAACATAACTTTTCAATTAATGTCAATATGGCTACTTTGAAGTTAGAGACAGGTTAGACTACATTTTAAGTAAAACATAGTAAACATGATTATGATTAAGATTTGACTAAACATTTAGCTTGTTTTACCCAATTTGGCTGTTTGGTGAAGTTCAGTATCGTGTTTTGTCCCACAAAATAAGACCGCTGTTAAAGCTCATATATGCATTAGATAAGTGAGCAAAATATGTGGACTGATGAGGAAGCTTAAAATAAATTATTTCTGTTCTGGAAGCAAAAATCAAGTATCGTACCTTAATGTAGTTGATAGAAAATTAAAGTAGAAGTTTATTATGATAATATCATTCCTGGGTCAATTTCTGTGAAACAAAAGGGGACAGAAAGATAAAACTTCCTTCAATAAGAATATAACGACAATAAGCTGCTGTTTACTTCCTCTGAATGAGAAATAATAGTAGAATTTGCACTTTACTAACCACACGAAAATGACAAAACAGAGCTATAGAGGAACATATGAGGATTAACTCAACACTGGAATTGAATTGAAACATCACTACTGAACAATACTATTTTCATTATTGTCCATCCCTAATGCCATAACTGTCATTCTAAATATACATTTGACATGAATCTAATCTTTAGAGCTACAACAATAAGAATACAGAAAGTACAAACATAATGCAGTTTATGTGAATCACTACATTGTCTTGGGTACGTCCCAGGGTGTGGTGGTGCCATGCACATCCTTTTGCGAGAATGTCCAGATATCAGTTACCTCTGCTGGAGGAATACCTTAAAACTGAAGTCAGCTGTTGTGACAAGAGAGTCCAGCTAGTAGATTCCTTCATTGTAGATCTACAATGTAGAGGATGCAATAGTCTTTGGCTGCCATCACGTGTCCCCAACTGCAACTACCTGTCGGCTGTCAGGTTACTCCTCTTTTTCACACTCCTCTACACTTTTTCTTTGATGGGCCATGAGGTCTATCCCAAGCTGGAATGAAAAAAGAAAAATATTGTTATTCCACCAGACAATAGTAATGAGTAAAAACATGCTACTTCTAATCTCTACAGGTCCAGGGCAGATTATTAGAATATCAAAGTAGATTTATCTCAGTAATTCCATTCAAAAAGTGAAATTTGAGTAATGCATACATTTCTTCAATACAAACTGATATACTTCAGCAGTTTAATGACTTTCCTGAAGTTGATTAGTTTGTGGCACTTCTTAGGTGTGTAAGAGCCAGATTGCTCTGATAGTGGCTTCAGCTCCTCTGCATCGCTGGGTTTGGCGTATCGCATCTTCCTCTTCACAATAAATCATTGAGTTTCTATGGGGTTATGGTCAGGCCTATTGCCTAAGATTCAGTGTAAAATTTCCAGTCAGTTATGATTTGGGGTGCCATGTCATCTTCTGGTGCCAGTTCTTTGTTCTTGAGGTCCAACACAGATGTCTACCAGGACGATTTAGAGCACCAACTTTATTTTTTTTTACAGGACTTGGCACCTGCACACAGTGGCAAAGCTACCAGTACCTGGTTCAAAGACCATGGTATCCCTGTTCTTGATTGGCTAGCAAACTGGCCTGACCTTAACCCCATTGAAAATCTATGTTGTAATGTAAAGAAGATCATCATCAATGACCACTATCAGAGCAACCTGGCCTGTAACAACACATAAGCATTGCCACAAACTGAAAGACTCCATAGCATGATGCATTGTTGCCAGTAATTCAGGCAAAACATTTGTATTTAATTTCATTAGTTGTCAGTTATTGTCCAAATAAAGAAATAAATACTTCTGCAGTCTGTATGGAATTAATGTTACATTACACAAGTTCTACTTTTTAAATAAAATACTGAAATTATTCAATTTCTTCATGATATTCTAATTGCATCTATGTAGGTACCAGAACGTTTCCTATAAGGACACAATATGAAGGTAAAGGTTTTAAAGACACCCAGCTAATCTGGCAGGTGCACACCTTCTGTATGTAAATGGACGCCCTGTGTCCCTCTGCGGTGCATGGCATCCACTTTCTTTGGCTTCTGTGTAGACTCTTCTGCAAAGCAAAAAAAAAGAAAGAAAAANGAGACAAACCAAATCATCTTTAGAACTCACTCAAAGACATTTTAACGTGGAAACTTCAGCTCTGGGGTAAAACAGAGAAGGTAGCAGCGTGAGTGAATGTGAAAACTGAAATTGAAAGTGATCACAAGTACACACAGACCGGTTTATGGGTGTGCGTTTGAGAATAATGACATCACCCTTTCAAGGCTAAAAATATTTTGGCCATGCATCAACACTGGCGCAGTATGATTGACACTTTTGTGCAGCATGACAGAAAATCATTATATTATTGTCGCTATAGGGGAAAAAATGTGTAATTTGAATTTAATTAGCTTGTATGTAAGGCTGCAAGCTATTTTAGTAATTGATTATTTGAGCGATTATTCTTTCGATTAATTGATTAGTTGTTTTAGAATGCAAAAGTACGGAAGTCCAGAGCTGCCAGTGTGGAGTAAACATTTTTTTCAGCTTTTCTCGTTATAACGACTTTATATTTACGTTCAAACGACAATATTCTCGTTATTACGACTTTTTATTTATGTTATAACGACTTTTTATTTACGTTAAAACGAAAATATATTCACGTTCGAACGACTTTTTATTTACATTAAAACGACAATATATTCTCGTTAAAACGACTTTTAATGAAAAATAGACAGCCCTTCCCATGATGCTCCGTTTATTAATCATTACACAGATTAAACAGGATTCTTCCAGTGTTATTGCGACATATAAGATCTCATGGCTCCTTTTTATAATTACGTGCGCGCTTTGATATAAAATACGCCGACTTTCGTCTTTCCTCATTTCTCTGCTGCTCTCTCTCTCTCTCTCTCTCTCTCTCTCTCTCTCTCTCCCCGTCTCTTCTCGATCGTCTCTGATTGGCCAGCGCCTCGTCTTTTTAACTTATCCTGGTCCGGAGCAGGTTATTACGGCGCTCCATAGTACTCACGAAAAAATATATATTTATCTCGTAATTACGAGATAAGATCTCGTAATTACGAGATAACTTTCTCGTAATTACGAGATAGTTTTCTCGTAATTACGAGATAATTTTCTCGTAATTACGAGATAATTTAAAAGGCTTTTCCCACATTCTGTATATCCACACGCTTCGTATAGGCTAAGCTAGTGACTTTATCCACAACGAGTAGTCTTTTCTGTGCTAGCTTGATGTTTCTAAATAGCTAAGATGTGCTTGTGGATTTCGTTATGTTAAATTAAGTGTCTGTGGTCTTCACTGCAATGTTTACGGTCGACAAAAAGTATGAAAATAGCCAATAACGTGACTGTCAACTCACGCTACAGTTAGCATGCTATTATAAAGACGGCCAGTGTGTGGAGCTGTTCACCCACCAGAAAGAAGCTAGTGGTAATCGGCAGGTTTTTTAAATAAAACTCGATCTTCTTGACTGTTGACAGTCAGTCTCACTCATCCTTAGAAATGTGCGGCAGTTTTTCTGTGGCTCCAGCGTCTAGTTTTCAATTTATTTGGCCAAAAAGAAGAGAAATGCTGCACATTTTCTACACTTCCGCATGGATCACCCAGAGTGGGTGGGTACTGCAAAAATGCCCGTATGTTGCAAGTCTGTTGCAGCACTTCTCTCCTTTATGGCCAAATAAATTGAAAACCAGACGCTGGAGCCACAGAAAAACTGCCGCACATTTCTAAGGATGAGTGAGACTGACTGTCAACAGTCAAGAAGATCGAGTTTTATTTAAAAAACCTGCCGATTACCACTAGCTTCTTTCTGGTGGGTGAACAGCTCCACACACTGGCCGTCTTTATAATAGCATGCTAACTGTAGCGTGAATTGACAGTCACGTTATTAGCTATTTTCATACTTTTTGTCGACCGTAAACATTGCAGTGAAGACCACAGGCACTTAATTTAACATAACGAAATCCACAAGTGATCTTAGCTATTTAGAAACATCAAGCTAGCACAGAAAAGACTACTCGTTGTGGATAAAGTCACTAGCTTAGCCTATACGAAGCGTGTGGGTATACAGAATGTGGGAAAAGCCATTTAAATTATCTCGTAATTACGAGAAAATTATCTCGTAATTACGAGAAAACTATCTCGTAATTACGAGAAAGTTATCTCGTAATTACGAGATCTTATCTCGTAATTACGAGATAAATATTTTTTTTTCGTGAGTACTATGGAGCGCCGTAGGTTATGAGTTTGCCGCATGTTACCATAGAGATCTGCCCCGATAGGAAGTGATCCAGTTTCGTAGGACCGCCAGACCAGGTTTAACCCAGGACCTCGTTAAACCCCAAATCTAGCTTCGTAGTATGGCTCTGAGCCATCCAGCTTGTGGCGCATCATGGGAAGAGCAGTCTGTTTATCATAAAAAAAGTCGTTCGAACGAGAATATATTTTCGTTTTAACGTAAATAAAAGTCGTTCGAACGAGAATATATTCTCGTTTGAACGTAAAAAAAAGTCGTTTGAACGTAAATAAAAAGTCGTAATAACGAGAATATTGTCGTTTGAACGTAAATATAAAGTCGTTATAACGAGAAAAGCTGGAAAAAATGTTTACTCCACACTGGCAGCTCTGGACTTCCGTACAAAAGTTACTTGAATACTGGATACATAATTTGAGATGAAGTAATATGGCTTGAGGACGTCCTGGAGAATATGGCTGTCAAAAAGTATCAAAAATCACTAAAAATATTGATCAAAACTTAAACTTTTAGAACAATCCTAAGCTTAATCAAAACTAGTTTAAAACCAAAACGTTTCATGAAAAACGTACTTGTATTTTGTGCTGAAAAGGTCATTCTTTTGTACAGAAATTTGATGTAAAAGAGCATTTTTAAGTATCATTATTAGTATCAAGCAGGGGAGTCAAAAATGAATATATTAATTTATGTAGCCCCCAAAATTCAAACTAGTTTTTTGTGATCAAAAACATGCCATTTACACAATTTGCATGCAATTTCTGTTCAATCTTTTCTACAGCTCATGGGTTGTTTGGAACCTGTATGATATTTCAATTAATAATTTAATGACGACTATTTTAAGAATCGATTCGTTGCGATTAATAGATTCACTTGTTGCAGCCCTTGTATGCAAATTGGTGAGTCAAAAATGGCCCTTTATGTTATTATAGTCTGCACTATATTGGAATTCCTGTTGTAGTATATGATGTTGTAAAAGTAGTGAAGAATGTATGCGTCATTCAAACACTTTTCACACAAGGGTTTCTGTAATATTACAAGTTAATTCAAGTCTAAATGCAGCCTATCCACCAAACCCTATCAAAACAAAAGCTTAGAGACGAAAAAGACTAAAGGACAGTTAATTTAGGTTGAAAATTGTGGCTAAATCTGACATTTATTTCAACATAATTTTTTATAAACTAAATATTTGCCAGTTTATATTGTTGTGATTTAGTTCATAAAAACCAGGGTTGTTCAAACACTTTTAATCAAGGTCCGCGCAATGGAGAGCAAAAGCAGGCCATAGAAAAGTAGTCATTCAGTGAAAAAATCAAGTTACATTGAGAAACATTTAAAACCATATCATAACTTTGATATTGGCTTTGGGACACTTCATTACAAGGTCTAAGTCCAGCAAAAATGTATCTAAGGGCTGCATTTGGCCTCTGGGTTTCAGTTTTGACATGGCTGATAGTGTCATTTTTAAAGTATCGTCTAAATCCTAAAACATATTCTCTTTTGTGTACAATTATCTAAATTGATTAGTTACAATAAACAGATTAATATGAGATTCGTGAGAAATATGGTGATTTTAATGTCCATCCTAAATCAGAATCATTCATAACTATCCAATAAAATTGCATCCACCATACTCACCGTGGCAAACCTTGGAGCAGTTTGTAAAGTTACTGACTCTGTGCAGTGTCACTGGGTGAGCAGGCAGATTTGGGCTGCTGCTGCAGAGTTTAATCCCGTGACCACATTAATCTGGCTCTAATCCCTTTATCAATGGCAGGAGCTGGTGAGAAAAGCGTGTTAAAAAGAGCAAGACTCTTTAAATCTTTCTGCTGATTAACCAAAGGCAAAAGTTGTTAAAGGCAGCTCACGCAACAGCTACTTTTCTCGACATTTTGGTGAAGATTTAGTTTATTCTTGTTAGATTTAGAGTTAGGGAAAAGAGAGAGGAAACACAAAAAGCAATAATAAAAAAAAGAGAAACATATCTATCAAATCGTCTATGAGTTTATTACAATTTGTTTTAGATATAGAGGCTGATTAATCTTCAAATTCAAATATTGGGAAGTATAGGCCAATTATCAATCGACTATTTAAAGATGGAAGGACAATAAAATAAATCACAAACAAATACAGTTTTAAGCTTCAAGTGAACGTTCTGCCCTTCGATGAAGAAACAATGTTGAACCATCGAACCAATAACTAATTAAAACGACATTTCTCACACGTATCAAATAGTTTTTTTATAGCTTGTTATGTAACACGGTATTTTAAAGAGGAGAATTTAGCAGAACATGCATTTGACACGATGGCGACAAGTGGTAAGTGACATTTCTGTGAGGACTGCATGTTCTCTGTGGCCACTCCAATGATTCTCAGCTGTAATTGTGTAAATTTATTCCAACGGCGCTGAGGTGATGGCTTTCATAAAGCAAAAATAATCCCATGAACGTACGGGAAAAGAGAGACGCAAGATGGTTAACCAAGCTACACTTTATTTTTGCACATAAACCACAAAAGGTGTTATTGGACTTTGGCTCTTTGTCAAGACTGTACTGTGTTACTTTACATGCAAAGTTCATTGTTTATTGCTTGTAAATCTTGAAAAGTGCATTTTGACTGTGACTTTAGTTTGTTGTTTATTACCTTACTGTGGGTCATTGCAGGCAATAAAATCACATCTCCATGTAGACAAGAAAGAGCTAGACCCTCCATCTGTATATCTTTATGTTCAGGTTGGTAAATAAGCTTTCTAAAATGGTTGTCCTACACTACAGTGAAAAAAAGACATGCTTAATTTTTTTTTTACTGAACTGCAACTGTAGATCATTTTCTGCTTTGCTCGTTATAAACCAAAACGTATTTGAACAATCCAAAAATTGAAGTTAATTCACTTCACCTCTTGTTTTTCACCACAAGAAGAAGCAGATATTATTTATATTTTGTGACCATCTAGAACCCTACTATACAGGAGTTCCCACATGTCCTGAAAAAACTGAAAAAGCTAAAAAAAAAAAAAATGTTTTTGTCAATTCTCCAGTCATGGAAACAAAAACAGCCAATGTCATAGAAAATAAAATGTTATTCTGGAATATGATTTAGTCTATCAAAAAATAATGCGCAAAAAAAATGTTTTTACTACAATTTCTTAATATATATGCACTGTGTAGCTTTCTGGAGGTAAAAAGTCAACTACACAATTCACTAGAATTAAAAGTTTAAAGCATACTTAAGACATTAGTCTAAATACATTTATGATATAGCATGGAAAAATACAGCTACACTGACCTCTATTCTATTGAAACAAACATGTATGGGCCACCTGCAGCCAAAGAACAGTCCATTTTCAATTGCCTGCTCAAGTAAAAAGTAAATTTTTTGTAATTTAATTTAATTTTTATTAAATGCAACAAAGTAATTTGAACCATATAAACATGCTTTTATTCAAGTCTATATATGGCCAAAAATGTAAACAGTACACCTTTAATCAACCAATGTGTTGTCCACTTGGTCAGAATTCCAAAATTTATCTGAATGCAGAAAATATCATCAATTTTCCTGAGGGAGGACCCCCAGACCCCCTTCTTTTTGGTGTCCACCTTTTATGACTATGGACTTTTCTGGCTGTTACTAGGTGTGCTATACATTGGACTGCTATAAACTTTCCAAACAATCTAAAAAATGCTAATGTAGGCATCGAGATTACATAAAATCCTTGTTGGGAATGTACTGGAAAATATTTTTAGGATATGAACCTTGCTATGTCACTCATAGTTTTGAGCTTTCATATACTGTAATCAAACTTATCACTGGATGTTGGTGGGGATAGGTGAAAACAGGACTTTTATAAGCACTTGAGCCAGTCTCAGTTGAATACAGTGATGAGTCTCCAGAATTCACCTACTGCTGCTGGACTTGACTGTGATGTACCTTTTCATCTCTGTCTTTTCTCATAATCACTTCCTACATTTCACACCAAGAACAATCGATGAAACACTGTTGGTCACTCATTTGAAATCTGAGATATTTTCAGCCTGTTTTTCTCGCCTGGAGCTACAAACACTGCACCTGTTTAATCAAGCTGGTCTGAAGCCAAAACCACAGAGACTGCAGCGTGACGGAGAGAACAGCGCTCAGGTGACAGGAGGAGGAGGGACACAATGGGCTTCTGCTCTGCAATCTGCCACCAGCAAGTTTTCATCGTTTGGAAAAACAGTTAGATCTTGATCTTAGAGATGGGTAAGTGAACAAAACCCGAAAGCACATTGTAAAACATACTGTAACCGAGGGAGGCGCCGCTAAATAATTTGCGATTAAATATTGTAAATAAAAATGACCAACAACGCCACTGGCATATGCCAGAAAATAAAATATAATAAACCTAAAAGGACACAGGTTCGTTGAACTGGCTGAATATGAGACTAGAGACAGGATTTCTTATAAAAATATACAAAGTCTTTATTATTACATTAATAAGTTAATTAGTAGTTTATCCTTTGTTGTTAAAATCACAGTTCATGTTGAAACCTGGATGTAGCCCTGATTGTAAGGCAGGACAAGAGCAATCCAGTCCACAGTTCAATGTGAAACAGTTAAGTTGATTCCAGAGAACATACAGATATATCCAAACCAGCGTATCCAAAAAGGAAAAAAAGGGTTAACAGCGTGTCCAAAAGGGTTAACGTGTCCAAAAAGATTAACAGAGTATCCAAACGAAAAGAAAAAGGGGAGGCTCATGATCAAAAAGCACCACCAGATTTAGCATTGCTATTTGCTAGCTGAACAGAACAGATCCAGCGCTGGCCCCACGCTGAAGCGCCACACTAAAACAAAAGCACGGTGTAAGCCTTCATAAGATAATGAATTAGTGAAGTGACGAAACAAGTGATCGCTTACCAAGATAATGATCAAACGGACACAAACACAAGCGGCTCGGGGGAGCGCCTCGCACTTTCAAACAGCCCACACTAAAAACAACATTAAAGTTAGCCCAATGACATCAAATGTATCGGTACAAGACGTGGCCAACTACTCACCAACATAAGCGCCATAACGTTGCGCAGTCACCCGGCTTTACGCCCGACAATCAGTGACTTTCGGCGTTTATTTAGCGTTAGCACACACTAGCTCCTGCCGACCGGCTGCCCGCAGCCTGCGGCGTCTGACGTCAGAGGTGAGAGGTCGACCGGTGCGCGGATGCTCCTTTTATAGGGCAGCCTCTCACCTGACGCATCAAAACAGGAGCGCTATAGGCCATCCTGCTACATTCTACCCCTCCCTTTTGAATCGGCGTCCCGACGATTAACAAACAAAGTACCATCCACACACATTGCTCCACAGGCGGAAGGGGGCCTTTAAGCTCACCTCTCCCTTTTAGGGCTAAACTTACATGGCTTGACACCACTGACTCAGTGGCCGCTGCAGCTCCCTAGACCTGCGTCACATGTACACAAAATTTAGAAGGGCGCACTGAAGCTTTCCTCTCCTTTAAAACAATGACGGACAGGCTTGACCTCCTGTCCAATCATTCCACTCTTAACGCATGGATTTTACACATGCACTAGCCAGGTGGAAGGGCGCATTGAAGCTCTCCTCTCCCTAGGTGGTGAACAACCTCCACTGACTGGGGCTGACACCTTAGCACTGCCCCTTAAGTGTACCACAAACAGCGCACTTCTTGGGCGGAAGGGCGCGTTGAAGCTCTCCACTCCCTTAGGGCAACATCTGACCATGGCTCGACACCACCATTCTGCGGTCAGCTACGAAAACCCCGCCATTACGGCTACCCTGCACTGCACCAATGATACTAAAAACAAAAGGACAGTACTACCCCAGCATCACTCACACTGGCAGCCTCCCACTTCATACCTGTCTGCCTCACCCTTGACGGGTCCACCTTTGCTTGCCTCACCCCTGACGCCAAACCGCGCAGCCGCAGCAGGAACCACGCACCACTTGTGTTCATGGCCAATCCTCACGAGCCTCCCCTTTAAACAAAACATTTTTAGAAAACAAAAAGGTTACAGAAATCCTTTTAAGTCACTTAATCAAATACACATGGGACAGAAGTAGCATCAAAGTAGCCAATTTAGTCTGTTAACATTAGCAGTGTGCATTTAGACAGGTTAAGAGCTTTTCCAGAAAACCTATTTTACATACAAAATGTCGAAATTACATAAAAAACATGCAATGGAAAATAAACACAGCAAAACACAATTGCACATCAAAAAATGTAAACACATGACATTGTATTAAAAAATAAAGGTTTCTCTCTGTAGCCCTCACTGTTTTAGTCACAGCTGCAAAAATCTACCCAATAGAAGCAACCTGGTGCACTTGTGTCCACCTGTTGACATACACAAAAAAAATCAAAACCCAACACTTCTCGGTTCAGTTACCGTTCATCCTGCCAACGACCGCCAAATGTAACCGAGGGTGGCGCCGCTAAATAATTTGCGATTAAATATTGTAAATAAAAATGACCAACAACGCCACTGGCATATGCCAGAAAATAAAATATAATAAACCTAAAAGGACACAGGTTCGTTGAACTGGCTGAATATGAGACTAGAGACAGGATTTCTTATAAAAATATACAAAGTCTTTATTATTACATTAATAAGTTAATTAGTAGTTTATCCTTTGTTGTTAAAATCACAGTTCATGTTGAAACCTGGATGTAGCCCTGATTGTAAGGCAGGACAAGAGCAATCCAGTCCACAGTTCAATGTGAAACAGTTAAGTTGATTCCAGAGAACATACAGATATATCCAAACCAGCGTATCCAAAAAGGAAAAAAAGGGTTAACAGCGTGTCCAAAAGGGTTAACGTGTCCAAAAAGATTAACAGAGTATCCAAACGAAAAGAAAAAGGGGAGGCTCATGATCAAAAAGCACCACCAGATTTAGCATTGCTATTTGCTAGCTGAACAGAACAGATCCAGCGCTGGCCCCACGCTGAAGCGCCACACTAAAACAAAAGCACGGTGTAAGCCTTCATAAGATAATGAATTAGTGAAGTGACGAAACAAGTGATCGCTTACCAAGATAATGATCAAACGGACACAAACACAAGCGGCTCGGGGGAGCGCCTCGCACTTTCAAACAGCCCACACTAAAACAACATTAAAGTTAGCCCAATGACATCAAATGTATCGGTACAAGACGTGGCCAACTACTCACCAACATAAGCGCCATAACGTTGCGCAGTCACCCGGCTTTACGCCCGACAATCAGTGACTTTCGGCGTTTATTTAGCGTTAGCACACACTAGCTCCTGCCGACCGGCTGCCCGCAGCCTGCGGCGTCTGACGTCAGAGGTGAGAGGTCGACCGGTGCGCGAGCGCTATAGGCCATCCTGCTACAATACAGTATCACTTTAGAACAAATTCAGTGTTTTGATTGGCTGTATATAAGTATAGGCCCTTTTTCAAGCAGTGCTAATCTCGTTCCGGTGTGCTAATATGGATAGTCCTTTTCGTCTATTCATTCTCTCTGGAGAATTGTCTAAAGCACACTAAAATGTCAAATATTTGAGTGACACAAAGTTACAATCAAATCATTATTTTCCACATTGTAAGACCTTCACATACAAGGTAAATAGTTCATCGGGAAAAACCCATGTATTTATATAATGCGTTGTTTGTGCCTCAAAGCTAATGCTAACGTACATTGAATTGAATTGAATTGAATTGAATTTAGTGCTAAAATAAGTTCACACTAGCTTTATACAAAAATAATTTTTATCATATATTTAAATATAATCTACTATTATATTTAAAGTGTTTGTAGCTGATTTTTACCCCGCAAGCGCAATTTGTTTTAAATCTGACAACTTTCACTTCTAAATCCTTTGACACATAATTACTATCTGCATGTTTTCATTTTGGTTGCAATTAAGGCTTAAAAACACTTTTTACAAACAGCAAAGTGAAACTGGACTGGACCAGCCAAGCTTAGCCAATCGGAGCTCCTGATGAGCCCAATGCAAAGCAAACGAAATGAATGGAGCAAAGCAAAAGAAATGTTACTTCTGCTGGCAGTGGTTAAAAGAAGAGAGTAACAGAGAATTAAAGATATTAGATAATTGTCTGTAATTCTTTAGTATTTCATTTAATACAGTACAGACAGTGATGTCATTTTTTCACAAGGTACTGCATTTATTTACCATATGCTTTTTAGTGGAAAGCACAAAGATTACTAATTTATACCTAAAATAGTTAGTTACCCCAACTTTAAGTTCATTATTTTGTTAGCATTTTTCCCTTGTGAAGTGTTTACTTTGTATGTGAAGATCTGAACTCGCTGCAGTGATGATGTAGTTTAAATCCGCTCTCTGCTTTTTTAAATATTGATTAACTTTACTCTTTAGTGCATCTTGGCAAATTCCCCATATTTAATGAATGGAACAAGAAGCAACTATCCACAAGTTTTAGGCAAACCGGAACTAGCCGCAGCATAAGAAGGCCCATTAACCATTTGCCAAAACATGCGTGAGACTAATGAAATAGCTGGAAAGATTTAAAGTCCCCATTTTTAAATGTTTAGAGGTAAGTTTTTTGAGCATAGAGGCATTTACAGTAGGTAAATTACATAGAAAAAAAAGTCCAACTTTCCTAATCATTGAATATAGATATTTTGAATTCAGTCAATTACAGATGTATTACTCTTCAGATTTGTATACAGGTGTTTTTTGATAACTCTCCAAATAAACTGTTAGAAAAGTTACATAACGCGTCTTTAAAGCTAACATACTAATACTAATGTGTTTATACAGCGCGTAAAGCCAGACTATGAGCCAATGCAGCTGTACATTTGTTCTGTTTTACTGCCATTTTATTGCTTTACTACATTCTACTTTACCACCACTTGTTTGCACTCAAAATACAAAAGCTTTCAGTCATATCTGTCCAATAACAACTTTACAATGTTATATTTAGAATTAACTTGTTCGATGTGCATATCTGTAAGTGTTAAAATACTCTAGCAAAGTTTTCCCATTATGTCATCCAAAGGTACAGACTTGTAGATTTCACAAACCGGTTTAGCTCCTTTGTATTTGAGTGACTACATTATGTTTGTGCTCTGAGTGAAACAGTGCACGTGTTTGACTAATGGGCCTTCCTGAACACCTGAGACTCCGCTCGACCAGCTGTAAGGGCCACAAATAGAGCAATTAAAATGTATTTCCAGCAACACACTTTCTCCGAGCCTCTTTGTGCCGTTATATAAACCCATTATGTTGTCAACGGTCCATAATTGGAAGGTTTTCCTCGTCTGTCTTTGTCGTATTGTCTTTAAATAGAAGACAAATGAATCATATAGGTGTTATTACCGTGTCAGTAAACATGGACTATAGAAGTGTGGTGTGATCAGTAGAGGAAGTGCAATCAGTGCTTTTATAATAAGGGTTTGTGGTTAATTAACATGGCAATAAATAAACTGAATGAGGAACTGATCTCGTTGTTTTTATTGTTTATTCTTGCATAGAAATTCTATGGAACTTTTACAATGCAAGGTTAATTGTATGTTAGAAAAATTCACAGTAGACCTTATTGTACAAAACTTATATTTACAATACAGCACTCATGTACTATATGAATCATCTTGACCTTGAATTGATTCCTGCATGTTTGAGTAATCTTGTCCTGCAGCTGATGCTCCAGTGGTCAAAGCATTCCTGTCTTCACACACCACCTATCCCCACCCATTTGTTTGTATTTTCTTGCGATAACTAAAAAATTAGGATGGCGAGTAAAACATGTGGGGTATAATTGTCATGTAGCCACTTTCCAACAACAAAAATAGTAATTTTTAAATCTGTGGCTTATTAAAATAACATTTTAGAGGTGTGGCATATCAGTTCTGCAGTTTTGAACAAGAAGTCAGTAAACCTGTTTTTATTTCTAAGACATTTTAACTCATTTTTGTGTTTTGCAGTGAACAAAATGTGAATTATTGATTTGCATATGCCATAGTTTCTTACTAAACATACAGACAAGTCACAATAGATCTTTAAAAACAGAATATATTTTTACTTTACTTGAGTTTAGTACATGTAGGCTAACGATAGGTTATTTTATTCTCTTTTATGTTGGCTTACTGTAGTCTGTTCAGTTCTCTGAACTGACATAATGCTCACATAAACAAGCCTAATTTTTACTTGAGTAATAAAGTAACATTAAAAATACACATAGCGAGGCACCCAGAGGACTTGAAGTAGTGACGTGAACTTGAGCTAGACTTGAAATACTATATTGCTGACTTGAGACTTGACTTGATAAAATGGACTAAGACTTGGGACTTGACTTGGACTTGACATCCTGTGACTTGAAATGACGGGATGCTTCTCAAAAGTGTAATTTTACATTAACCAGCTAGAACTGGTTTCTCCTCACTTTTTGACAAGAAATTTGTTTTTAAATATTTATCATAGAACTTGAACTCAAAGGGTATTGACTTGGAACTTGACTTGGACTTGCCTCTCTTTGACTTGGTCTTGACTCCAAAGACTTGAGACTTGCAACACCTTGACTTGGTCCCACCTCTGCTCGATACTTGAGAATAGCCTACACATTTAGCCTACCCTACACACGTCAGAAATAGAGCCTTCGCTGGTTTATTAATGTTATATTTGAAAGGATGCATTAGTGGTTGAAACGAGCCTTAAACCTGTAACATTATCCTGCGTGAGCTCATTAAACATGCACCTGGATTTGAACAAACACAGCAGTAGGATCAGCTCGCCTCCTGATTGGCTCACCGCCTCCTCTCTCCTGCCTCTGCGCCGCACGCGTTACGTCCTCCAACACAAGAGGCGTAGCTGTGCGCGCTGGGCTCATTGTGCGACTACAGCCGGAGAAATTTCCGCTTCCTCCAAACGAAAACAGCACCAACACGCCGCTCACACTGAGGAGCACCAAGCGACTCCAAGTTAAGGCTTTTGGGACACTGGAGAGAGCGCATACACGGCGTGATCTGCTGCAAATGTTCTCCTAAAGCACCCGGAATGTGTGCGCTTTCAGGCGGTGATTAGCGCGTTTTAACTTTTGCAGAGGAAGCATTACGCATTTTTGGATCAAGCTGGATACTGACTATTAAAGACAACAGAAAGAAACAGAGGTTAAGACACACAAAGGAGAATTGGCAGCGTGGATAAGCCGGGGTTCCCTCTAGCTCCTCTTGTCCACAGCCTCCAGGATGTCGGAGCGAGGAGGGCTCCCGCGTACTGGGGGCGTCCCTTCCCCGCACATGCAGCCCTCCAAGCCGGTCAGCATCTCCTCCAACCGCCCCGTGCACATGAACCTGTTCGCGACCTGGGAGGTAGACCGCTCCTCGCCCAGCTGTGTGCCGAGGTAAGTCAAGAAATTGGGCTAAAAAGCGAAAAAACAGGAACCGTGACTTGTCATGTTGTAATTTTTCTCGGAAATGGTTGTGTTTACGCAGGGGAATACGGGAAAAAATCCTGCTGCTGTGGTTGCTCATTATGACCTCATGAATATAATTTGCTGTTGACATTATAGCTGGGATTAGCTTTCTTAATTGGATATAGATTTCTGTGTTAAGTTTGTCCCATCTAGCACCCTTACAGCATTTGAACAAATTTTACATTTTAGTGACAGAATAATGTGCTAGCATTATGTTGGCTATGTTCTCTTATTTGGTTTTAATCAAAGGACTGTTTTAAATCATGACTTAAGAATAAAACTGCTTTTTGTTTTTTACTTAAATTTGCTTTGCATTTATTAATAATATTTTCAGTTTTTCTCATGCATTCAGTGCAGTTTGAAGTCAAAATTTCATATTTCTGAAAATTCTTAGCTTTCAGTTGCTTCCCAACAAAAATACTAAATACTTAATATTCTTGCAGCAAAAAGAGGCAAGCTTATGAATGTATTGCTTCCCTTCCTGATCTTTTTGAATGAATAACCTGTTGTTGATTTATCATTTCACCAGTTGCTTTACTTGTGACTGGAACAAAGCGATTTATTCGTTGGCTGACACTGTGTTGAGTGCAGCCTGTCACTATCATTATGGTTAAGTGAAAGTGTGTCTTGTGTGTTCATTGCTCCAAGGTCGTCACTGTAATCGCGACACTTTATCCACCCAGAGCTCAATCCCCAACCAAGAGACACTCAAGTAGGCGTCTTATTGTGTGTGAATGAGTCAACAGCCAGTCTGCAACAACAAGGGACTGTCAGGGAGTCACACATGCCAACGCAGGCCATAAGAACATCGTTATTGTCTCATGAAAATATATCGTCTGTGCAGCTGTCGTGATTGTGGAGATGCAGCAGTTGTGATGATGGTGGGACAGTCAAGGTCATAGGTTAATTGTGTGCAGAAAGGGCCGTATTGAGTTGATGATTGGGCTATTGATGTGTCATGTGGATAATGGAAGGTAGAGGATGAATGCGGCAAAGCAAACAAAATGTTACTTCTGCTGGCAGTGGTTAAAAGACAAGAGTAACAGATAATTTGAGATATAAAGGCATGTAGCGTGTTTGATGAGAACAATTTTTTATCATGTATCGCAATATTCATGAAGAAAAGTTGAAATTTAGACTATCACGATATGATTGCATGTGCACCACAGCTGATTTTGCAACCAAGGCAAATAGAAATTGTGACCAGTGTTGCCAAATTTTCAGAGATTAAAAGCCAAAACAACTAATCTTATTGTTAATAAAAACTTTTTAACACATTTTGTACTTCATATTTGTGGATCAAACTTGAAAAACAGCTTAAATTCTCAGCCCTTGACTGTCAATATAGACACAGTCGGCATCAAAGTCCTCGCTCACTAACAGACCTCCGTGAGACTTAACATTGAGAATGAATCAGAAGAACAACAGTTTTGTCGCTCACTGCTCAACAACTACAACAGCAAATGTGGACTTAGAGAATTTTATTGTGTCAAATATAGACACGAAGACATCGAAATAATAAAGTGATCCAAAAGTCCAACAATGTAAATATATACTACAATGGTAACGGTAGCTGCGAGCTTAATGCTTACGTGATGCTAGCACCGCTGTTTTTTAGTTTTTCTGTTTACTTTTCTGGCATAACGCCACATCAGCAGGCTAATCTCAACTTTAACATGGTCGTGACTCGATTTTAATTAGTTCTGGTAAAAAATACATTTAATTAGCCATAAAACATCTTAAAAGTGATAAAGTGATAAAAGCTTCCCATACTTTAACATGGTAAGGATTGAGACGCTTTCCCCCTCAGCAGGCCACGCCCCCAAATATGACGCGTTGCCGTCTTGCCGACTGTATCTCTTCATATGCGACTTTCCAAAATAAAGAAGCCCAAAGTTCTTATAAAGATGCAGACTTGGCAACTCTTGGAAATTTTAAACTGATTTCTCTAAACCTTGAACAAAAGAAACCTAAATGCCCAGACATTGGAGGCTTTGCAGAGGCTAAAACACAAATAATGAAAGAAGTAAAACATGGCGTCTGAAAGGAGAACTTACACTGTAACATTCATGAACATTTAGGAAATAGAAACAAGATACTACTTCTAGTACCGGTAATATGTTTTAGATGTAGAATAGACAAGAAAACAGAATATTGTGTATCAGATTAAGTGCTGATTAACCTTAAATCTACTTTTTGTAGATCTAAGTTTTTTTGTGAAGGGGATTCCCTTGACCAGTTCAAGGATTTACGAGTTGGAGCCACATTCCAGGACATTTTTAGGTCCATGGTAACACTACTTGGCTCTGTGAACGTATTGAATTTTAGATAATATTGTAATGCAGTTTTGAAGACAGAGATGAGGAAGGAGTATATCATTTTAGAGTTAAAATTAGCTCATTAAAAATAAATAATAAAAATGTCACTTTGTAATCTTTCTAATAAATGTCTTATTTCTGCATTTTTGGATCAATAAAATGTACAGACAATACAAACTGAACTCAAAAATATCGTGTATCTTTAATTTATTGACTGATATTGTACTTATCCTTGAATAGTGGTTAAATGACAGCTTTAACAATATTCTTGATTTATGGAGTACACTTATACTGACATTATCAGTAATTTATTTTAATGCACACCTTGAAATCAAAATACTAGCCACACACCAAAAATACAAGGACTTTTGTATTAGTTGCCTTGTCTTTATAAGGGGACAAAGACTACAAACTAGATCCAGCTGTGGTTTGCACTAAGCGAATGTTTTCGGATGAGCTTTGTTCAATTTGTGGTTTGTGTTTCTGCCTATGCAAGACCACAAGTCCAAATCCAAGAACGTTTTACGAAATGATGCTTTCTATGAAATGTACAAATGTGCAATGCTCTGATTGTTAATGCTCTCAACACAAGTCAATTTACTTTGGCCTGTATATTGACATAGTACTGGTTGTAATAAAATAACCGGTGCATACTTGTGGGCCGAGCTCTCCATTGACAGATGTTTAAGGAAGTACCAAGTTGTCCAATTACAATTTACCTGTGTGAGCCTCAAACAAAACCTTTATTAAATTGGGCAGAGTTTTCTATTTTACCCTCACATCATTATAGTTAATGAGATATTTGTCCAGTATTGCAGTCATTGTTCTAAAATACAATTCTTAACTCTATTGTAGCTTTACATTGTTTACTATTTAATACTACTGTGTAACGTAGGATTAAGCATGAAGGTGATAAATGGAAATGTGCTCGTATCCCTTTGACAGTTTTGGTGTCATCATAAACATCAGATCATATTGTGATTTACTATTTCTATGCTTTGGATAGAGCTGGAATTATATTGAATTTTAGATAATATTGAGAATGTTGTTTTCAAGATATCCAAAAATTGATTGTGCATAGACAAAATGCTACAAAAAGAGGCAATAAAAAATAAACTCTGATGCTGTAAATTTTCAACTTGGGGCATATATGTATTATCTGGCAAGATGTTACATTCACATAACAACAAAGCCTTATACAAGTCCATACTGAATACAAATAGGGATCGAGCAGCAAAAATGTGTAATACAAAAAGTTATTGGAACTAGTCAAAAATAAAAAATAAAATTAAAATATTATTAATTGGCAAAAGCCAATTTATCCAAATTCTGTAATCTGAATGCAACCTTTTAGCATGAACAAAAGACATGTTTATTACAATTCAGTTGACCTGATAAAATATCGTCTGATTATCAAAAAACATGAAGTAATTGAGTGCTAACATAATCCGAGGATAGTAAAATCAGATGCTCATCGAGGATCCGTGGAAATAAGAACAGCAAAAAAAGGAAGAACCGAGGCACTCTGATGTACAAAAGTATAAAAATATTGCAGGGACCGATGCGTTTCGACCCCTTACAGGTCTTCGTCAGGGCAAACAAGGCCGTCTGAATATTGTTATGGAGATAGTCCCAATAAATATCCAGATTTTCATTTTGTCTCTATCGCCCAGCCCTAGTTTAGAACAAGTAACCTGTTGCCCATCCACAGCTTCTGTTGGTCAGCCTCTCTGACCCCTGCCGTACACTGAGTCCAAGTTTGGTGTGAGGCAGGACTCGCACAGCTCTCGCAAGACTTAGAAAGTACTTAAAACCAATGTGCCCTTACACACCTCGGTGCAGTGCGAGTGCACATCCGAGAGTTGCGTGAGTTTGCGGAAAGAAAGCGGTCGGAGCATTCTCGCTGTAATCCACGTGAATTTGCGTGGCTTTGGGCAATAAAGGACTGCAGTGGACTGGAGCTGGTGTACAAGGCACGTCGCAAGAAACTCAGACATGTCTTGGACCGAACTCGCCTTGCAGTCTGTGTACGGGAGGCGTAAGGCTGTATGTGAGTGAAAATGGGAAAAGTCAACTTTCAAAGTGAATTTCTAGATACAGATATTTAGTTGAAGATTAATTTCCTATTTTTAAATAAATACCTCAAAATCAAAGCATCTATGTGGATGAAAATTTGTTCACAGTGTTTAATCTACTGTAAATCGAATACATTTTTCACCATGAAGTTTGCTTGGTGATCTAACCTCAAGGAAAACTATGATATTACCAGTAATTTTTCGCCATGTCCCCTACTAAAACTAAAAGCAAAGTTGTGCTATCTTTAAAATAGAAGTTTCTTGATTTGCTAGAACAATCCTTTTCACAAGCAGTTGGAATATTGGTCAGTGTTTCAGTCGTTGGTGGTGAGTTTGTGCACATCTAAGAGCCATGGTCACACCACACTCACATGCTGCTCCATCTTAATGCTGCTTTCAAATACTTTGGGGCTTTACAGAGCTGGAAAGCAAAGCCACAGGGTACGTGCGCTCCTGCTTTTTAGGCTTTAAATGAGTGTGCTGCTGTTGTGTGGAAGACGTTGGGACATGAATAAAACATCCAAATGTTTTTAGACCCAGTGGCTTGTCTGGTTTGCATACAATAAACTACATAGCATTTTGACCTCATACATCTGATGCTGTTTCTTTTTTGTTCTTCTCAGTTTGAGCAAGCTTCTGAGTACACATTGTATGTCAGATGCCCCAATACCCCAGTGACTATTCCCATTTTATTATAAATCATCCAAAATGTCTAGTTGTTGCGGCATATTAATGTGAATATTATGTCTACTATTATTTTTTTGACTATTATATAATAACCATGCTCATATTTTAGTCATTGTAATTCTCATCTGGACTATACAATACAGTAACCATTTTTTATGTTTGTTTGGCTGATAATTCAAAAAGTCTCAACTATAGAACTATCGGTTTACAAATCAAACCAAATCACTGCTGACTAGTCAAGTAAAACCAATTGCTAACTTAGGACTGGGTGATACTGACAAAAATGAACATCTCAAAAATGTTTTCAAGTATATCGATAACGATATTTGGACAATATTCCGTCAGTCCAATATAATCTTCAAATATGTTACTACTGCACAGAAAAAAAACTTAATATGTATTGAATACAATAGTCTTTTGACAAGTACATTTAGTCCTTATTTGTAAGAACAAAAGATTTTTTTTTTTTTTTCTCCAATTGAATTTCACATTATTCTCATTATTTTATGCTTGTTCCATTTGGCAATCTTAGTTTAAACCAATAAAATCTACTCTAAACACGTAAAATACTACTTATTCAAGGCACACATTCAATTGTTTTGTATTTTAAATTGGCCATTTGTTCCAGTGTGTTTACGTATCAGAATGATATTTGTTTAATTATTTACAAAAATGCAGCAGTTTCTTCTATAATCTCATTTTCCTGTTTTGTGAAGCACTTTTAGTTGTTTATTGTACAAATTCTGATATAAATAAAAGCTGGCCTCGTTTGTTAGAAGTTATTAATCACTTATTTCATTTTTTGCTCTATTGTAGAATGTTTTTTTACAGCACGATACACTTGATATTTAATTTTTGCATAATATCTTAAACACAACACTCACTATATTATCTAAAATTCAATGTATTGCCCAGCTCTTTTGTTAGCTGCAGCGTTTTGTTTTGTTTTTCAAATGGACAAAGCAATTTTCATACATTCAATTTCACCACGGTTGTTGCAAGAGAGAGAGAAAGACAAGGGCTCAACAAAACTGGAAACAGAAATGGAGGGCGAGGAGAGATGCGCTGGAGCTCTGTCATCTTAAACAGGATTGTGTCGGGAGCAGTAGAGTCCTCGGGAACGCTGCTGTTGCTGCTGCTGCTGCTGCTGCTGCTGCTGCTGCTGCTTCTGACAAATAATCTGTGATTCCCCAAAGCGCCTGCAGGTTTTTGAGTCATCCTGCAACAGCTCTGGACCCTATTTCTGCTGCCCACTGTTGTTCAAGTGCTGCATAGAAATAAACAGAGGGTTTGGAGTTCTTATGTAATAGTCAAACAAACAATAGTCTCTGGTAAAAAATGTAGTTTGTGTTTTGAGTCTGTATTGTCTAACTGCTATGACACATTTTTAATATACAGCCTTAATACAGATGGGCATTGTATTCAATTTTAGATAATTTTGTGAATGTTATTTGAGGAACTATTAAATATCAAGTAAATAGCTTAGTGCAAAAAAAAAAGCTCAAAAATATTTACAAATAAAAAAGGAATAAGTGAACTTTTAACTAGACAAGGCAAGCTTAGTAGAATTCAAACAGTCAGTAATTCATTTATAAAACAAGAAAATAAGGGTAGAATGGGAGAGTACTTGTCTGATAATTAAACTTCGAGTAATACATTTGACCGACACTATATATAAAAAAATCAAATAGTTACCAGTACCATTGCTGCATGATATAAACTTTCTTAGTCAAATTTAGTATGAAATGAATGAAACTGGTTGAATGCAACTTGGCTGGGTTTAGGGCGAGAAAGATCTACTAAAGACTGAGCCCATTCGTGTTTCATTTCCAAGTTCAAAGAAGAAAAACACACACATTCGTGGTTCTAAGCTGTATGCAGGATTAACCTGATCTCACAAGAAAGCGTTTATTTACCATGACATAACAGAACATGTCAACGGCGTATGATTAGCACGATTACTTACGTAACACACTTTGCAGCCCCAGTTCATTTCTATGGTGGTTGTAAAGATGTATTTTGAATAAAATTTTTATCCTAATCTTAACCTACCCCAAACCCCAGACCTAAACTTACTCATTTTAGTAACTTTAAGCCTAAACTTAACCCATTAAACCTAAAGAAAAAGTCTCTGTGGCTTCAACCAGCACTGAAATATCTGCTCTATTTTACGCTTTTTCATTTTGTGCAATATATACAGTGTAACATATGTGTTGTTGATGTTTTGTGATACAGTGTTGGCAAGACACAAAGAGTAGAATCCATAGTTACAATTGATTTGCTGTATAATAGGGCTGGGCAATATGGACAGAAATTTATGTCTTGACATATTTTTTCTTATCTCAATATACAATATCTCTATCTTTAAAACTGTATTTTTCAAGTGAAAATCAATGTTTTTATAAGCCTATAGCTCAAGACTAGAAAGCAGAAATGTAAATTTACTTTGGATAAGTTTGAATTTTGCAGAGTGAAACTAAAATAACACAAACTTCTATGTTATAACAATTATAAAGTGTAATTGATCTTCTCATTCTCATTGCCATTTCTGTATCTGAATCTGTTTTCATCAATTTTATCAGCTTTTTTTTACTCAGAATTACTTTATTTCAATATTTACGATATGGCCAAATTCATATCTTGTCCACTAAATAACTTTCTTCAATATATATCAATATATCGCCCAGCCCTACTGTATAGTTCTGTCTTTAAGATTCCAAGTTGTAATCATGTTTGATGAGAAAACACTCGAAACATCACTGTGTGTAACAAAGAAATTACTATATTTTCTTTGTGGACCTCCTTTTTACCTATTGAAGTTGGCTAGAGCCATTTACTGTGGAATAATGTTTGGGGAAGAGCATCTAATTTAGGGTCCTCCAGTCTGCCAGTATTTGTAGAAATAACAGTATTGTGTGTTAAACTTGAGCTACCAATAAAAGAATGTTTAAATTCCACTTGGATTAGACGGTCTTAAAAAGTGTATATGAAAGAGCTGTGATGTTGACAGAGTAGCTGTTTCCTAATCCTGTGCAGAGCAGCGTGTTTGCAGAAGTGTCGTAGCTAACCTCTTCCTGTCTACCCAAGATGCCACTTGGTTTGTTGTTTACGCAGCGTTGTGTTGCACTTGCCCTGGCAGGCACAAATATGCACACCTCAGGTTTCCCCCTCCGCCAGTTTGTTCAGAATCGCAGCCCAAATGCCAAACATATCCAGGTCAACAGAAAAATAGGGACCACTACAAAATGAAAGCTTTTCTTTTCACTTCGAACTGAATTTATTCAACACATAGGCCTATTTAGCTGATAATACAATCTTTCACTATTTGCAGATAAATCATTTTTGCCATCTTTTCTATAATCAAACACCAGCTTTGCTATTTGTGCTTTTCTCATTTGAAAGATCTATAACACTTTATAAAGCTTTAATTAAACCTTTAAAAAGACTTGATTCATCATGTACAAATGATGAGAATTAGTAAATACTTGACTACTCCAAGCCTTTTTCTACAACCCTTAATACCTTTTAGCTCCTTGAATAAGCAGTTACCAAACCTACTTAATTAAGGCTTAGTAACTACTTAACTACTGTTTCAAATAATCCTAATATTAGTCAGTTATAACCCAGACAATTATGCTAATGTTTTTTTCAACCATAAGCTTTTGCTAGCAATTATTGTCGCTACAACACTAGATTTTTAAACTTCATTTTGATATTAAGAATAGAATGATATGTACTTTTTTATATTAAATTCAGTTATTTCTTTTCAATACTTTAAACTGCCCTATAGCAACAGCTTTTTTCCCATCACATTTGTCTGATTTGGTGAATGTTTGAAAATACACTCGTCACTATTTGGAGTTGGAGCTCCTCCCTTCCTCTTGTGGCTGACCCGAAGGTCACGTCTGTGCTGTAACTTCCTGACCTTTTCTGGTGAAATACAGCAGTTGTTATCTCTCTTTTGCTCTGGTTTGCACACAGCTTTGAACTGTGGGAATTCCTCCAAACTTGCATTGTGGAAATACTGTAGTTGTTTGCAGTAGCTTTGGCTTAGCCTAGGATTTGAGTTGTCCCTTACGGTCAGACAAATACTTTAACTTTGTGGAGTCATGAAGGTTTTTGTCAGTTTCCAGCTAATAAAATTATTTGTTTAATTACTTCAGAAAAATGTGGTGTCAGTATGTTGCTGTTGTTTGTATTTGGTGCATACGATCAATAAAATTCACTTTAATCCAACAGTAAACGTATATCATGCACTGTTATATGTTCACTTTTTTGACAACAGTGCTTGATTTGATATCGACTTTGTGACTTATTCCTCTCAGGACAGTTTACTATGAATTAAATACATTTAAAAATGTTTCTGCAGTTTGACGGAACATCAATCTCTTTTTTTCTATGTGACATGTTGCCTTACATGACACTGCATGATTTTAATCTGATTACCTTTGTTCATTCAGACACAATACCATGTGATCCTCAGCTGCTCATGAAAAGAATACCTCTCTTATGTTTACAAACAAGCTAAACACTAAAAATGGCAGTAGATCTTATACTTTGTAAAGAAGCCTAACCAATCCCTGCTTTTTGGTTGTTTTGTAGTCTAGGAAGTAAAACATAAACAGTGATTGTTGCTGTTTCTATGTTGTGATCTTGCAAATTAAAAGGTCCAATATCATCTTATAAGTTAACATTTGACACAAGGTCAAAGAAGGAGAACACATACAGTCTGCTATCTGAACTCTGGTTGGTTCTGGCCAAGACACCACTCTGCTCCTTTTTGCTGATTGGACAATTGTGCTTCCCACTTTTTGGGAACTGTCTGCAGTCCTGCAATACCTGACCCAGTAGCTGTGAGTAAAGTGAAATGAAATTGAGTGGAGGCACTACGTGGCACCAGCCTGGCTATCTGATACTAACTATAGCCATAGATAGATTATTTATTTATAATACAGGCGATGCACTCGCAACAGGTTAGCAGAAAGAGCAGTGAGTGATTGACACAAGCTGTATCAGCAACACTAACACTATCACTGTGCAAAAACTAAAAGTTTCGCTGCTAAATCAACATTTGTGGATGAAATTGAACCATGACTCATGAAAAAACAGAGAAAAACACTGTCTCAAGCTTCAGGAGCCAGACTTCCAACACCGGTTCATACCTGATTCAAAACAGCTAGTTCTCATTCCGTTTAGTTGTTTTATCAAAAAAGTTTCTTCTGCCAACTACGTATACTGACAGCATCTCTTTTTGCAGTTGACAGGCAGAGTAAAGCGGAAAGTGACTGATAATGCCTTTATACTACAACTACTTGTATACTGACTGAAGCATAGTTTGGGTGGCAGCATAATGAAAGTGACTATCATTATTCTAGTAGATCTTTATGCTATCTTCACTTATAGCATACTTTCTCTTCATTACTGACCTCTGTATTAACCGTATAATCTGTGTAATGGTCTTGGGTAATCCAGACCTTCATCTCCTCCTTATTAAACAGATCCACCGACAGGACCTGCCTTGGCTCAGTCTCCTGCTGTGCTGAGTTCATTGGTTTTCCTTCTTCACCTCCGGGAGTCAAACTGCTCATTATGTCAAACCAAACAATCCCTGTTCCTCTGAGAACATGACGTGCCTCCTCATGCATATGTATACACTGTAGTGAGTAAGCCTCTCATGTGAATACTATAGGAACAGACTGTCATACACTAATGCACGGGATTCCTCACAGCGCACAGTCAGTAGGGCTGCAGAGGCTCACAATTTGCATGGTCGCACTTAGCAATTAACACTGCAAAATTTACTTTCATAAGAAGTAGATGACTTTAGCTGCCTGTCAATTATCAAGTTTACATTATAAAATTAAAAATCAAAATCTAATTCCAGTAAAAGTATGATAGACATTTGAAAAAATCGTTCCAGAACTGGCATTAGGTTGGCATTAACATCTTATAAATGTGTTCGTCATTGTTCTGAATTTTCTGCTGTAAAAGCACTTCTTTACAATTAAGGCTGGGAACTAAAAATCAAATCATAAGTTCATACAAATTATTTTTGGTACAATGCTCATATCTTCTTGATTTCAAATGAATGCAGCTGTTTGTTCAGTTATAGAGTAGAGACATACTTTGTGATTGTTGGATTTAGTGAATCACATTGACGTGACTTTTTGAAACTGCGTTAACAGCTTGTGCGTGAACCTCTAAATATGGACTAAATATTACTGTTTACTGTTCAGTTGTTTATTAAAAATGCAAGTTCTGAGCACTAACAACGTTGGCTTTGTTTTAAATTTAATTGATTATGGTTTATTTTGTTTTTCAAGGTAAACGCAAGATAAAAACAAACAAAATCGAAAATTGTTGCTGTAAAATCGAAAACTGATCCAAATCGTGACCTAAGTCAATTGTCTCATTTGTAGTAGGCATTGTACCTGATTTTTGCTATCCTAAAATGTAAATTATAAACATTCAAAAGTCCTTATGGAAAAGCTAACAGCAGCTAATCATGCTAACAACAGTGATGACAACAATAACAAAGCAAGCGTGCTTCTTGATTTTCGAAGAACAAAAAGCCCCATTATTATATAGACGAGACCCTGAAGACAAACTTTCATTCAATCAAAATATTTGTATTAAGGCAAAGCTGATTTTAAGTTGTTTCATTTTATAAAACAATAGTTGAGGACTAGAATATTTTTAATTTGATTAGATTGATACATTTAGTATTTTTGTTGTTGTTGTCTTTTTTAAGTCAGTCAGATTTATCATATCATCAAGATCATCATTATACATTTATTGGGTTTCATACTCAGGGTTCGTACAGTCATGGAAAAACCTGGAAAAGTCACAAAACGAAAAACTTAAATCTAATTTTCTGGCTCTTGAAAAGTTTTGGAATTCAAGTAGTTTGTACAAGTTTGAGAAAATAATAAAAAAAAAATTTTGAGTAAAAAAAAAATGGAAGATGATTCACTACAACACATTTCTGCTTATGTTTAGCTTAGACCAAAAAAAATTGTATGTGTTGCAGTGACTTTAATAAATGTATGATTTTGCAATAGAACATTTTGATATTCTTTGCACAATTGTTGAAAAATAAAAAGATAACTAAATGCTTTGAAACTAAACTATTGCATTTCATTTAATTAACTAGATTTTGGATTCATTTTTGTTTAACCTTTTCAAAAAAAAAAAAATGACCTTTATGAACATGAACAAAAACTTTTAAAATGTCTTATGAGATTTTTTTGAAACTATATATCAATATTCTGCCTTAATGTTTGACTTTTGCCCCGAACCACACATTTTTACTGACAAAAGAATTAATTTTCGATTGGAATTTGTTTTGGAAAAGTCATTGAAAAGTTGTGAAAAACCATAAGTTGAATAAGTTGCATAAAAGACGCTGTATAAATCCAAAGCCATTCTTATCATATGCACATAGTATCACTTTTGACTTTGTTCACAGTAACCGTACAGGAGTGTGACAGTTCCAGTCTACAGTTAATCTGAGGTGCTGCTGCTGCTGCTGTGTCACATCAGGTATTCCAGGAATGAGCCCTGTCTGTCGGAGAGCGTGCATTATTAAAAAGACAAGCCGAGAGTGGAGCCAGGGGGATGTCCCAGGACTGCAGCCTCAATGATGGATGTGGGCGCTGCTGGAGTAAAGGCATTTGAACATCTGAGTGCAGAAAGCGAGTCGGTAAAAAGTAGAGAAGGTGCTGAAGTGATGTGAAGCTGGTGAAGAATAATGCAGTGAATTTATTACTTCAAGTAGTTGGACTGTTCTGTTCTCTAAAAATATTCAACTTATTCGACAAAACATTTTTAAGGACTATTGAGGTTACCTGGCTTGTTTTCTATTGTTTAAATCTAACTATGGATTTTTTAGCCGATACAAATATCCAATATTTGGCCTCTTATTTGCATCTTAAAATTCATACCAAGGCTCACAAAATTTCAAATTGCTGCTGACACCTGTCACATAAACACTCAAGAATATGTCTTGACATAGACCGATACCAATATTATCAAAATATTGTAAATATCAGCCAATACCGATACCATTATTAGGTTAAAGGTGCACTGTATCGGTTATATGACTTTTTAAATGCAGATACTCAACTTTTTGTCCCCATAACCCCAGTTTCCATAGGCTTGGATTGGGGCGGTGTGGTACCGTTCTATGCTGTTTCCACTGTGCAAAGTGACTTGTTTCACCCCACTTTCTAGGTTCGTAGTGAGGCGCTTTTGGTCCTGCTTACACCCTGGAACCTTTACTGCGGCCTTCTCTTTAGGCACGATGATTGGCCAAAGGAAAACACAGGCTCAGGCTAAAACCAGACAGAAAAGTCTGTTAAGTCCTCTGAGATAACTACTGTTGTACAAAAAATTTAATTTAATTGAAAAGAACAGACAGAAACATGAAATAATGTTCCTCGCCAAACACCAACTTGAACCTGTGACAAACCTCCGCATTTCCAAGGATGAAAACTTTGATTTGTTGCTCCGATAGACTTTACAAAGCTAGTGCATTAGCATCAGCTTTTTCCTGTTTGTCGAGGTAAAACACTGTAATAAAAGTGACGATAAAACGGAAGCAGATTCTAGTTTACAACAGCCTGACCCTTGTGTTACAGCCTCACAGACTCGGAATTATTACATTCTTCGTCTTCTTGTGAATCACTCAGACCACTCCAAAGTGAACCGGTTTTAATGGGTATGTTCCACAATATTGCAGTAAATATATCTATCACCATCGAGACAAGAAGCAAGTGACACACACTATGTAATATTACAGGTCAGATCTGTGGACAGGTGAGCTTACAAAACTGGAATTTGAGGTCTTTTTGCGCAATTATAACTGCGATGAAATAAATGAAAGATGAACGTGTTTGATGCCATAGTGTGGAACATTCTCAAAAAAAAAACAGTAAGCTCACCATCAGATAAGTTTCTATGGCTGAATAGTGATTACAAATTGCTATCAGATCATAAAAAGACATAATATTTTATCTCAATCTCTAACCTCATAACAAAGCCTAAAACCTAAAAACAACCCCACATTTAGCTGCGTCCATTTAAAACAAGCAAAAAACGCGGCTAAAAATAAAGCGCGAGAGTGAAAATTGCAGTTCCCTCGCATTAAAATAAATGGGCACTTCCGGAGCTGTAGTAATGAACACCGTTGGCATAAAGCAGCAGAGGACGACACAGGATGCAGTGAATAATACATGGTGCATTTGTTAGCCGTTTGCTATAATTGCCCCACGACACAATGGAGGGACGACACCGTGTTACATTATCTCCCCCGCTGCCCCCTTTTACCCTGCCAACAAATGGAAAGTACTCACAAATGGGTTATCTAATACAAGTAAATAGACTGCCCGGCGGTGTTGTTCATTAAGGAGATTGGACACTTTCACTTTTGCTGCCGGCTTTTGCTTACTGTTGCGTTGGAAATGGGCTGCAGATGGATGGTTTGGAGTCTTGAAGATAAGGTGCAAATTTATAAAGGGGCAGTTTTTTGAGGATTGTGTTTAAACATGTCCTCAGACTTTTTTTTTTCCAGCATTAAACCAGGACTAAACAAGGTCTAAAGCAAAATCAAACCAGGATTGAAACAAGATCAAATAAAATCAAAGATATAAACTGTAAAAAGTGACCATTTTAAGCCGGATAAGTGAATAAATGCTTAAATTCTAATTATCTTTATAGCACAGATATCTTGTTAATGTATTCAGGTGATAATTACCTCGCAATGTCCCGACTACATCTAATTTCACATATCTGGTTCTAACTTGTTTCAGTAATATTTGCTTATTTTGTCCATTGAAAAATGTTATTGTTTTGAATATACTTGCCAAAAGTATGCTGTTAACATTAACAACATGTTCCAAAGTGTAATTTTGGCTCCAAAACAACACCACCAGAACTCACATGCCAATTACAGGAACATTGCACAACCACTTTTCCTGTGAATTCCACTTCTCTGAATCCAGCCGCATTTTGCAGAATAATCCTCGTTATTGCTCTGCCCTGGAAACAGAAGAAAAATGAACTTAACTTTTTATCTGATCTTTGTAAACTCTGTTGTGGCACATTCACAAATCATAGTGTTCAGACATTCTTTTGTGGGCTGAAGGCGAAAGTCTTTATCACAAAGTGTAAATAGCAGCGGAAAGTCAAGAGAAAGTTGTGGCTTATCTCCACAAGTAGTGAAACAGGCGTCTGGAAACAAGACAAAGGCTTACAATCGCATTAATGAAGCTGTTTGGTACTTACAATTATACACAAAAGCAAACCTTATTAGGGCTGTGGACATAACAGGTAGAACGTATTAAAATATAAGGAGAAAAGTTTTTATATGCTGACATCCATAGAGAAAATCTTTCAACTTTTACAGGAGTATTGTTTATTGTTCTGATACTTGTTTTTGTATTTTATTCAAAGGAAATGTGCAGATCTTATCTTGATTTTTGACAGTATATTGTTAGTTTACATGCTGTTCATGTACTTGAGCGGTAACTTTTCCATAATAATTAACAATATTTATTATGCATTTAACATCTAAGCAATTTATAAATCAAGTCAAGACTGTGCACGAATCGCATTCATTAGCTTTTTTGTCAATTGTCAACTGTTGTATAGGTTATGCTGGTGCCATAACATCATTGTAACTTTATCGGAAGAAATGCATAAGAGTAAATAGAGAGAAAAGACATTCTCTCCTGTAAGAGCTCAAAAGAAAGTTAAAATAGGGAAAAGAAGCTATACATTTTGTTTTGGACTAGCCGAAGGATGATCAAAACAACCATGACAGCACAGATTTACTTCAGCCTTCCAGAATAGCACTAGCCTTTATTAATTGTATAAAATGTGCGACAGTGTGACACTTTCACTGACGATTATTACTATTGTCAGTTTTACTGTCTTACTGATAAAAGTGATGAATTGTTTGTTTATTTTTGACATTTTAGTTTAAGTTGATTGTGCCAGATTATTTACATGTAATTATTTAAAATCAGTTTACCTCAGTGCAGACACATTGTAAGCTAAATATTCAGAAAAAGGTGTGTGTTCTATGTACTGTGTACATCTAATTATAAAGCTGAAATGTTAACATGTTTTTGTCGTTGTTAGCTTAACTAAGACAGCACTTCTAACCTCATCACAAACAGTAAAAAAGCAAAAATTAGATATCCTATTGGGAGTTTAAGGTCAGTGTCTATAAGTAGGTCTCATTTGTAAGGCAAAATTATGAATAAACACCTTTTTTTTGTTATCTTTCTGTCATCCTTCACTCCTCTTCTTTTTTGGGAGAGAGACAGATTTATGCTGCTGCAGTGAAGAGGCTGCGGTCGATGGGGCTGTGAGTGTACCCAGTGGCCATTTCTGTTGCTTTTAAGTCGTACGTGTGTACTGTATGTGTGTGTGTTTGGAGACCTCTTTTATTGCTTCTGCTCCCTCCAGCAGTGATGCATTATGGGTGAGGCAGAGGTTCTGTTGTTTCGGCACACGTCTCTATTTACCAAGGCAGATCATGGTGACAGTTTGCAGGTACAATAGCTCTGACTTATGCTTTGCTTCTTTTAATTGTGTTGACAACATGGGCACTGAGGCATCCTGTTACTTAAAAAGGGAATTTAAATCTACTGCAGGCTTGTGTGGTCTGAGTTTCTTTAAAGGACACTTCATCAATTTCTTTTTAAGCTTCATCTAGTATTTTCTGATCAAAAACCTACCTGAAGTTGGCTCCATTCATGCTCGTTTTGTGCTTCTACCTGACATTTTGTTGGAAGTTGATCAACTTTGGGCCTCATTTACTATCATCTATCCAGATGCTAATTGCAAGATACATTTATACTGTCAAACACAACATCAAATTGAGCATTTTTAGTGTCTGTATGAGACCCAGATGTCAGTTGTGTCAAGTTGTTGCGCCCTTTAACCTAGTTTACGTGTGAGAAAAAGTTTGATAAAAAGCCCTTTGTCTTTTGCAACAAAAAGTATTTTGTAAAGGAGTCACTTTGAAAGAAAATCTGACCTGTGTGTTCTGTCTGAATATACGTAGTATATAGCTGAAAACAGTGCTCTGATTGGCTGTGCTGGAGTAGCCTATACTCCAGTTTCACTTGCTGTCTATAAAACATGCTCTTAGTTGTTACTGCAGCCAAAAATGAATGCATGTGGCTGTTAATTATGGGCTGGATTTGTGTGCGTTAGAGAGTAGACAAAATTACCTACTTACTGCTTTTCAGTGTGAAAAGAAGCTTTAAATATTTAGCTTTTACTTTTTTATGGTAATTCCCACTGGCGACACATTGTAACCAAGAGAAACGTCAAAGCAAAAGTTGTCAAGAGTATTTGACAATAGATTAAACTGACTAAACAATAAAAACTAATTCTTATCTGCAATTTCAGTCTGGGCAACACCTAAATGTTGTTTTTTTACCTTAACCCTTGATATTTATCAAATATTTAATTAAAAGATTTTTTACAGTGGTGTAAAGGGTGTTTCCCAACCTTTTTTTGGTCCCGAGTAGAGTACCTAAGCTTAGTCTTATGCCCCAAGTACACCCAACTCTATGTTTATGGTAAATAAGTGATTTTCCAAGTAATATATACAGTAAATTTTTCCATTCCCATTTTTTACTTTCTTATTTTAATTAATGTTATGCCCCAAAATATTTCCAAATCCTCAAAATTGGCTCTAAATTTACTGCAAATAGTTAGGAGTTAATTCTACTTCCTTCTAAGTTTGAAACCATTAGTATTCCCTTGTAAGTGCTTGCGTACCTTGCATTCAGAATAAATTTGACCCACAAAGTTTTTTTTGCCATTTATAGATTAAAACACATGAGGAAACATATGCACAGAATAGAAAAAACAACCACATAACACGCACAAATCATACGAAAGATATAGCTACTGTATTATGCTGCTTTAGAATATTTATAACTGACTCGATTGCAGAATTTATTCAAAATTTGTATCCACAAACTTAAAGTGCAGACAAGCTAACATCCAATATAAACAGCTCTATGACTTTGACTTTGCTTTTGCACATTGCCTGTAGTCCCATAAACCATTAGCATAGCGCAGTGCAACTCTTGATTTGAATGCACTAAAAACAGAAGCACACGATGTTTGGCCGGACACTCAGTGAGCGTAACACCTTCACTTTCACCGGAGCGCAACTTCATTTGTTTATTTGTTTATAAATTGACCTCAGGAGGAAGCCAACCCGAACGGCTCGATGGCACTGTGGAGATTTGGAAACTGCAGCAACGCGACTCTGGCCCTGAACTCATCACTGCCATGTTCTACAGCACACCCCAGGCTCCAGTGATGCGTTTGAGGTCGGCTCGGGTTTCCCCTGGGCTGTAATGTAATGTACTAATCGCAGTCTGATGTTAACTAGACACCACCAAAGTATTAATATCGAGAAAGTTTTATATGAGTCGTTTAATAGATGCATTTTGTCACTTTTCTAGTAAAGCAGAAATCATAAGAACCTTTTATTTACAGTAATGTTTAAATTGTCTGCATTTTAGATTCTGCCTTTTACTGATATACAATACATGATTTCTATGATGCCTTACAAACAAGCACTTCCTGTAGTTTTTAGCACTTATTACTAACTGCAATTATAGTTTTAATTGGAAAACTACTATGAAAACATCTGTAAGTGATTAGTGTTAGACAAGAACAGGGCTATACAAGTTTGTTCTCCTGAGAGCCAGAGTTTTTGGCAAGTCCTGACATTTGGGCCGGAGGTATAAGCTGGGCCACATAGTTTGGGGTCGCAGGTGACAGAAGAAACTTATTAGATGTTTAATTACTGTAAAATAACATCTGCTCCATTTTTGGAGGAAAAATACTAACATTAACACTACATTGCTATTTGCTTACTCAACCAAAAAGTACGGACGAATCTAAACTGGCCCAAGCCAGGTGTAAAGTAGTGCTAACCTAAAATAGCAAAAAATAACAAATATATTGTCTATTTTTTGAAAGGTGGTCTGGATTTAACTAGTTTGAGGGCCTGATCTGATGTTGAATAACTTGGACTAAGACAGTCATTTGATTCTTTAATAGTGAAAAACAAACACCTAACTGTGTATTAGGGATGTTGCGACATCACATTTTAGTGAGACAAAATATCACAATTTAGTGATTATTCACAATTACAAATACCACGAATTTGTCATATTTAATTTGTCACTTTTCCCATGTTTGTGACCAGTTTTATGAAAACAAACATTCTAAATGAAAAATTTTTTTTTTTAGGCCAACAGCAACATTTTATTTGATCTCCTGATATTTAATATTGAATTCTGATAACAAAGCTCACAAAATTGCAAATTTACATTTTGTTATAGCAAGCATTAAATAAATAATAAAATTATAAAATGTATTTATGTGGAATAAAACACATCTACTTCAAATATCAGATTTTTTTCTTCTTTCGATAAATGTCTCTTCCCTACAATTTGATTTTGCCTCTAAAATTGTCACGATCATTATTCTTTTGTATTATATTATTTTGACTTCCGATTATTGATTAACCTTATACTCTTGACATCCCTTTTAAGCATATTTAAAGCCAAGTGATGTTAACTACGTTTATCACCTAATTTTGTTCTACTATTTCTTCATAGAGTCATTCATAAGATAGATCAGGGGTGTTCCACCTGTTGCTCTCCACCACAGCCTAAATAGAACCCTAAAGAATTTTGAAATCCATCAAAATGTTTAATGGCAATCTCATCGTTACAGTTTTAACAAGGAACCTGTCACTTCAAAATTATTTCCAAATGTGCAGCTTGTGTATGTTGTTTCTAGTCCATCATCAAGTCTAAAAGCTTTACACTGTCTAGTTTAGAAAATCAGAATTTGATGGTTATTTGCATTTTGTTTTGCATGTTGGCCCAAAGGAGATCCCGATATTTTGTCCTGTTTGCTTGGAATGGTAACTCTTTACATTCATGTCTCGTTCCCATAATATATTTTTTTCACCAAGAATGGTTGTGAAAGAAGAAATGATGATCCAACTGTTATTTAGATATATTTTTTTGCCTTTTATGATTTTGTGTAATATGATTTTTTTCCACATTTTTTCTTAGATTTGCTTAGGTCAAATCAGGGACAAAGTAAACATTATAAAATCCATCTCTAAATCCTCTAGGGGCCATTTTTGCCTGTGACACAAAAGAGCAGAAAAGCCTGTGGAGCACAAATGCTTTTCCTATAAACGGCGCTACATAATGTGACACGCTGATTCATGGAGGGTTTGGTATTTGCAATGTTGAGCAGATTTAGCTCAATTGAGGAACAGAGACACAAAGGACCCCTGTGAAGAGCCTAGTGATTCTGCACAGGCCCGTTTGGTGCTGGGCATTTTCTATTTAAACACAATTACACGGAAAGTTACAGTCGAATCACCACAACACAAATGATTGACCTACATAAGATTGCAGACAACATTACATGTGTATTTTAGGTCTTCATTCTGTTTGTCTGTTGTTTTAAAACATTGGTAAATTGTAATAATGACTTATTATAAAGCCGATTCCAGTCATTGAACATTTAGATAGTTGAAACTGCAGCAGTGTCTACAGATAAAAATCATAAAATTTAGGCAGCAAAAATGTTATTTTATTTCTATTTATTTTAGTCTAACTTGTGCAATAGTATCATTCACATTTTTCATGGACTCTCTGTGTGTCTGGGGTCTAATGCACTCTTAATTGCCTCTGATAAAAATACTCTTTCTCCTTTTAGCTGCTGCATATTGACTTTCTACATTGGGCTGGGTCTGATGTGGCCGGACTCACGACTCACATATGAGATGTGATTGGCCGATAACCAGGAAGCTCATTTAGGTGCTCAGCTCACTCAGATAAAGGCTTTTCCTGCTTTAATTTATAATTACAATGTTGAGACGTATGTATTTGTGGGACCATCCCAAATTATAATAAACGCAGTTATTTCAGTGGTGCGAGACAATACTATTTAGTCTGGTTTTCTTAAACATGGAAAACCTCTTTAACACGTGTAAACAAATACATTTGTGGCCATACCTGCTTGTCAGTGGCCATACCTGCTTGTCAAAGCCTGATCCCGTCAGATCT
The DNA here is from genome assembly GCA_038363315.1 of Mugilogobius chulae. Lineage (NCBI taxonomy): Eukaryota > Metazoa > Chordata > Actinopteri > Gobiiformes > Gobiidae > Mugilogobius > Mugilogobius chulae. Next base: position 22,543,333 of record CM076404.1, on the reverse strand, counting down.
CAGAAGCTAAGCAAGAAAGGGCCTGGTTAGTACTTGGTTGGGAGACCTTTAGAACACCAGGTGCCACAGTGGGACAACAGTAGTAGATTGTCGTTGTGTCCTAGGGCAAGACACTTAACCCACATTGCCTCATTGTCTGCGTACACCGGGTGAGTGGATGCTAGATTGTAAAGTGCTTTGAGTGCCTGGAAAGGTAGAAAAGCGCTATATAAATAGACCATTTAGTTGATCATCCAGCGCAATATGCTGTAGCAAATCAGACCACTGTGCAAATAAAAGTAAGCATTTTATCTTAATTTGTCTGATCTTAAATCAGTGCACTGACTGTGCTTAGAGTGGTCTATTGCACTTTTACTTTACTCTCTGAGAAAAGCAGTGCACACTCACTGCCGTTACAATCTGTGCTCACAAATAATTATAATGAACCAAAGGCTAGGAAGTTACATTGATTTAAATACAGACTTCCTCTTTCTACAGTCTGAAAATCGAACGTACCTGATTATTTTCATACCTCAAAACCAGAAGTATATTTAAATCTGTTCTCTAACAAACTCTTTGGCTCAATTTTACTACATTTTAAGTATTCATTTTGACTGTGTGGGGCATTAGAACAACTTTGACAGATGTCAAAGTGAAAATGAGATAGACCAGCAAAGCAGTCCCAGTTTGAGGTCTGCAGGTGTCTCATATTGCCACAATGTGCTGCTTACTACAGTATAATATTTAAGGAAATGACAACATTTACTCAAGTCAGCCTCCCCAGCTTTAAGTAAAACATGCTTTCTGTAGGCTAATTATATTGTGATCATGACATGTGGCATGGTTTGTTTAGTTTAACGCCTGAAACTATGTTTTGCTCACTTACTTAATGTATTCTGGGCTTCCGAAAAGTTAACTTTATTTTTAAGCTTTTATCACAGCTGTTGAGTGAGACAGTGAACAGGAGCAACAACAACAACATAAAAACTTTGTCTATTGAACAAACGGGACATTGTTAGACATCAGGACATTGCGGACTAATTCCCATCTGAGTAGATTGCAAGATACTTGCAAAATAAAAAAATAAAATAAATAAATAAATCATTCTGTTTAAAGTCTTTTTTCCCCCAAACGTTAGCTAGCTAATGTTTGCTAAGTGGTGGCGCTGGTGTGCGCTGTCCGTGCGGTTTTGCGGGTTTGTGCAGTTGTGGCGGTGTCTTTTCGTCTTGAGCTAAACGGGATTAGGCGGGGGCTGCACTCATTAAAGTGTAATCGCTTTAACGAAGGGTCATCTGATGTGTGTCTGCTGCTGTGGAGGAGGACCTGACAGACAAAAGCACATTATCATTTTAGATTTAGGTACATTTATTTCAACTTGTCAATGATCAGAACTTTAGAGCTCAGTCATTAAAAGGTATGATGGAAAATCTGCTTTTCTAACTGTGTTCTCTCATTGTTTATACAGAGTTTTCTTGAATTGATTCATGCATGTTTGAGTAATCTTTTATTATCTGGCAGCTGATGCTCGAGTGCTATAATTCACAGTATTACCAAATATGTTTATTTGAAGCTTTTTGATTGAGTATTGGAAGGGGTTAGTCCTAATTAGGGCTGGGCGTTGTGACAAAAAATGTATATCACGATTTTCTTGAAGCCTGATCATGATTTCAGTTCTATTATGATACTTGTAGACTATTTTCAGTTGCCTTTGTTAGATAACATCATTTACTTTTCCAAAAAGTTCCTACTTCTAAATCCGGCTGTCACTCAGCGCAGGGCAAACAGCAACAGAGAGCAAGACCAGTGTTGCCAGATTTCAGCGAGAACCAAGCCTTCAGTAAAAAGTTATATAATCAATAAAAAAAGAACATTATATGCCGCAGCAAAACAAACGGAGCTTTTTTTAAGCATCTTTATACATATTTTTTTGTCTTTATGCTAAACTCATCTTGACCCTGTTTAACTACGAGCCTCTAAATTGTGTCCTCCTCCTGAGAGTCGAGAGCGTCCTTGCCGGTGGCTGTGTGAACTGGAGCTGAGGATGAAGAAGAGAACGAGAGAAAAGGAAGAAGCTTGGAAATGAGCTGAGGGAAAATGTATGGAAGACACAGGAAACCGGCCTTATATGGAAACGTTTGGATTTGAGTGAGCTAAAATTAGACACGAGGATGAGACTTAAGATGCCATGTTAAAAAAGTTGTGTTTTCATTATTGTGTTTTTCTCTTTCTCTCTTTAATACCCCATTTCTTTTCACTCTTTGTCTTTTATGTTTCTCTGGTGTAGCTCTTTGTCTCTTCTCTTTTTTCTTTTCTTGTCTTTCATGTTTTTCTTCCTTTCCTCTCTTTCCTATCTTGTATTGTTTGTCTCTTTTGCTTTTTCTCCCTTCCCTTGTCTGTTTCTTTGTCCCAATCTCTCTGTCCATTACTATGTCTCCTTCGCTTTCTCCTCTCTCTCTTCTTTCCTCTCGTTCCTTCTCTCTACATCTGTTTCTTTCCTGCTCGTTGGTACTCTCTGTGTGTTTCTCTGCGTTTCTCTTCTTTTTTTTCTCTCTCTCTACATCTTTCTCTTTTTGTCTCACTCATTCTCTTCCTTAATCTTTCTCTCCCTTTCTCTCTTTCTCTTCTTTCACTCTTCATTTTTTCTCTCAGTCACAGTCTGCAGAGGAAGCCGTTTTCATCACCTCCAGCAGCTGTTGACTGTTGCTCCTCACTTGATCCACACTTGGGAGTGAATGAAGGCAGTGTGTGCTATTGTACTTACAGGCTGTCGCAACATCGAGTGCCGATACAAGCAGACGAATAGGCACTTGAACCAACATGGTTTAAGTGTTGATGGCACACGACAATGTCTGTCAAACTCAACTTCAGTACGAAGAAAAATGCCTGCTACTCATTGCTGTTTTTCTTTATAAAGTATAATTTATAATATAATATAGTAAGAAGTTTTGTTCAAGCACTTTTCAAATCAAGGTCTGTTGCCAGATCATAATTATTGATTTCTGTTTTTAGTAAAAGAAAGTAGTATGGTTCAGAGTTCAGCTTTGGAGAATAAAATTAACCATTTTTATGTTTGTTTGCACTAAAACCTTGTCCCTATGGACATTATGCCTTCATTGAACTTCACTGTATTGATCAGCACAATTTTGTATTAGGCCCTGTAAACATTTTTATTGTGCTTCATTAAAAACCTTTTTGCACCTATAAGCACATCTATTGTGTTTGGGACCTGTTTGCAGTTTTCTATCTAAATACAGTATGCACAAGTTTTCTCACTTTAGTGATGTTGGTCTTGTGGTAAGTTTCTGCTTTCACTTGTTAGGGTATGCACTACGCAACATTATCAAAAACAAGCAATTCTGAACTCTTTGTGCTCAGTATTGATTGCCTCTAAAAGTTGTAACTTTTATTGTCATCTGATTAGCCAAACCTTTCCTGTATGGTTTGCCCATCGTGTGGCAGACTAGTCGCAGTTCAGTGATGTAACTATCTATCACAATGCTTGCCTGACCAGCCAGCCCTTCCGACATTCTGTTCGAATGCAGAAAGGTCTGGCGCCAAAGACCGTAATAACCGTTGTCCAAAATTAGGACGATCCAATGTCAAATGCCCGCTCCCCTCGACCAGCCCTAGACAGTTTCAAAACTATTCTAACCATTTCAAAACATTCAAGATGGCGTAAGTAGCTGATAGATTATTTTCTTCGGCTCTTGCTTCGGTTTTGAACTTGAATTAGGAATGTATCAATTCATTCAACGTATCAAAACTTGAGCAGCAAACCCTGTTGAGATCCTCCTTGTGCTACATATTTCATCCGGTTTTGTGTGTCACTGTTTTGGTGTAATTTTCGAGTTTTTCTGTGATTGATTGAAACCTGGCACTCTAATTCCAGACCTTCACGTTTTTGTAAAGTCGTCTGTCAAAGCATGTAGGGACTGGCTGGTCAAGCAATCACAATGCAGCACTGTGGTTTGACCAGAAGCCAAGCAAACAAAAAAAAAACAAACATTTAAAATACGAGGGCACTAACCTATTTTAGCAGAGTTCCGCACTGCAAAGAGTCTTTATTTTTCAGCTTATTCCATTGTCGTGAAAAAAAACATTTAAATCAAACTTCAAATCTTTACTGTGCTGTTACGACAATTATGACTTATGAATTAAGGCTTAATTTCAGTTGATTACTGTAATTGTATTTCAAACTCCGGGTATGATTTTGATGAGAAGAACATTACAATTTAGTATGAAGTCGTTACTTTTGCTATTTTTTTTTCCTTCTTCCGTGTACATTATTACACATGAAGTCTTGTTCTTTTCCTTTTAAAGTACGCTCCAGTGGTTTTATCACTCCCCACTGCATGCAAACTCTTCATGTTACTATATGTACACTTCAATGCACTGTTCCTCCGGCATTACATCAGATCTATGTTGCTTCACGTAGCACTGCTCTGGGCTAAGTACTATCTCATGTCAGCCACTGCTCCGAGAAGTGAGACTGGAGTGAGGGTAAAAGGTGAATTTCAGAAGATCGACCTACAACATCACAGTCAGAACTAGAATTAGATTTAATAAACAGAACTCCAGCTGTGTTTGTGATGAGGACACAATGTTATGACATGATTAAAACATTTGTAGATGGGTCTTTTATTATTCAGTTATAGTTTATTTTTTGTAGAGCCCAAAATCACAACAGTAGCTTTCTCAGAGACTTTACAAAATTGTTGATTAGCAAACATAGAAACAGTCAAACAGAAGCAATAGCAAATCAGAATTATTCATTGGTCAAAAATAGAGAAGCAAAAAGATGTAGTATTGGTGAAAGGATTAAAGGTGTTGCACATATTATCATCACTTTGACATTTGTTTCCAGGCCATGCATATTAGCTCAATGTACAGACCTCAAGCTCACAATTCAGTGACTTACTTTGAAATCCCAAATGCATGTATCTGGTCAGTGAGACTTATTTGCATTTGGACGACACACAAACTTAGTGGTGAGCCAAACTGATGTGAAGTCACGCTGAAGACAAACCCACAAGCAGGTAAAAATACGAACTCAGTTATCGATACAGCTCGCCCTGTACAGAGAACTACTGAGCCCCAGTGTTGGTGCATAATAGAGATATTTCACAGACTTGCTGATTTTATAAATCATGATCATAGACACAAATTTGCATGAGATGTGCTGCATTACAAAGCAGCCAGCATGCAATACAAACTCATGCGCAAACCACTTAAACCAGAGTCATTTTACTTCTTAGTTTTTGAATGAGGGTTGCATTTTTTATGAGTTAGAGATGCTTCTCATTTTTCATTTCATTATTTATTCACTCCATACCCAGTAGTATGCAAATAACCAGAATTTGCATACTACTGGGTATGCTACCATATGGAGTTATGGTAGCATTGTACCCACAACAGGTCCTCCAGTTACCACCAACCATTCACACTCTAGCCTGATACATAAGCCAGTTTCATTCTCTCTCGTGGAAATCGTCTGATGTTGCATCATTAGGGTTCGTTTACTTCACAGAAGGCGGAAACTTTCTTATTTAACCAATCACTGCTTTTTGGTCATTTGTTGAAGGAGAATACCGTCTACAATCTCAACTCAGATTGTTTCTGGCCAACACACCCCTTTTCTCCTGTTTGCTATTTGTACAATCGTACTTCCTGCTTTTTTAAGAACCGTCTGCAGTGCTGCGATACCTGACCTAGTAGCTGGAGTGAAATGAAGGTGGCGCAATGTTGGTGAAGTGTCTTGCCCAAGAACACTGCGACATTTTCTCCTCTTATGGGTCCAGCGATGTCCCATCCAAGTACTGCTCAGGCCCAACCTGCTTAGTTTCTAAGAACTGATGAGATCAGGCAAACCTGGTGTGTCCACACTATAGTTGAAACCATTAATCTTCATGATTTTTTTGCTTAGAGAGAGCCTCTCAAAAATAGACAGTTGTAAATAAACTGTCTGGAACTAACTGTACGCTTCTGAACACATGAGTTATGGTTAATTATCACATTTACTCAAATACACCATTTTTATAATAGATTACAGCAATAATCATAATAGAAATTGGAATTCTTTCATTACTTTCACAAACGTGGATTTGTGCAGTTCTAATTGAGCTGTTGCGGCTGAGTCTTTGGAGTGTGCTTTGAACAGGTTGTTTGATTGGTTCCAAGAGGAGCTCCAGAGCCTGAGAGCTGAGGGGGGTTTAGTCTGCGAGCAGAGGGGCAGCGGGGATTAGGATGGAGAGGAGAAGGAGGAAAGCCCTGGGCGCTGATGGAGATGATGGATCGTTTGGGAGTGAAGCAGAGTCTGGTGCAAACAGAGAGGATTTCAGCTGCTTTACCATAACCCTCCTTGTATTGTAGTGAGAAAAATACAAATGAGTGCTTTCGATGGAGAATATTGAGTTTTGTCTTCATCTTTAAAAGTTTCCATACACTGTAGCATTCAGTATAATCTTATCAAAATTCTGTTTTTATGAGTCTTGACAAAATAGAAAATGTCTCAGATTTGTGACTGTTTTGTGTCAAAAACCAAATCTGACATAACAGTATAATCCTATACATATATATGAACTTTGAACATAACTGTAAATCTTATCCCACTGTACCCTTGTAATGTGAATTAATTTGGACAATCAATCATCTATTGTTTGTTTAAAAATCTTTATTTGTCCTGGAGCTAAAGGTGAAGGTGACATGTCAGAGGTAGCAATCATTAAATCAATAATTCTTTAAATGCATTTAAAAGTACTTCTTTGGGGGATAATATATATAATGGTCCAGTCTCTGGAAATGATTCAGATAATTTCAATGAAAAAGTGCTTCTTTGTGCAAGTACAGTAACAAGAATACACACATTTTATATTTGACAATTTTTATACAACTACAATGATGTGGTATTTGCATTGTTCTAGTCTTTTGCCATCAAAACTTCATTTGTTTCCCACATCAGGAGTTGAGTTAGGACTCTATTTATTTACTGCAAAAAATTAAATAGATGAAATAATCAAACCAATCTTGTCTGCTTGTCAATGTTGCAGAAATGCTCAAAGTCTGGATGATTAAAGCGACTTTTTGCAATAAATAAAACGTAATATCAGTTTCCCCTCAGCACAGATCTCTTGTTGTCCTGACTACGTCTAATAACGTCTAATTGTTCACTTATCTCCACTAAGTTTATCTGTTGCTGTTATTGTTAGCATTGTGGCTAACTTTCATTAGCATACTGACAAGTCTCACTTTTAACAGCTGTGAAACTAGGTTGTGACAAACAATTCAGGGGCTCAGAATACATTAGGTATTGAGTAAAACATGTTGACTGATGTAGGAAGTTTAAAATGAATAATTTCTGTTGTTTACATTTTTAGGGAAGCCAAAATTGGGTATGGGACCTTTTAATAAACTTAAGACATCTATGACATCATAGATCTGGGACATTCAGAACAGTGTTTTCTGAGGCTCAGAAGGAAATGCATAGTATTTCCTAGACCAAACTTCAGCTGTGTTTTTGATGAAGAAGCAATAGTTTATTTCACTTAACATGTCCTTTTTGATGTTGTTGAGTTATCTTAGGAGAATGCCATCCACATGTTGCCAAAGCACCATCTCTGTAGTGAACTCCCACTTTATATAACTGCTGTTTTTAGAGTCCAGCCCCCACACTTTCCTCTCCCACTGAAAACTCTTAAAAGCCATCATTATTTGGAGGTCATATGCTAAGCAGGCTCAAATGCGTTCTTTCTTTATGTTTACTCTCTGTTTTGCGGCAGAAAACATGAGTCACAGTTGTCATGGGATGTAAAATGGCCCACACGTCTGATAATGGATTCAATTTAGAGGCTTATGTCCAGGATTATAATCATTGTCTTTATCGTGAAGGAGTTTGATGTGTGGGTTTCAACTTTGCTTTTTGTTAAGTGCTGTAGCTGATTTCAAGAAATTAGCCACTTTCCTCTGAAATGTGAATAAAAAATATTTTTGTGTGTCATTCATCATCCTTGTGTGATGTTTTTTCAAGTTTGGTTTGGAACAGAAGCATAAATAAATGTACAAGTATGAAAAGGTTTAATTATCAAAGCGAAAAAGTAATTTAAAAATTCAGCTTCCATTTGGTTAGTTTAAGATCTTTAGTAAACTCTCCCTACATAAGATGATTGCGGGGACAGGACTTTTGTTCTGTGCCCTTTCTGACCGCAGAAAGGGCAAATTAACATTAAGGTTAAGGTTAAGGTATACTTTATTGTAATCAATGGCGATTCAGACATGTCAAAAACCACTTTACATTTCAAAATACTGCTATGGCCATAAAAGCAAGCTTCAAAACCAGTGTCAACTAGAGCTGTACTCAGTGTATCGATACAGGAATATATCGTGACAAGCTCGTTGGCAATATGCGTATCGGTACAGGGAGGTGTATCGGGACACGTATTGGCATATTTAAATTCATATAATTTACACTTATGACCTTGAACTGCAGCTGCAGAGATTTGTATTTCACATAAAGAGCAGTTTAAAAACACAATTATTCCTGCATTTTGTTATTCTACATAATCAAATTTACATTTCTACGACTGATTTTAGAGACGATTACTCAAAAACATGTTTTTACAGCTACGATTCAATACTTTTAGTTTTTCTACATGGTGGATAAAAGAAATAAATATTAATGTACTCTGTAACTTTTTCTGCATTATTAAAATTCATACTTAGCAGATTTTTCAGATTTTTTTCTAAAGTATATCTTGATACGTGACATTATGAGGAAATTATATCGGCATTTACATGTTTCGGGATATGTATCGTATCATGACCTTTGTATCGGGATACGTATCGTATCGGAAGGTTCTTGGCAATACCCTGCCCTAGTGCTGTAGATTTTTAGAAGTTTCTGCATACATAATGAAAGGGTGGGCGCCATCTTGAGCATGCTATTTATTGTGGCTACTTGTTGTGGCTAACACTAGCCTGCTGTCAGGCTAATCAGCTCACCTTGGGTATTTAGCTGAACTAGGGTCAAGTTTAACACACAATTCTACTTAAAATAATGACTGCACTCCAGAAAATGGTATTTTGGTGAGTTATCATATTTAGAATCTAGTTCAGGGGTGCCCAAAGTGGGGCCCGGGGGCCAAATTCGGCCCGCCAGATGGTTCAATTTGGCCCGCGAAGGGTTGTTCAGGTTTGTTAGGACTAACTGTTTGATTCAATTTTGAGCTGAAAAGACTGTCAAATGACAAAATTAATGTGCAATCTCTTAACACGTGTTAATAAAAGATATTTTAATCTTCATCTCTTCTCAAAATGTTTTTTTTTTAATGCCGAACAAAATTATGTTTGGCCCTTGGCACTCTTCGATGCAATACATTTTGGCCCGCGAAGAAAAAAATATGCAAAATTTGGCCCACCTAGGAAAAACGTTTGGGCACCCCTGATCTAGTTAGTACATTTAGAATTAAGTTAAAAGAAGAAAAGTGAATGTGAAATCACAGAAATGTGTTTTTATTTGATTTGTTTTATAGAACTAATATCTATTGATATGTATTTTATATATATAAAAAAATACACTTTGTTCTGGTGAATAAAATGCTTTTTCAGCTTTTAGGTAATTCAAATCGTGTCAGAATAAAAATTAAAAGGCATTTGTTGATGTGGAGTTATCCCACAAAAGTAAATGGAAATTTCTGTAGCTGTGAAAGAATCCCAGGCAGCGCTAGTGTCACGTTAGCATTTAGCTCACAGCTATTGTTAACATTATTGGATAGAATTACAAATTTAGAGCGTTGGATCACTATTTTCATATCCATGTCTACTTATCCAAATTTGGCACAATACATCTCCTTAAGTCTTAAAGGATTTTTGTTGGGCAGTTTGCTTGTTTTATTGTTAATTTTCTGAATCTTGGAGAAAAAAAAGTAAAAATATACCTAGAAAGAAAATACCAAGAATTGTGGTATATTGAATGATATGAAACCCTAATATAAAACATACACATTGGTAACTACAATTGAATCAAATCCACTTGATGTCATACATATTGCATGGAGCCAGTATCTAGGCCAGTGATTTGTTACCCAGATAAACATTTAGTGCTGACGTATTTGTGAGCTTTTGGATGGATTCTGGTGCTTATGTAACGCTGTGACCAGTGCATCACAGTCTGTTTGTGCTCAGTCAGTGAGAGAGGCTCATAGTTTACAGTGGGCTCGCTTCGTGGAGGACACAGCTTCGTGTTGCAGATGGTCTCGCTGTCTCCTGGGGCCGCGCACACGTTCATGTCGGGTCACATCTCGTAGTAAAGACACTATTTTTAACATATCTGCCTTTGATCCACGTTTGTAGACTGGAATAGAGCTTTTCATTCAGGAAATATTGAAATCACATAATCATTTGAACGGTAGCACTAAACTATTTTATGAGCATTGTCAGATATACAGCGTTTTGATAGAAGGATTTTGACCTTTTTCTGCAGTTGCATTCTTATCCTAGACGTTATTAGCATTAATTTAATGCTCATGCTAAACATCACTTAGCAACTGAACTTGTCCAGTAAGATTTGAAGGACCATTTCCTTTAATTACCTAAAGAATCAAAAAGATAGTGCTGTCACCAATCCTTTTTCATTTTTCTACCGCTTAATCCCGTTAGGGGTCGCGGGTGACTGGAGCCTATCCCAGTGACTTTGGGCCTTAGGCGGGGAACACCCTGGACAGTGGCCAACTTGCCGCAGGGTTAGACAGACAACCATTCACTCTCTCATTCACTCACTCACAGGGTAAATTTACAGTGATGCCCAATTAACCTAAACATGCATGTCTTTGGAGGTGGAGGAAACCGGAGTACCCGGAGAAAACTCACGGTGACACGGGGAGAACATGCAAACTCCACCCAGAGAGATTGTGAGATGTTGAGGTGGTCCGACCCGGGAGTCGAACCCACGACCTCCTTATTGGGAAGCCAGAGCTTGGCTACCGTGCACCCCTGTCACCAATCCATTGAACATAATTTGGTGTATGCGTTTTGCTCTTTTATTTTTAGGTATTAGCGTTTAAATCTGACATCTGAGATAAATGACTTACAGACGTTTGTACAACTGATATGGTAAAAAAAAAAAAGTTAAAGCTACATCTAGTGTTAAAAACAGAATAATACATGAATAATATGAATAAACATAAGTTTAGTATTTGCTATCAAGCAAAGCTGAGTTGGTTTTAAGGATGTTTGTAGTTGGTTAATCGGTGTCTACCAAAATCTGTATTAGCTGATTAGTTCTTCTATTTAGATCGTAAGGAAATGAGTGAATCAGCTTGTGATACAAATGTTGTCTTCCTTAATAATTTTCTACACGTCTATTCTATTGCATTTTTAAGGTTAAGGTATACTTTATAGGGCTGCTAGAGAAATTTGTCTTTTGCATTTGACCCATCCTTCAATGCATCTGGAGCATCTTCTCAGGAGCAGTGAGCACCATAGTGTAGGCTTGTTCTGGACCACTATAGCTGGAAGATATTAGCCTAACATCCATGTATTGGTTGGTGGGAAATGTCAGAGTGCCCTGAGGAAACCCACACAGACACAGGGAGAAACATGCAAACTCCACACAGAAAGGCCCGGGCCGTGCGGGAGTCAAACTCACAACTGTGTGAGGTAAGAACACTATCTGCTCTGCCACCGTGCCGTTATGTCAAGCACAGTTTGGATCAGATATTGCAAATGGTGAAAAAGATTCTTTTTAGCTTGAGAGCTTTTGCCACACCTTTTGTGTCGACTGTTACCTGGTGAACACTGCATCCAGTTTGTACTCCAGCCCAGATACTTTTTGTCTCGTGAAAAGTAATAAGAGGCTCTCACACAGCAATCTGTGTGGTCTAGATCGTTTTCTCGTTAGAAAGACCTTTTTTCGGATTGCTCTCCATTTTGGTGAAGTTGTGAAAACAACATCGGACAAACAGGAATCTAAACGAGCGCTGATGAAGTGCATCTGGTGGTTTTCAAAATAAAATCATTACGTTGACATTAATAAAACAAATATGTAAACTCCCAAGTCTAGCATGAACTCCCGTGAACTCAAAATCAGTCGATGGACATGTTGACCAAGAATATCTGTAGTCGACTACAGCCTATTGGGTTTGGGCCTACTGAAAATTGCAACAACTGAAAAATGTGTTCTCATAAACCCAACTTCTATAGTGACACTGAGCTTCTTCTGGTGAGCAAAGCTGATGGTTCGCATGAGCTTGTGATTGAGCATTTTACATCTGTGATTTTATTCATTTGTTCAGTCAGGTGTTTTAAATGTATTTCTATAAGTGGCTTTGAACAAATTTCCTTCGCTGTCATTACAGAACTCAGTTAGTTGCTTTTCAGTTACATAGTTTTAATCAGTCAGGTCATTTTGATTAAAAGATGATCTATACTGTAACCCCATTAAGTCCTTTTCCACTCTTATTAATTACGCGTAGGCTACTATATTCTGTAATATGCCAGTTTAGCCTAGGAAGAAAAAGCAATTAAAATTTGACAAGTTCCTCCCAAAATTAGCATAATATTCATTTTCACACAGGGAACAGTGATGAGACTGTATCAGATCTAGGTCAGCTCATATCTCCACAGCGCATTCGTCTTTATCTTTTGTCATTTTGGATTTCATTGAGACGGTGACAGATGAAGGGCCGAGCGGGGCAGAGCGTGATCGAGATGTTACTTTGAAGATAGATGTTTCAGTTTAATATAAAATGTGTGATGTCTTGTTATAGAATGAAAAGAAATATACTGTCAGTGCTGTCTTCATGTTTTCTTCAATACACAACATGGGACAAAGAGAAAAGTCCATCATGGAAGTCAGTGTTTAAAGTAATAAACTTGTGGAAGAGAAGACTTGTCTGATGTAAAGTGTACTGATGATATTTATGTACCCAACATTCATATATTACATCATGAAATTATTAAAATCTTTAACAGAAATGTATGCCAGTGATATAACATTTTGTTGAATTAGAACTCGGTCAAAAAGCTGGAACATTAGAGCAAGAAAACACACACATAATAGGCAGGCACATTTGTTATAGAATTGCCAATTAAATATATATTTTTCTTATGAACTGCAGCATTCTTGCGCTCCACTAATATTTGTAATGAAAACATTCGAACCTTCAGGCTGAAAATTGAGTTTTACTTTTGATACAGTAGACTTTCCATAGTTCATAATCAATACACTGGACATGTCTTTCTACAATAGTAATAATGTAATAACAAACCAGTTATGCTCACTAAAACATGTCAAGTGAACGCAATTTCTTTTTGTGTGTGTGTGTGTATGTATTACAGTTCATTCCAGTTTATTATTATGGCGGATGCGGAAGTTTGTGTTTCTTTAAGAGTATTAACACAATTTTAATCCTAATCCTAGCCAAATATAAGCTAATGGCCTAAATTTAAAATTTTTGTAACTTCAGACCTGAACTTAGCTAACCCAAAGAATAATTTGAATTTTAGATATTTTTGTGAATGTGGTGAATATTGAGTATATTGTTGTAGTAAAAAAAAAAGCATTGTAAACTTTCAAATAACTATAGAAAACTGATATTTTCATTCATTGCTATATACAGGTTTTGTCTTCTTAAGTCATTTAGTCAATAACTCAGTGGTGTTCAAAATATGGGGGATGAAAAGCATTTGAAAGCCTCTTTTTTAACATTTGACAATCTCATTTACTTGCCTTTTTGTCTGTCTGAATAGTTATGAACATAAACATCAAATTATTGAGGTATAATAGTTTTAAAAAGGGGCATGTTCTTTCTTAGTCAACTAATCTATCAGTAAATTGTGTCTTAGGTCCAATGCAGTCATATTTGATGATTAAGCCTTAACTGATATTATATTGACCATTTTTCTGTTGGACTGACAATATCATCTGAATATTGTAACAGAAACATGCCAAAAAACTATTGAGTAAACCATTTTTGTCAATATCTGCCGTGTAATAGATGTTGAATAATAGGAATGGTCTGAATGTGTTAGATAACTGAGCAAAACATGACAGTTGTAAAAAGTAATCATGAAATAATTAAACGTGCCAAAGTGTTATACAGTATGCAGCAAATAAAGTGTATTATATTTTAACATACACCTGCTTATTAGTTGACCTGTCCTTCCTCTCAAGCAGCTCCTCTGCAGTTGTACCTGAAAAGAGCTTTGAACAGTCACAGGTACATTCTGTCATTTTAGCTCCATGTTCCCAACACAGTAGACTGAACATGTTTTTCTGCTTCTGATTAAAAGGACTCCCTCTTGACAGACACTCGCAGCTTGATTGAAAACTGGGCTCCTGCTGTTGCCCACTGGTGCGTAAACTACATATTGTGCACACAGTTTTGCAACACATGGTTCGAGGTGAGAGATCGACTGCTCTCTACAACACAGATACATACTCTATAAACATGTTTTTTATATTCACCCTTTTTTTTTAAGCTGATGCCTTGATGCATGCTTTTGTCGCCCCAGTGGGCATCGGAAATAAATCACTGTTGAACGTTGCATCTCAGCGTTCCTGCAGCCTGAGAAGAGCTTTGGGGTTTTTTGGCACGATGGCAGACCAGGTTGAGAGTGTAGTTTTGGTGTATTTAAAAGGGACCCATTTTGTAAAATCCACTTTTTATAAGTTTTTGACTATGTTATAAGTCTTCTCTCAACATTAGCTTACCCAAAGTTAAATTGATTCATGCATGTTTGAATAACTTTGTATTGTTCTACAGCTAATGCTTGAAAATTCCTGTTGTCACCTACCACCTATCCCCGCCCATTTGTCTGAATTTTGCTAATAGTCAAAGCAATCAGATTCCAAGTACAACATACCGGTCATTTGGTCATATTTCTCTGTTACAAAATTTGCTGCTTATTGCAGTTACATTTAGCAATGAAGAGGTTGGGCTAATAATTTCTATTGTTTTGAAGTCAGTGGACCAGTTTCTATCTCCAAGCCTATTTAGATCACTTTATGTTACACAATGAACAAAATGTAAATTACTGATATGCATATTAGGGATGTAGTTCTTTAGTCGTTTTGTTGATTAATCGGTCGATGTAGTGTAGGTCGACCAAGCTTTAGTCGACTAAATCTTTTAGTTAGATTTCAAGGATTGTATTCAACAGCAGCAGAATAATTTTTATATAAACACAAGGTTTCCTCTTCATTTTCTGTATAAACTATGATTTTTGCATAAACTACATATTATTAGTCTTTTTGAGCAAAGTTTCTTGTAAAGTTGTTACTAAATACTAACATTTCGAACTCTATTTTGATACTAAGAAATAGACTTGATTCTCAAAAATCAGATTTTTATACAATAGACATGTTTATATAATGGATATTTTCAACTCAAAATGCAAGTATAGGATCAAACATTTTATTTTCAAACACGTTTTGATGAAACTCAAGAATATTTTAAAACTTTTCATGAAATTTGACTATTTTATTTATTAAATTCTATTTTTTATTTATAAAATACCAAATTTTGTTCACATGTTTGTCCTGTTAATGTAACCAGTATTTGTTCAAATGAGTATCTAATTTCAACACCAGTTTTAACATTGATTTGCAATATTTTTGACAACTCTACTTTTAGCTTCAGAGCCTTTGCCATGCCCCCTATTTAGTTGATTAATCGGTCGATAGAACATGTTTTCACCACTCAACATGCCACTAGGTCACAGGAGCATAGTCCCTGATTGGTTGACGAGCACTACCAGGCTTAGAAACTTTAAATAAATTTCCCAACTGTGGTGTTGACTCCTGATGTGACTTTCATTTCAACGAGCACAAGTTTAAACGTTTTCACTGCGCAACACGTGAATGCCCAAAACTCGCCAAACTGGACACAAATTACGTAAATTTGCTGGACGCCACGAAACACTGGTTCACAGTACATTGACTTAACACCTGATGCCTACTGGTGTGCATTTTATTCTCCAAAAAAACAGGAAGTTACATAATGGCATAGTAGTTGTTGTTAGCTTTACTGTGGCGGCCAAGTCAAGTCAAAAACGCTAATAAACAGCTGAATAATTTAGAGACTCAGAATACATGAAAAAGTGAGAACTGCTGCATATAGTTCAAAGCAAATAAATGCTGTTTTTAAATGTAGGCACCTTTTAGCAGTGAAAATAACCACTATTATTTCAAAGTCTAAACCGCTCAAAGGCTTGACTCTTTATCAAAAACACCCACGCTGACATACAACATGAGAATACAGAATGAATTGTATTTATGTAATAGATTGCATAAATATGACCTAATTCCTGACTGTTCATATTTATGGATGTAGTTCACCCTTCATTATGCATCATACCTGTGTAACCTACTTTTACCTCCTCTCCCACCCACTGACACTATCCTGGTCCTCCACATGCAGCACAACTCATTATGCACTTTGACTCATGGGATTTCATGCATTTGAAATTGGGACTGGCTTTAGAGGGTTTGTTAAAATGCTGGCGCCTGTAGGATTTAAGAGCATCAGAGTCATATATAATATGTGCTGGTTTAAAAGGATTTTCTGTGGATGTAAATTATCTCGTCATATTTAGAAGTCATATTTAAGGGTGTTGTCATGTATTTAAGAGTTTTTAACATGGCTTGGAAACCTGTCATGTTTTCTAATTATAACACTGTTTGATGTGAGTCCCTGTGGTGTATGGCAGAGTTCTAAAATAGAATTTCATCTCTGTGATCAAAAAGCAACATAACTTCAAAAAGTAAACAATTTGCACACAGCTGACACAATTTATTATCTTTTTATTATACATTACATTTTCAGTAACTGTAAATATTTATAGTGTAATTTTTATGCCCTGGTTTACAATAGTTGCTGTCATATCATATCTTCTGGCCATGTCCAACCAAAAAATAACTTAACGTAACATAAAATGACCAATCTCGAGAAATACAGGTAAAATGTATGAATAATCATGTTCATTATGCAGGACAAATTTGCCTATGGTGATGATAAAACCTAACTTCGTAAATCACCACCTTGGAGTGCAAGACAAACATGTTCCTTTTGACCTTGTTCCAAGGTCAGATAAACTTTTCCTTTGTGGATTTGGTTCTACAAACCACCAGGCTCATGTTGTGGTTGATTTAGGATTTGTCGTAATCCCGATGTCTTTCCCAGTGCAACTCATTCATGTGCAAGATGTTACAATTCAGATCCTGCACATTTATCTTCAGCATTTTTTTTTTTTTTTTACTATAATTTATATTTTTATTTGATTCACATTTTTATATTCATTTACAATTTCTTAACCTCATCATTAAAGTTCTTATCTGTTTTGAATAATACATTTTAGAATTATCATTATCATGTTATATTCAGACACTGCCAAATGCCACATTTCATTCATCCTAGTTATCTATCTTTTAGGGATGGGACGAGATCTCGTGCCGCGAGATCTCGCGAGATCAAACTGTCACGATACTGTGCGCACACGTACTGAACTGTCTCGTGAGATTTTTTCATTGTCATGAAATTAAGTTTCGTATCTTTGAGCAGCTGTAGCAAATATTCTCCTCCACACACAGACTTGTAGCAGACTTATTCTGACAGAAAACTGTCTAAACTCTGTCTCAGTTTTTATTTCGTAAAGATAGGACCAATATTGACAGAGATAATTAGTCCTAAACATTGTTAGCGCGAAAAATATATAATCTTCAAATATACGCGCGGACATCGCGGTGTTTTTCACACTTAAACATAGTTTAAAATATATCCACAAAGAGATATTTTGGCCTCTGTCATGTAAAAAGTAGGAAAGTCTCTCCTCATCTGTGTGTGTCTGGTCCCTGCAGCAGCAGCGGCAGCGCTGTGAAGGAAGGGGAAGGGGGCGGAGTCTGAGCTACACACGGAGGAGTGGATCAATTTCAGTCAAAACACAGATCGTTCAAATAATAAAAATCCAAGGTGATACACATTATGAAAGGTAAAGCTAAACTAAAAGAATATAAACTAGCAATAATAAATAATACAAATCAAGTTTTGTAATTTGCCTTGTTTAAATTCTAAATTGAAACATTTAATGCAAATTATTTAAAAATCTTGTCTCGTCTCGATCTCGTGGACCCAATCTCGTGGCTCGTCTCGTCTCGTGAAAATTCTGTCTCGTCCCATCCCTACTATCTTTATTTTATTATTCAATTCATGGTCTTTGTTTTAGTAATAAAATATAAATGGCTTTTAATTTCACAAACATTACCAAGTCTCATTGCCATGATGCCTATGCAAAATCTACTGTTTTGAGTTTTAATCCTGTTGCTACCATTGCTTCGGTCTGTTAGATACGATTCTTTACCCTCTGAGCTTCAAAAACGACTGCCTTGAATGTCCCAGGTCTGTGATGTCTTATATCTTTGTTTTAAGTCTACATTTCTTCCAGACTCATTTTGAGCATTTCCACAGCATTAGCATATCAGGCTAGATTGGTTTGATTATTTCCTCCCTATAATTTCATTTGCAACCAGGATTAGAAGGAGTTTTAACTCAATTCCTGATGTGGGAAACTGTTTGACTGTCACGTGTGCTGCTTTTGTACACTTGTCTGTAAGTTCTAATGCATAATATGCCTAAGTTCTTGAGACAATGCAAATAGTACATCATAATTGTTATTTAACTCAAAAATAGTCAAATGTTTTACTTTAAAACTGCGAGAAACATAAATTACCTAATCTTTTTTTAATTTCTTCCATATAATCCAAAACGTTGTCACATTTTTTTTCTCAGATGGACCATTTCAAACCCTCAGTTTTCCAAAAATGTCCACATTCAAGTGAAAGCCAATTTCTTCTTCCCCGATGTTGTGAATAGAGACGGGCCCATGCATGAGTTTGGTGCTTGAGGTAAAATTGAGGCACAATCAGATGGCACAGATGGAGAACGGCCCACTGCTTGAATGAAAAGAGGGCGAGCGAGGATGAATAGTACAGAAGAGAGAGAGTGGACAGCTTGTGTTACATGGGACTGAGATAAGGGAAAAGGGGGGAAAATTGGACAGGCACAGACAATGAGGCCACTGCAGCACATTAGCAGACGTTTGCTAATGTGTTTTGTCACCGCGGCAAAGTGTGAGATTTTTTTTATTAGTCCAAATGCTAGCAATAATAAAGTTTTACTTAAATTTGTTAGTCCATGACTTAGTGATGTGGCAAATACACAAGTTAATAATTGGTTTTCTTCCTTACCTTAACTTAGCTTCTAAAGATTGAATATGACTTTATTTTGCCTCAGATATACCATGACGTAAGCTTTGAGATTTATTAACACTTCACGGTTTGGTGAGATTACATATAGGCATTCCATTATTAGTCTAATGTTAAACAAGTGAAAATTTTAAGATGACGAAGGCTAATTTCAGTGTTGATTTAAGAAGTGTGACACTGGAGTGAAAAATGTAAAGTATCAGGTTTTGCCTTGGCTATTTTTGTGTAATTTATCTTTCATTTTGCATAAGTGGATGCTAAGTTTTTCTTTCCCGTGTCTAGATTTTTCCATTTTAACGGCTGTTTATTAATGCTCTTTCTCAGCTCTAGGAAAGTAGACATGTCTGTTGTATCTATATTATGAAGTAATACAAACATTGTATAGTGTATGTTTCCTTTATTGTTATTGTTCCAAAAACATTGTCTGTTTTAGAACTTAAAAAATGTCTCCAAAAAACTCTTCATATCAGTCAGAAATTTCAGGAAGGAGTTTACTGGCAGCAGAAGGGGAAATGAACAAACCTAGCTTACTTCTGTCCTGACGTGTTCTTTTGCAGTCTGATGACAGAAATGCTCAAAATGAGTCTCGTGATCTATGGACTATGACACACACACACACACACACACACACAAAAATGTTTTTATTTTAATTTTAGGGCTGGGTGATCTGGGAATAAATATAATCACAATTTTATTTTTCATATTGATTTTTGTTTGACCTTTTCAAAAACAAGTGAAAAATGCCATTTATGAACATAAACAAAACAAAAGCTTTTAATATGTTCTATTTTTTGAAACTATATTTCAATATTCACCCTCAAAGTTTGACGTTTGCTCCAAACTACACATTTTTACTGACAAAAGATTGCTTTTCGATCATTCAATTCAAAACCCACCGCCAAATAATGGATGATTCAATTCAAATCGATCTCTCGATTTTTCCATTAATGGCCCAGCTTTAATTTTATTATAATTTCTTTAGTACTTACTAAGCAGAATTCATCATAAAAGCTTGAATGTTTTAGATGGAGAAAATATTCAAAAAGTAAATTTTTTCACTCATTTAGCTGTAAACATACAGACACCAAAGCACTGGATTTTTATAGCATTTTCTTATGACATTCAAAGATGCTTCACATGATGTATTTTTCATTCACTGTGTAGCCACAGCTGCCCTGGGACAGACTGACTCCGAATATCACCAACCATTCACACACCAGATCCATACTAGGCAATGCGGGTGAAGGACATGACGCTAAGTTTGTCCTCTAGTTGTCCCACTGTGGCACTTAGGGCTCCAACAGTCTCCCTACCAAATCCTATCCAGACCCAACCTGCTACACTGACACATTTTGACAACCATGAGTCACATCTGTGCTTAAAAGCTTATTAAATATATCCTGAGCGTTTCACTTAAGCTTTCAAAGGTTATTATTGTTCAATGCAAAAGGACAAGGTCAGAGATGTTTATTTTGTCTCTAATCTCGCCCAAAAGCTTATTCGGGCGAAAGCTAGCTCCACTTTCATCATCCTGTGCTGTGTGCCCGTCCTGTGTAATTATAGCTCCTGGTTCGCTCTCTCTAATTGCCACAGATGATTTGTTTCGCCAAAATAACAAAAGCCGACCTGGACGGCAGCTCTGGGCGTTCTCCCCGAGCGATTAGCCCATGAAAGAGAGCTCAATGTTACGCTGTTATTACCATTTATTCAAACTCGCCTCACGTGTCAAGGGCAACTGTTACTGGAAAGGCAGTTTGTATTTGTACAGAGGCTTCAAAGTGAGATGGAGCACTGTGGAGTAGCTGTAGGTAGTGCTATTTTTAACTCTTTTTGTTAAAAATGATTGGATCTTGGCTTGATTAAAATTTATTTGCACGGCTTAATTGTTAGAAAAAGCTCTTGTGGAAATTAGGTGTAGCTAGCTAAGATAATTGATTATTCGTAATATCACAAAAGTTGGTCATATTCTGGAGTTTAACGATGTGGGACCTAATTTTCAAATAGTGGGGAAAAAAGGAACCATGTAATTGAACTCATCAAGTCATTATTTCTAACTCTCACAAACCTTGCATGTGTTTTTGTCTTTTATTACAGCTTTAGAACAGTGTTTTTCAGAGACATAGTTAAAGTAAGTTTACCACCGTCTGCACAGCCAATCAGATCTCACCTCAAAGAGTCATGTGGTCAAGTAGAGCTGAGCAAAAGTTTAGATAATAATGTGAATTTGGGCTGTGCAATTATTCAAATTTCAGTTTTGTTAATGATTACTGCCATAATTGACAACAAAAAATGTATAATTTATTTATTGTGATTATTAACATGAACTTGTAGGTTCACTCTATGCACATGTTTTTCTGGAAAAGTTTCTCACAGATATAATTGTGTCACATTTTCAGCAGACATCTAAGCTGCATGTTCCAAATAATCGTGATTATTATTTTATCTATTATTGAGCAGCCAACTTGTAAATATTGTTCAAGATTTCCAACTGAACATCATGTATATTGTTTACAGTGAGTAATGCCTCAAAAAGAGCCAGTTCAAATTAAGAAGAGATGATTCAATTTTTACCTCGGTGTATAACATTTCTGTACTTTTTTTTTGATCAAAGTATTTTTATTGAATTTTTAAATTTAGTACAAGCATAGCAAAAAAAAAAAAAGACCACACAAGTACACCCACCCACCCACCCTATGCCGAATCTGTACAGTATAAACATTATGCACATCAAGTCAAAATATTCAATTCACGATCCATAAACTTGCACACAGTGTACATTGCTTAAAACAGTTGGTCAGCAGACATGCTTTCAAAATAAACTATAAATGGCAACCACATGTCATAATACCTTGCAATAGAGCCCTTAACAGTGTATCTTATCTTTTCCAAGTGAATATGACTCATAACCTCATTAAACCAGTGGCCACTTGTTGGTGGATTTGGGTATTTCCATTTACGTAAAATAAGCCTACGTGCCAAGAGTGAACAAAATGCAATCATGTTTCGTTGGGCACCACTTAAAGGACTGGTTCCTGAAGTCACCCCAAAAAATGCAACCAGTGGACAAAAGTGTAAAATTGTCTTGCAAATATTTGAGAATGCTTCAAAAATAGATTTCCAGTAGTTATGGAGCCTTGGGCAAGTCCAAAACATATGTAGGAGTGTAGCAGGTGTTTGTTTGCAACGGTCACACGCGGGATCCAGGTCTGGCTTGAACTTGGAAAGTTTTTCTTTAGTCCAATGCAGACAATGCACCACCTTAAACTGAATAACAGCATGTCTCAAACAGAATGATGAAGAGTGGATATTTTGTATGACTTTTTGCCAAGACATGTCTGATATGGGCTGATCCAGATCAGTTTCCCATTTGCATTTGAGAGCATCCAAGGTTGTCTCGTGGTATGAACTGAGCAGAGCATATATTCTACTCATGATCCTCTTGGTGTCCGTTTTACAATCCAAAACTTCATCCATCAACAGTCGAGGAGGAAATGAAGGAAAACAGTCAGAATTTGATGTAACAAAATTTCTCAGCTGGAGATATCTAAAAAAATGTGACTTTGGAAGACTAAATTTTTCAATTAGCTGATCAAAAGAAGCAAAATTATTATCCACGTATAGATCATACAATGAATGTACTCCATTCCTCGCCCAGATGTTAAAGGCCTCATCGTCTACAGATGTTAAGAACATGTGATTCTTAGAAACCGGTGCTGAAAACAACAAGTTAGTAAATCCAAAGACCTCCTACATTGATTCCAAGTCTTAATTGTGTGGACAACAACTGGATTGGATGAGTAACATTTCTGTACTTTTGTGTATAATTTCACAAACGATTCACAGTTCTAGAATATTAACGAAAGAGGTTTGGTCGCCTGACATCCAGAGCCCACGCTTCATTAATACTTTCCATAATGACAACTCCACAACGAATAGCTCATTTGTGTGACATACTGTACTGTACATAGGGCTGGTTTATATTGACAAAAATGAATCTAAATTATATAATTTCAAACGAAGCATCAAGGGCTTTGCTTGACTAGAGACATTCTTGGTCGACTTAAGACCATTCGATTAGTCGACTAAAAGAAAAACTACCATGTGTCTCTCAATAATCATAAAACAAAAAAACTAAAAAAAAAAGGACAACAAAACATCATTATAAATTTGCAATGTGTATTCTAAATAATACAAATTTTGGTCAACTAAGAGACCAGTGAGAAATCAACCGACTAATATATCACTAGCTTTAGCTTTATTTTGTAACATTTATTTACTGCAAAAGATATACTCCATATGCCATTTTTGCATATCTTAAAGACAACAATCTTAATATTTTCTAAAATTCAACATATTGCACTTCTCTAGACGCACATGAACCAGGAACACATTTTTCATCCGTCATTTCGAACAAAATTTGATATTTTTCAGTCTCTAGTGAATTTTGTTTACAATACATTTTTCCCCATAAGCAGCCATATTGGTTTTCAAATGATACGATTGGCTGCTCCATCTGTCAATCACGCCTGAAACTTAAGAAACAAAAAGGGTTACCAGGCGATATATTTCTAAATTATTGTTCAATATATTTCTAAAATACATGGATTTTCCAGGCAAGAGGTTTGGCAACTAAAGGAATTCTTTAAGTGCAGTTTGTTGTTGTAGTACAAAGGTGAATGGGTCTAGTCGCCAAGAGAACACATTTCACTTCAACTGATTTAATATTGTCTGAATATCATCATCTGGATAGGCCAAAAAAAATCACAGTTTTTCATTTTTGACTGAATAGAAGACTGAATAAGCAAAGAAAAAAAACATTCCAACATTTATTATTTTATCAACTTGACTGCAATTATCCAATCTCTAGTCACACATTTTATATCCAGCAGACGTATAACAATAGTTTTGACGGGACGATGCTACAAAATTATGTAAATGAGTCCTCTGACCCCCGGCACAAGTCTGTTATTTTAAGTGTTTCCTCCGTCGCAGTGGTATTGGAGGTCAGTGCTACCTGCCCGCAGTCCACAGTGACTCATCCCCATCTGCATTCTCCACCACAGGCCCTCCGCAGCCAATCAGCGTACAGCAGAGGCGGGACTTACTCCGAGCTGTGTCCGGATTGGCCGTGGCTGTCTCAGAGTAAATTGGGCTTGGAGGAGACGAGACGACAGATGTGGAGGTGTTTTCTCTCCTGGAGCTGTATCATCAGTATGCAGTTCACACAGTCAGACTGCATGAAACTTTGTTCTGTTTAACTCAGGTGGGAAATTAAAGTTAAGGAAAAGTATTAGACTAAAATGACAAAAATAAAAAACATTAATCAAGGACCAGTGTGGCATAATTAGATTAGTCTGGTGGTGTTGGACAATGCACTAAAGCAAATGTAGCTTTTTGGTGGTGAATAGCTTGTGAGATAAAATAATTTGGTTGACTAAATAGTATGAATAGTTGAACAGATGGGTGCATAGATACATAGATTTTTTTTCAAGAAAGATTATTATATTCAGTTAGTTTATTTGAATTACAGTAAAAATAAAAAATATACATGACAGTGCATATTGGCGCACAATACACACAAAATGTATATAATTTATAATACCTTAAAATTCTCAAAAGGAATAAGATGAAGTTGTAAAACCTACAATATTTACATGATTTTCTAAATTTACACTATATGCAAACAGTAGGTATATCTCAATTACCGGATAAAGTGCAAATCATTTAATGAGCAGTAATATGTCTTCTCAAAAGCAACGTATGCACCAACACATGTTAATTTTCAGTCATTAATATCTTGCAAATATTTCTTCTAGTTTCTTTTGAATTGAATTACAGTATTTCTTTACTTGAAATTAAGGCTAATATTCTAACTTTTTCATGGACCAGAGGGAGGAAGGGGGAAAGAGAAGGGTGCCTGTCTAGGCTACCCCATATACATGGGACACAGCTTGGTATATAGATAGATAGATTCTAACTTTTCCACAATGTTAAAACACAAATAGAAATACAAAACTATTTCCGACTGTACGTATTATTTTCATCTCAAATTGTAACTGACTTTAAGAATCCATGAAATGTACTGGAGAGTACATTTTGTTCAATACCATGGATGAGCCAATTAAAATAATTATAAATGAAATAAAAAGAAGTGATGCTGCAAACTTCCAATAAATGTAAGATCAGTAAAATTGAGAGAAGTGGACTTAGCTTGACCCGGGAGTCGAACCCACCACCTGCTACTATGCACTTCAAGTGACTTTTCATATTCATGACAAAGAGCAAAAGAGCAAAAACTTTGCCCACCATTTGGACATTATCACATTCTAGGACATGAATGCAACTTAATAAACCTACGTAAAACTAGTTTAAAGGCATGTTCCTGCATTTGTGTTGGATTGACTTATCTAGAAATGCTCCCAAAAAAGATCGAGATAATAATTTTTGTCAATAACACCCAGCCATTGGTTAGAAATAACATTTTATGTAACTCCTATTGCTACTTGCAGGAGCAGCAGCATGTCTGACAATGTGAAGAGAAGAGATGTAACACTTGAGGCAACCTTTGTGCATGAACGATTCGCCAAAAGTGATCAAGACTAAAGCGAAGACAGGGTGCCTCCAATACCACTACAGACAAGAGTGTCGCTTATACAGTGATCGCTTCAAATGTTGAAATACCAGCTTTTTCAAGTTTCAGCAAGGATGATAGGAAGATAGATTAGTGACTGTCGTCGTCTCTTAAAGTGACTCACTAAACACACAGGTACAGATGTGATTCGGCTGGCCGCAGGAGCAGGCTGTCCACCACTGTTTTGTGACTCAGTGCTTCCTCCACACCTCGGCTTGGGTTTTGTCTTAAGGAGTTTATTTTTACATGAAGGATGAATGGCACAGTGCGACCTCCTCCTACCTCATCTGACACATAATTTTTGCATGCTAATTATTCACGGCACTAGCATAGCCTGAGTAATAAGGCCAAAACCATATTCATAGCCAAAAGAAAAAAATATGACGGTATCTTTTTTGTTTTTCTGTAAGATATCACTTCTTCACCTTGAAATGTCTTGCTCAAGGACACAAACAACAGCTTGCACAGTGTGAGATTTGTGTTGACTCGACCTATGATATGTTTACACTAGAGCTGTAGTGGACCTGTCCTGCCGACCAATTAATAGACTTTAAAGGGGTGTGGCAAAGGCTCTGTGAAGCTAAAAGGTGTCTTTTGATCTGAGCATTTATCTGACCCAAACTGAGCTCAAAAATTCTAAATTGTTATTGAGGTTAAGTTTATTTCAAACTAGAATAAATCTGATTTGTACGTTCCATTGGCAATTACTGTATAGTTTATGCCAGTAAAAAAAATCTTCTTAAAATATGTCAAACACTCATTATTTCAGAAACATAATCACTTGTTATCCAATTTAAGACGACCTTTTTAGTCTGCCTCTAAATAAAGGAATTGGTTGACTAAGACTCCATCGACTGATTAATCAAAAAATCAGAAAACTTGACTAGACCTAAGAATTAATCCAAGGCACATCTTGGTTCAAACTAGGCGTGCTTAAAATGGGAAAAATGTAATATAAGAATTTTCTTGGAGCCAGATCCTGATTTAGATTTTTTTCAAGATTCTTACCTTTGAGATTAACTAAATCATCTGCATTTTCAGAAAGTTCCTAGCATTGCTATCAATGCTAAAATCCAGCTGTCACTCACTCAGCAGAACAACGGTCATGTTGCCAGATTTTTAGAAGGAAACAAGTGGCCAAGCCATTGGAAAAATAAGCTATCCCAAATTTCAATATTGATGATGACAACTTTTAGACATAAAAATATGCTAAAATTCCTTATTTGAGTCATAAAAAAATTTTGTAAATCAAATCTGATAAAATGTCAAAATTAATTTATTTTGTAACTTTAAAGTTACAAAATAATATAGGAGTCTCAAACTCAGAATGACTTGTCTGGCTGGCTCAACGCTGAAAGATCAAAGAATTTGGATAGATCCTTTGAGATAGCTTTGCATTTGTCAGTCTCTGGCTAAGCACAAACATTAGGTGGGATAATTAACTACATTGATTTAAAGTGGTCAATAAAGCAATTGTTCTTTCAGCAAAAACATATTTTATAACTCTCAAATCACATTGAATTTTCACTCATTGTAATTGTAATTAGCATGTTGGTGGCAAGCTAAGTTTGTTATTTGTCTTTTATTTACTCTAAGTGAGAATTGCATTCAGTTGTAAATGTTGTCTGTATCCTTAAGGATGTTGGTGGCTTATTCACAGGCTTTTTTGAAATCTAACTTAGCAATAACAATCCATTAGTGAAGTAAAGTTGGCACAGTTGTAAGTAACTCACAAGTAACAGCAGACAGCTTTAGCAAAAGGATATAGCTTAGTCACATTCTAGTTCACAAAGCCTTAAAACCAACGTCAAATTTCAAATATTTAGCTTGTTGCGTAATGCCACACTCTCTTGTGGAGGAATATCTCTCGTCTTATTTAAACGCAGCAGTAAAAGATAAAAAAAAGTGAGTCATGGCTGCTGTTGACATCTTTATAGCCATCTCAAACTGAGCTATTTTGAGCCCGCTGTGAAGACGCTTGTTATTTCTACGCTCCGGAAATACATTTTTGTTTTCCAAACGGAGGTCTGCATACAGTCTTTAATGTCTAATTAATTGGAAGCATGTTGTTGTACTGTTTGTCTTTGGGTTAATGGGAAAAGCAGCCCAGTTCAGATCAAACAGGACCACATGTGGTGTCGAAAAGAAGCTTCCAGCCGTTAGAAGCATGAACACAGCCACTTACATGTGTTTTCCAAGGACCACTAAATACTCAGCCTATTTACCACCAGCAACTACAACCCAGCTATTAGATCTTATGTCGTATTAATATCATGTGCTTGTTTTATTTATTACTTTCAAATTTACTAAAAACAAACTCGTCCTTTTCATTGCCAATACAATATTAGTTTTGCTGTTGTAGACAATAATAATGTTGTCAATTGCAAAAACTTGTGTATTGGAAATTACATTTTTGTGATTATTGTAAACATACATCTACTAAAAGTTCAGTGCTCAAGTTTGTAATGTTTGCCCAGCTTGTCAGAGCCTGATCTCATCACATCTCAGAAGCTACGCAGGTTGGACCTGGGATCTTGTGTGTGAATGGTTTATATGGTCAGAGGGACTGATGTTAGTATATTTTGGATACAGCACCATCTTCTGCTGTTTTTAAATCCATAAATAACTCGTTTTGAGCAGTTCTGCAGCACTAGCACATGATGCAAGATAGATTTGATTGTTTACCCTGTTAAACTTTTTTTCAGTCAATAGCTAAAGCTCTAGTTCTATTCCTGAGGTGGGAAAAACATGACTGTCACGTGTGCTTTACCACACTCTTTTTTTTGGTTGAAGATTACAAAGTGAGGGTATTCAGGAGCATGTTTGAAGAAGAAAACAACATGAAAAAGTGCAACATGTATGTCCTTTAGAAAATTAACAGAAACAGGTCAAATGTATATATTTTCTAAAGGTTTTTTTTGAATAATCTAGCTATAGCTTAAAATGTGAACATACTGTAACTGTATTATCCTGACAATACTAGTGTTTTTCTCTTGCATTTCAGAGCCTTATCTGACCGTAAATGTTTGCACTATCATCTCTAAGCTGATGACCTCACTTGTAATTATCGATCTCTATAATGTTTCTTTAATGTCTTTAATCCACGTGGGAGATTAGCTGCTGTTTACTCTCTCTTTAGCTTCAGCGCTCAAACTGCAGCTGTACCTGCTCAGTTAATACCTCTGTATTGGTTCATTTGTTTTCACGCTCTAGTGATCTTTCAGGTCAGCACTGAGGACATCCATAAAAACAAAAGTATCAGAAGTTTGTCCTTGTTTTGGTGAACACTTCAAAAATATGTGCATGTATTAAAGTGTTGATGGCCTCTAACGTCAGGTCATAACTCTGACACTGTCTAAAACGCTCAGGGAGAAGTGCATGATGGGAAATTGTCTGGCTGGCTCAACGCTGAAAGATCAGCTGTGATGTGTGGAAATGCTTTGTGCCAGTCACTTGTCATAGTAGACAGACAGAATACATTATTAGGATCTGTCTTCTCGTTAATTTTGTGAAAACAGATTCAACTTTGGCTTTTTGTACATCTTCATCAGCACTAGGGTTAGGATTAGAAGAGAGTAGTTAGACATAAATGATTAAATTACTTTGACATGCTGTAAAACCAGACATTTAAAACACTTCTTTGTTTATCATTACATATAAAATGAAATGACTTTGTATCAAAAAAATGTCAAATCCAAATTGGAACTTTCAATGGCCACTGTTGCAAAACTGACTCTATTCTAGTCTTTTGGCTATAAAGAAATATGAAATAAAATCATTGCACAAAATGCCTAGAACAATCAAGTCTATTTCTCTAATATACATATGAAGCTGCAATATCACACAAATTGATAATTGGTCACAATTGACCAATTATAGAGACGGCAATTTTGAGAAGTTTCTTGTGAGATGAACACCTCATTTCACTAAAAATGGTGCTTCTTAGACTTTTCACACCAAGTACCACATAAGAGAGTTTGGTTTTCTGATTGCCACTAGATCCACATTCGTCATTACACAGGGTGCCTAAACTTTTTTCCTCGGTGAGCCAAAATGTATTACCCTCCTCATGTGTAAAACCTAATTGTGTTTTATTATATTTTTGAGAAGAGATGATGATTAAATGTGTTTTAAATGAAATGATTCAGGAGATTTTTCCTGATTTGGTCGTCTTTTCAACACAAAATTGAATTTAAATAAAAAATGAACCAACCTTAGCACTTTTTGGCCTCCTAGTGGGTGTATTTTGGGCCACAGACCACACTTTGGGCATCACTATTTAATGGTTCAATGTAGGTCTAAAATAGGATGACTGTACTGCTACAGCAGATCAAACTAATGACTAGCTAAACCTTGTCATTTTTTTTTATTGACAGGTTCACAGACAATTGTTTTACAGTTTAAAGGTGGGGTAGCTAACTTTTTTAGTTGTAAATTTGTAAACTTTATGCTTTCCACTAAAAAGTATGTAGTAAATGTAGCACTTTGTGAAAAAATTTGACTTCGGCGTACTGTCTGAACTGAATAATTAAGAATTTTAGTTCTAATCAGGAGCTGAATGCTGCTCTCTGATTGGCTGAGCTTGAGTGGTCCTCTCTAGTTTCACTTTGTTGTTTGTAAAAAGAAGTTTATAAGCCATAAATGTAACCAAAATGAATACATGTCAACATTAACCATGTGGCGAAGAATTTATGAGTAGAACTTGTCAGATTTAAAACCTAAATGGTGTACTCCACCTTTAAGTACAGTATATAGTTTGGAACAAAAGTCAGACTTTAGAAAAAGAAATCTGATTGCTTTCTGTGTTAATCTACACAAAATAATAGTTTAGTTTATGTTTTTGAAATCATTACCAAGTAATTTTCTTATTTAGTTTTTAAAAGACAAAATGTATTCAAAATGTGAAATGTATGCAAATATTAAGTCACACTTGCAAGACGTTCTCAGTATACTTGCCAAAAAATCGCAGCCAAATATTTTAATAAAACATCACTAACACTGCTTCCAGTTGATAATTTGCCCCTGATTCTTCTGTTGTCCACATCCTCATAACATCCACAGATGAGTTTTTGGCTGGTCCTCTGGTGTTCAGCCCAGGACAATCAATGTAATGCTTTGATAATGAGTTCAGAGGAGAAGAGTTGGACTGTAGAGGATTCTGTCAGCGCGCTCCACTCAGATTCATTGATCACAGTTATAGAAGAGAGAGAGAGAAGAGGGGACAGTGAGGGGGGAAAGCGAGGGAGTGTGATCGTGAAGGAAGAGACGTGAGTTTGGTTACATAAGAAAAGGAGGAGCTCAGATGTCCTTAGAAACGGCAAATGCTTTATGTAATGTTTCTCATATTTGAAGAAATCCAGACATTCAATAGATGCGACTGAAAAACAGATGATTAAAAAAATGTGGTTTAATCAATATTTCCATGTTTTTCTTCAGATCACTTTGAAATTTGTCAACATAATGCACTTTTCTCTACCTGTCTTTGCTGGGACCTATATAAACAGTTGTATTTGTTTGTCCACGTGATAACTCTGGGAAGCAAATTTGGTAGTATTTTGGGGGATTTTTCCAATACTGCTGCCGGTACTGATACTCAATACCTGTACAGCCTTACAGATGAAGGTGTTTTAAAAATGTACGTTAAAAAAATATTTCAAATAGTCTCTTGAAGAGGACAAACGAAACGAATGAGCAGAAACATGTAGTTAAGGCTTCAAAGCTTTCTGTCAAAGTGAGTTTGACATAAAACAATGATTTGACACAACCAGTAATTCTAAAATGAATGCCTTGCCTTAGCATTTGCCAACTCGATCTCACAAGAAAGCGTACATATACCACGACATTACAGGACATGTAAATGCGTATGATTAGCATAATTTCACTCTTTGTATGTGTGTGTATAAATGTGCTTCGTGTTGCAGTTCCAGTTCATTTCTATTGTGGTTGTAAAGATGATTTCTTATTTATAAATATGAATCAAAATCCTAATCTTAACCTATCCCACGTCCCAGCTCTAATCGTAACCATTTTAGTAATGCCTAAACTTACAACTTACACCAACAGAAAATACCATGTGGCTTCAACCAAAACCAAATCTCAAAACCAATGTCATTTTTTTTCTGAGGGGTATGGTCTGAGGGCTGGACGACAAAACTGAATCACAAATGTGTTTTACACCCTATAAACACACATTATTACTGATAACTTTCCCCTCTTTTTTTCAGTGTCATGCACAGAGTTCTACCTAGTCTACATTTGGATTACACAGATGTAAACTATACAATAAAGTTAGACCACAAAATCTGAGTCAAGACTAGTCCTGGATTACAGATGCAAATTAGTATGCAAATTAGTATTAATATGTACCGAAACTGAAATTTGATTACCGATACTGAAATAAGGATTCTTTGATATCGATACTCCCACCAATAAAACCAGATGCAATTCTCTCATAACGTTGCAAATAGCTGTACAGCTCAAAATATATATTTCATATTTTGTACCTGAAGTTTTTGTCCTTAAAAGCAATGTTTTTTGGAACCACAGCTTCTCAAAATCATTCTCTACATGTGTGCATAAGTTTGTGTTGGCCTAGTTTGTCCTTTGAGGCTTTTTTGATTTCTAATTTTCATTTATTTTTTCGTATGTGCTGATGTCTTTTAAGTGATCTTGAATTTTTCATTAGCAAAACAAAATTAGCCTCATCTGTTTTCTAGCGTTTTCTTGTGCAACGTAGAACGGCGCACTGACTCTCCAAACCAAACCAAGCGTCTGAAAATAAGTGAGCATAAACCCAGTAAATATCACAGGTCACTGGAGACTAAAATATCACCAGATTCTTCCCCGAGTGTGAAGGTGAACGGGGCTGTTTTTGAGCAGGTCCCAGCATGATTCGCGTCACGTATACAAGGTCGTACTTCCTGATGGATGGTTGTCAGGGGTAACCATAGGCTCCTCTCTTCAGGACACACACACACACACATCATTCTCACATTCACACATTAACATACGGCCAGCTTCGGTCTGTGAATCCGAGATAAGGTCATTCTTAGCGGATTTAACACACTGTTCACACATCCGTCAAGCCAAATGTGAAATGGAGACAGTCTCTAGTCTTTCATTTTCTACCAGTTTGCTGTGTGCCTTAAAAGATGAATTATGGATTTACTGTAAGTGAGACAAAAAAACAATACCTTCGTCTTTTTTTTTCTTAAAGCAGTAAGAAATGACAACAGAAATATTTGTGAACCAGTACCTAAAGAACACACATGTTTAATTTTAAAAACTTTACAGGAGAAAACTTTACAAAGCGTGACTATATTTCTCTATAAAAATGCCTATGACAGGTCGGACTAGTCACTTCACCAAAACGAAGATTGTTACATTTAAGACTCTCCTAAACCATAGTCATTTTTAAGAGTAAAAATGTATTTCTTGTTCATAAATGATGACAACACACTAGGAAGTTTTCGAACAACCATGTAAGAAATTTCAAGAGCGTTGGCTGCAGACGTGCACATGCTCACTTCCTTCTACAAACATGGAGCTAACACTTGCTACCAGCTGGAAGCACTTCTCGGTACAAACTAGAGATAGACCAACCGATATTTTGAGGCAGATATTTGGATTTCATTTATTTATTTTTTTGCATATTGCCCAGTGGCCTTATTTTGGCCGATATTTGATTAGACAGATTAGTTGTTTGAACAGTCGTCTGCAAGGCTGCACTCATAGTGACCAGTTAAGCTCCAAATTAGTTTTGGAGAGAAATAATACAATTTGTTTTATTCATCTCCATTTTGCTGTGTTTTGAAAAGGAGCACTTTCTTTAATTACTATTTAACATGTTCTGTAATGTGCATAAACAAAGACAAAAATAATAGTTTAATCTGAACTTTTTCAATTTTGGTTAGACTTTCTCATCTCAGCTATGTTTTTTTGAAAACTAAAATAAGAAAATCGGCCCCAAATATCGCCCATTGATATCGGCATCGATATCGGCCCAAGAAAAACATATGTAGCATATATTTCCTTTTACTCCCCTGTAGTGAGAGGTAGAACTAGACACTAGAGCACTCATATAGATACATTTTAGTTTATATGCAATCAATCGAATTTTAATTTTAATTATGATGATTGATACAATCAAGTGTGATTATTAACATGAACTCTTAAGTGCACTTAACGCACATGCAAGTCTTTCTTTGGGTGAAAGAATGGCTCACTAATGATGCCTTTAGAAAACATTTTCAGCAGACACTTTTATAAAATATGTAATTCTGTCTAAGCTGCTCTGATGCTCTGCCTTCTGTCTAAGCAAATAAACATCTGAATATCGTGATTTCAGCTGTTTAATGTAGTTGTAATAAATATTTTTTCTATAATAGAGCAGCCCTAAAGGTGAGCTTGTAGTGAATCTAATTTTTTTTTCCAAATTAAGCAGAATATCAGCCCAAAATCATTGTCAAAGCTTATCGCATCAGTTTCTCAAAATTCATAACAATCGGCATCTGCAAAAAAAGAAAGACAAAGAAAAACATATGAATAGAAACTTTAATGCCAATGCTAAAGGTGAAATCTTTTTATTTTCGAGTTTCAAAGCTTTGACCTATGACTCACTTGTGACCTATAGGCCTTTTTATTATTAATAAGCATGAGTTGTCAATCAATATGTCACAGTAGACACGTGCCCATTTCAGCTTCTAGTTGAATTATGTGTGTAGTTTATCACAAGTATGCAAACTCACATAGAATTTAAATTTTATAACTACAAATGAAAGTATATTTTCTTAAGATATTGTGAAAGACCTCATTCCTAATTTATATTACCATTGCTTCTCATCCACAAAGTCAACCGTCAAAACAAAAGCCGTCAAACTCAAATGTAACTTGCTCTTTTTGTCAAGTCCAATCGACCCCAAAAAGCTCTTTGATCAGCCCCTCCGAGCTTCTGTCCCAGCTGTAAAAGGACAAGTGCATGACCGCTGATGCAAGACCCAAACTTCAAAAACATGGCTAGACTCGGCTTTGATCAGTGAACAGGATCGAGAGCGATACACAGGAATACACAATGAAAGAAAGAGGTTTTTTTTCTACTTCTTTTTACACACACGTAGAGAGAGAAAAGAAATGACATGTGGACTGAATATATGAATAGTTTAGAAGAACTACAACTTATTCAGCATTAATAAAGCTTTAAAAATGTTCCCATGTGGCTTAGAGATGCCAAATAATAAACACTCAAGTTAATTGATTAATCACAACTAATCGATTATTGAAATACTTGTCAATTTAATAACCGAATAATCGTTAAATGATCTATGAATAGTTTCTGCAGCACGCCAAGAGCTGAGAAAATGACTCAAAAGGAGCAATAATAACAAGGATAGTGTGTAAATTTAATGCTTTCAATAGAAACACTGTTTTGAAATTAAATATACAACTCCAACACATTCTCAAGTGACATTATGTGAGCTTTGTCGGTGTCAATTTGTGTAAAAGGTTATTGTTAATTTGACTTTTGAAGTGTGACTCAAAATCAGCCAACAGGTGAAGTTAAAGGTGGCTGTAATTTTTCAAAGTATGTTGTTTATCATGAAGCTAGTAGTGCCACCAAACCTACACTCAGCCATAGACATATGATTAGCAGCTCTGTTCAGTTGCTACAACTCAAAAAGTGCGACGCCATGTTCCTCCGGTAGATGTGACGATGCAAATCAATTGAACTCAATGGCACGTTTATGGATAAAACGAGCTAAAACAAGCGACTTCAGCAAAACCATGAGCAAAACGGACTGATTTGTGTCTTGTGAAGCTTTTTTAAACAACATTGGGAATGTGAGATTCTATTTCTCAAACTATATTTGTAGGCTTGATATGCTATACAAACCCCATTGCCGATGTGACAGACACTCCTCCACAGAGAAATGAAGCTATAACTTTTATTTAGTGTTATTTATGTCATTTGTCTGCTGTTCTCATGAGTAACATGTAAAAGCAGACGTTTGGTGGTCACTAGAGCCTTAAAAGATGCACAAGATCAGAAATCTCTTGTTGAAGTTCGCTAGCCGTTAGCAGTTTTATACGCAAATTATATCTACAATAAAATACTAAAAGGTTTGTAAACTCAACAGTAACTTTTAACCAGGCTCTGACCTCTGCTAAAAGTGGTCGGTAGGTTTGTACCAGCTGACACTCTCTGGATCTTTCATAACTTGCATTTTTTGCTGGCTAACGCTAACGGCTATAGGAAAACAAACAGGAGAATGCTCCGGACTAGCTTAAATCTCACCGGACTAGCTCAGATGCTAAGTGTTCGATAGCATCAGAGTCGAACTGCGCGTCTACTAATTATATGTATATGCACTCAACAACAAGGTGAGTACTTAAAACTCACACAGTTTAATACATGCAAAGCTAGATTTAATGTCATATTGTAGAACTTCTTAGACAAATCAAAAACATTTCCATAAAAATCTGGACGAATGAGGAATTAATAATGTCATTAAAAAAGTTCCACACACAGAGAGCACACGGTTGAGCTCTCTGGTCGTTCTCGGTTTCCTCCAGACTTTACGACACTTGACTATTTACGAGCGCACGGGGATTTTCATTATTAGATCACAACTGTGGTGATGGGTCTTAAAACTGTTCAGATGAATCGTCTGTAGTCTGATACGACACCATAAACTTCAACATGTGGACAATGTTTACTGTGGCCTCAAGGCTGGAGTCACGTAACACTGTCAACTATATTATTGCTGAGAGGAGATTTTAATCCACTCTGCGTTTCACTACGGTAACTAAAACAAAACACATGTGATGTTTATTAAGTGATTTCAAATAAACCTTAATATAATGTCCTTTTTTATATGGCATTTAATACACACAAGTTAATTTGCAAGCTTGGTATGTTTCTATATACCATACACTTATATTACAGTATCAGAGAATCAGGCCCGTCGATAGAAAATTGGGGGACCAGGGCAAGGGTGGTTCATATGGCCCCTCCATAGTATAAATAAATATGAAAAAAGTACCATTTGTGCCTCTAAGACCCTTTTGTTTCCCCCCTTGTCGACTCCCCTGCAGAGAATACCCATAAGACTGGGCAGAATAACATTAAAATATTTCAAATTTTGAAAGCACTGCTAAACACTAGGGCTGAAACAAATGAATTGATCAATCGCAACTAATCATCAGCTAATTTAGGAAAAGAATAATCATTAACTGCATGGTCTTTATAGGTTCTCAAACATGAGCAAACTGGGGAAAAAAAATGTTATGGCTCCAATTGGGCAGCAATGACAATGTGTAAGTTTGCTGCTTTTTACTGGGATAAAGCACAACCTTAAACAAAAATTGTATCTTAATTTTTGTAAATGTGACAAAAGTCGAGTGATTCTGAAAATTCTACAAATAAAAATTAGCAAATTGAACTATATATTTATATGATTATTTTAAGTATTTAAATGAGAAAATGCTTGTATAGTAAACAATAGTTTTTCCTATGATTGTTTCATAGGAATTCTGTCCATTACTAACTCGTTTAATTTAATCTTTGGCTTTATTTGGATCTTTTTTTTTAAACAACTAATTGATTAATCAAAAAAAATTTGCCCAACTAATCGATTACTAAAATGATCGCTAGTAGCAACCCTACTAAATACATTTATTTATTGATTTATTCATTCAAATATCACTGTTTTTGTACCAAAGTAGCAATTCTGCTCCAAGTCATTCCAGGTTTTCCATCTCTAGACAGAAAATGAAGGACGATGCTTTTGATCCAAAAACTGGAATTTCATATCACAAGAATGGTAGCTCCTGCTTTATGTAGCCAGTAAAGTTATAGATTAGAGTCATCTTCTAGGTTTTGTAGATCTTTGTAAAGTGTGTTCATTCAAAGATTAAAGTTAAAAAGATTTGACACCTGACAAATAAAATGATGAGATAAATGATTCTGTCAGTTATAGACTTCCTGTCCATTTGATTTCTCACTTCTGTGGACCGACTCATCCACATCAGTCACAGTCATATCACAACATGTTACCGTCAATCTGACACAAAAGCACTGACGCAGATTAGTACAACTTTAAAAACTCAAAAACAGCATCAGAAAAGAAACTGTCAAACTTTGAGTATAATTTACTTTAATTTCTATTAACTGAACAACCTTGACATGCTAACACCAAAGCTAATGGTAACGTTAGCTCTCCAAACAGTGCAGACACTTACTGCAGCAGATGCGCGCCTGAATGAGTTTGAGGAGAGTTTGATGAAGCTTTTTTGCATCTTTTCTCTCTTCTTCTACAATATCACTCTATTTTAGGAGGAGTGGAGGCAGCTGGCTCTATCCGTCTTCTAAAAAGTTGGAACGAGGAAGGACAAGAGTTACTCTTGAAGCATGCTTTACCAAAGACTTGGTGGATAAAACTTTTCAGATGACATCATAGTTCAGTCTTGAGATGGCATGAGCAGCAGATGTCATGGAGTGGCTAAAAAAATAAAACAGAAAAACCTGATTAAAAGTTACTGCAATTTTTTTTTTTTTTTTTTTTTTTTTTTTTGTTGAACTATCACTTGTATCTATCGAATAGATCTTGATCAAACAAGCACTATTCAAAAGCTAAATCAGTAAGGCAATATCATTAAAGCAGCTCTTAGTTAATCTAATTTGAATTTCACTGATAAAACGATATTGTGTGTAGTTTATACTGCAAAAAGTAAATACTGTGCATACATTGTTGGCTGTTGCATATCAAATCAATGTCATGTTAAAAGTCCAACTACTGTATATAGAAGCATGTTTCTGTAATTTAGATGTCTTTGATGTTCCAAGTAGTAAACTATAAATATGTGTTTTTACTATAGTAGGCTTGCATAACCACAAAATAGACTGTTGTTTGGAAAAGGACCTTCTCCTGTAATGTTTTCATGGAAAATATGTTCCTTTAAATTTTGATAATGTAAATTTTGATAATGTTATGCAGTAATGTTTTGCTACATTATGTCATATCACACAATCATGTTCCATAATATGATTTTCGATTTTTACAAAGAATTAGATTTGAGTTCATTTGCAAAAACAGAGTAGAGACATTTTTTTTTTAAAGTTATGAATGGCTTGCTGTTACACTGTTTACACAATGCCAAATGTAGTTTTCCTCAGTTGAAAAAATTGTCACTGAGACAATTAGTCAATAGAGTCTTCATCGACCAAAATTTGTATCAATCGACTAATTCTTTTACTTAGAATATAAGCATTTATATTGAACAGCAACAAAAAGCAGTCAGCTAGCCCAAGATTGATTCACTAGTCTAATCTGGATTTTTAGACACAAATAACCATATTTCTTCTTCATTGTCTCTGCAAATAGTTGTTTTTGCATGAACACTTTTGCATTCTTGCATGTAGTCCTTTGATTGCTTTTAGAACACAGCTTGAGCCCCCCAAAATAGTGCTATAAAAAAAAGAAAAAAGACATTTTAGTTCATTAATCAGTTGATGAAACATGTCTTTAATCAACCGATAAATTCTTCGGTCGACTACAGTCCTACTTGGTGAACAT
This sequence comes from Mugilogobius chulae, assembly GCA_038363315.1. Classification (NCBI taxonomy): domain Eukaryota; kingdom Metazoa; phylum Chordata; class Actinopteri; order Gobiiformes; family Gobiidae; genus Mugilogobius; species Mugilogobius chulae. The sequence continues at coordinate 22,503,900 of CM076404.1, read as the reverse complement.
AACCACAAAACTATTTTGGACAATATTTCAAAATGACTTTATCTGTCATTTGTAGTTGACTTTTTACCTCCAGAAAGTTCACCTAAAACCATTCATGTTTCATTTCATTAGAAAAATTATGTTTTATTAGACATATAAATTAGAATTTTAATGCTGTTAGTGCTGTGTTATGCCAGTATAACAGTCATCTCAAAAAACAAGCAAAACAAAATGACTCCACCGTGACTAAAACACAGACAAAAAACACACATTTTTATAAAAAACAAAGATGTAAACACAACAGATACTAATAATTGCAGAACTGTGATGCTATATCTCTCACTATGACAATCTTAGTAAATACATAACTTAAAATGAATCATCGTTGCCATAACAATCAACATTTGTAAACCTGACCTGGTCGAGTGTAATTTTAACTGTACATGTCTTAAGTACACACAAGCAAACCGTAGAACACCTCAGCAAACATAAGCGTCTTCTCTCTGTTTACTCTCCGCTCTATTTACTCCTGCTGCCACATGATGGATGCAAAACACACCGTCCTATTGACACTGTCTGGAGTCCAAACCGATGGGGATGTAACTCAGCATAACTTCCCCAAACGACACTGCTGCTGCTGACTGCTGCTTTCACTCAAATGTATCCCGCTGACCGTCCAGATCACGGCTACTTTCACTTCTTCAAATGTGTGTTTATTGACCTTTTTAAAGACAGGAAATGTGATTGATTTCAAAACACATTGATTTTGGATGTTGCGTTGTGCTTGAAGCATTTTGTGGCACGTCTTGACCAGCCTCAGTTTGTCATTTTTGACATGATGGTTTGGTCCACTCACCCATCAGAAAGCACTCAAGAAATCCACAAAATCAGCAGCAAAATCACAGGAAACAGCAGGAGCCTTTCACTTCTTTATACAATAACTGAGAGCCACATCCAGTTTTCTCTCCAGCTCAGTGTGTGTGCTAAACAGCTGACCAGGACACACTGTAGTCTAATTTTGCTTAATATTTTATTTATTAGGTTGTTGATAAGACTGACTGTAATTATTATTTTGTTAATAGATTATTTAAAGTCCCCATTTTCACGTTTAAATTACATTGTTACTAAATAAAGACAGATAAAGAGATAAATTCTCACAAATGAAAAGTATTATTTTGGATGCAAATGAAAAATTATGATTTTTTTAATTATTATTAAACTGTATTACAGTGTAGCGAATTGCAATGTTGGTATAGTATTATCGTGAGTGTTGTTTTGAAGAAAAAAACTGAATGCCAAGATTATCGCAAATGGCCTAGAATCTTTATCACGATATAAACAAGAACATTTGTGATAACAGTATAACTGAGGACATAGCTAAAGCTAGCGTTTATAAATGTTGTAATTTTGTGTTTCAGTTGATTTCAGTCACTACTTAAACTCTCATTTAAGCTTTAGTTTAGTAAAGCATAAGTAACATAAGTATGTTTTAGTAAAAAATCTACAAAATGATCTGTTTGAAAATACAAATTAAACACAAATGTAAATGTGTATTGCAAACTTTCAAATAAGAGGTAAAAAGCAGATTTTTTTTCTTTTTACTTTATGTCTTTTAGTCTTCTGGTCAATAAATCCCTATTTTGTCAACTAATCAAGCCATATTTGATAATTAAGAATTATAAATTGTCACTATTGCACAGCTCTAATTGCTGCTGTCTTTTTTGAGGAATTGTTTATATTATATATCTTTCAATATGTGTTTTAAAGTTTGTACAGTATAGTTAATGATTACACTGATCAAAAATGTGATTACAGAATGATTAGTTATGATTAGGCGATCATTGCAGAACTTGATGAATATGTTTTTTATGGCTTTGTTGGGTCCCTATTTGTGCCTGCGCTGTCTGCAAATAAAGTTATAAACATCTAAACTTGATTTTGGTTGACATTAATACAAATTCTCCTCTTATACATCACACTATAAGACCATGTAATTATATAAAAAGCATCCTATTATTTAGCTTGTGTTTAGCAACCTTGAACATGTCTTAAATAGGATCTTAGCTGAATGTTCAGTCACAAAATAATGTATTCTTGAAACATGACATTATGTCACATAGTTTAATGTCAAAGTGTGTCTGCTGCTCATTATGCAAACACTGAGAGAAGTCCATGTTTAATCGAATCATTTTGTTTTTCTGTTGCAGACTCTTCAACCTGACTCTGAAGAAGCTGATCATGTTAAAGGAGTTGGACAAAGACCTCACATCGGTGGTTATTGCCGTCAAACTACAGGTGCTTTTTAAGAAGTTTTTAATTAAGTCTATTGGGAAAAGCCTCTTAGAACTTGTTATCATTGCATGTTCTCCCAAACGGAAAATGGCCAATAAAAATACACTGCAGATGTAGTGTGCAAAAGGTTAATACACATAATGTACAATTTTAATTAAGTCCCAATTGTAATCTTGTTTTCATACCTAAGAACTTGCACTACAACATAATTATCTGGTTTCACCTTCTCCAATTAAATCTAACCATTGAGGAGAGCCACAATCATGTTTTAATTAAGAGACAGACTAAACATAGAGAGTTACATCTGTGTTATGTGCTTCTGAATGTTAATAGGTTTGACCACTTTCTTTCATCGCCTGCTTGTACGTAAAGAAACTTGATCTTTTCAAGGACCACACTCTCAGAACTTGCCAGAAAGCCACCGGAAGGGACGTAGGAGAAGTGTGGTCCTGCTCTCGAACTTAAGACAATAGCTTGTCTTCATTTAAAATCAATTTCCACCCAGCACAAATATCTTGTTAACGTATCTATTCAGGTTGAAATTAGTTCACAATGTGCTTTCTTTGTCTAATAATGTCCCTTTAGTTAGCCAAACTCCACTTAGTTTGTCTTTTTGTTGTTGTTAGCATTGTAGCTAACTGCTGTTAGCATGCCTGCACCTGTGAAAAAAGTTTTTAAGTTTAAAATTATTTATTTTAGTTTGTTTATATTTTTAAGGAAGAGAAAATTGGGAAGACTACACTATGCAAAATTGTAAACATGATGTTATAACAATGTATCTCATTCACTTTTTGTACTCATAGGTATGTTTATATTACACTAATGTTTTATGTAAATAAAATTATTTTTTCAACAAATAAATATACCAGGATTCACATGTTTGGCAAACAAATTTAGCATTTTTAGGCTGTCTTCTACTCCAATACTACTGAAAACACGTCTACTTTCTATAACAATCTTAACTGAAAAAAAAAGCCAAAACTAAATATATAGGTTAAAGAAGACAGTCCACTTAAAACAAGCTTTTATTTCCACTTAATGATAGAACAAGTTGTAATAGAGCTTTGAGATGTTAGACAGCAAATGATTCAAGATTACTCAAACATTTGTGAATAAATCACAAGAAAACAATTCCATGTGTTGAGTAGAGAACAATAATTTAGCATTGCATAAGCTTAGAGTTGATTTTGCGTATAGTCGACGCTAATTACGCTAAGTACGACGCTAATTGTCTAATGGTGAATGCATACAGTAATGACAAAGACGTGGTGAGCTAGAGTGGTTGTTATTAAAGCACTTTTCCTCCTCATGAAAGAAACATGAATCTTTTCACTCTGCCTCTCTCTCTTTGTCTTCTCTCTGCTGGTTGGTGATGAGCTCGATGTTTTTTCCGCAGTGGGATATTTTCAGACTTTTCTGTCTTAAATAAATCTCTTAAATGTTGTGTCTGAATTTTCTTTTGCTCTCTTTTTCCCTCCAGGGCTCAAAGCGAATCCTCCGCTCTAACGAGATCTTGCTGTCATCGGCCGGACTCACAGAAACAGATTTGCAGCTCACCTTCTCACTACAGGTATACAACGAGATTTAAACAGGTCCAAACCAAGTCTAGCATCTCTTTAAACAGGCTTTCAAACATGTCAGGAGCTGAGACAATTGTTACATTGAATAGCAGTGACATGAAAATTTTGTAATTTTGGCATTTTTGAGGTTTGCCTCTCCTCAGCTAACAAATTCTGGTTCCCAGAACAAAACTTTTTTTTATATTAACAGTTGATCAGAACTCGATTTTGCCATTTAACCAACCCTTAAATGGCAAAACACTGTTTGAACCTAAACCATAGGTTTCTGGTTCTCTGTAACTAGGTCTGCACCCCCAGAACAAGGGATTCTACCACTGCTAAAAGTTTGCTAAAATTTAAATTCAAGTGACTTTTATGTTCTAAGCAAAAATCAGTTAATCTAAAGAATAATCACCTAATTCATTGATTACCAAAAGAATCAATGGCCCAAAATATTTTATTTTGGCAGAAAAAAAAAAGTTTTATATATTAATTTATTTACTCGAGATGTTAAAAGCATCGATATAATGGTTTTGACTATTTTTTTTTTTTTTTTTTTGCAGTACCCACATTTCCTGAAAAGAGATGCCAACAAACTCCAGATTATGCTCCAGAGACGGAAACGTTACAAAAACCGAACCATCCTCGGCTACAAGACTCTGGCACTGGGGCTCATCAACATGGCAGAGGTATGTGTGCTATAATCATCATTTATTATAGAACTAACTCTGTGGTATAATATAGTATTATAGTATTATATACAGTATTTATACAGTAACATGCATTTATGGCAAGTTTAGCAGAGCTGTAAGTTCTCTCTTTATAGTTAGTCTATTTCAACAATCACAAACAACATTTTAAATGGAAATGCACAGATAAAGACTTAGCCAGATTGCCACATTATCATAATACATTTAAGACGGAAAGGTTCATTTTCCATCTAAAGTTTGAATCAGAAATGGGAATATCTTGACAAGAACTGATCTGCAACTGGCTTAGACAGTTCCTCAGCTTTAATAACTGAAGCGTTACAACTTATTCTAAGCCTAAATTATTCAGCAGAATGGAATAAACAAGATTAGATGGTGTTGATGCTAATGTTGAGCATTATGAATTCTGACTTCAAAATATCTGACTAAATTAACTTGTGTTAAAAACATACAGTATATACAGCACATGGCCAATGCTAAGCCATAGGCTAAGCAAACGTGAACATTAAACATCTCAAACAAGCCTAATCACACATTATTGTTGGCTTTAGCTTAATTTTAGGTTGACACACAAAAACTCTTTTGTACGAATTAGCATTTGATCACTGTTAATGTACTTCACAAGTAGAATATCTTGTGCCAGGATCCTAGGACTTTTCTGTGGGACGTAGGAAATGAGCTTCATCTCTCTTTGACCCAGAAAGGACAAGTGATTGAATCTAATCAATACATGTCAAAACACTTGACCTTCTGGTTCAAAACTGTCAATATAAACAAGTCAATGTGAGAGCAAAAACCAAGATGGCTGCTGCAAACCTTGGAACTACACGTACAGACAATTTTAAAGAATGAAAGTAATTTGCTTGTTTTCTAAACTTGCCCAGATTATCCTATCTCCATTTTGCAATTACTTGTGTGGCTGCGTTTGGGCGTGCGTCGGCTGACATTACCATAATGGTTTTAAAATGACACTTGGCTGTAACCTGCTCTGAATCCAAATGAAAGAACAAAAATATGTCTGTGTGAACAATGGAGAACAAGGTGACCCAGACTTGTGTAAACACCACAAAGACAAGGATGGCTTTTGAGAAATGTTATCATGACCTTGACCACAACAGCTTTAATGGTGAAGACTTACACTTACAAGTGCTTTGTGCGCACTGCTTTTCTGGTGAAGGGGGCTAATCTCCAAGGTAAAGGGAGGTTTGTCTTAGTGAAAATTTTTTTTCTATCCCTGATCTTTTCCACAGTATGGCATTAAATGGACTCTGGTGTACTTGCATTAATTCAACCACAGGAGTTGTTTTCTTGCTCCAACATGAAGATCATGCATTAATACTCTAAGAAACACCCAAAACTATGGATTTGACCTGTAATTTGCCCTGATAGTGTCATTAAAATTTATTTTACATTGTAGAACATTTTAGGCAAAGCACAACCTCCTATAACTTTCAAATTTGATACATTTCCCAAATGTATTCCAATGTGGTTGTTAGCTTAAGTATATGTGCACTGTAAACCCAGATAACTTTAGTCAAATAATTAAGTCAACTTAATAAAAACAAGCAATCTTAACTTTTGTCATTTTTTTATGAAAGTAAGAAAAACTCAAAATGTTACCATTTTGTAGATGAGTTTCTGTAATCTGTAACTTTTAAGATTTAAGTCATCAAATTATAAAGTGAACATGAAAACTTGACATGCATCATGTCAGTGAAAATTTGAATGCAACCTAAATCAATTCAGCCACCTTTGTAAACATTTGGATCAAAATGCAAAAAGCATTAAGAAAATGTCAGTCCAACAACTTGTTTTAACTTGATTCAACCACTTTGATAATGTTACTCAAAAAATGATGGCAACTGATTACTTTAAAAACGTTGAATCTTGTAGACATGTTTTTGGTTTTGGTGAGCCCTGGGTATTGCCAAGAGCCCTCCGATACAATACGTAACCTGATACATGTTTATCCCAATACAATTTTCTCTATACTTCACGTGTCAAAATATATTTTTGAAAAAATTATTGTAAAAATTGGCCAAATGCGTATTTTTAACCATGCAGAAAAAAAAATACTGTACATCACACTGCTAAAGCAGCATTCCAGGTTCATAAATGTAAATTACGAGTTTAAATATCCCGATATGTATCCCGATGCGTCTCTCTGTAATGATACACGTATTGCCAAAGAGTTTGTCACGATATATCTCGATACGGATACATTGAGTACAGCCCTAGAGCGGGTATCTTTGCTGCTAACACTTTTTTCTGTTCTGCAGTGCTAGATGCCTTCATAGCAAACAGTAATAATAGTAAAAAATTAATTAAACCGTATTCTTTTTACAAGCATTACATCATTGACAAGCAGACTGATGCACTTTTCCAGAATTTTTCAAGATAAATGTTGAAAAGACTTACATTGTGCACCTTTGGACATGTGTTCTTTTCTTGACTTTTAGCTAAATGTGGGTATCGTTTTTTCATTTAGATTGACTTTCAGCAGAGAATCGTTGGCAATGAGGAGGTGCTTCATCAATCTTCACTGTTGTTGACCTTCGAGAATTCTTTCCCAAAGTTGAATGGTGTAATTTCTTGCTATTTCCTAACCTCTCCTCAGCTGCATATCTTTGTGAAAGTGCCTCATAACCCAATCTGGCTCTTGTAATAGTCCCATTCTTCTTTTATTATTCCTACTTTCAAATTGCCATCTCCGGGCCGTTGCTGTTTGCCTGATAACTTCATTCAACCTTTTACCCAAACTCAATTCAAGGAAGTGCACTTTACAAATCAAAACTCTGGTCTACAGCCTGTTCTCCGTGTTCACAAATATAACTATAAATCAAATGTACAATTAAATCAGAAACGTCTTCAGCCAAAAAGCTTCTCTCCATAAAAAGATGCTTATAACAAAACAGATTTATGACATTGTTTTGCACATTCTGAACATTCCACCATAATACAGTACAATGTTGCTTCAAATATAAGTTGTACTCAAAGTCAATAAGATTTGTGCGAAGGATAAGTGCTGTACTTTTAGTCCAGGTAGATCAATAGATGGGCACATGTGTAGAGGGCTGCTTTTGTTTCTTTCTTCATTAAAAAGTCAAGAATTTACCTTTTTGACTATAATTAATTGAAAATACTGATAGAAATAACACACCTTTAGCTAAAACAACCATCAACTGTTCACAAATCCAAGCGATGGCACAAATATTTCATAAAGATGATGCTGATCTCTATATGTAAAATAGCGTATGTACGTCATCACCACGGCCCATGAGTCGCCATAGCAACAGCTACACAGCAGAAGAAAGTGAATGTTTGTAAAAGTTTTTTATAGCATAAAATGAATATTTATCATAGCTACGTACAGTACAGACCAAAAGTTTGGACACACTTTCTCATTCAAAGAGTCTTCTTTATTTTCATAAACATTGTTGATTCAAACTGAAATATCCAAACCACAAATGACCAGGAAGGAGAGTGGTGGTGTGTTGCGTCAGATGAGCTGGCCTCCACAGTCACCAGACCTGCACCCAGTCGAGATGGTTTGGGGTGAGCTGGACCACAGAGTGAAGGCAAAAGAATTTCCAGAGTGCTAAGCATAAGAGTGTGCAAAGCAGTAATCTAAGTAAAAGGTGGCTTCTTTGACGAACCTAGAAATATGACATATTTTCAGTTGATTCACACTTTTTTGGCTATGTACCATACTTCCACATGTGTTAATTCATGGTTTCGATGCCTTCAGTGTGAATCTACAATGTTCATATTCATTAAAATGTAAAAAAAAAGGCTTTGAATGAGAAGGTGTGTCCAAACTTTAGGTCTGTATACTGTATATATTGTAAGTGGTCTATATTATAAAGTTAACAAAAGCAATCTGTCATATGCACTTCAAGCAAAAGTAAACTTTTAATTGTTTTTAAGGCCAAATGCTTCTAGGTACAGGAAAACCTATGCGATGTTTTACTCAACTGGAAACTGAGATACAGTATATCCTAATTGAAAAAAAAATAATACAAGTTTCTATTTCAAAGCGCTTCTACTGAATCTCATATGTAAACGTTATGGCTAATACTAACTTTTAGGCTAAACAAAAGTAGTGTTAAATAACCTATAACCAATGTTTACATTATTTTGTGGCTGTTAAACCCTCAGATTAATTATTGTGGTGATTGTTGAGCTCTTATGTGAAGTGGGACTTTCTCAGCCAGGTCCACTTCACCAGTGGTATTTACCAGTTGGAGTGGTGCTCCAGTGCAATTTTACAAGTGAGAAAGGGGAAATAACCAGTGGGAAATAACCCAGTTACCAGTTGCAATTAGGGCCAAAGCTGATGATAGTTTTTTATTTTGTTACTTAGTTGGGATGAGACAAGATCACAAGCTCTCATGCAAAATAATTATGACGAGTTTCTGCAAACATGTAGAAATATATCTAGTGAGATTTCATTTAACTTCAACACACACACACAAAAATCCAACTGTTGAGTTACATATTTTGAGAAGCTATAGGTTGTAAAAGCATTGCTACACTGCTTACAATACCGTGATACAGTTCATAATTGTAACACAATTTGCACAATTTCATTATGATGAATTCTGTCAGAATCTTGTCTCAGTGACCCAGTCTTTGCTCATCTTGTTCCATAACTATTAGATTGCTGTAGTTTAAGTAGGCAGTTCAGTTAGTAACAAACATTATGCTTTATTGTCGCTTGCTTGTCTATAAATAAAAAGTAGTGTTTTAATGCTCAAATTTAGTCCTAATAATAACTAGTAATCCTTTTTGAAAACTATGATTATAAAATATGCTAAGTTTCCCTGACAGCTGCGACTCGAGTGAAGGCCTTTTTCTGACCCATCTCTATTTTAAACCAACGGTCGTCTCTGAGGCTATTTCCTGCAGGTGAAATGAGCTGAGTTTTATTCATGAGGTTCTGTTGCAAAAAGAAATATTGGCGTCAGAGTTCAGAGGTCACAAATTCAGACCGCGATGACAGCTGCCGTTGTGTTACCTCCACAGCTTCACATAATGAGGCGCAGGAGACACAAAAAACTTCATTATGTTTTTCAGGAATGTCAGTTTGAAGTGTTGCATTGTGGGACATACAAGCAGGTATATTTTACTGTTTTAGAACCAGTTCACATGTTTGCTGAATGTATTTTTAGTATGCTTGTAGTCCAAAATTTGTATTAGTCGACTAATAATTTTCTTACTATCTTATAAGGTAAAAGAAGTGAATTAGCTGAAGATTTTCATTGGTCTAATCTGTCTTTTTTAAATAAATGCAATTACTTTTCTGTAAAAAAAAAAAAATTACAGATTTTGCAAGAATGCAATAATATTTTTGTTCTATTGAGGACGCTTCAAACCTTTTGCCAAGACTCCTTTTTAGTCAATTCATCGTTTGATTGGGCATGATTTTAGTCGACAAATACTTTCTTTGATAGACTACTAATTCTCAGCCTCCCAAGTATTGATGAGTAGGTACCCATTACTGTTTTCAGCAGCAAAAGCAAGTTTACTGTAAAGCTAACAAAACAGCACATTTACTAGTTTCTTCAAGTGTTGTGTTTTCCAGTGGTTTGATTACTTTGAACAGTAACATAATAAATAGCTAGGAAATAGCTCAAATAAGCCAAAATGCACATCTTTTTATGTCAACTTATCAAATTGTATTTTGTTGCGTTTACAGTTTGTAAAACATGGCAAGAAAATATATTTGTGCTTTTGTTTATGTTAGCTCTGTAGCCCAGTGGTCTCGGGAGCTTCCAGTAGCTCGTGACCACCTGCCAAATAGCGCACCAAGAGATTTGGAAATATACATATTTGGATTTTTTACTCAAATTTTAATTAATTTATTTTGAATTATTACACTTATTTCTACTGTAATTGTAATTTTAAAGTTACATGTCAAATTAACAGCTATTTCAGCCCTTACTTGTTAATGGATAAAGGCTAATGTTTAACTGTGCCACATTTATTATAAATTTCTTGTTGCTTTCTTCTTGCTAAAAGTAGTAGCTCACCGCCAGTTTTGTTTGGCAAAAGTAGCTCTCCAGGTGAAAAGGGAGATCCCTAGTGTAGCCGTTAGCAAAATTAGCATAGCACACTGCTCTTGAATCCAATGCTATGGAATATACTCAGGTGTCGCTGCTATTTTCAATACTATAAAATATGTCTAATAATTATGTTTTTTTGATGTCATGTTTTAGACGATACTTAGTACTTTTTTTTACATTTTGCACAATATTAAAATAAAGTATGCTAAAATGTGCCTGTAAACATTTGACCATACCAAGTGAAATTACATAAAGAATAGTTTTAATCACTCTGTATCTACTCAATATTCCAATTTTTCATAAGTAGGCCTATATCTAATAGTGATAATGTCACTTACTCCTTTCATAAATACATAATATCAATTTCCAAATCACTGCTTGACTTGCAACTCCAGTTTTTGTGTTTTGTTTGGAATATTTGACATACAGTATTCCAGTTTGTGCTTATCACATTTTCTTTTGCGGCCTATTATAACCAGGCATATTTAGTCAAAATATACCTCTATTATCTAATTAAATATTATTACTTTTGTCCCACATGATCTTTGATGAATTATGACTAATTAAAGCTGTATAAAGAGGCAAGTGTATCAGACCTACTGCATTAGTGAAGAAAGTGTGATGGGAAAAGTTAACTCGCTGCAGCTTGTGATATTAAAAATTCATAGAAGGACTTTGTGAAGTTTGCCCCATCACATTTACATAATTGTTCCTCCGACTGAAAATAGAGTCTGTCTTATTATATTCTGAGCTGTTGCTGCCATAGAAAAGGGAATGCATTCAAATGTAAACAAATACGCTCTAGTCAATGAATAAGGAAGACTTTGTGTGTAGAAAAAGAGCTCAGTGGTCAAGCAGAGCAAAGATTTTGAGAAGTGAACGTGTCTTTCTCCGTTTAGCCTTCATTTCCAGCTTGAGCATTTAAGTTTCTTATTTTATCCCTTTGCTACTAAATACAAACAGAAGGAGGAGCATGGATTGAATAGTAATGTGCTACTCGATAAAGTAAATAATAGTGTTAAAATGCATTGAAGATAAACTAATTCTGTTTTGGACCTCCTTGAACCACATGTACATATTTACTACAATTTTATCTAAAGACTGTGGTAACTTGAACTGGAAAAGTGTATGAGTAGTTAAGCAGAAATGACATGACTTAAATCAAGTTACGACAAGTATTCTATATTCTACTGTTAAATGGGTGATTTTACTGTCTTGAAAAACGTAAAAACAAAAATTAGTTTTAATGCTTTCCACAACTTTTTGGAAGTCGTAGCAAGTTTTGCATTAGTCCTAAAATTAACTAGCATTCCAACACTGCACTTTCTTGTTTCTAAAGAATACAAAATCTTTTCTTTTTATGCTCAACTATCATATTTTCAATTTTATGTCATGATACAATACATGTTGGCCTTATGTGTCTAATGCACATTTTGGCAAACTGCGGCCCGCGGCACACTTTTTGAGAAAGTGTTACTTGATGTATTTCTTTTTCTTTGACTGAGCTATGAATCATGTTTCTGCACCTGTGTTCTTAATAAATATCCCAAAAATTGAGAGTAATAGATTAATAATTAGCCCATGCTTTATAGAAATGTGTTGTAATAATTTCTCGACCACTGATTGTGTTCCGACTCTCTGCCACCTGTCTTGTTTCGAATATGGTCCTTGGTAAAAATATTTGTCCAACCTTGCTCTAATGCACATGTGTCAAACTCAAGGCCTGGGGGCCAGATGTGGCCCTCCACATAATTTTATTCGGCCCTCAAGGTCTTATAAGTTTTACTTTTTTCTATCTTAATGCAATGATTTGTCTGAAACTTATAAAGTAATTCATTGTCACTTCAATAAATACACAGAATACTATCTGTAGTATGTCAAAGATTAGTAGGTTTCATTTATTTACAATAGGCCCTTCAAGGACAACCATGATGCCAAACAACAGTTTATCACTCCTGCACTAATGTATCATCTGGCCAGTACTTTAATTTCAGTCGGTATGATTGACACAGAAATGAGCCAATCAGAAATGTACATTGTCTGTCTAGCTAAACAAACATGGCTGCCTGTGAAAAAATTACAGACTCACTAAAAACACTAAAAAAAGTTTAATTTTTTTCTAAAATGACAGACAACAAATGAACCTCTTTGTTTACTTGTTCCATTTAAATAAACTACATTGAAGTGGTGACCAGACCTAATATAATCTTCATAGATACTAGAAGTTAGCAAATTCTTCACCAGAACACTTTGACTTTTAGTTTGTGTCAATAGGCCTTTATAATGACTTCAGGTTCATACATCATTTTTATCTCTTTGAAAAAAACAATAACAGATTTGGCATAAAACCGATAAAAACCACAACAGCTGCATGACAAGACTAGAAATCAGTGTTTCCAAAAGCTACACTATAACAGGCCATAGTCTGTCAAAGCATGGATTATGAAAGATCTTGTGTTTACTCTTCCTTTCACACTTTTTGACATGTGGCTCACGTCAGGACTCGTTCGATGCTTGTTTTGTTCACCGATCTGTTTCGAATCCCTGTCAACCTTCATTTTTCTCCTCATCTTTCATTAATGCATTTCTCTGCCTCGGCTCCGGTTCCCTTCGGCGTAATAATCATTTCTGAGCTCACAAACAAGAATATCCTTTCATTGTTTGTGCGTGTTTGTTTTGCTGAATTTTGAGCCGTGGTATCTTGTACTAACAACGAAAATAAGCAAGAAACGGGCATGTTGTCGGAAGTAAGATATTATGACGCTAGGCCATAATCCTTTCTTTTATCATTAACATTCCTGCATACATAAAATAAAACATATTGTACCATCGAAATACTAATCAGATACACCGCTAAAGCCAAAGTGACAAATTTCTTGGTACACAGAAAAAAAATTAAATCTTATATATGTTTACCAGTGTCTAATTGGTTTCCTTTTTGTTCAATATAGGAAAAAGCATCCCTGGATATGAATGTAGAAGAAAACTTGACAGAAGTTAACAGTTGTTTGTTGTTGCCGTAGGTGATGCAGCACCCCAGTGAAGGCGCGCAGGTTTTGGGGCTCCACAGTCAGCTCAAAGACGCTTCTGTTCCAGTGGCAGAGATCCGAGTTTACTCTTTATCGAGTCAGCCCATCGACCACGAGGGACCCAAGGCCAAGATGTCAGGTCAGTGCACTTTTCTGTCGTCATGGTATTTGAAGAGCTAAGAGTTCTTTTATATCAATATAGGCTGGGTAATTAAGAAAAAATGTAGATAGAGTTTCAGTCATGTCAAATTGTCAGTTGTTTGGTTGGGTTTTGAATCGAAAAGTCAATAACCAATCCTTTGTCAGTAAAAACATTCTGCCTCAAACTTGGCAGTATACAGTATATATAGAGATTTTTTTTTATGTTAATGGAGCATTTAAAAGCGTCTGTTTTGTTTATGTTCATTAAAATCATTACTAAAAGCAGTTTTTATTTTATTTTTGAATGAAAAATTCAATTGAAAATTGAGATTGCATTGGAAGTTTCCCAAACATTAAGCAGAATCAAAATTGTTTAGCAAAACCCTAAATACAACCATGTTCACTATGTTTTAGTAAACAGTGTATAGATTGCATGTAGCATGTCATAGACATCTAAACATAAGCACATAGGAAATCTTGTAGAAATGTTACCTCTTGTCCAATCCCTTCTTTAATAGTTGAATTTGTTTCCTCTCCAGATCGCTCCCCTGACATTGACAACTACTCAGAGGAGGAGGAAGAGAGTTACTCATCAGAGCAGGAGGGCAGCGATGACCCCATCCACGGACAAGTATGTGTACAACACACAAACACAAACAGCACACGTAATTTATGTGAACGTTATTTCCCCAACTATCACAATACCTGGAGTTGTGTTTGGTTCACCCATATTTAGCACAAAGAAATCCTGTGTTCTGATCCCAAACTGAAAACAGCCTATCTATCCGGATAAAAACTTGAACACTTTTCTGTGAACTGAACTAAAGTTTTGATCATAAATGATATATTCAGGGAAAGTTGTATCAGTATTTAAAACTACTTTCTTGAAATGTTGTTTAATTCTGTGTATCATCCACCTCTGGTCATAAGACCAGATGGTGGGCAAGAATATTATGAATTATTTAAAATGTAATTTCACAAATTTACAATCTGGTGATTTCTATTAGTGATTTGACTCATCAGTATTTAAATTTTATTTTCAATTTAAATTTTAGTTGGTCTCTGTTTGTATTAAATATTAGAAAGTTATGTTAAGAAAGTTAGTTACAACTAGTTAAAACCACATGGTAACAAAAGTATCAGCAGCTCCATCGCTCACGACACACTACATTCTCACAAACATTAATGCTATTCGTGTTTTTTCTTCAGTCCAACGTAAAGACCTGTTTAACTGCTTCTTTTCAGCTCAAACTTGGTTCACTTGTTCTCCTTGTGTGTGGATTTTCTGTGCCACAGTGCCGTGGTGCTGTGGGGAAATTGGCCTCCAGTGGTGCATGAGATTGGTAAAGGATTGAAAGCGACACAGACAGCACACAGAGAGATAAGGATCAGGCCACCAACAAACTAAATTGGGTCAATACACTTCAACAAACCAGGCTGCAAACAAATGTGCACACACTGTGGACATTTTTACAATACATGACTTTCACAATGAGAATTTAGAACCCAAAAAGAGAATGTGATGATGTCATAGGGACAGATGGTGATCAAGAGGAGCCATTGTGATTTTCCATTTGTAACTTGGCCGCTCTCCATCTGTATTAAATATCATTGAACTGTATTTTGTTGTGACAGTGGAATCTATATTATGGATTTTTATTGTTTTCGAATTCTAGAACGCCTCGAATGGGGACATATTGATTACATTGTACTTTGTTATGAAAAATCCAAACATTAAATGCACAACGGTTTAATTTGATAATTTCTGTTTAAAAAATATATATGTATATGAATTTTGACTTTTGCATAGAGTATTATTTGCTTATAGAATGTATAGAAGCTGAAACTGAAGCCCAATACTTTCTCATTCGTAATAGGCAAGGCAAATGTATTTATATAGCACAATTCATACACAAAGCAATTCAAAGTCCTTTACAAGGCAGGAAAAGATGCATCAAAATTATTATACAACATTGCTAAAAATATAAATAATCAGCATAAAATTTACTCTAAAAAAGTAAAGAAATAAAGAGTGCAGACAAAGTATTTCAGTCATATGCATAGATAAAAAGAAATAATTTGAGTCGAGATTTAAACATTGCCACAGTAGAGGCATGTCTTACATCTTCTGGAAGACTGTTCCAGATCTTAGCTGCATAAAGCTGACAAGCTGATTCTCCGTGTTTAGTCCTGACTCTGGTCCAAGTTTAGTCCTGATTCTGGTTCGTGTTTAGTCCTGACTCTGGTCCATGTTTAGTCCTGACTCTGGTCCATGTTTAGTCCTGACTCTGGTCCATGTTCAGTTCTGACTCTGGTCCACGTTTAGTCCTGACTCTGGTCCATGTTTAGTCCTGACTCTGGTCCATGTTTAGTTCTGACTCTGGTCCATGTTTAGTCCTGACTCTAGTCTATGTTTAGTCCTGACTCTGGTCCATGTTTAGTCCTGACTCTGATCACCAGCAGGAGGCCGGTCCCTGAGGTCCTCAGAGTCCGAGATGGTTCATAAGGCACTAACATGTTAGAGATGTACTTTGGTGCTAGTCCATGGAGAGACTTAATAATAAGAAATGGATGAATTGATGTTTGATAGTTATATTGTTACCATTGCAGTCTTGTCGCTTGAATTCAATCTGTACTAGTGATCCACCATTCAGATACTATGATTGGATATTGTGCCGATACCAATCTAAGACATTTTCCTGTATTAATCCCATGATATCTGTTCAGATCATACTCTGGTTGTGTCTTTAATTGAACGTAAAAAGACTCTTAACTGATTGACGTTGGCCCAGACCGTCTCATAGTGTTTGTACTTTATTCACATTTTGTCAAGTTATTTTTTACTAAATAAAGAACTGTTGCACTATATTTAGACTCATTTTATAATGGGTTAACTGATTTTCAAGGGGGGAATAAAAGCTATTTTTAGTCTCTACACTGGTATCAGTTATTATTGTGCATTGACAGATACTCAAGGGTAGCTGATTTTCACACTGCAAACAGGATTTAGGCTTCTAAATAAACAAAAAAATACAACTTTCTCTCCAAAATCCTTTGACACAAGATTAACATCGACATGTATTCATTTTGGGTGCAATTACGGCCTAAAAACGTCTTCTTACAAACAACAAAGTGAAACTGGAGAGGACCACCTATGTACAGCCAATCAGAGCGCAGCATTCAGCTCCTGATTAGAACTAAAATTCCTTTTTATTAAATTTAGACAGTACACATTGGTCTATTTTTAAAAAAAAAATTTCAAAAGTGCTGCCATTATCATAAACTTTTTAGTGGAAAACACAAAGTTTAATAATTTTAAACTAAAAAGTTATTTACTCCATCTTTAAAGCCAATTTAGCAAAAGTGATATCAGACCTTAAAAAGTTGGATCAATGCATCTGGTCTGGATACTTCTTTTTTTGCCATCATTATTATAAATATTGTAATTTGATCTTGTAGTTTCTATACTTTTTATATTTACAAAAAAGTTTAAATATTCTGTGTTAAGGATTCTAGATGGAGAATATGTTCATCATTATTATTGATCAAAATGAATTAAACACTTTTGAATGAATAACACTTCCGTTTTATAATCAGCTATCGTCAAAATTAGATGATTAATCCTATTGCTTACCAAATATTTAATCATTTTAAGATTTTTTTTTTTAATTGAAGGTGACAAGTACACTGACCCTGAAAGTATTTAGTGAGAATCAAATCAAACCAAACTCGAATCTGTTGGAGTAGTCATCGTGACTGGTGCTCTGTGAAGGATTGAGCTTAAAGTGAATCACCACTTACTTGATTTATTATTCTCCGGACGATGACACACTTCCAGGCACTGATTTTCATAAAGGCCTGCTCCTGCTGCTGGTGTTTTTAGTCAG
Source organism: Mugilogobius chulae (assembly GCA_038363315.1). Taxonomy (NCBI): domain Eukaryota; kingdom Metazoa; phylum Chordata; class Actinopteri; order Gobiiformes; family Gobiidae; genus Mugilogobius; species Mugilogobius chulae. The sequence goes on along the minus strand of CM076404.1, from coordinate 22,486,238 downwards.
AGTGCGTCAGAGTCCAATTTGTGTCCGGAATAAGCCTCGTCACCCAAACCTTTAAAGCCAATCATTACAAATCTGATCAATACTGCAATCTCTCAACTATTCATTACTTTTAGTTTTATAGGAATACTGAATTAGTTTTGCTTTAACTGCAGAATTAGGCCAGTTAGTGTTGCGTAGATAATGCTGCATTAAAAACCTTTTTCAATCTCTCAAAATAATAGGATCAGACAGAAAAGGTATGTAGCATATTTTAAAAGTTTATATTTTTTCTTTTCTCAGTATCTTTACGATGAGGATGAAGATGTGAGAAAGAAGAAAACCACTCGACGCAAAACCTCGAACGCCGCCATCACCAGAGTAAGACCCAAATCACTGTTTTTCTCTCTTTCTCTCACTTTGTTCTTGCTGTTTTCTCTCTTTCTTTTTCTTTTTCCTTATTCCTTCATCTCTCTCTCTTTCCTTATTTTTCTCTTGCAACCCTCTTTATTTTTTAGTTCTCCTTCCTTTTCTGTCTATGCCCCTCCACTCTCTTTGTCTCTTTCTCTCTCTTTTTCTCTTTCTTCCCTTTCTAGCACTCTTTTTCTCCTTCTTATCTATCGTTTTATTTCTTGTTCTCTCTATCTCTCCCTGTCTGTCTCTCCTTTCTCTCTCTCTGTTTCTCCCTCTTATCTCTTTTCTCTCTCTTTCTGTCTTTAATCTCTTTCTCTCACTCAGTGTTTTTCTCTTATCTCTTGTTTTCTCTTTCTGTGTTTTATCTCTGTCCTCCATATCCCGCTCTCTCTGTTTCTGTTTCTCCTTCTCCTTCCCTCTCCATTCTGTCTCTCTTTGTCTCTACCACTTGTTTTCTCTCTCAGAGTCTTAGCTCTGGTTCTCTTTTACTCTCTCTCTCTCTCTCTCTCTTTCTCTCTCTCTCTTTCTCCCTTTCTGTTTCTCCCTCTTATCCCTTGTTTTCTCTGTTTTCCCTGTTCTCTCTCTCTTTCCCTCTCCCTTTCTGTTTCTCTCTCTCTCTGTTTCTTCCTCTTATCTCTTGTTCTCTCTTTCTCTCCCTCTGCGACCTGCTTGTTTTTGTCTCTAAAGCAATTTGTGGCCAAGACCTGCTTTGTAAAGTCTAAAAAGAAAAAACCTTTCAAATTTAATATTATCCTGGCTCTCTCTCTCTCGCTCGTTCGTTTGCCTCACCTCAGGAAACCTATTTATTTTTATATTCTCTTTGTCATCAGACCCTCCAGGACAATTTCATTGGATGTGGTTCAATAAAAACTGAATTTAATTAAATTTTGTTATGAAATTTCTAGAATTGTCCTTTATGAGTCTTGTCTCGGTGCATGGATTGCTCACTGAATCAGGCCCTGGTTAGTTTTGGTCCACTGTCTCCGTCGATACATAAGTGATACTTAGATCTTAGCTAATACACATTTTAACATTGTCTGAATATCATTTTTCTGTTACTTCAAAATAGGATTGAGACATTTCTTACACATCTGTAAGTCTGTTCTATTTCTGCATATATTTAATCAAAAAAAAAAAAAAAATTACAATTTTTGTCTGTCCTGTTACCAAGATGAAAACAAGACAATAACCCTTTCCAAAATACAGTGCAATGTGCTATACTTCTGACATTTAACATTTGAGTTGCAAAACATTTTGAACGAAAAAAATTGCTGTGATTCAAAAGGTGTTGGGAAACGCTGCCTTACGTTTTCCAAAAAACTTGTCCTATTTTTAATGAATTAGAAATGGATCTTTCCAGCTCCTTATTCGTAAGTGATGAGAATGGCTACGTCAAACAACAAAGCTTGCACCAAGTTATGTGTGAAATAAAACACAGCTCTTCATTAATTTTATTGCACATATGGAATAAAACATTCTTTAATCTAAATCATTTGGTAAGAAACATATTTGTGCATCTAAATAAAGAGGTTAGGCACACTAGTGTAACCAAGCCAAGTTAGTCTAGAGCTGGGGTGTCAAACTCAGGGATGATTTCTGATTATTATTGATTGTGGCCCCCTGAATAAAGCAGGCAACAATTTGAACTACAGCTCTCAGAAGGCTAGAATGGATAATAAGTCTATAGAAATATAAATGTGCTGAAATGTGACTATTAAACCTAAAATTCCTGAAAATAAGCAAGTTACATACAATTTGTCTTTTTTTTTCTTGGAATGCAACATAATACAATGTGTTACAAAACAAATCTGGACGTACACTGAATGTGTGTTATAAAATGCTTTATAAAGCCTAATATAACACAGAAGGACTTCTATTTTAAAAACTGTCTCTCGACCAACTCTCACTCTGATCGATTTGGTCCCAGCTCCATTTGAGTTGAACACTCCTGTTCTAGAGCCTGCTACAGGATTACCAGTTTTTATGTTGAAAATACCGTAACTGTATATCTTCTTGATTGTGAAAAAAAAATTCTAAAAGCCCTATTGCAAATGGCCATCTGGCATTAGTCCTTGTCTTTAGTTTTGTTTTGAATAAACCCTATTAATAAACCTGCTTAGTCCTGGTTTAGGTCTAACTTAGTTGATTTAGAGGCATTAGTCCTGGCCTATTTTATAAAGTGATATTGTTGCATGTTGATCCACCTTTGGAACCAATTTACTCTGACTTTCTTGCCTTAGATGACCTGTCCTTCTCTCTCCTCCTGAAGCGCTGTTGCCTTCCTTTCCTATAAATCTATTTTCCTCATTCTTGACAGGTAATTCAGGCCTGTTTTGCGGGATGAAAACAACACCGCACGAAGCGCACTGTGAACACTTTGGGAGACAGATATACAGCTACTTGTGATATTGATGCGCACGGTACACAGTCACGTTTAAATTACAGAAGCTGCTGCGTGTTGACAGATCAAGACAGATTAGTATTGGCTTTGAAACAGCTGGACATTCTCAACAGATTTATTATTGTCCTTTCTGTACCAGGGTTTGTGAGACTGTGCTCACAAACACAATTTAACCTTTATTTGTAGTCCTTATTTAGACCTAATTTAAACCTGAAATATTTCTAGTTTAGACCAAAATTAGTTCTGTTATATAGACTTGATTTACACCTAATATCACTATATGTGCTACCCCAGTGTTTCCCAACTAGAGTGCGAGCATTAGGTTGGTTTGTGGTTTTAAGTTTTAGTAGAACGTGAAACTGAATAGTATTTGAATAAAAAGTAAGTTATTTTACTTATGTTACAGTACTTTAACGTCAATATCATTGAAATAAGACAATATAGGCTTTGTTTGTCTTTTTTCCTCTAATACTTGTGTTAAACAGTGAAACAAAATTAAAAACAAAAAGAAAGAAAAAAACGTAAGCTGTTTTGCTATAATAACTTGGTAAATTAAAGGAGTACTGTAATTTCTCTGATATCTGGAATATTTCACTTGCTCGTATCCATAGAGATAGTTTGATTTCATTAAAAAAACAAACAAACAGCAGAGACGATGAGAGTACGTTGCAGGCTCCTGATTTATTGGTCAATACGTTCCAACCCTCACATATGGTCACAAGCTTCGAGGAATGACTGAAAGGACAAGATCACAAATGAGTTTCCTCTATTGGGTGGCTGGGGTCAAATGCATATGGTCGTTATATTGGGGGTCGACTTGTGACTGAAAAAGGTTGAGAACCTCTGCCTTAGAGATAGAGCTTAGTCACATGAGAGGAACTCTGAGTGGAGCCTCTGTTCTTTCACAGCTGGCTCGGCATCTATGACTATAAATTTACTATAAAAGTGTCCCATCGACCGATTAAATGACTATTTATTGCATGTGGCAATTGCTTTGAAGTTAAAAACAATATAAATACAAATATTGATGTGATAATTTTCTCACTTAAACTGGGTTTGATTATACATAACATTTATAGAGTTCAAGCTAAAACAATAATTTATACCGAAAATGTATTGGAAGCAGTGTGTTGTTTATCAAAAAGGCACAACAGACCAATGATTCAGTCCTAAATCTTCAGTTTAATTCAACACAACACAAATCCAGATCTAATAAAAAAAAAAAACTGTTTTGTATGACTTCTGAAGGGAGAGACTACATCTCTCGACTGACCTGGGAACACCTCTGCATCCCCTGAAACAGCCGAAGAAAGTGTGTGAACAGGAAAGAACGCCCTGCACTGCTGGATAAAAAAATGAATTGCACCTTTTAAGATTTCTTTGGAAATATCATTTAAAAAAAATCCTAACAGCACACATAATAAAGAACTACACTAAACAAGACTAAATCTGAAAGTACAGTCATCTTAGTTTGATTGAGACAAAAAAAAAAAGTTGTGTTAAATTTTTGAGTGTCCCCTATGCCGACTCAAAACCAAACCAGTTCTATTTGGATATGGACTTTGAACTATTCAAAGAGATTTTACTTTGTTTATTGTTGAAAGAGTGAAATGTCAAGTATGTTAAGTAATAATGATAAGAGGGCCATTGTATGCTACTAAAGACTTAAAGACATTTATTGTTAATTATTAACATTATTAAACCTGCAGTATGTTAGCCTGTATCGTATTATGAGTTTGGAGTTACAGCTGTATTATTTGTTTGTATCCAGGTGTTTATAGTATATATTTTATCTTTGATTGACATAAGTCATTAGGTAAATATAAACATTTTACATTCATCCAAGCAGGCGTCCGCTGTTCATAACAATGATTTACTAAGCCAGCGCCTTTTCTGCATAGATAACAATTTAGCTTTATATGACAGAGTGCCTACTGCTGTATCCATTAACTGCTGTTGTTTTGAGTCGTGAAGCGTGAAAAGCGAGCGAGGGAAAAAACGACTTCCTATCTCCTCTCTTCGCCTCCTCTCTCCTCGTCTCCTCTCTCCTCATCTCTTTCCCTCACTGACAATAACATTTTTCAGATACGAGCATCCATCTTCCCCTCCAGCGTCTCATATTTTGTTCCTTTGTGTTCCCTCCACCAGCAACCCAAAATCAAAGAGAAGTTTGTGGCCCTGCTCAAACGGTTTAAAGTCACAGACGAGGTGGGTTTGGCATGTTTTCCTTCACTTTTCCTGTATTTTTTCCTTGCATTCAAAAACAAAACACTAAATCGTTCACTTCATCTTCAGCCACAACAACACGACCAGCAGGAGCTTAGTTTGTCAGACTTCAGTTGTCTCTGCACTGTCTGGTGATGCAAACAACCATTACTTAAGTTATCAATCTTACATTGTCTTTAAGTGATTATTTCATCTAATTTTTACAACGACATTAACCAAGCATGAAATATTAGATGGAAAAGTATACACATTCTCTTTATTCAGGGTCGACAATTATTTATTTTCAAGTTGAGTAATCAGTCATCTATCAAGCTTTTTAAGCCATTATAATTCAGGTAAATACTGTACAAGCCGAAAGAATTATTCTAGCTATTAATTCTATGTATGACACACAATATTTGGAGTTAAATAAAGTTCAGAAAGACCCAGGATGGTCATTGTTTGTTCTATTTTATACACCTAATTTGCATTAGTAAGTCATGAACAAAGCATGAATAAAGTGTTAATAATTCATAAACAAATGGTGAATAAATGAATGAAAGAGTTTTTTTTCCCACTCTTACTACTTCATGAAGAAGTTTTTTAGTTGTAGATTTTGTGTTTTCTACTAAAACGTCTCTGATGACTGAACTGAATAATAAACAATTTTATTTCTAATTTAAGAAGCCAAATGCAGCGCTCTGATTGGCTGTACTTGGGTTGTCCTCTGCAGTTTCACTTTGTTGTTTGTAAAAAGAAATTTTTACGTCGTAAATCTGACTTGAAAACATGTAAATATTAATCATTTGTCGAAGGATTTATGAGAGGAAGTAAATCAGACACTGCACTGAATAAACATTTTTCATCTATGAATTAACTGAGTCTTTATTAAAGTTTTATTAAGATTTTTTTAATTATGTTGAGGTTACCTTGTTGTCTTAATTTTGGTTTATCCACATTCTTAAAGTTATTCAAAACATTAGTTGATTAAGTCCAACATATAACGAAAGAAAAAGTCCTCTGATTTTTTTCTTTCTTTCAATTAACTGTAGCTACATTTGCTGTGCAGACCCTCAATACTCAAAACAATGAAAATAATCAGTGTTGCTTTCCTAAAGGGCATGCAGTTTCTAATGAGTTGCTTTTGCTACAAGCTCTTTACATTTTAAAATAAAAGATAATAATTTATAACACCTGGATAACCCTTTTCAAGATGCCCAAAAATGCTTTACCTAACGAAAAAGTAAAATGCCAAGAACTGACAACTGTTGAATGAGAACCATGTGGAAGCAGCTGTCTGTAATACATCACATTTAAACTAAATTTGCTGCACTGACTCAGTTAAAAGCCAACCATCTCTTGGATGTTTTACAAACTTCACCATGTATTGCATTTGGAGCTTGGACTGGAATGCCTGGTGGCTGTGAGAAGGATGCCCGACCACTCTTAAGTCACAATCAACAAAGAGACCCTGAGGAAGTTGCATGGTTATCAGCAAAACATTGACTTTTAAACTGAGTCAGTCGCCCAGATAATCTAGTCTAATTATTTCTGAATATATACGTCTTCTGGATATTTTAAGGACTTCACCATGTCACTGTTTTAGATGTTACCAGTTAACTCTCTCGTGGTTCAAAATCAGACACTGGCTCTTTAACGTCTCATGCGTCGTAATATAAGCAGTGTAAATTCAGTGTATTTTCAGTCGCACAGAAGTGTGTGGGAGTCGTTCTTCTGGCAGCTCCGGGAGAAACATTGTAGATAAAAATAGCGCAGAAATATGTGTGTGTTTAGATTCTCCTGGAGGAAATCCAAAGTAAGACGTTCACACATTCACACTGTCAATGAAGAAGAAGAGGAGGGTTTCTAGTATCTCTTTGCCCGCCTGAAATGTTCCAAATGGAAAAATTGTTGTCACTATTCTTTTTTCTTTATTAAAATAACCCTAAACTAACCCTAACCCTAACCTTTATTCATTTCGAAATCTCAGGCCCACATTTACTATATTTTTGTCCATGTCTTTTTACGTTAAATTAATGTACCTATAGAAATTAAACACGCTATTATTTAATTTGGTTTATTCTTATGCAACTGCCCACTTAGCAATCTGTTTGTTTGCCTCTGGAACTAGACACACTGAAGATATTGATTAAACCAAGATTTATGTGTTTATAAATGTCCAATTAAATTCTTTCTAAATCTGTTTCTAAAAGCAGATGATTGATTGAAATGTGTATTTAATAAAGTTATACAAAGTCATGGATAAGGTAGGAATAACTATAGACAAGACATGAAAAAGACTTGCAAAACTTATAGTCAAAATGTGTATGAACCCTGTTAGTCATTTATCAAAACAATCATCACTACCTCAAAAGGCAGTACAAGAAAAATACATTCTGTTCTAGCAAATGCATATTAAATTATTATATTTATTACTATTTTTAGAAGCATTTAATGTTCATGAAAAGACCAGAATACTATTTCAAGGACACATATGCAAAATTGACTTTCAAAAACAACAAAAACTTACTGGCTCATTTATCATTCTCAGTGCTAATATACACGTTTAAACTGAAAAAATAACAGATGCTTTTTGTGAGCGTTTTATACTTAATTTACTATCGGCAGCGATCTTTCACAAAACCTCTATGAGCCACTTCACGTTGTGCCTTTTTAGTGTCTGGGAGTCACAAATGTCAGGTAACCTATGGAACCTATTTTACACAAATGCCTAATAAATAAAAAAAAATCATGCTTAATACTAAATAACTATTCTTTCCTATTTTTTGTTTTATTTTTTTCTTAAGCTATTTGCTCATGTAGAATCATCAAATCATCACAGAAATAATCAAATCAGGATTATGCAAAACTACTATGAATAAAAGATAAACTGGTTAAGTGCGATGCATTGATCTATTCTTCTGTGTGTGATTTTCAGGTTGGTTTTGGTCTGGAGCACGTGTCCCGGGAGCAGATCCAGGAGGTGGAGGAGGATCTGGACGAGCTGTACGACAGTTTGGAGATGTACAATCCCAGCGACAGTGGGCCTGAGATGGAGGAGACAGACAGCATCATGAGCACGCCCAAACCCAAGCTCAGGTACAGACCGAAAAAACATCACAACACCACTGGATTAACTGGCAACGGAGAGCACCCTCTGCTGGGGACAGGGACCATAACAACTCTGATAGACGCAGGCTGGTAGCTTTGTATATTGTTAAGTAAGATGGTTATCATTCTTTTTTCTGCCCTGCTCACATTCACCTCTTTTGCTTTGGATTAAAGAATTCAGTTTGCCTAAGTCTTGCTGTTAGCATAATATTATAGGTGTTTGAGAAGTGTAAATTGTTCAATCACAAATCATGAGCATCCACAATTCAACAGTTTTGCATTAAACTTCGTTACACTGGAGATCAGCAGACTTGTGTAATCTAAACCAGTAGTGTAGCAATCAAGACCACACTAATCAAGACCAAGACCTTTCCGAGACAACAGATTTCCAAGACCAAGACAAGACAAAGACCACTGAGGGTTGAGACCAAGACAAGACCCAGACTTTTATAGGTGCAAACCAAGACAAGACCAAGATCACGGTTCATCTCTTATTGTGCAGTAGTGCTTATTACAAACTGTGCCTGGGACCGGTCACTGCTCTGGGGCCATGAACTCCTGCTGCAAGTTTAGCAGAGCGTGGTGGTAATGAAAATGTGGTCTCGATGTCCTCTTGTCTTGGTCTTTTCTCGTCTCAGACTCATGTGCTTGAGTCTGAGACGAGACTAAGACCTTAAAAAAGAGATCTTAAACCAGTCTAAGACCGGTCTCGGGCACTACTACCCTACCAACCAGAAGAAGGAAGATGTCTGATGTTGGCTTCCACAGACATTTTGAGAATAGGATGAATAGGAATGTGTAAAAAACAATGTATTATGTGTTATTTTCTTTCACACACCTCTACTTCCTTGCAGTTTTTTTTTTCTCAAAGTTTTTGAAAGCAATGACGCCTTTTTGTTGCTAACTTTGGGACACATTTGCCAAAGGTATTTTCATGCATTGTGTGTGATTTTTTGTAATGTCACATGGTTACATACTACATTTTTTGTGATGTGTACTGTCATTGCCTCATACAAATTACTGTATTATCATATTGTAAGAGTCTAAGCCGTTTCTCAGAGCTGTTATCTGTGTGTTGTCCTAGATTCAAGATGATCTATTATTCTTTTCAGTTCAACCAAAACTCTAACATTGTTTTTTGGTTTCTTTTTATCTTTGCCTTGTTCTGGGTCACTGCAAAAGTACAAAAGAATAAATAGAATTTTATTTTTATATAGACTTGCCAAACATTTTAAAAATGTCCCAAATAAAATACAACACACAACTCGATGACAATAAGTCTGACAGACACAACAAAAAGAATTGAGTGTGTTTATTTGAATCATATTTCCTACCTCTCTCCTCTAGGACTATTTTCTTTCTTATTTAATATTCGTGTCATGTTTTTCAACACATGCAGAACAGATAAATGTGAATAAATACATACAAGTGTGGCTTGTTTGTTTTGAGTGAAGTCACAAATGCCTTTTTCAATGTGTGTGTGTGTTTCAGGCCGTTCTTTGAGGGAATGTCGCAGTCCAGCTCTCAGACGGAGATCGGCAGTTTGAACAGCAAAGGCAGCCTGGGCCGGGACACTTTCAGCCCTGTGAGTAACTCCACTCTCAGGAATCCACAGCATCAGCAGGAATTTCAATTATTTGGGCTCAGGAGCATTAGAGCTGCACTCAAAACTCCAAACAAGTTTAAGTAGTTTAGGCACAGAATAGAACTACTGCTTATTCAGAGTTTCTATCATACTATATGAAGAAATTGAGATGAGACTAAGATGTTTTGTTATAGATAAGTTATAATCTCTTCTTGTCATGTGTTTCATTTTTTTGTAATTTTGTATTGGCCTACCTTGAGTAATATGACATAGAATTAACAAAAGGACAAAAAATGTTTATTCATTTATTTTTTTGACACAGGGCTGTGCAATCAGCTTCAAATAATATTATAGCAAAATATGGTTGAGTGACAATTACACTGAGAGAAAGAAGTTTAATAACATTTGATAAAGCGTCCATTTATTGATGTTTGTTATTAGGGCTCTAGTCGACTAAAGAAATTCTTAGTCGCCTAAACACATATTCCATCAATCGATTAAAAAGGAAGTGTAGCAAAAGCACAGCAACCAAAAAGTATTATATTAATTTGAATTCATGCAAAAACAGCAATTTATATAGAAAGTAAATAAGAAACAGTGTATTTAACTTTTAAAAGGCAGCTTGGACCAATGATTTGGTAAAAAATCTAATTCACTTCTTTTTCTTGCTGTTCAATATAAATCCTTATCAAAATAAAATATTTGATGAACTAAAATTTTTTAGGCAAGTAAGACTTCATTGACCAATTAATCGATTAAGTGACTAGAGGAAAACAATTTTGAATTACTGATCATGTTGTTTTGAAGATTGCTATATTGGAATTAGATATTGTATATAACTTGCTGCAAAATTACCTGCAAACAAATTGAGCTCAATTGCTGAAAATGCCTCTGGTTCCAGAAGTATTCCCTATTTTCAGTTTCATAATGATTTAGAAAGATTCAAATATTAAGAGCTTAAAGGCATTTCACAGGCTAGCTAGCCATGTGCTAACTCATAACACAGTTGTTTTCAGTTTTTAAAACACAGACTTAAGAAAACTTGGAATTCTGAAAAAGAAAATGTATTCCTTAGTAGCTTTTAAAGTTTCAGAAACAGATTATAAATAAAAACGTTGGTCTTAATGCTCATTAAAAGTTTACCATAGAGCAAAGTAGCCTTGAGGAAGTTTTCAAACTTTCATTTTTTCCAAAATTTCTATGTTGGTTTCTAATGGTAACAAAAGGGTGATTAATCACAGCTGAGCTCCATAGCTCTTGAACAAAGTCACTATAATGTGATATTTTTTACATATTAGTAAACCTGAGCCATTTAATGTAATTAAAGACACATTTTAGCACATTTACATTCAGAATAGTAACTTTTGTAACTATTGTCTATTCCTTTTCATATCACTGAATCATAAAGATTAAAATGAAATTCCCAAACTTTACTGTATATAGGGATTAAGAAAAAAGTGCAGTTCCTTTATTCAAATGAATATTCTTCTTGCTTTAATATGCATTGACTGAAGCTTATTTACTTCTCTCTAACAGTTATTACAGCATTAATCAGTTTGAACCAAGAGAAAACCCATGACTGTGTCTGTAATGCGGTAAATGTCCACATCCTCAGCAGTTGTAGTCTCTAATGAAAAATATCAGCCATGTTTTTTCACCACGTTTCCTCTTAATGGAGCAGAAATCCAATGACTCTTTGAATGTCGCCATCTGTTCAATACAAGAGCGTCTAATCAGTCTGAGCCAATACTGCGGTTTGTGTGACCCAGCGAAATGACTGCCTTTTCATGAACTTACAATTACTGTCTAGACGTGCACAAGTCCAATCTTTAGTGGATTAGTAATTATACTTTTTACACGTTGATGGGTGTAACTGGGAAAAGGCATAGAAAAATGGATTAGATAACAACATTTTAAACTTTTTCTCACTGCTAATCTAACAGTTTTTATGCAACTTTTTGTGACAATTTCTTGTTAACAACATTCAGACAATATGATCAATAAATCCAGATGAAATTTGACCTTTTTAAGCGTATTTAAGCCCATTTGTAACATGTATCACTGTATTTTTTTTTTTTTTTTTTTAATTGACTAATTACTGTGCTTTTACTAGACCAGTAAATAGATACAAATATTTTACAGAAATGTGCTTGGAATAATTAGAATTTGTTACACCTAGTGATGCACCGAGCCAATACTAAGATAGAATATCTGTGCAGATTTGTGCCTCTATGTGGACAACAATGAGACTTTTGGCCGGCTGATGGTGACCCAGTACATCCCATACTGTTTTAAATTGTATTCCCACAAAGCTGTTAAGTTGTTTTTGTGCAATAAATTATTTATATATCACTCTAAGTCCCATTTTCTGACAAGTTAACAGAGTTTCGAGAAGAAAAAAAAAAACAATTTTGAGCACCTATTTTGTATTGAAATCCCTATCTGAACTGAAAAAGCTGGATCAGTGCCTCCCAAGTTACACCAATGATCATAGTCTGGCCCTCCTCATCTTTTTTGGATTTGAATATAGCACACAAAGAAAAAGAACTACAAAATCCAAAAATATCACATTGCAGCCTTAATTAAAACATACCTTAACTTTTTACGTTTTATTTGAAACTGCTTTTTGTAGCAAATACAAAAATATAGTTCCTCCTTTAAATGATCTCTAAAGTGAGATTAATTGCACAGTATTACATAAACTAAATGAGCATAAAAACAGACAAGATAACAGAATTTTTGTCTGTCTCACGATAGGGAACGCACAGTTAATACAACAGTTTGCAAATATTAATTAGCCAAAGCAATGAAAAAACAAGATACATTGCAAAACCACTTAAATTTACTCAAATCAATGTGTTAATCCACTAATGTATGCAGAAATACTATATATTCATGCTTTGTCTTTCCAGCAGGGGGAACAGCCTCCAATCGAGAAAATGAAAACTTCAAGGAGTCGCAACCTTGAGGAAGCTTTGTCAGAGACGGATACTTTGGTAAGATTATAGATATTATTAGTAGTTTTAGAGTGCAAAAGCCCATGTGTAGCTAAAGGACTTATCTTTGTTGCTCAGGAGTTAACAGATCAGGAGATGTACACCGAAGGGCCTTGTATAACTGTCTCTGTGGCCGAAAAACCCTGCAACACTCCAATGAAGACAAGCAAGAATGAAAAACAGACCATGCCATCGCCAAGGTAACACTCAAGCTCCAATCAACTTGTGTTTTAGATTTATCAAAAGCTATATTCAACTCTTTTTAAACAGGTTGCCTCTATTTATTGTCTTAATGTATAGAATTTGTCGTATATTAGATTGATTTTAAAACTGTGTTGGGTATAATGGATGTGGGCTCGGAGAAAGCCTATTTAAGGATGTGTGTGTCCGCTCCTGGCTGCTGTGGTTAATCATTATGATGGCTTTTACTGGAATGACTGTCTTTTTAAATGCCTTTGAAAATGGATTGTTCTAAGCTATAATTTTCAAGCTGTGAGTGTGTTTGTTTTGTAAAATGACAGTAAAAATGGCATGTCCAAGCAAAAGGGCAGCTAAAAAACAATTTAGATAGATACATTAGTCTAAAATTAGCTTATACAACATGAATTTTAATATAAAATTTTACATTTTGTTTGTAAATTGTGACACGTGTGAGTCCTAATAATTGAAATGGCGCTCTTGTCTTTCTTTTAGAAAATACATGATTGATTTCTTCATGTATGTGTTATTCAGTGTTTTAGATACGTCAGTATCTAATCAGTGGGAATAAGAAGTAGATTAACTTTAACATGTTTGAATGAATCTACACTAATATAAAAGGAATACCATGACAACGTGGTTAAAAGGTCAATAAAGTTGATTTAGCATAATACATACATACTAAGAATGACATGTAATACTTCTTTTTTTGACCGTTTGTCCTTGAGTCTATTTGATATGTGTATGTTCCAGGCTTGATGGGGGTCACACGCCCAAACAGAAGCGCAGCGGCAGCACTCCCCTGAAGGAGAGGCAGCTGTCCAAACCTCTGAGTGAACGAGCCAACAGCTCCGACTCTGAGAGGTCTCCAGAGCTCGGCCACACCACTCCTGTAAGACTGCACACTATACATTACACACCTACAACATCAATATAACAGCAACACATGAGTGATTAAAGGAGACGTATTCCATTTTCTATGTGTTGGGTAATGACTATGACATAGGCAGATTGCAAAAGAAAAATGGTTCAAAAATTGCATAGAAATAGAAATGGGTCTATTGACTTCCTTTTCAAAATTGAAGAACTGATAAGTTTTGCATTTTTATTGTACATTTAAACTTTGACAAGCGGCAGATTTTAAATCTCAAATTTTTGGGAAGTTGCCAAAAGACAAATATGAACCTTAAATGATTTACTCAGAACTGATTTTATAATAATCAGAAGTAATTGCAGAGAAGTGAGAGGAGATAGGTGGCAGGTGAAAACAGGTGAACATTTTTTTTAGCATTCGAGCTGCAGGACAAGACAAGATTACTCAAACATGCAACTTTGAGGAAACCGATGATGAGGAAACACTGCTGGAATGCAGAAAAAGTAGATTTTCTATACAGACACAGCTATTTTGTAAATTGCATGGATGGTTGCTATACAGTTATAGAACTACCTATTCAAACTGTCAATTTATTCATGAAGAAAAATGTCTTAAGTGTTGGAAATCTATGTTTGACTGAAGTCTTGTTTTCATGTCTATATTCAGCTCTAGGTCTATGCAGGAAGTCAATGTGAAAACATTATTGTGAATGCGAAGGAACAAGGATTGTTGAGCTTGATAAATTATACTTGCAGATGCATGTTATTATGTCTACGGCAAATCCTATAAGGGCTTTGTATGAGTTAAAATAGCTTTTCTCTCAACGCAGAAACATCTCTTGTAGCTCTGATTATATGCTCTCTGATTCACTCAGAAATAAATAATGCATGTGTCTGACTCATCAGAACAGGACAGAAAACTCTTCCAGGTTATTTATACAGAAAGTTTATCCAGTAAAATACAGTTTAATACTGGGTTTCAGATGGCATCACAACTTCTTGTATAGTGCTGTACTTAAAAATGTGGGGAAGTGAAAAGATTAAATGTTGAAAACATATAAATATAGTGATACAATTATTGTCGAGCAGAGTGTCTATAAATCAAATTTCAGATTATCTTAATAAGGGATTGAGTGACAAATCTGCCAAGCAATGGTATATTTCTGCTCTTTCAATTTCATTCATTTTATGGTACTGGCACTTTTCAGCACTTAACCACTTAACCACTTAACCATTGTTTGAAAATTGTTATCGAGCTAATGCAGAAACTATTGAGATAATTAGTTGTCACTATTCCCTCATGCAAATGTATTGTATTTGGATTAATACAGCAGCAAAGTGAACTATGTTGCTGTACACTTATTCATCAATATTTGTCCATTTAGATCTTAATACAGCTTTTTCTTTCTTTAGGTTCTGAGAAAAGCAATGTACGATCAACTAAACCAAATACTCGTGACAGACTCTGCTCTCCCCGAAAGTCTGATTCTGGTGAACTGCACCGACTGGCAAGGACAGGTATCATCATTACTACACTGTATATGAGTATTTAGAGGGGAGATCTTTAAGAAAATATATGCAAGCTTAAATAAATGATTATATGAGTTAAATAATCATATTTTGTCATCATGCAGTAACATACCTATAACTTTTTTCAGCTTTTAAAGAAAACCCATATTTTCCTCAAACTCATTCTAGCCGCAGCTAGTACTAGCTACTTTTTTAATGAAAAAGGTTGATTCGTTATGGGTTACATTCAGTATATAAGCTGCCCTTGTTTAAGTAAGTCTCTGTGAATGTTTAATTTAGCTGCGGGGTTCAAAGCTTGAGAAAAAGTAATGACTTATAGTCCAGATGTTATAGTAATGCAATTTTATGTTTAAAACTATAAATCTCTAAAGCCTTTTCCTTTCTTGTTTAATTGATATTGGGTTAGATGAGGCGAATAATTATTCATTTTTGTTACAACTTGAGTGTCATTTCCCACTTTGTACCTTTTAGTGCAACTACGCATGCACAAGCCAAAAATACATATTTTAAAACTATCATTGGTAAGTGTGCAATTTATATTATTTATTTATATTTATTAATGTATCTCATAAAAGTTTGTTAAAAGAATGCTCAAAACTCCAGACTTATTTATCACCAACAGTTAGCAGTGCTTAACAATTTAGTTTCATCTGTCTTTAATCAAATTTTCAAAATGAATAAAACAATGCACGAGAAGTAAAGCCAAAGGTACAAAGTGTGCTTCCGGGTCAAAGTGGGCAATGACACTGAGCTCTAACATGTAAATGTGTATATGTGCAGGTGTTAATAAACATCATGTTTTTCCAGTACGTGACGGAGCAGCTCCAAACGCAGAGGCAGCCGGTGGTCAGCACATGTTCAGGCGCTGAGATCCAGGCCGTCCTGTCTGCCGTCCTCACCAGAATACAGAAATTGTGAGTTTATTTTCAATATAAAGTTAGTTAGCTATTTAGAAAAGCAGAGAATGATTGTAGAAAGTGTGGTCAGAATTATTTTACAGTTTGTTTTATGGCTACAAGAGTAAAGGCAAACGTACCATAATCATAATTTTAAAATATACCGTAACTTTGTTTTTAGTATGTTTGTATGTTATTTATTTTATTCAATATTTAGTTGGAATATTTAATTATTAGCTTTTTGTCTGTAAATGTGCCTAATTTGCATACTTTGTACTTTTTAACATTCACTTTATTTCATTTTAGAACACCATCCTCTGTTCTGCAATTTATTCACAATGACTCATGCTACTTTGTCGGCCTACTCCTCTGCTTAGTTTGACCTCATTTCCAGCTCTCTTTTTCTCTAAACTTTCTCGTGGCTTATTTCATGCCATTTTCAAAGGTTATACGCAGTAATACACGCTAATGTATTCTTGTTTCGCCTCTGCAGCTGTAACTGTAACTCGTCCATGCCCAGAGCAGTGAAGGTGGCAGTGGTGGGCAGTCAGAGTTACCTCGGAGCCATTTTACAGTTCTTCGTCACACAGCTCGCAAACAAGACGTCCGATTGGCTCAACCACATGCGCTTCCTGGTCGTGCCTCTAGGTAAGAAATAAGAACAGATTTGTGAGTTTCAACAGTTTGTGGACCTGGCAGTAATTATTAAAAGTTTCTGAATGTCTACCCAAAACACGAGTTCAAAGATAATATGGAACAGGAACATAAAATTGAAAAGTCATTAAGACATGAATGATTTAATATTTGTTTTTATTTATTCTAAGGGTCCCATCCTGTTTCCAAGCATCTCGGTGCCCTTGACAACCGCTACAGCTCCTCATTTTTGGACAGCTCCTGGAGAGACATTTTTAGCCGAACAGAGCCTCCGCAGACAGGTAGGAGAATATTTATACATTCCTTACAAAAAAAATACTTACAAAAGCAAGAGGTAACACAAAATAGAAAGTATAAAACATCTATCAGGGTTGCCCAAACTTCTTTTCCAAATTGCATTTAAAAAGTTTATTTTCAACATGATTAAATTGTCTTTTGTTAACAGATTTAGTTTTCTTTGACAGTCATTACAACACAAATTTAGATTTTAAATTCTAATAAATCTTTGTGGGACAATATAGAGCCCTTTGGAGGACCAAGTTTATCTCATGGGGAGTTTTTTGTATACTCTCCTGCTTATACACTATATGAATGTTGTTATTTCAACCCAGCAGACAGTGGTTCATTCTGTGACATCAATTTTTTTGTAAGATTAGATAAGATATGTTTTTGAATATGTATTATGACAATAAAAATCTTTTAGGATAATAAAAACAAAGAAAAGGACAAAACAATCTGGCTTCACAAAACACACACAAGAGACAGTGTAACATGTACTTTTTAAATCACAAAAATACACAGATAAAGTTTGTTTTTTCATGTGACTTTGTTGTTCGTCCCTCAGATCAGTTGGATGTTGCGGGGAGAATAGCTCAGTACATCAGTGGAGCCACAGTGACGCATCAGTTGCCCATCGCTGAGGCCATGCTCACCTGTAAACATCGGACGTACGTAAAGAAAATATAAGCACTGTTTATTATAGGTTTTTTACAAAGGTTTCTAATACACCTTATGTCCTTTCATTAGGCGAGAAGAAGACTCGTATCACAAGTTTATTCCTTTTATTGGGGTAAGAAACCTGATTCAAAGTGCTTTTGCTTAACTGTAATTATTTGTGTTTGTAATATTTTGTTTTCTATTCATAGGTGGTTAAAGTTGGACTTATTGAATCGGGTCCATCACCAACAGGTTAGTGACATAAATATTTTTTGTCATGTCATGTTTCATATCAAAATAAAAATGATTTGGCTCTTTTTTGTTGTAAAAATTAGAATTAAAACAGGGTTTTTAAAATGTAACCAACACATTCAAAAACTGCCTGTGTTTCACCTTAACGAAAGGCAAAAACAATCCAGAGTCATAGTTTTACAGTTTGTTCTTGTTCTGTTGTTGTGCAGGAGACACAGAGGAGGGAGTGGCTGTGAGTTTAGCAGTCCCATCGACGTCGCCTCCTTCACACGGTTCTCCCACCGGGATGATCAAAGAGGCAGCCACGCCCCCCTCCTCTCCGTCTATGGGCAGTGTCCTCACGGTCCAGGGGTAAACACCACTCACACCCTTTTTAAAGTTACATTCAATTATGTAGATTTTTGTGACGTCAGATCCATTTTATATGATATTTTAAAAAGTATTATGAGTGATAAAACAAAACCCTAACCCAGCCCTACTTTCTGTGATTTCTGTCCCTGCAGGAGCCCGAGCATGTCTCATGGCGTGGATGCCATCGGTCTGCAGGTGGACTATTGGCTGGCTTCTTTGGCTGAGAAGCGTAAGGAGGGCGAGAGGAGAGACACGGGCTGTAAAAACACCCTGAAGAGTGCTTTCCGCTCACTGCAGGTCTGCCGGCTCCCAGGAGGGGCAGCAGTGACCCACAAGCCCAGGTCAGCACCATGGCCATGACTGTGGTGACCAAGGAGAAGAACAAGAAGGGTGAGGAAAGATAAGTGTTTCATGCTGATGCCACATGGCTCTGTTTTTTTATTGTACTTTGTGATTTAAAATGCAGACTTTTCTGCTCTGGCAATATTCAAACTACAACTACAAATGTGTAATAGTGATTTTAATTTTGGTGCAATAGCAGCATCTGTATTGCATTTCATCTTAATAATGTCTTGCTGAGGATTAAAGGATTATGCCATATCATGTTTAAATAATGATACATATAGTTTCTGTAGTAATATTTTAATTATACAGGTATTATAAAGCTTGTGACCTGAACACTGTGACTGGTGACTTTTGTCATTGGTCTTGGGGATATAATAAAGGATGAATATCTATTGCAATGTAATTGGATTGTTAGAAATATATAATGCTTATGTCATAAAAAGCTGTATTGTCAGCAAAGCAGGAATGTGTTTCACTGATGAGGTGCAACTTAAAATTATACAGAATATAATATCTATCTGTATATAATATATATTGATCTTCCAACACAATTGGCCATAATATAACTTTATTTTGTGCTTCTGTCTCCTCAGTTCCCACCATCTTCCTGGGTAAGAAGCCGAAGGAGAAGGATGTGGACTCCAAAAGTCAGGTCATTGAAGGCATCAGTCGACTCATCTGCTCTGCCAAACAGCAACAGACTATCCTCAAAGGTACAAGCTTTAGCATTTTACTCATCACATTTGCATTGTAAGCGAAAAAGTCTCAGTGGGCAAAGTTGACTAACTAAGCATAAATGAATTACTAAAATCATTTGTTGAAACCCTAATGATCACTTCAACTGAATTTCACAGCTTAAAAAATGTAAACAAATACAGATATTTAATTGAAAGCTTTTTTCAGCTGTCCACATGTTTTGCTCTCTGATCTAATGCATTCAAAGCCTCATAAATCGTAACCACAATTTACTTAAAAGTTAATAGACGATGGCATGTCCCCTATCTGGGCTGAATGTTAGCAATATGAACAGGGTTTTTTTCTGAATGTGTGAGAACTCTATTGTAATATCTATATATATTCACCTTGATATATTTGAAAACATTGTAATGTGGAGGAAAAACTTGTTAGTTATTTTGTAGTTTTTTTTAAAGTAAGTAGTACCTTTAAAAGTACACCATGTGATTTTTTGGACCAAAACTTAGATAAATCTATGTTTTTCTAGTATGGATGTTTTTGTGACACTAATTAAACTGTACAAATGTGTGACTTTACTCTGAGCAGGCTTTTATTTATTTATTTATTTATAATTTCTTTTTACCAAAAGGAGGGCCTGCAGCTGTATGTTTCCATAGAAAAGCAGCTCTATGTAGCTTAAGTTTTGACATAATGGCATAAAACATATTTACCCCCAAAAGGAATGTTTTAAAGAATCTTTTTATCTTTTTACTTCTACTGAATTGAGCAAGTGACTTTTTACCTACAGAAAGTTACACGGTGCCACTTTAATTATTCACTATAATGAGTTTATAAGAGCTTTTCACAACTTTCCAGAGGCCAGAGAATGACAACCGTAACAAGCATGCCTCCTGAGTTTTAGGAAAGAACATTAGTTATTATCGGATGTAGATGGAACACTGAACTAATTATTTCCCAAATAGACACTTTGACAGTATGTGTGCAGGGTGAAAACTGATTGTGAATTAAGTCAAATTAATAAATGGGTAGAAGGTATTTTTTTAATAGATTTTAACAATAATGTCTTTCATCCGCAGTGTCTATAGACGGCGTTGAGTGGAACGACGTCAAGTTCTTCCAACTGGCCGCGCAGTGGCCGACTCATGTCAAATATTTACCTGTGGGACTTTTCGGCTACAGCAAACCGTCTTCATAGGGGTAACCACGGAGACCCCAACGTGACCTCCGAACCCTCCTCGACCTTTGCCCCTCACTGCTTCTTTTCTTACCCCATGAGAGAGCTGTGCCGGGCCGTAACTGTTGTCACTTTATTGCCCCCTGGTGGATGTGAGTGTTGTGTGTGCGTGTGTAAATGTGTGTGTGTGGAGGCTGCATGCTATCGTGAATGTACAGCGTGCTTCTGAGTGTTTTCCAAGGGGATCACAGCACAAATTAAAAAGCAAACTGCCATTTTCCGCTGCGTTCGGGTGGAATTGCATGCAACAGATCACTGGTTTTAGCCCTGATGCCCTTCCCTAAATCGTACGCATTCTTAAAGCAAATGTTGTTCGTTCTTTCTTGCATGGATTCGCATTGTAAAACTCACTCTTGTGCCACACAGGTCAAACTCCAAACGGCATAGGTATTTGCATGTTTGAAAATATGAACCGGCATGTCTCAAAAGTCAGAACTCGTCGTTCAAATCTGCTCCGAGTCGTTTTAATTTCAAGGGCTTCCACCGTTTTGAATTTCTGTGGCTGTGACAGGATCCAAATGCAGTGTGTTTTAGCTGCCCTGTATTTGTGCCCGTTTGTCAGTGAGTTCAGGGCAAGGAAAGGATGCTTTTATTTTTATAAATCTATACAGTTCTGCCATAACATTATGACATCTACAAGGTTGAAAAGTAACAAATATTATGGCACAATTCCTATTTTTACGTTTAACTAACTAGGCAATATTGACGATTATGTAATTTTGACTTCACTTGGTTGATTTATATCTGCTGTAAATATAAATAATACTTTTTCAACTATCAAGTGTCAAATTGTGAAGAAAAGCTAAAACATTTGTGTGTAAAAATAATAATAGACATCATATTAGACTCAGACTTATTTCATTCAAAAGTTTGGCACGATTTACTTGAAAGAAACAAAGTACGTTTTCAGACATTTTAAACATTACATTTACATATAGTGCTTGCATTTATTTTTTAATTCTCATTGAGAAATGAGCTTTGGTCTCCAGTTTACAACATGGTTGTTAGGTTGTCTTTGGGCAGCACCTGAAAGCAATATTCAAACCCAGAGAAATGATGGAGGGCCAGACTGCGCACACTGGTATAGCAAATTCATATTAGAGAATAAAGTTGTAACTTTTGATGTTTTACCAGATTAAATTCACAGTTTTAAGAAAGAAAAAACTCAATCATATGAAAAAAAAGTCAACGTATCAGACTTTTAGGAAATGTATTCAATGCCTGCAGTCAAGCAGAATAATAGATCACTTTGGCGGTATTTACGAGACAATGCATAAAAGCACACAACAACATGTCAAACTTTATCATTTTGAGCTTTATAATGATGTCTCACATGTGCATGTTTAAAAATGGCAAGAGTGTAGTCTTGTTCACTTCTTTTTTCTTGAACAGTTACAAAGATCTAAACCTTCAACTTATTGTTTGAATCTCAAAATGTTAAAAGTTTAGCTCTTTTTTTTAACTTGTCTCAAACATTTCTGTTCCTCAAAAACATGCTAGCGGCCTGATTAAAAGAGGTCAAGGCCGCCTGAGTTTGCCCAGGTCTGTCTTTAGTGTGATGTCATTTACAACACGAAGTAAAACTGGAAACCTATCAAAATGGTTGTGACCAAATCTCTAAATTTTAGCCAAATCTTAAAGCTGTAAATGGATAAAATGGCCGTTATAGTTGGTTTGTTAAAAGCAGGAAAAGGACACATTATGGTTAAAATGTATAGTGTATTGCTCAATGTAATTGTAGTTTTCAGCAGATCAGTATCTCTGGTGATGGTGTCATAATGTTATGGTTGATCCACGTAACTATAATTTGCTATGCACTTACAATACTGTGTGTTTGTGGCTGGTTAAAACCTCTTTCTAGACAGACCTATGAAAATTATGCAAGAAATAATAAAAAAAAGGAACTACAAAATGCATTTCCAAACTGTAGTTATAAAGCGAGTGTTTTTACGTTTAATTCCGCTTCTTAAATTCGCAATAAAGCACAAAGTCTATCTTCAGCTGCCGTCATATGTTTTACTGGCAGCTATTACTTTACATTACATGGCTTTGATTTCTCCGGAAGTCGAATCCAAAAACTGCTTAATCTCAGCTGTTGTGAGACGTTTAGTGACAAGTGTGTGTGTGTGCGTGGTGAGTTCATGTACCGTGGTCAAAAATTGTAAAACAAAATATAAGAGAAATTGTGTTTGTTTGTTATTTTTATTTACAATGTGAAAGAGGGCATGCAGCTGTGTTTGAACGATGGTTAGATGGTCAGTATCACTAGCTGCAGTAATCCTGTTGTTAAGTGTGCAGCTTGGTATAAGGCTTAACATCTTTTCAGTCAAATACAGTGCAAAAGTTTGAAGTTTTCAGGCTGTGAAAAGGAAATCTATAGGAAATCAGTGTTGGAAGAATGCACAAAGTTGGGAAAGAAACAAATAATGGAGGACTTTTTCTCTATTGATCGTAATCGTAAAGATATATTAATGTACAATAACTCCTGATTGGATTAATCTGTTAATCGCTGGCAGTTACTTCCTGATAGTTCTCATCCAACAAATTAAATTATGCAATTTAAAGGAGACCTATTGTGATTTTTCCATATATTTAGGAAGATACTATGGCTTATGCAGATCAATAATTCAGATTTTGTTCATTGCAAAACACAAAAATGATCTAAAACATCTTAGAAAAAGAAACAGGTCTGTTGAACTGATAAGCCTCTTCTTGTAAAATTAAATTTAATAAGCCACAGATTTAAATGAAAATTTAGTAGTTGGAAAGTGTCTATATGACAATTTGGAATCTTACATGTTTTACTCTCCATCCTAATTTTTGAGTAATCGCAAGTAAATACAGACAAGTGGGTGGGGATAGGTGGTAGGTGAAGACGGGAATTTTCTGACCACTGGAGCAGAACAATACAAGAATACAACTTTGGGTAAACTAATGATGAGAGAACACTGTTGTAGTAGTAAAAGTTGATTTTACATAACAGGTTACCTTTAAAAAATCTTTAAAGCAGGGATGCCTACACTTTTTTCTTCAGCTGGCCAAAATTAATATATATTTTCCCTCAAATGACCAAAATGAATGATTTTGCAAAGTTGTATGTTGTTTATTTTCAATAATATAGTGATTAAATTTTTCTGACATGTTTTAGCGGATAAAATTGATTCTTTTCAACTCCAAATGTAATCAGACAGACAGACTTAACAAATGTCACACCTCTGCTAGCCAAAGTAACTCCCTGGAGAGCCAAGTTTTGATCCCATGCCTCACTTTGGGCACCACAGCTTTAAAGGGTGGTTGCACTCATTATAATAGTGTTTTCTAAGTTTTTTTTTTTTTTTTTTTTTTTTCAAAATTTATTTTTTTACAATCCAATTATTCTATCGTCAAATTTGTGCAACACTTTTTCACTGATAATAATTTTTTGACAGTGAACTTTATGACCAATATAACTCGTCTTATTTTCAACATGTGGTAGTTTTTAAAGTCATACACATTCTTTTAAAACACTATTGGTTGACAGCCTTTTCAGAGCCTCAAACTTTTGCACTGCAACAATCTAAAGTATCAAGTAAACTGAATGTATCTCATGATTGAAGCCTTGTCCTCTGCACTGTAACTCTCTCCAGTATTGTACTAGCAAAACTAGTTTTCTAAATAGTGTTGACGCTGTTGTCTTGAACGTTTTGCTACGGTTCTTTGAGATAGACTTTTAACAGTGTTGTGGTTTGGACACACATCTTCTTTTGTTACACAGTTCAAACTGAGACGATCAAAGTTCATTTGTTTGTTTTAATTGCATTTTTCTTTCTAATTTTCACTATTCAATTCGCTCAGATGA
Organism: Mugilogobius chulae; assembly: GCA_038363315.1. NCBI lineage: Eukaryota > Metazoa > Chordata > Actinopteri > Gobiiformes > Gobiidae > Mugilogobius > Mugilogobius chulae. Next base: position 22,461,747 of record CM076404.1, on the reverse strand, counting down.
TTAAGAAATAAATTGCAACATGTACTTCATAAGTAAAAGAAAAGTCATTGTTATGTTGCTGCTGTAATTTATTAGAAAAAAACATGTTTGACCCTAAATGTGATGTATTGTTAACATTGTTTTAGAACCAAAATGCAAAACATGGCAATCAAATATAAGTATATTATTAACCCTTGTTACTACATAATAAAACCAAACCTTCAGAATTGTTGAAATTTGCTAAATACGAACATTTTAATAGTTTTTGTGCTGCTAATTAGTGCATTAATGGCAGTGAGGTATCGTCGTGTCGCCGTACGCTCAGTTAAATCTACTGCCATCACAATAATTTCCAAACGAAACAGAAAAATGAATATATCATGTGTTGTATACTGTTTGTGTCTTATTAGGTGCTGAAATAAGTGAGCCTTGTCCTGTCATTTCAAGAATGTTCTACCATAAACCTTCTTGCTCAATAGGTTGCGTTCACATGCTACATTTTGGTGTCATAATGTCAGATAGTTTATGTAAATTGGAAACTTAAATATACAAACATTAAACAGTACCACAGATTCAAAGTTTTTTTAGCTGGCAACAATTTTTGGAGTTGAATGCTGCCACTTTCTGACAAATTATTTCACTTTTGTTCGTGCATACCAACAGAAAAGACTTAGTGTCAGCTTTTGTTATATAGAATGTGAACGCAACCTATTTGCTCCTACGGTCTTTGACATGTGAATTTGTACTGTACCCGTCTGTAAGTCTGTGGTTTGTAATTCTGTCCCAATGTCTAGACTAAATTATGACTATACAGATTATAGACTGTCTGGTCCATCAATATCGTTTGTATGTGGTCAGCAGTGTTCTCGATCGGCAGAAAAATGTTCCAATTCATCTAATTTTAAAAACGGCATCATGTATAATTAAAAGAATCCTTAGAGCTTGTAAATTCGCCCCGGAAATGGTTACAACTAAAGAGTCTTAAGTTTATGGAAAGTATTTTTGCACACGCCATTGTTTCCTCAGCTTTTTTGCCTTTTGCCTTTAACAGTAATAATAATAACAATAATATTAAACTTATTGCTTGTACATATCAGATAGTACTTGTTAAATTGTATTTTTTGTTGTCTACATTGGACATGTTTTGTAGTTCTGCTTTTTCATGGTTACGTTTGTCAATCGAACTGATGTGGGATGAAAAGTGGAAGTGTTCATTGTTTCATTTGTTTGTTTTTTAATAAAAAAATGTAATTGATTTGTATTAACGTGTTTTGCTACTTTTTTCACATTTTCAAAAAACAATTGCAGGCATAGGTTTTATGATGGATGATGGATTTTCCTCTATTAGTGAACCTTTTTCTCTCAATAATTTGTCTATAACTTGTAAGAATGACTGTATATGAACAGATCACTTGCCATTGCTAAGAATGCATTCACAATTAAACGTGCATCATTTTAAAACTGGAACTAAATAGTAGCAAATGGTGTCATATTTAGACTGGAAAAGGCCCTTGAACCAATTCTTGTTGGCCCTCAGACTGGCCCTGCTACTACTGTGACAAAGATGACAAATGTATGCTTTTATAGTCAAATTTGAACAATTCTGCTATCATTATCCAAATAACAAAAACATTTGATGTTATAAAAAACAGAAATGAATTCTTACTGCTGAATTATTGGTGTGGTGGTTCATAAACAACGAAAAGAACATTGCACAAGCAGCAGAATGTGACAAAACCAGATTGTTTACCGAATCAAAATAAAAGGCATTTTTTTCCAAATGCAGCGCTCTGATTGGCTTTTAAGGCTTTATTTGCAGACAAAAAATAATAATATAGCCTATGTGTATATCACCATAAACTGAAGGATTTGTGAGGACCTTGCTTCAGGTTTTGTGCAATGAAAATCAGCTACCCAACCTTTAATTTTTCTTATTTAATGCATGTTATATTTGATCATATTAGTATTACCTAATATTAGTTTTAATATTTGAATTTGTCTGTGTTGTGTTTTCTGGTTTAGTTAAGACGACATTTCCGGTACTTAGTCTGATTTATTTTGAAAGCCGGAAGTAGGTTTGCTTTTCCAACGATTCCTACGCTTTACAAAGGTTGTCTGGAGCATCACAACACTGTCCCACCGCTTTGTTCGAGGGACAGAAAACACGCCAATACTTTTCAATGAAGGTAAGAACCGGACTTATTACACATTTCTCTTTTACACCTACACGTTTACGCAACATTTGGACGTAACTGTTCTGTATTTGGCTTTAAAATGTTTGTTTTGTGGACGATGCTACCGCGGCGAGGTCCATAAATGTGTCAATGTGCACTTGAAGAAGCCGTTTTACGCTCATGGAAGTTTACAAAATGTTCACTATCAAAGTATTCTACATACAGTGTGGATTATCATTTGTTTTTGGCACAGTGAGGTTGTTTAGGTAATACTCTTTAAGTCATGACCTATTTAATTCATTTACGTATAAATATGTGTCTTAACGTCACGATTTTCGCGTGTCAACAGGAATTCTCTTTATTAGTGCGTTGTGGACATTTTGGGTTGTGCGTAATTTAAGCTTTCGGTCACCTTCATTGATCGGATGCCAACCAACCAACAAATGTCCTCCCTGTTTCTCAACACTAGCAGCAACAGCAGCAGCAGCAGGCCTCAGCTTTTCCACCCGGCTTTTGTCATTCACAATAATGGCGTCAAATAACCCAGATTACCTCTGCGAGCTCGCCCTGGCTTTTACGCACGCGACGCACTCTCATATAATGTGCTATAATGTTATTTTGAACGGGAAAACGGGAAAGAGGAAGCGTGGACAGTGGTGCATTGCAGTGAGTGTTGGAGCTGGCATGTGGGAGGGGGAGATACAGAGAGGATGGCGGACTTGGAGACGGGAAGACAGGTGCGTAATCGTTATCACAGCGAAGGCAAAACGGACAAGTCACGATTATTTGGCACAATTTACGCCTTGTGTCCCTTTTCCGGCCTCTGCTGCTGCTGTGGCGGTGGAAGGATTAATTTACATCTGCGCTGTCAACCTCTAGGACAAATGGTATAATCTGATATCTTTCAATGTCAGAGCAGGAGAGTGTCCGCCTGCTATTATTGGTTTGCTTGTCTGTGATTGGATGAAAGGGCGGGTTTGTGTAGTCTGATATCTAAAATCTCCACCCGGTATCAGGCATTAGTTATTTCCTTGTCTAATATTCTAAAACTAAGCAAAATTTATTGGTAGCTTCTAAGGCTAACATAGCCCAAAATAATAAAACTTTTGTTACTATGGCCTATCAGTTTTTGATCGAATATTTTGATTCATTACCCTTAATTTAATGTGTCATATTTTTATCATCACAGTTGTGGTACTTGATTATCAACCATTACACAGCCTTCATTATATCTCATGTGACTCTTGTCTTGTTTTAATTGGCTTAGGGTCTCTCACTACACAGCCCTGGGAATCTTCAAAAGAGATCTCAGGCTAAACAGAGCTCACAGGACATCATTAGGACATGATTTATTACAGTGTCATCAAACAACTGACCACTGTCTCCTGATTTTCCTAGATGTTTTAAAGCAAAATTTGAAATAATACTGAACATAAATGATATAGGTTGATACTAATTTTCATCTAGATCTAGTTTATGTTATATCACCAATAAAAGGTAAAAGTCTGAATTTTTCATTTGAATGCATAGATTTTATTGGCAGAATTGGTGTCAAATAACACATTTTCGTCTATCTTTTTACAGTGTGTATGAAAAGAGGCAATGTCCACCATGGTTTACCCACGTGACGAGTCCCTGGAGCGGCTCAGTCAGGATGAGATCGTGTTGAACACCAAAGCGGTGATGCAGGGGCTGGAGACGCTAAGAGGGGAACATGCTCAGCTCCTAAACTCTCTGCTGGACTGTGCTCAGCCTCCCACGGCTCAGGAGAAGTCTGGGGCTTTGAGGAAGAGCCTGGAGGCCATCGAGCTTGGCCTGGGAGAAGCACAGGTAAAGATCATGGCAGTCAATGACATCATTCAACTATTAAATGAACCTTTTTCCTCCACATTTATCGTATTTTGCATGAATATAAATAGCAAAATGTACTATTGGGTTCATTTAGATTTACTAAAAGAACTTTGAAAATAATCTTTCTTAATAAACACAAATTGCAAATCTAATTGCAGTCATAAGACTTGTCCTCTAAAATATAAAATCATCTCAAGCTATTGCTCAACGTGCTTAACTTTGATTGATAAGTACCTGATTTTTTCTTATACACCCTCACTTAAACTGTTTTTATTTTATATAGCATTTAAATCAAACATTTTAGTAACATGTGCTTATATTGTAACAAGCAATACCCATTCCACTGTCTGTTTTGTTTAAAGATAAACAAAACAGACAGATCACGACAACACAAATACTTGTGGAAAACTTGTGGTGGCATTATTATGTGCACACTGCAGCTGATTTTTCTCTCAGTTGTGGCAAAAGCAGACGGATAACTTAAATAGTCTGAAAAAGTAAGTACAAATATTATAAAAGCCACATTCCAGATGTCTTTGGTTTACTGGGTTTATTTATCAATTATATCGTTATGCTAAATGTTCTTTTTTATATCATGCTAAAAACCTCATGCATAATACAGTTATATGCCCTTTAGATGCCATTTCTGGCACAGTACTAATAAAAGTTTGGCACAGAAGTATATTATGCATAACTTAAAATGTGTTATTGCAAACTGGGCATTTTTTCAGAACAGTCATGTCAGTTCTTCAATGCATGTCAGCTAAAAATCAAATACCAGTGTACAGAAAGTTGTAACAAAATAAAGATATAAAATTACACTCCTAAAATGATTACTGTACATCTTCTATGTGCTTGGCCACAGGTGATCATCGCTCTCTCCAGTCACCTGAGCGCTGTGGAGTCAGAGAAGCAGAAGTTGCGTGCTCAGGTCCGGAGGCTGTGTCAGGAGAACCAGTGGCTCCGGGATGAACTGGCCAGCACCCAGCATAAGCTCCAGCGCAGCGAGCAGAGCGTGGCCCAGCTGGAGGAGGAGAAGAAGCACCTCGAGTTCATGAACCAGATCAAGAAGTTCGATGATGACGCCTCTCCTTCTGAAGACAAAAACCAGAACAGCAGCGGAGGGGACAACGCCAAGGACAGTCTGGACGATCTGTTTCCCAATGATGATGACCAAGGACCAGGTAAGAGTTTGACGTGGCACAAGGGTTTTTCTACTGCACTGAGATTGGATATCTCAAGATCAAATTTTAGTGTTACTCTTATTGTGAGATCAAACAAAAATAATCTTACATTTAGTCATCATTACTGAAACAGCAAACAAATCGAAAACTTTTTTTTTTTTTTTTTACCTTTGCTTGTAGAAAAACTAAAACAAAGTAGGCTAATCTGTTGTTGTTGTTGTTGTTGGTTTTTTTTGGTAGGCAATTTTAAGTTCAAAATCTGTTTTGTTTGTTTTTTGGTGCTTGTGTGGCCTTTTTAACAAATGAACAAAAATAAACATATACTATTTAGAAATACAGCAGACTCTTTGGTTGACCTTTTAACAGCCGATGAAAAAAAGAGTGCAACTGCATCATGCAGAAAGTCATTATGAATAGATGGAATAATGCAAAATCAAAATTAAAACATTTTAGCAGAATTATCAATTTTTTTATGCATTACATTACAGTAATGAATAGATCCTCCCTAACACCTAACAACAGAAATAGAATAATAATGGTGCATTATGTAACTTTCTTGGTTCTGTCACCACAGAGATTGATTGATTGATTGCTAGGACAATGTGCGTTACATTTAATAGATTAGGTCTGTAGTTCTTTAGTCGATTAATTGGTCGATGGAGTCTTAGTCGACCAAAATTGTATTAGTCAACTAATTCTTTTATTTAAATTGTAGGGAATTTGTATTCAACAGTAACAGAATCATTGGTCTGAACTGCCTTTTTTATATAAACACATCGTTTCCTCTTCATTTTCTGCTTAAACTATAGTTTTTGCATTAACTTTTTGAGCAAGATTTCTTGCAGAGTTGTCACAATACTAAAGTTTCCAACCCGATTTTGAGAAGGAATAAACTTGATTCTCAATATCACAATGAGAATTAGAATGTCCTTTTAAGAAAGTCAGATTTATACAATGGACTGACATTTTCAACACAATATCCAAGTTTATGATCAAACTATTTAGTTTCAAACCAATTTTGATGAAACTCAAGATTATTTTAAGATTATTTTGCAGAAAATGTCAGATTTTGTTCAAATGTTTGTCCTGTTAATGTTATCTGTATTTGTTCAAGTGAGTATCTAATTTCGACACCAGTTTTAGCTTTGATTTGTAATATTTTTGACAACTCGACTTTTAGCTCCAGTGCCTTTGTCATGCCGCCTTTTTAATCGACTAATCGGTCGATGGAACATGTCTTTAATCGGCCAAAATTTTCTTTGATTGACTACAGCCCTAGAATAGATGGCTGCACCAGTTTAGCAGTATGCTAATAACCATCTGTCCTTAACAAATAACAACATACAACATAAAAGCAAAATACATGTTTACAAAGAAACCCCCATGTGGAAAATGCGCGTGGATACAGTGTGCAGTTATAGAACAATATATAAGTTAAGTTAATTAAGGTGCAAAGTAAAATACTATTTAAAGTGCAGAAAAGCAACTATCAGATGAACCCATGAGGGTAACATCTGGTAGCTGTGTGCAAAATTATCAGTTTATATTACACAACCTGGTTTAATACATAAATTGTAGAATACAGTAGTATTTAAAGTGCAGAAATATACACATTATACCCACGAGGGTAACATCTGACAGCTCTGTACCTGATGGTATTGCAAATATGAACGAGATATTATTATTACATTATTGGTCTGGTAATCTGTTGGCCATCAGATGATACCCACGACATCTGAATGTATTTTGCCTACACTTTCAGAGTATTGCAGTGAACTTACTCAACTTATTGAATTACAAGTGTTTTATTGATTGAAAACCTGATAAATGTACTGTTGAGTGAGGTCTGTCTCCACTGATCTAGTCTGTACTTAACCTGTTTGTCTCTATCAATGCATTAATAACAATAACAAACAAAAAAATTAAAAACAAAGCGAAAACCTTTTTAGTTGAAGCTGGAAGCAAAACCAAATGAAATGATGTCTACAATGTGGACAGGTTTCCTTTGTTTTAAATAATCAACAAAAAACATTTGCACCTTAAGTGTAGGCAGCAGTGCATTCTGAAGTGTAATGTTTATTCTTACACTTCCCCACATCCTGCTCTCAGAGTTTACTCAGGAACACAAGCTGTTCATAGATTTATTTAGCTCTTATTTATTTATTTATTTACAGTTTAGCTCCAAGGTTGTTTTTACACCAAATGTTAGATTTGAGGAGTCTGTTAAAAGTTTTTCCTTTCCAATGCAAATTTGTGGTTTACTGTTTGCTAATTTTTTTCAACAAGCTGAGCATAGATATACGTAAAGGTAGAAATGTGTTCAGGATAGTAAAAAAATTGATATGATTTGATAACATTATTGATGTCTCCTCATTAGAATGTATAGCTTCTACACCTACACTCAGTGCCATTAGCAAACCACGAAGTGCTGAGACGATTGAATTATTGATGAAGAAATGTACAGCTGGCTCCTTTGAAGTTTGCTTTTCATCTTTTTGGTCTCTATAGAAACCTTTTCCAGGCTTATGCTCAGGTTATGTTTCTTCAAGCTTGTATTTTGAATGGAATCAAAAGTATTTACTATCAGCTGATTATTTTTCTATAAAAATCTATTTACGTTGCAGTATAAGGAATTGTTTTTGGAACATGATTTTGTTTGTGAAGCTGTATGAAGACAATATTACACTGGAGTAATATTTCATTCCAATGCTATAAAACTCTTTTACATATGTACAGTATAAAAAATACACTCTGCACTCCTCAGGGAGACACTTCTGAGAAAGACCAACAGAAACAAAACAGCCAATCTGTAACTAGTTCTTTAATGGGTTGACCTCTCTTATGGCTGATTCACATTAAAAGGTCCACACAAAAGTCTGGATTTGGAATTCCAATTTGCTCTATTATTATGGTTTGGTCTCCAGAGCGGTTTCACTCTGCCTCCTGTAAGTCTGGACGGACACAGCAACAGAAAGCATTTGCAATGCTCTGGAAGATTCTCCGAAAAGAGAAGCGCTTTGGCACTTTGGTGACAGTGTTGTCTCTGGCCTCCACACGCACAGGCACTGCTGTTTTCTCTAACCCGATCAAGGCTAGAAGTTCACAACCCTCTGAGTAGTCGATGGGTTCATATTCATCCCAGTAGTCTGGGGGCGCTGAATTGTCACTTGTATCAGTAGAGCCTGTATCTTCGGAGAAAGACCAAACACCAGAGTCTAGTTCCATCGGTGTCTCTGACTGGTCGCTGATGTTGATGGAGACACACATTTCATCTGCTGCGGGGCTTGTGGGGGACTCCAGCGCTGGACAGACCTCCATCGGCTCCTCTGAGGTTGTCAAACTGAGAGACATTGTTGTGAAAGGATGAGACAGCGCTTGACGTGGAGTCAGTCTCTGCTCTTCAGTTATGGTCAGCAAACCCTTAAGTAAGTCCACAAAGGCACTCCGGTCCTCAAGATCGCCAGCCGAGTTTATGGGATGGACCTGTGAAATACAACAAGCACACTGATTAGATGGGCTGCAATATACATCTGTTATTATTATTAAGATGTGTGTTGGTAGGAGGTGAATACTTACATGAACTAGGCCGTCCAAGGAGCTTGGGACTTCAAAGTATGTAGTCTGTTCTTGGGTTGTTGTGTTAGTTTGCACAGTATATTCTTCTGGAGTCTATAGAATGACAAGAATGTGAGAAAAAGTAAGGTTAGTTTTGAGACCATTTAAAATCAGAAATAAATCAATAATAGTTCACTAGACTCAAAATAATTACCATAAGAGTCCATGCTGTGCTGTCAGAAGATTGAACTTGAGTAAAGTAGTTCCTGCTGTTTAGTCCAATCTGGAGCAGGTGGTCTGAGGGCTGCCCCAGTAAAGCCACCATGCGTTTGACCGTCTGGTACTCGCATTCGACTGGAAACAGGTTATCTGCTAGGTAGAGGTAGGCCAGGACGCAGCCCACCCCCCAAACGTCAATGGCCTCAGTGAAAGGAAGACCAAGTGTGATTTCAGGAGCCCTGGAAGACAAAAACACAGTTAGACCAAGTTTACAAAGGTTCCTGTAGTAATGGTTAGTTCTGTGGTTACAATTTAAAGAATACGTGAACTATAGCTTACCTGTAACCACATGGCTGAAGAATGGTTCCAGGCTTGGCTTCTGAGGGTCTCATGGCCTCACCAAAATCGATCAGCTTCACTCGTAAAGACTGATCCTGCAAATTTGTGAACATCACATTGTCCGGCTTGATGTCACAATGTATGATGCCTAAGCCTTTGAGGGCATCTAAAGCTACCAGCAACTGCTGTGCAATAGGCCGGATCTCATTCACCTGGAGGGGCACGTAGTTCCGGGTGTCCAGAAAAGTGTAAAGGTCAGTTTCAAGCATTTCAAATGCCAGACAATACTGACCCATGTACTCAAACCGCTCCATAAAGTGAACCAGGTTTGTCCGTTCTGGATCAAGGAGCTGGATGTCCTCGAGCATGGAGACCTCACGCTCCATGCACATGAAGGTGTTCTGGTCCTTCAGGATCTTAATGGCCACGATTTGGTTTGTGTTCAGCGTCTGGCACTTGGCGACGCGACCGAAGCAGCCCTCGCCTAACCAGTCCTGGACAGTGTAAGCAGCGGTCCTGCCCTGAAGTAGATCTCCAATGGTGACCTCAGAATAAGATGCAGGTGCTGCAAAAGAGACAAGACAGAATTTTAGCATATTTTGTTCAGTGAAAAAATATGCAGATGTTTTTCTATATGGATGTTCGCCAAGCCGACATGTGACGTCAAAATGGTTGGCAGAACAAGCTAGTTCCAGCTAGCTCTCATTGTTTTTCCCATTGGGATCTAATTGCCGAAGTTAAAAGCTTTCTTTTTGGTGTAGGCTTTTTCTGAACACGGTAGAAACTCTATGGATTGCTCTTATCAAGCCTGTTAGCACATCGAGTCACACAGCAAGAGACAAACATTGTCTTTTTTCGTGTTTGTTCAGCTTGCCGCCAATACGTTTTATCTACTTCTGTCAACCAACGCGTCACGTGATCACCATAGGACGACACGGCGAACATCCCTATAAGTACAGTTGTCCTAATACAATCACTCTTAGTAGTCTGGGTGCTACTACTAACCTACTGTTACATGTCAACTACTGTTATAAATATAGTTACAGAATAATCACTTCTTGCAATGTAGAAGTAAAAGACTTGTCTTAGCCTTGTTTGAAACATGGAAACGTTGTCTTTCATAATACATTTACTTACATGCTGTCTTACATTGACTTGTATAGATGTGGGTAATGGTTTCTGACATGAAAACCAGGACATTTTCCTCAAAAAGTCTGCTCAAAACCATTAGAAAGCGTTTTGTCTAGTATCTGTCCCAAGTGAGTTCTGTGTATTTTTGAGATATTTACCTGCTGCACCAGTGCTCTCATAGGCGTCCCAGGAAGACATAGTCAAACTACAATCAAAACTGGGTCTAAAACCAGATTATCAATCAAAAGTGCTCTGAGCTCGCAGAAAGTGTGTCTCTCCAACCAGTGTCTGTCAGTGAGTGAGAGACTAGAATGCAAACGCGTTCGGAACATAAACTCTGTAGAACTCATACGCATCACTCATCGCTATGGCAGTGTGCACAAGAAAATAGAATATGCCCTTATATGGAACATGCATTAGGTTCAATGTTATTTTATGTTAACTGGCATGATCTTTAATAAATCATAATCCATAAGGTAATAAAATCATAAAGAAATGCTCGGTATGTGATTAGATGTTTATTTAGTTTTGTTGCTTTACTTTCTGAAGTTTGAAGGTTGTAGATTTTAGAATTTTTTAAAATGTATTTATTTATTTTTTTATATATTTATTTATATATTTATTAATATACTGCAGTAAACGATTTTAGCTGTGTCCTAATTTGGAGTTATCATCTTGCATCATGTCTCCTGTGGGACAGTTTAGACTTGAATGTGTCACTTTGAGAAAGAGAAATCAAACATCAAATCTAAGCAAGAAGAAGAAAAAAACACTAGGAAGAACAAACTCGATTCACAAATATTAAAGTCACTACAGAAACCATCCTATATTATGCATGTTTTTCATATATAACATATTTATCATGCAGTGTCACTAGCACTAGTGTTTATTAGTAATGGCTGCATATATGGATTTTGCATGCATTTATTTTTTTTACTGGGAGGGACATTTGTTATTTTTCAAATCAATTGTTCCAGTAAAATCTAACTGTTACCTCCAACATTTTTATCTGTGCTGTCAACACAATGGAATTAGACCCAATAGTGTTGCTTCATTCATCCGCTTTTCAAACCATGCATGTGTCTGTAATGTTATGGTATACATTATGTGCAGGTTTGAAATAATTTAAATTAAAAAAACCGACTTTTGGGGACGCAGTACGGGGGATTTGAAGATTTAGTTGCGTTGATTGTGACAAAAAGGCACTGTTTTTTACACCATTATACATTTTTTTGCTGCTCAATAACTTTTTTATACACAGTTGAACGCATTACCTGTCTCATAAGTAAAAATGTTTTGAGTTTGTTTGATGAGGTGTTGCTTTTTTGTGAAGAAGTTGAATGAATGTGTTTTTCAAGATATCCAAAAATGTAATATCTAGTGAATTGTTTATAGTTAAAATAGCCACAAAAAGAACCCTGTAAGAATAGGAACTTGAGAAAATGATGCTAGTAACTTTCAACTTAGGATATAAATGTAATGTGTCTGCACTTTTATGATTCATGTGCAAACATTTCACATTGTTCACGTGACATCCCAGCATTTTCCTTATCAATAATACTTCACACAGATGTTTGCAGCTCAAAATAAATGTTGTTCAAAGTCAGTTTTTGTAATACAAAAGTGATCGGGTCTAGTCACTAATGGAAATCACCAGATTGAAACAGTTTGAATTGATCTTTTAGATATTTCATGACAAAGTACAGAGTTATTAATCAGAAATCTTGTTTACCATCTAGATTCAGGACATCATTGCATTCTACAACTTGGACGCAGCCTATTGACGTAATATTTATCTGAATATCGGTATCAAGATGTGCCCGAAAAATATTGAGATATTCATTTTTATCAATATCGCCCAGCCCTATGTTTGATTATCAAAAAAGTAGGACACGGTTGTGATATGAGGGACGCGGGACAGAAACCTTCATGGGGTGACAGTGCAACTAAAACCAGGACAGGTGGTCACCCTTAATCTGTGGTTTTGTCCAAACACTGCTCAGGACCAGACCTTCGTCCAGCACTTTTTTCTGGACCAAAGAACCCGCGGTTTGGTTAGGACCATGGTCTGCAGGACTATTCACATCTGGACTTTGGACCAAACCAAACTAGAAAGTCCAGAACAAAGGCTGCTGGTGTGAAATCCCCCTTAGTGTTTATTTATGTGTTTTTTATGTTTTTATTGTAAAGCCTCCCTTGACTGTGGATGTACTTTGAGAGGAAAGTGTGAGAACCACTGTTTTATGTGGTACTTTATTGTCTCAGAAAAGAAGCTGTGACTGGCTTGCTCTCACTGTGAAAGTCATAAGTTGTGGTGCAGCAGATCATGTGCTGCACAGTGAGCCCCAGAGGAGGTCGAACTGAGGACAGTTTTCTGTTTTCCCTGAAATTGTATTGTATTCATTTACACGTGATCATGAACATTATTCAGTCACGGCAGCACAACTTTATGGCATTGCTTTGTACAGTTCATTTTGTAACAACTCTTGAGTGCTTTAGGGCCTCCATGTAATTTCCATGCTTTTTCTTGATGTAGCTTTCTATTTACAAAAGTTCTATAGTAAATCAGAGTGATTCTCATTAATTACATCCTTCTCGCCCCGCAGCCCAGCCGAGCGGAGAGGTGGCAGCTCAGCAGGGAGGTTATGAGATCCCGGCCCGTCTGCGCACCCTCCATAACCTGGTGATCCAGTATGCCTCGCAGGGCCGCTATGAGGTGGCTGTTCCCCTCTGCAAACAGGCGCTGGAGGATCTGGAGAAGACCTCAGGACACGACCATCCTGATGTGGCCACCATGCTCAACATCCTCGCTCTGGTTTACAGGTCAGGATAGGATTACCATGACCAATCCTAAATAAACACTTTTTTTAAAAAATACATACTTTTACATACATACAGTGCTATTAACCTAGATCTCCTATTATCTCTCTTTTTTTCCTGTGTGCCAAATTCAAACCCAGACAAGTGGTGAAGGGCTGGACTCATTGGTCTAACGAATTATTATTGGAAGCACTATTTAGTAAATCATAGACTATTTTGACAATTTATTATGATTATATTAACACAGAAACAAGGACACCTGAGGCCTGTACTACGAACGTCGCTGAACTTATCTTGGATAAGTTTCTCTAACCCGGGTTGACTAACCCAGATATGAGCCTCTCTCGATAAACTGTCCTACGAAACGAGTTCACAACTGGATCTGTTAACCCTGGATTTTCTCAATGAAGTCGTGCGCGTTCACGGAGCAGAGGCGGGGTTAACGCAAACTGACCAATCAGAACACCTGAGTTGCGGACTTCAAACGTGAGGAAACGTCAATCATGAAGCGAAATACGAGTATTAAAATCTAAGAAGGAAACGCGCTGCAGCTTCAAATGAAGTCTGAGCTTAATCAGCCAATCACAGACACAGTTACGCTGCCGAGTTCATTTAAATGTCCTGCATCGATATAACAGACTAAAACACAAATGTGCAAACACCACAAACATTTAATAGATTGACCGTTTAGTCTGAATGAGCTGTGTCCTTTATCTGAGTCAAAGTGATGCATAAAAATCCACAGCCAAATGTGCACAAGGTGCAGTCATTAATTATTTCTTGACAATGAAAGAATTTATTAATCACCACACAGATTAAACGGGATTCTTCAGTCACTGTTAAGATCTCATCCTGCTCTTAATAAATAGGTTACGTGCCGTGCGCATCGCATTGATATAAAACGCCGTAACTTTCACATTTCCTCATTTCTCCGCTGCCCTCTCTCATCTCTCTCTCTCCCCCTCTTTACAAACGGCTTAATTCTCGTCTCTGATTGGCCAGCGCCTCGTCTTTTTAACTTATTCGGGAACTTATCCTGGTCCGGAGCAGGTTATGAGTTTGCCGCATGTTGCCATAGAGATCTAACCCGATAGGACGTGATCCAGTTTCGTAGGACCGCCAGACCAGGTTTAACCCAGAACTTACCTCGCTAAACCCCAAATCTAGCTTCGTAGTACAGGGCTCTGCTCCATAGGCAAGTAAATCAAATAAAAGAATTATAAAGAATAACACTTGCTTTCAAAAATGTGCCGAGGACCACATAGAAACAGTCAGACGGCCCCTGGGCCACAGTTTGCCTAGGTTTGTCTTAGAACTGGAACACACACTATTTAACATCAGAATAATTGTTACTGTGTATTTGTGTATTTATTTATATTGACAGAAAATGTTTATGAATGGAAATGATTGTAATTTAGCTTTGTCCAACTGTAATAAACAGTTTAGTATCTTTTTAGAGTAATTACAATTCAATAATATTAGTATAATATAAGTAGGTATTAAACAACAAGGACCCATGGCTGAGCTGTGCTCCTACATAAAAAATAATAATATAAATAAAGAGTAAACAGTAGGAGAGAAAAAATCTATTTGAAAGTTACTTGTCCACTTCGTTTGTATAAGCCTCGTCATAATTTATCATAACTCACTCATTTTTAGATAGACCTCTACAACAGTCATACCTGTAGATTCATTCACAACATCAGCACTACATAAAATACCTGATTGTCCTTTGAATTCCCATTTACCTTACAGGGACCAGAACAAGTACAAAGAAGCGGCCCACCTCCTGAATGACGCTTTGGCCATCCGTGAGAAGACTCTGGGGAAGGACCACCCCGCTGTGGCCGCGACGCTCAACAACCTGGCTGTTCTGTACGGAAAGAGAGGGAAGTACAAGGAAGCTGAGCCACTGTGCAAGAGAGCGCTGGAGATCAGGGAGAAGGTGACCATTTCTCCATTTGCTTTAAGAATTTATGCTGTATTATTTTGGCATTTTTAGTCAGCTGTTGTTGTTTTTGGACTTACAATAAAAAAAAATAATAATAACACTACATTTAAACTGTTGTTGTTTCATGTTGTATTTACACAAGGGTTTTTATTATTTATTTAGTGTATCAAATTACAAAAACATGCTTTTATTCAAGTCTATTTTTAGTCGAAAAGTCACACAGCGCACCTTTAATTAGGCTTACATTTGTAATTTTCATCACAATACAAATTTACCAATCACTCTAAATATTTGTTGTTCTTATTATTTCTGTCTCGTCCAGGTTTTGGGGAAGTACCACCCGGATGTGGCAAAGCAGCTGAACAACCTGGCTCTGCTGTGTCAGAACCAGGGCAAATACGACGAGGTGGAGTATTACTACAGAAGAGCTCTGGAGATCTACGAGTCCAAACTAGGAGCCGACGATCCCAATGTGGCCAAGACCAAAAACAACCTGGTGTGTAAGGCACTGAAACGGCAAGATCAAACTATTTTCAAACCAGAACTATAATAATTAGCTTACTGAATCTCTAAACCTTGAGTGTTAGAGCTGTCAAAAATAAGGACAATATCTTGGTATCAGTTGTAAGCAGGATGAAATTAAGGCTGAGGGAGTAAATGATACTAATGTTGTGATGGATTTAAAATTTTCCATTTTCAGTTCTAAAGATTTGGCCACAAAGTCGGATGGTTTAGGTTTTGCAATTTGGAAGGTAATTAGAGAAACATAACATTTGTTCTTTGATTGACTCATAGCTACAAAATTATAATAAAAATACTTGTGCTATACCCATGTGTGTTCTTTCTATAATCCTAAATGACTGCGTGTCTTCTCCTCAGGCCACGTGCTACTTGAAGCAGGGGAAGTTCAAAGACGCAGAGGCGCTGTACAAAGAGATCCTGACTCGAGCTCATGAAAAGGAGTTTGGATCTGTCAACAGTGAGTACGAAACATGTGACCAAATCTATAAACAGAAACACAAATTCTATTGAGTTTTATGGACTCAGCTATAAGTAACCTATAAGCAACATTATACTTGTACTTTTACAAAACAAAATGAAGAGTTACTCGTGTTAACAGTGACAGTAAATTGATTTGATGTGACTACACAACAACAACCACACAATTCAGTAGAAATAGAGTTAAAACCAAACATTTAAATGATAAAAACGTCAAGCCTGTTTCTGTCAAAAGTTACACATTGCACCTTTAAAACAAAGTGTTTATTCTGTCATGATTGTATGTTTGTGTCATTTCGAATCCAAAATCAACTCCACCACTATGAGCACAGCATGATCCCATCTGTCCCCCTGTTAGTTCAGTAGAGGGACAGAAGAGAGAGAAGAAAAGGTGGATTTGGCTCCACCTCTCCTCCTCCCCTCCTCTCGCCCTCTCCTGCCCTCGCCGCGGGACAGTGGATTATGTCTCTGGAGCTTAATGTCCTCCACTATAAGCCTATCAAAACTCTCTGTGCTCACATGACCAGCGCGAGAGGCCCAGACGGGAATTTAGACTATTTCACAATAAAAGTCACACAATAAACAGACTTTTGAAATTACATTTCAAAGTGCCCTGAGAAAACATCTGCACAAAACAAGAAGCAAAAAAAAACACACATAATTTATAGGGCTGTGACTAACGATTATTTTAGTAATCGATTAGTTGGGTGATGATTCTTTTGAATAATTGAGTCATTGTTTTGAACGCAAAAAATGATTTGAATTCAAGATTTTTGCCAAATTTGAGCTGAAATAATGTTGCTTGAGGACGTTCCAGAGATTAGATGAAAAATAGTTTTTAAAAAATAACACAAATTTGATAATAATCAATACTAAAACTGGTAAGTGACATTTATGTCATAGTCAACGATACTTAATACCTTAACAGTATTAATAACATGAACAGGACAAAATTATATTTTCGGAGGAGTTTTAGAATAATCCTGGGCTTTATCAAAGCTAGTTTAAAACCAAAATGTTTAAGAAAAATAGTATCTGTATTTTGTTGAAAATCTCAATTTACTGTATACAAATTAGATGTTAAAAGAGGATTTTTAATTATTGTGGTATCATAGTTAAACTCGCGAACCAAGACTATTCCTTAGTATTCAAATTAACAACACTAGGCTCAGGCAAACTAGTTGTTACAAACTAGTTTACAAACCCTATATTTAAACAATTTTTATGTAATTTCTGTTCAATCTTGTGTAGAACCTAAAGAAAGACCATTTAACGATTATTTAATTACTAATTTAGCTGGCAATTATTTCAATAATTGGTTAGTTGTGATTAATTGCTTAACTTGTTGCAGCCCTAATAATTTAAATAAAGCATAGACCTATTTTGCCATAATTTTTTGTCACTTTTTTACTTAGGTAATGTTTAAGCGTGTCGGAGAATCATATCAGCCAAAAAAGAGAGAACACTGTCTGAATTGACCAAAAATCCTTACTTAACTACTGTAATTAAGTAACTCTTCTTGTCCTTACTTAGTTTTAATGGAACTATTCTGTTTACTGGAAACATTCTTCTGACTTATTTGGCTTTGTTGACTGTTTTGAATAAGTGCTTATGACTGCAGTTATGGTCAAACACTTGGTCAGATCATAGAGATATTTGGGAGACCACCACAGCACAGTTGACCAAGACATGTCTCCAAACAGCACGGCTCTTACTTTATGTCCTTGTCCTTTTGCAGATGACAACAAGCCGATCTGGATGCACGCAGAGGAACGTGAGGAGAGCAAGGTAAGGCTTTTTCTGTTCTGACATTAGAGTGCTGCCTTTTTGTTGATCAAGTTTGTGCTGTGTCTTGTTTAACAGGGGAGGCGTAAGGAAGGACCTTATGTTGAGTATGGGAGCTGGTACAAAGCCTGCAAAGTGGACAGGTATGAGATGTGCTACACTGATGTGATAAAGATACAGTGATTAAAGGCCAATAAAATAAACAAATGATTACTTATACACTTACTTAAAGTGTGTTACTATGTTTTCATCTCTGTCGTTGTGTTTAATGTAATTGTACATTCTCCCTTAATAAAAACAACTTCACTAAAATTAGAAAAATGTGACAATCTGTAATTTAAACAAGGATAACAATGTAAAAACCCTGTGATGTTAATGCAGATATTTTACACAACATTTGCCTTACCTTTATTATTCCTCTTATACCTCTTTTTATATTTGGTCACCACTTGATTTATTTACAACATAATAATACCTGTGCCTGTTTTTGCAGCCCCACGGTGAACACGACCCTCAAAAGCCTGGGGGCATTGTATCGTCGCCAGGGGAAACTAGAGGCAGCAGAGACTCTGGAGGAGTGCGCGAGCAAGTCACGAAAACAGGTAGAACCACAGAAAATGCCAAATGTTTATGTAAGAAAGATTCACAGAAATTCATTTTAAAATGTAATATTCATAAATGCGAAATGCAAGCTGCGGGTAATTGAAAACCAGATATATGTTTTATTCACAAATATCAAATTTTACTTACTTGCTTTAAACTTGCAAATAAGGCATTGAAAAGGACAGTTTCATACCATGCATTTCAAGATGTGAAAATATCTGAATACTGTTGGTGTAGTTAAATGCATTGGCTTTTCAAATGTGTAGTTGTACTCCTGATGGGTTTAATTTAGTTTGGTCACTACTGTAGCTAAGGAACGGCTGCTTACCTGCTGAGCCGTTATTGAAAAAGTCATATATTTTGTCGTTTTTGTGTTTCTTTCTAAAGGGGATTGATGCGTTTAACCAGAGCAAAGTGGTAGAGATTTTGAAGGACGGAGGAGAGAGGAGACAAAGAGATGCAAACGGACCTCAGCAAGGAGAAGGGGACGACTCGGCGGAGTGGAACGGGGTCAGTGCTGCCAGCAAATACTGCGCACGTTTGATTTATGCAAGGAGAAATGGCATTGAAGCTATAAGGGTTTTTTATGTAAAGTTTAGTCGATTTTAAAGAAGACGTCATGCTTTTTTAATGTATTTGGTTTTGCACACTAGCATTACTTTATGTTTTGTTCATTGTGAACAGTAGTATTGAATCAATGCTACTTAATAATTGAAATGCACCATTGATTTTCTGTTCAACATTGCTGAACCTTAACACTTCATAGTGACATATTGCTGTAGCATGCAGAAGATTGCCATGCATTTCTGTATTTTTGAAGGCTGCTTAGGCCTTCATTTCGAAGCAAACCCGCTTAGCACTGAAGTCTCAATCCAAGACAATACAAATTTATTCACACTATCCAAATAGATTGAGAAAACTAAAAAATGATAAGGTAGCAGTATCATAACATGCTTAAAAATCAATCAAAATTCATTTTTGCATAGCATCTCTCAACCTTTCTAAATTTCACTCATTCAAAACAAAGTCAGTAGTTTTTCCAAGTTCAGCTATCAAAACGATCACAACAGTAGGTTTAGTTTACTGCATACATGTGACTTCCCATCTCCAGAAAGCTACACAATGTGATTTAAGTTCTATCTGACTGTAAAGTCCCTTGTAGATCTGCGTTAGATCTTGACACAACCGTTTGATTGTGTTGTAGGACGGTAATGGATCTCTGCGCCGCTCGGGGTCCTTTGGAAAGATTCGTGACGCCCTGAGGAGGAGTAGTGAAATGTTGGTGAAGAAGCTGCAGGGGAGCGGACCACAGGAGCCCCGTAACCCTGGGTAACCAGACCGGACTGACATACACTGTGCCCCATTCAGTCTGTGTTATTTAGACCTGAGACAAAATGCAGTTGTTGGGTCTCCATTAAACAAATAATCCAAAGCCACCAGTTTATTGGTGGTTTTCCAGCCTTATAGCAGCATTTTTTATAAACCATGTTTTCCAGACTGACATGTTTCTGATGCGAGACATCCAAAACATGTCTGAAACATGTCAAGGTATAAAAAATTGTCTATTTAAAAGGGGGAAAAAACAACAACAATCTGATGAATAACTTGGAAAACCCCAGGAACATTTTTAAGTGTCTGTTCTGCTTTTTTGTCGAATGAAGTCCTATCTACAGGATGAGTGCGGTTTATGAAATTTCCACATAGCCTACTGGTGCCACATGACCGCAAGTGGTAGCACCTCACAGGTGCTAGTCTCGCTGGTGGAACAGCAACACACATGTGAGCAGCACGAATAGGATAAAGCTACCTTTGTCTCTCACTACGTCCTAATTTTTTAACAGCTTAGACAGCGGTCGATCCTGCAATATATTAATATAGATTCACAATTGCACATTTATTTATTTTTTGTGCAAGTCAGACATGAGTTTAAGTCACACCCCCAGCCAGACGATGGAAAAAAAAATGCAATGTAAGGTCTAGAAAATACGGTAATTACATTTGCTAAAAGTCTAAATTACATACTGTATGTTAATTTTGACTGTAGACCTTCCACATTAATAATCCCAAGCATATTATTCATTCAATATGCAATTAGAATTGTTTTGAATCAGATTAATTACAGGAGTTTTTTTTGGGCTTAAAAGTGTATGATGCAGGCAAAATCAAAATTTTTGAAATGTCATGTTAAAGTTACGTCTGAAGTTTAGAATTAAGATT
Organism: Mugilogobius chulae; assembly: GCA_038363315.1. NCBI lineage: Eukaryota > Metazoa > Chordata > Actinopteri > Gobiiformes > Gobiidae > Mugilogobius > Mugilogobius chulae. Next base: position 22,440,940 of record CM076404.1, on the reverse strand, counting down.
GTTTACTCTGACTAGAAAAAATGGTTCAATAAAGAAAAAGCAATGTGCTAAAAGAGAAATGAAAAATGAGAGAATTTAGAATGAAGAAAAGAGTTATTTTAAAATGTCTTGTACTTAAACACGTACCTATGTGACGTTACAATAATCTGAATCAACGTGGCCTCTAAAAACTTTACACTTCTCTTAGTACAATTTGTTCTATTTTTTCTTTAGAATGAAAAGAGCCAGCTCCCTCAACTTCCTCAACAAGAGCACAGAGGAGACTGCACAGGTATTCACTTAAAAAAGCACATTCCCACAAAACTATTACCTACATACAAACTTAATCTTTCTATTTCTAGGACGACAACTCCGCACTGTCCGACTCAAAAGTCTTGAGCGCCAGCAACGTGGACCTGACTCGCCGCAACTCTCTGATTGGTTAGATTCGGGGCGGGACTTTGAGGCAGTCTGACGCTACAACTTCTATAGATGTCAAAAATCACTTAAACTTTTAAAAAACCATCGTCATTTGAGGTTGCTGCTGTACAAACTGCTGTGCATCGTCATTAGCATGCTGCTCCATAGAAAGTGAATGTGCGCACCCGAACGCCTCCAACACTGTAGATCTAAATACATATCTGAAGTTAGCTTGCTATTTACAATGTAGGCGGGTTAATGTCAGATTTTATGCAGAAAGATTGTAAATTCCACCTATAGCATGAAAATTGCCGCGGCTAACCAATCACAGACTGAAGACTTGTCCAATCTTAAATGGTGTTTTCAAACGTTAGCACTAACCATCTTAAACCTCACATTTTGCCTTCTTGTTTTTGTACATATCGTTTTAAATTATTCTGCGTTTCGTGCATGTCGATTTCACTTTGTTTACAAATTGTTTTGAGGGTCATCATGAAAGTAAGACTGGAAAATAGAAGGAAAATGAACAAACAGCGGAGTACCTCAATCACAAAAGTATAGTTTTATTGGTAGATTTGTGACTGAATCTTATATTTGCACTTGTAACTTGACGTCAAACTTAATAATGTACATATCGCAAATTGCACCGTTGTCCAAGACCATAACTTACACATGAATCATATCTGAACAACCAAAACATGATTAACAATATTTACAGTTTTAAGCAAGTAGGAATCGTATGTATTTTTAAATTTATGGGCAACAGTGTGTTTCATTTGTGGAAAAAAAATGTTATATAGATGTTGTCAAAAGATCGTAAGGCTATATAGGAGTATCTTTCTTTTGTTTACAGTCATTCCACTGTATTTCATGTTTATTCGCGCAAACTTGAGTGACAAATGTTATTATTGCGTCAGTGACAGTTTGTTTAAATTATGTTGTATGATTGTTGGAGCTTAATGCATTACCAAAGTGGACAATGCTAGGCTGTGTTCACACATATTTAGGACAAAATATGTATTCAAGCCAGAATTATACTTCGATTACTAGACTGTGATCAATTCAGGACAAGAATCGGAAGAAGTATAGGCTAAAATCTAAATGCTTAGGCCATGAAATGTGAACTTTCCACACTTACTTTAGTCTAACCAGTGAAATATTGCAAAGAAAATGAATTGTGACCCATTACATTACATTACAATCCTCATTTCTGTTCTATTTCCAATACCTCTTCAGCTCATTAGGGGACCTCAAACCTCACTTTGTCTGAATCACTGGTTGAATTGAATGGTTTTCTGAATGTTAAATGAAAGTTGTGCTGGTGATGTAATATTTCACTCGACATTTAATATTGTATTGTTCTGTATTTGGTTAATTAAGTCAGCCAAAGCAAGATGAATACCAAGAGAATAGTCAAAGTAATGTATAAACATGTAAAGAATAGTGTGTATAAATGCCATAATCTCAGTTCATTAATTCGAAAATAGTTTTGCAAACAAGCTAATGAATGTTTTAATCTCTCAAAATAAATTCCTGACCTAAGGTTTTATCTTTCAGCTTCGGATTGTTAATTTGTAGGTGAACTAAGAGCAAAAAGTTAAGTGAACAAGAAATGGAAACTATTGAGAAAGTGATTTACAAAGATGCCTGATAAGTTGGTTTATGTTTGCAGAAAGTCTTGTACAATAATAATGTTACTTTGTGATTGTCAGTAGGTCACATATTAAAAACACAATGTAATATCACTACATCGTTACAATAGAAGACATGTATTCGATTGCTTACAACTGGAACATAGTCCAATCAAAGGTGCACTATCACTATGTACCTTGTGGATGGTCTGCTGGCTGTTTCCATGGAGATATTGCTAGGAATTGTACAAAGCAATTAAATATGAAAACCTAATTTTCAAACAGAACAAAACGGTTTAACGTGCTTACATTTTTTTGGCTTCTAGCACAGCTTTAGTACAAGTTTTTCAGACACAAAAGTGAAGCAGGCTAAAAATAGAGTCTTATTGTGAAAGAATAAACTAAACATTTTGCAATAATAGGGATGGGACCATACTAAAAATGTGTTTCAATGCAATTCTGGTGTTGGGTTTGATCCTCGTGTGTCCCTCCATAGCTCTGTTTTGTCATTTTCATGCAGTTAGGAAAAAGTTGTTTCCACTGTCATTTCTCAGTCAGAGGAAGTAAACAACTTATTATATTCTTATTGAGGTGAGTTTTGTCATTCTGTCCCTTTTTGGGACATGAAAATTGACCCAGGAATGACTGAAATCTGAACTTTTTTAGACATGATCTTAATCAACTTCTGACTTAGTTCCCTAAAAACTACATTAAAGCAGTAATATAGTTATTATTTAGTTAGCAAATTCACAGAAAAAGAAGATTGTTCTTTTTGAGCCTTAACAAAATCTAATACACTGTGACGAAACAGAATCGTCACATCCCTAATAAAATGAAGAAAACATGTAGATGTTTGTTTTTTTCCCAAAAGGTTCTGCTAGAAATTTCTATTTTATTCACAACTTTTTAACTCTGCGTCTTATCCAACAACTTGGCTAAACCAGATCCTCATTACTACTGTATAAACAAGTAAGGCCTGTATACGTTATGTACATTTTTTCTTCTTTTTACAATATTTTTTTAATCTAAAAAATTAATTACTAAAAAAAAGCTTTACATATCTTCTCTTCCACTGATTTCCTTGTGGGTGTTTTAATGCTCGACATGTTTGCTGTGAGTGGGGTCTCCTCACCACACGTCTGAGATCCTATTTATAAAGCGCGCCTACATACAAAGTGCTACGTAACTGACTTTCCATCTTACGTTTATGACTTATAAATAGACAGTTTTGCATAGAAATGAGCGGTCTGGTCCAAAATACTTCAGAACTAACAGTCTGTGCATAAGTTTGTTTGTCTTTTGTTCGTATGTAAACATAAATAACAATAAAGTCCACTTAATAAAATAATTCAATTCCAAACAGAACAGCAAACATCCACAGAAAAGTTAGTGATGTTGCACCTTTACCATTCAGAAACTACAATATTTAATGTTCCAATTAGCTGCAATGCTAAACTATACTCCGTTATTTATCTCTCTATATATATGGACACTGGATTGTTTAAAAAGCTGTAAATAAATCCCATTTGATTTGAAAATCGTGTCCAAATATGTATAGATTCTGACTACTACCTACTGTATTCCTCTCTGAAAACCTCTGTATAACTGCTGCTTCTCACGATATGGATCTCAATTGTAAAAGGGGCCAATTAAATGTCAATAAAGTAGCTCAACTTTTAAACCTGACTGTGTTTTGTGTGTGCTAACGTGTGCTGTTACTGTCTTGGTCTAAATAAGGTCTGTCTCTTCTGTGACTTCCTGCAAAAGGAAATCAAACCCACCACAGTTAGTAGTTCACAAGAGAAGAATGAGAATGGATCGATAAGCTTTGTGCGTGCAAGTAAAGGCTTCTCTGCATCTCAACTGCAATCTGCAAGTAAGACTTTGTTTGTTTGTTTTTTATTTATTTAGAAGAAACTGCATCAATCTGAATATTATTATGCATACTGTTGATTGGGCAGTAATTTTTAATTATTTTGCATTTAACAGACTTGAAGTGTAATCTGAAAGCAAGATTATCTTTTAGTTATTTTTGTTTTTTAGAGGGATTAATACATGACAATTACTGATACTGTAATAATTGTTGTTTATAATTCATTTTACTGTAGTATTGTCATCTATTGTGTCATTTTCTTCTCACTATAACTTACATTTTCCTTGTATTTATTCCTTTTTAAAGCTATTTCTTCCTTTTTATTAATGTTTTTTTAATTAAATATATATAAATAAATACCTTCTAATTCATGTGTGTGTTCACCAGTGGTGCAGTGGTTAAGGTGTTTCACATATGTGGTTGTCACTACCTCGGCGTAGCAAGGTTTGCTTCGACTGTCTCGTTGCTCTCTCTCACAATGGCTTCTGTAAATAGTGATAAATACATTTATTGAAAAAGAAAATGTCATATTTACAGGCACATTAATAACATGGAGTCGCAGACTTTCAGTGTATGTGCACACTTCAACACATCAAAGTTGGAACTTATTTATTTTTTTAAAGGTCCCGTGTGATGTCAAATTGGCTTTTAGAATGTTGTTATTTCAAGAAAAACACCCTCAAAGTTGTGTTTGATTTCATTCACAAATGTTTAAATAATCCTGGATTGATAAACAGTTGCATCTGTTTCACCTTATAATGTGGTAGTTTTATTGTTAACTGTTATTTTAACCTCAAATTAATGTTTACTCAATTTACTAGAATAACGTTGTATGTCTGGATAATTTTGGATAATGTTTTTGTTTTATCTTTCTCCTTATTGAGAATTCCTTAAAGAAACCTTTTATAGTTTTCTGTTAAACTGTGATTTGAATCAGCGTAAGCAGGGCTAATTCAATGGCTAAAGTACAAGACTGAAATTATTCAGTTGTAGGTGTTTAAGCTCTAAAACACAATGAAGCACTTCCTGTATCTTTTTTCATGTATGACATCACAGGGAGACACTGGGTGTTTTTAGCTTGAGAAATGAAAACAGCCTAAACATGTTGGATTTGTGTGTTAAAATAACTGGATGAAGAAAAACACAATACAAAAAGTACAAAAAAGAAAATAATATAAAACATTTAAGTTTTTAATCTGTCCTTGTTTCAAGATTTTAAAGCAGGGCTATTCAACTTAGAGCCCAGGGGCCAAAACAGGCCCTTAGACTGACCAAATCAGGCCCACAAAGCAGCTTTAAAAATAAGAAGTTTAATTACAATATTGAGATGTCTTTTTTTCTGAGAAATGTTGCTATAGCCTTTTGTATAGGTCCAGTGTTAGGGATGTGCAACCCCAAATTGTGTTAAAGTTATGGTGAGTTGTGGATCCTCAGTTTAGTCAAAAATAATCTGGCCTTCGGAAAATTAAGTTGAATAGTCCTGATTTAGACCTTAGCAGTTTCTTCTTATGTCACCTCTTCAAACAAACTACAATATTATTATATTTTACTAGTGTTTTTGTTTCCTGCAGTTGTCCCCATGTCCACAGAATCTCTCGTCAGTCTGACCCGGGAACCAGCTCTGGCCCTGGTCCAGTTTCAGTTGGGACTTTATCGAGAGGTGGTTCGACTGCCCTCCTCGTGCAGGACCTTGCAACATGCAAAGAAACTGGCTGTGGAGATCATTGAGAGAAAGGTAATGCTTATTTCTTGTCTATTTGGTCTTGTACGTATAGTTGAACTGAGTTGGCCACAATAAAGACATTTGTGAAGATTTTCCCATTAAACATAACATAAGAACATAAGATTCAAGCTTAGTAACTACTTAGTTAAGTTGTTCTGGGTTAAAAGTTAGGGCTTGTGTTGTGCTTGATTGATTCTTAATGAACTATTTGCTCATTATGGATTAAATCAATGGTCCCCAAGGGTGGGGGGTCTGAGATTGCAGGCAGGTCCAAACTATAAACATTTATGTAATTTTATTAGTAGAAAACACATATCTATGACCAGCATAAAGCATAAAGGGACAAAAACTTTTTTTCTTGTAGCTCCAAAAGGCATTTTAAATAAACTGAACTAAACTCAGCAGCTTTATGCAGCTCAATCCTCTTTGATACCACACAAACATATACAGATTATTTCAAAGAATTTGTATTTATGTGCTTCAGCTACATGTTTGGTGCAGTGTTCTGAGGATACTTTAACATGCAGAAGTGTTTCACACATAAATTCTTTCTCATTCTCACATTTTCAATTTACAAATTGATTTACTAAACAGCAATGGGATTTACTGGATTGCCACAGTGATTTCAGTTTCTTTTCAATAAATGAAAATGTTTGTGTGTCAAAGCTGTGCATACAAGTCAGATATTGATCCTCCTGCAGGTCTCTTTGCATGAAAACACAACATTTTTGTTCTCTTGCTCCACATCACGTGATGTTTTCTGAAAAAGGACTAATTTGGTGCTACATAAAAACTTGGAAGCCCTAACGACTGTGATCCTTATTTCACGCTCATAACTTTGACTCAAGCTTAGAACTAAAGCTTTAAGACATGTTTAAATGTGCAAGTTCTCCACCTCGTTGAATTTCTTTGAATGAAACCATAATAATGAGACAAATACTGACATAAAAATACAGTTATGAATTGTTCGTTTTTGCTTCAGTGCAAATGCTCTAAAAATGTTCAAGCTTCAATTACTTCAAATGCAAGTAAACTATTTAGATCTTTACACAAATTTATAAATCGTATAATTTTCCAAGTGTCAGCCCTAAAATAATTAAATAAATAAAAGAAATAAAAAGTGGAGAGTAAGGAAAAAGTGACAGTACTGATTTTCAGACAACAATATCAGAAATATTTATTTTAATCTATTCACCTAGCTTCTAGCTCTCACAAACACATGATTATTTCTATCCACATTATACCATGGCTCTAAAACTGCTTTTTACGGACGGCAAAGTCAAACTACAGTGGACCACCCAAGCACAGCCAATCAGAACGCAGCACACCGCAGTCTGATGACGAGTGTTTTCCTGCATCTGAAAACACTTGAAATGACTGAGGGATTAGTTTTACTACATTCGTAATTTGAGTAATAATAATAATAATAATACATTTTATTTATTAGGCGCCTTTCTGGGCACTCAAGGTCCCCTTACAACAACATTATAACATTACAACATACATTAAAAAGCAACAGTTAAAAAACAACAGTTAAAAAACAATTAAAATATTTACAATTAAAATATTTACAAGGACAGTGCAGTTGTGGTTATGGTTATAGTGAATATGCCAGTCTGAACAGATGAGTTTTGAGTTTGGATTTGAAGTGTGTGAGTGTGTCTGTGTTGCGGAGGTCAGGTGGGAGAGTGTTCCAGAGCTGGGGAGTAGACGTCTTAATTACACAAGAAAGATACTTTTTTTCTGATAAGCAAAATCTGTATGAAATATGTTTACCCTTTACTCTGAAGCTACTCTTTTTTCTTTCAGTGTGTTGTAGAATTAGGCTACTATATGTATGTCATATTTACTAGACAAAAGATTATTATAAACCTCATTAAAACAGACAAATGGGATGATAACAAGTAAAATGTTGAATAAAAACTATAAATAATATTTTCTAATCATGTTCACAAGAAGCTATCAACATTACATTGTTATCATACTCTATACCATGTCTGTTTGAATGAAAGGAAGTAGTTGAGTGTTGTAAACTAACCAAAGAGACTTGTGTAGATTTGCAGACGAGACACAAAAGCTGACGCCTGCTGTCGTCCCACACAGACCAAACCTCAGGCTGTAGACACCATATCTTTGGAACAAACAAAAAGGGGGCTTTATGTGAGAAACGGGACTGGGTGGGCAGTCTATGTGAATGAACTGACAAATGTGTGTGAAGAAGACCGACGTAGAAGATAAATACAGCTTAACACCCACATGTTTATTTGAGAATGCGTGTTAAACTTAACACATGGAAATATGCAGAAACACAAAGGAAATATGATATACTGAACAAAAACATAAAAGAATGCTGGTTTTGGTGGTTTTGAACTTTTGAACCTTTTGTTGCAGCAGACGAGTTAAAAAGTTTCATCAGATTTTGTGCTCAGGTTTGTAATTGTCCATTTCTGTCAACACACTTTGAACTCTTTTGACTTCATGTTGGTTAAAATGTAATGCACACTCACTGCAAGCTCAGTGTCTCGTTTAGTCATTACAAAAACGTTTTTCATTGCATTGTTCTTGGAATAAAACCATACTTGGACAGTGGTGCCCAAAGTGGGGCCCGGGGGCCAAGCTTGGCCTGCCAAGGGGTCCAATTTGGCCTGCCAAGGGGTCCAATTTGGCCCGCGAAGGAGTGCTCAGGTTTGTTAGTTTGATGATTAATTTTTGAGTTGAATAGACTGTCAAAGGACACCAAATCAAATGTAAAGCTAATTTAATCATCATCTTTTCTCAAATAAACTTTTTAAGCGCAAAGCAAAACTATGTTTGGCATGCTTCAGTGTATTACATTTTGGTTCAGCAAGGAAAACGGTTTGGGCACCCCTGTCAGATCTCAGAAGCTAAGCAAGTTAGGACCTGCTTAGTACTTGGATGGGAGACCGCTGGAACACCAGGTGCCACAGCGGGACGTCAAGAGTGGATTGTCGTTGTGTCCTTGGGCAAGACATTTAACCCACACTGCCTCAGTGTCTGCGTACACTGGGTGAGTGATTGTATAGCGCTTTGAGTGCCTGGAAAGGTAGAAAAGTGCTTTATAAATAGACTGCTTAACATTTACCTCTGCAACCGTTAGGGGGAGCACTGACCCAAAATGTTTTTTTCTAATTCTAAAGCAGAGCTGGGCTGAACAGATAACAAAAATAATTGTTGTAATTGTAACCCACCTCTGTTCTAAAGCATGATGCCCCAAAGCAGAGAGAGCAGTTCAACAGGACTATCTTTAAACACTTCTGCGTCATTATATTAACAAGACAGTTCACAACAAGGCAAAACCTTTGCTTTACTCAACACTAAGTGCTTTGAGTTTTTTACAGTATTGTTTTGATGAAGGGAGTTTTATGTGAGTGCAGCTGCAGCAGTGGTTTGGGCTGTCCTTGAGATGAGGTGTTTTCAATAAAACAGTGCACTTGTCTGTCTCTCTCTGTGAGACCCGCTGTGGTGGTCTGATGCAGTTATATTTCCGACCACAGACTTGGGTCAGTCAGACTCGGGCTTTTCTCTGCTGAGAGCTGTTTCCAGGCAGAACAGATTAATCTGCACCTGTGTGTCCTGACCACAGCTCCTGCACAGTACTGCTGTGGTCAAAGGAGACCTTCTGTGTGTGTAGTAATACACTCTAACATATGTAGAGCAGTTATTTACATTTTGTTCTGTGTAAACTAAAAAATGATCTAAAACAGTTTAGAACTTGAACCAGATCCATTAACCCTGTTTAAAACTGTAGAACTGATAAGTCCTGCCTTTTTGTTGTAAATTTCAACTTCAGGAAACAGATAATTTTATTTTATTATTTCATTTTTATTGCTGGAAAGTGTCAACGTAACAAGTTAGAACTATACATGTTTTATTGGAATCTGAATCTTGTGTGTGATTGCAGGTAAAAACAGTTAAGTGGTCAACGATAGGTGGTAGGCCGTGATTTTCTGAAGATCAGCTGCAGGACAACACAATACTCAAACATGCAATCAAATACTTTTTTTATATATACTACTGTATATATAATAGGTTTGCTTTAAGTTTGTGTGTTTCTGCTGTGTTCATTTGGTCAACTTAAGGATAATTAGTTTTTAAAAGCACAAGTTATGCTAAAACTACTAAGCTTAGCTTGGTTTAGTCCTTTAGTTAGTTTGTTGAAAGTTGTACTGTATTTAGATTGATTCTTCTAGCACGTTTGTGTAGTCCCGTTTTGTCCTGGAACTGAAGAGTGCTGTTGTTGATGTTATCTCTACAGGCTCCTAACTGCAGTGTGGTGGGTGTGGGAGAGCGGATCCTCCTCTTCAGACACTGTCCCTCCTCAGACCTGCTCCTGCACCTGCTCCAGGACCAGGACCAGCTGTGGGACGGGGATCTCATCGAGGTCGTCATCTCAGGTCTGAGTATTATACAACAATGCCCCAGATGAACCATAAATGACCTTATGTTTTTAGGAGGGCTTTGGAAGAAATGCTTGAATTAATATTGGTTTCAGTCTTTGATGAAACCATTCAAATGATTCACACTTAGCTTAAAAAGATACAGACATGTCTTGTAGTCGTCCACACAATAAAATGTAATGAAAACAATTTTTGTTAAGCCACTTCTAGAGCTCAGAAAGCAACGTCAAGCGTCAAAAAATGCATGGAAATAATGACTAATTCGCTACGTTTGTAGTGCGCTGCTCTGAATGGAGCTAATGATCTACTGCTTTCACAAAACTAGTCAACTATGGTCAAAAATGTAATCAAACTAGAACGAGACAAACATTTAAATGTTCATTATATTGAACCAATAATATTGCATTCACTTGATTCATTTTGTATATGAGTCTGCACCTCAGGCTCCAGTCATCCTACAATAACTAACTCTCTCTACATTTGTATACTCAGGAAAGTGAAGTGACTGGCACAAAGTTATGAGAAAAGCACTTGTTTGACTTGTCAAGATTTGCATTTGGAAGATGAGTCACTGAGACCCTGTTATTTCTGTCTGTTTTTGAATTACCAATATGTTTATTTTTTATCGGTTTAACTGATTTCCACACTTGGTGACACTTTATAATAACTAAACCTTAATTAATCTTCATAAAGCCTTAAAAAAACACTGATATATACTTTATTCATCATGAACAAATGATGCTCCTTTTCATGAATTAAGTCACCATTTGTTCATAAATATTTAGGACTTTATTCATGTTTTATTCATGCATCATCAAACTCAGTATTGTTTTTTTTTTTTTCTTTTTTACTTAGGGTCGTCGACGATAACAGAGATGAGGATCCACCCACACTCGCTGGTGGTCCATTCGTATCGCACACCTACTTTCTGCCATCACTGTGGGGAGATGCTGTGGGGCCTGGTGAGGCAAGGGCTCAAGTGCACAGGTCTGAACACTGACACCTCATTGTCGCCATAGCGATATTATTACTTTGTTTGAAAAATTTTCCTCAATATGAAAATAAACACACCTGCCGTGTGTTTATTGGTCACATCCCTGAAAAACACATCACAGAAGTGATTAAATTAGCCATCATCTGCTTCTTTCTGTTCACCTTATTCTACCCCGCCCACTTTTGTTGGCCACGCACTTCCTGTTTAGCTCTCTTAATGTAACTGGCGTGTTTGCTACTCAGTCTTGCTGAGTAGCAAACTGATATAATGACAAAAATAAAATAAACCCACCATCTGAATTCTACAGATTAACCTCAACTAAACAGGAAGTGCACTGCCAAGAAAAGTGGGCGGGGCAGAATAAGATCAATAGAAACAAATACAGTTAAAGCCATACTGTGAACATGCAAGCAGGCTGGGAAAAATACACATCTGAGTTAAAAAAAATACCCATATCATAAAAGAAGCTTATTATATATCTCATTGCAACCCTGAAATGTTCCAATGTCCATTAAATTGGTCTATATCTAACTGTTTAGCTAAAGTATTAGAATACTCAAGAGAGTAAAATTAATTGACAAAACTTTATACAAGCACAGTTAGACAATAAAACTAGCAGTGCAATAATAAAAACATAACAATAAATGGTTATGTGTGCTGAATAGAGTGTTTGCTGTCTTGAATAGAACCATATCACATAGACACTGATTTAGTTCACTTTCTCTTCAGGTTGTGGGTTAGATTTCCACAAGCGCTGCGCTCTACAGCTGCCCAATAACTGCAGCCGAGCTCGAAGACAGGTCAGCACCAGCCTGTCTCTGTTCTCTGCACGTAAACCCCCAACACACTCCCTCTCCAACCAGGCCGGAGGCAGCATGGAGGAGGTAAGACAACTCATCATACCAATGCTTTCTTTTTAGAGGTGGTTAATATAGTTATATGTAGATTCACCAATCACAGTAATGTTTGTCATCAAAACTAGTTGATGGCTCCATTTTAGTTCATATCATCACAGCCAAACTAAATTGTCGAGAAAGCTGGTCTAAGGACACGTGATGCCGTATGATAATTATCCATTTCTTTATTTCCTTATTTGACCAATGACTGTTTCATCTCTAACTTTCTGTTGGTTAAATCACCAACCTCAGTCAACCTTGTACCTGCAAGGCAGACGGAACAGATTGGCAGTCTTGCTTTCAGTGAGCCTTCATTTAATTTCACGTATTTATTTATTTGTTATGGACAAACCAGATGCATTGTTGTAAGTGTTATTGCACAAGTGCTAATTTTCAACACCTGTCCACAGAAGGCTTTGGAGCAAAAATACAAAAGTAAAAAAGTAACAGAAAACAATAAAATTAACATTCTTTTCAGCATGGTCACGTTTACAGCTCTGGTATGATTTCAGCCACAGTTTCAGATGTCTGTTAAAGATGTTTAGATCTGTCTGTCCAACGGAGGAGAAACGGGACTGTCTAAACTAAAGGATGTTCTGAACTTTGGAACTACACAGTCTCCACTCGGTGTTAGGTCTCATTGAGCCTTGATGTCTAACAGCTGAATGGGACACGTAATTTATTAAACATTTAAAATACAATCAGTCTCAAGAAATGCAATTCTTGAATTTTGATCCAAGCTGCACAAATATTATGATTTACTGTAATTATTTGGAAAATTCACTCTATTTGAAAAATAAAGTTTAGCTCTACTTGAGTGTGAATGACTTTACATGATGGTAAGATTTTTGTAATAATTATATTAATTGAATTCAGTAGTTCCCAATCTTTCCTTGTTGAAGCCTTCTCTGCTTGAACTGGAGACTTGTCGGACCGCCTGTTTAAACAATGATATCCGAAAACTATATTATATGATCTGAATTATTGTTTAAGAAAAGATATTTCAGGCAAATTGTGGTGGCTTTGTTCCCAGATTTAGAGATTATTTGATTTAGAGATTTATTGATAAAATTGCACTTATAGCTACTTTTAGAGCTCGCCCCTCTGATCAGATAAAACTCTGATGCCCAAATTGGGAAGCACTGATTTAATATATTACTGTGATGAAAGTTGTTCTGCACTATGTTATTGAAATGTTACATACATTTCTATACTGTTCTTTTGAATTCTTCTGTTGTCCTCCTCAGATCAGCCTGTCAAAGCCCTCCTCCAGGACCTCGTCGTGGGCAGAAGCTGGGTACAGTGGAACAGGAGCCTTGGTTCCTCACACTTTCCATATCCACAGTTACACCACACCCACCGTGTGCCAGCTCTGTCACCGACTGCTCAAAGGGCTCTTCCGACAGGGACTGCAGTGCTCAGGTCAGCCATGAACTACATGTCAGTTATGTTCTGAAACTTCAAAATTATGCTCATGATTTTCTTTAGTGTCAATACTTGTTTAAATGAGTAAGGTATCGACTGACATGTTTGTGAACAACCGTTATCACATTGTTTTGTTTTCTTCAGATTGCAAGTTCAATTGTCACCAGCGCTGCGTGTCTCTTGTCCCTAAAGACTGTCCTGGGGAGAGAAAAGCTGCCAATGGTAAGAACTTTTTGCTTTTAAAGGAAATACTGTGAAAAGTCAGCAATAGGCCTTTTTGCACTGTAGGAAGTTTTTTCAGTTCGTAGTCCTTTTTTTTAAGCTCCAATCCCCTTTTGGGGCGTGGAACTATGGACTGAGGCCACACTTTAGGAACTTCTTTAGCTCCTGCTCTAGGGCAGGTACTTTCCAGTCAGACCAGGAACTTTGTTTTAGACATTCTCACATTTAGATAAACTTTCCTTATCCTAAAGAAAAATTACCTAAAAGCAGTAACTCCCAAAATTTATTTATTTAATTTGTAAAAAGTAGCCTAACTATTACGAGAAATTACAGTGAATAATTTTGAACGAATTAATGATTTATTTATAGAGCACTTTTTGCTTCATTGTTAATTTCAGTAATGTTTTTAGCTTGTGTAGTTCATAGATTTATGTGGAATTGAAAAAGACAACATTTGTTTTCCCAACACCACCTAATAACTTAAAAGTTCCAGATTAAACAGATGCTAATGTTGAAGCCATATAGACTTTCACAAATTGTTGCTGTGTAAACACAAACATGGGGACAGGGTAGTTCTTCTCACTAACCAGGGACCAGAATGTTGGGACTAGTTCTTGGTACTTTTATGTGAAAACTAAAAAATTCCTATAAATGACTAGTAGCCAATTAGAACTGTGTTTCCTCGTCATTTCTTGTTGTTTTGAGTAATTGAGTTCTGCATGTTTGAGTGATCCTGTAATGCTCAGCAATTGTCCTCCAATCTCATACATGTATTAATGATAGTTGTACTCATTTTGGCTTTATTTTTCCCAGGATCCTTTGTGTGTGACTCTGGTCTTGTCATACCCGCTGATACTGAGGAGAGTGAGCTGGATGTCACTTATGAAGAAAGCCTCAGTGACGACGACATGTCCACTGACGGAGACTCGGAGCAACAGCAGAGGGAGCCCATGAGGTCAGACTCATACACTCACTGATGCTAAGTAAAATATGTAGGCCATTGAAAGCTTACTGTTATTTATATGTTGTTAATTTTTATTTATTTATTTTTGGCTCTTAAAATAACCTCAAATTTTGATTTCTTTTTCTTTTCTTCTTGACTTATTTGTGTCCACAGCTAAAAAAGTTAACATCTTATTTTTACATAAACCAATTTTAAAGCTATTGGTACTTGATCTTTAATATACAAAATATTTCACATTCAAGATTGAAGATGAATTTTACTGCGCCAAAAATGGGAAATTAGTCTTGGACTATCAACCCATGCTGCCATCCTAACTGTGCAACTATTTGATAAAAGTTACAATTCATAAATTTACATTCTAAATATGTTCAATTTACAATAAAAAGAAAAAAAAAAACAATACAGCAGCTGTCTATCAGTCCATATTCAAAAGTCTAACACACACTGGCACAAAAAAGTTTTTAAGCGTGTTCCTGGCCCATCATGGATGAACCTTTATCCAAAATGACCTGCACATAAATGTTCGGCAACGACAGATCAGATTGCAAAGTTTTATTGTATTTAAAACTAGCAGTGTAACTTACATATGGTTGCTTTAAACTAAAGCCTAAAACTGAAAAAAAAAAGGGTTAAATGTGAAATGTGCACAATTTATATTATTAAATGGCTATTTCAATAATATCTCATTCAGATGTTACTTTTGTTCTTTTATTCACTATTTCTTCTTTTTTCGAGTTGGTCATCGGCTATGGCAGTATTCATATTTATTACAGTGTTATATTTCTTATCTTGTAGTCTTCACTTAGATCTGTGTGATGAAAGGTTGAGAACTACTTGCATTAAGTATGCTTTGTGCTCTTGTTCAGCCCGTGCTTCAGTAACTACATCCCTCTGATGCGTCTGGTGCAGTCGGTTCATCACAGCAAGAAAAGAACAGAAGGAGTTTTAAAAGAGGGCTGGCTCCTGCACCACACTAACACTGACTCACTGGTACAAAACACTGCATTATTCCCACATTTATAAACCGTAGCTCTCTATTAGCTGTAATACTAGATACATAAGGTAAACAGATTGTAGAAAATTAAATAGTGATTTTTGGCTTTTTTGTATTGATAAGTTGGATTGGAAACAGAATTTATACTACTTTGTTTGTAATCTAACCTTTTGAAGCATCAATGTCATCTTTACCCAGAAATTATTTTATTTTCTAACATTAAATTATACATAATTGTTTTCAGAGGAAACGTCATTATTGGATTTTGGACTGGAAGACCATCACTTTATATCAGAATGAGAGCAGCGGGAAATATTACAAGGTTCTAATTCTTTCGTTTATTTGTCTTTTGGGGATTTGTAGCTTGTATTGGTATAGTGTAATATGTTATTGATGTGTACTACAACCAGTATTTTGCTAGATCAGTCCTTCTTTTTTATTAGGAGATTTGTCTGTCTGAAGTGCTCCAAGTCCGAGGCCCCTCTCTTCTCTCGCCCCTGGATTCGAGCAGCAGCAGCAGCAGCAGGAGAAACAGTAGTTCTATTAGTATCACTCATTCGTTCGAGCTGGTGACTTCCTCTCAGGTTTACTGCGTTGTGGCTGGAGACGACAGCGTTTCTTGGGAGAGTGCGATCAGACAGGCCCTGATGCCCGTCCAGAGCAGTGCCACCTCCAACCAGCAGGGGCAGGGTGAGCTATCCTGACTCAAACAACAACAATCGAATTTTGTGTTCAGCAGAAGGCATTGTTATAGCCTTTATAACTTTGTTTCTTTTTTTATAATGTTTCTTTTCTGATTTATTTGTACAATGTTGTAGATCAATGTAGAGGATGGGGGTGGGGTCAAGAGATCAAGAGCAGTGACCCTTAATATTTAATAGCCAATAGCTGGTGCCAGAGTCAGGACTAAACGTAGACCGGCCTCCTGCTGGTGCCAGAGTCAGGATTAAACATGGACCGACCTCTTGCTGGTGCCAGAGTCAGGACTAAACATGGACCGGCCTCTTGCTGGTGCCATAGTCAGGATTAAACGTGGACTAACCTCCTGCTTGTGCCAGAGTCAGGACTAAACATGGATCGACCTGCTTGTGCCAGAGTCAGGACTAAACGTAGACCGGCCTCCTGCTGGTGCCAGAGTCAGGATTAAACATGGACCGACCTCTTGCTGGTGCCAGAGTCAGGACTAAACATGGACCGGCCTCTTGCTGGTGCCATAGTCAGGATTAAACGTGGACTAACCTCCTGCTTGTGCCAGAGTCAGGATTAAACATGGATCGACCTGCTTGTGCCAGAGTCAGGACTAAACGTAGACCGGCCTCCTGCTGGTGCCAGAGTTAGAACTAAACATGGACCGACCTCTTGCTGGTGCCAGAGTCAGGACTAAACGTAGACCGGCCTCCTGCTGGTGCCAGAGTTAGGACTAAACATGGACCGACCTCTTGCTGGTGCCATAGTCAGGATTAAACGTGGACTAACCTCCTGCTGGTGCCAGAGTCAAGACTTAACACAGATCATAATTTAACTTTGTGTTTTTGTTTTGACAGGTAAAGAACATCACCGTGACAGCATGGTAGGTATTTATGTGTCTTTTCATAGCATATTAATACTGTAATAAACTAATAATAACTTAATTTTCTAAAACACAGTTAGCAAGTTAAGTTAGTTTATTTCCTGATTATAGTTCAAGTGAATTATGCATTTGACTTTACAGAAAATCACACAGTGTTACTTTAAAACATATGCATTTTTTTATTTCTTACTACTGTTTATTTAATTCATTTGCAGGACATAAGCTGCACATATCAGATCTTCACCAACGAAGTGCTGGGTTCAGGACAGTTTGGAGTTGTTTATGAAGGTGAGAACATTTACATGTAACTTTAATTCTTTCTTTTACGTATTTTATTTCATTTCACATTTGTGTTTCAGGAGCACACAGGAAGTCCGGTAGGGTCGTTGCCATAAAAGTCATTGACAAAACTCGCTTCCCCACTAAACAGGAGCATCAGCTGAGGAACGAGGGGGCCATTCTCCAGGTAGGACCGACTAATACATCCATACAGTTGGTCTCACATTGTAAATTTATTCTGCAACCATCAATTTACCCATCAATACTTCTTTGCCACTTGCGGTTTGGAGAGATTTTTGGCCCATAATCGGAACCACTTGTCTCTTGGCATGTTAAAATAAACTCTCAAAGGCTTGTCCTTCTTTTGTTGCGTTTATTATGTTATCCTCTTTGAAATTATGCAGTTTGAGTAGCAGTGAAACATTTTTGGATTCAAGTTTGAACCACACATAGTACTAAAAATAAAACAATGAAGTATATTTTTGCTTATAAATGTCACCTAAGAATCCGTACTTTCAGAATCTGTCCCACTTGGGCGTGGTTTTGCTGGAGGGCATGTTCGAGACCTCGGATCATGTTTTCGTGGTGATGGAGAAGCTTCACGGCGACATGTTGGAAATGATTTTGTCCAGTGAAAAAGGACGACTCCCCGAACGCATCACGCGCTTCCTCGTTATGCAGGTAACTGAAGTTTTACAGACATTTTACTGTAAGCAAAGTTAAACAAACAAGCATTTGTTTGTATGAAATGCTTGATCCTCATAATACTTTCTCTCCCAACAGATTTTGGAGGCTTTGCGTTACCTTCATTTGAAACACATCGCTCATTGTGATCTAAAGCCTGAAAATGTGCTGTTGACCTCTTCAGACCCACTTCCTCAGGTCAGTGCAAGACAAAGGTGGGCAATTATTTATTCACGAGGGCCTTATTAAATGGCAGAGGGCGGAACCACAGTAATTTGTGTATCAAATTCTCATTATACCAAGGACATTTCTGTAAATGTATTTAATGTGTTATTTTGTCCATTTAATAAGCTGGTGGTGGTCAATGTACAATTACATTAAACACAATGGCAGAGATGTTTGTACATAATTTCCATCTGCAGTCCTGGGGTAGGATGGAGTATGGGGAGGCACTACTGGACAGTTTTTTAGTGGTAGAGAAAACCAGAACACCCAGATGAAACCTACGCAGACACAGGGAGAACATGAAAACACATAGAGTGTCTAGAGTTGATCTAAGGACCTACTTGCTGTGAGGCTCGACTACGCCATGATGTCACCCAAACATTAGTTCAGACAAATGTTCTACAGCTAAGTCAATAAAAAAAAATCTACCTGTTCTCAAACATTTTCTCTTGGGCCAGATTAAAAATAATCAGAGGGATGCAGTATGTCTGGGTTTGGTGTAATATTTTTTACAAGCTTTACCTAAATCTTAACAAATGTACTTTTGGAGGATGAAGCCACTCCTATTGGCGCAGTTCTGATTTTAATCTCATGCTATTGCTAGCTATTTAAGGGTAATTTATGCTTTTTAAATATTTTTCCATATTTGATTTCAAATAAGCAGTGAGAGACTGAACACTGTACAGTCAAGTATATACTGAATAATCTATAATTTTCTTTTTTTCATGTAATCCTTAATGGGAACACAAGTGCGCATTAAGATGATTAAAATACATAAATAGAAAAATCATCCTTTGTGCCCTTGGTTATGAAAAACTTGCAGGGGACAGATAAAGCGAATGGTATAGATAATTTAGATATTTATGAATTTGATTATGACAAGATTGCTACAACCTTCTTTATACTTACTTTTTCTACTTCTATTTTTATTTCAGGTGAAGCTGTGTGACTTTGGCTTTGCCCGTATCATTGGAGAGAAGTCTTTTCGGCGCTCCGTGGTGGGCACCCCGGCGTACCTGGCCCCTGAGGTGGTGGGTTTGGGCGGGTACAACCGCTCCCTGGACATGTGGTCTGTGGGGGTGATTATGTACGTCAGTCTGAGCGGGACGTTCCCCTTTAACGAAGACGAGGACATCAAACAGCAGATCACCAACGCTGCCTTCATGTACCCACGACAGACTTGGGCCTCGATATCACTGGAAGGTAACTTTGAACACTTTGTGAGCTTTACAGGACTTCTGCTTCAGGGTTAGAAATACATTGGGCATATATTCAAAAATTATCTGATAGATTTAATTTACAAATCTAGCATATTTACTTATGCTTTGTGTTGATAAATATTTAATTGTTTGTTTGTTCATTCATTTAAAGCAACACACATTAAAAATGTGTGTTGCTTTGTGTGGAAATTATGGAAACTTATATGTCGTACTATGCTGTGTTGACAGTTTGATATAATATATTATCCATGCAACTGTGGATTAGGTGTCAACAACTTCAATCAGATTTAAATGAATAATTTTATTGTCTTTACTTGCTTATAACTTAAATTATAATAAATGTGGCATTTTTAAAAGTATTTTATTTCTATATATTTTTGATCACATCTCAGGGCACTCTTAAAAAAAAAGAAATCAACCAATGATGTTTTCCTAAAAATAAATACACGTGGTTCGAAAGTTGCCTGTATGTTCTGTCCTGTCCAGTCCTTCTTCACTAGATGGCACTATTGCACTGTTGTAAACCAGTCGGGGTTTTTGTGTTTCAGCGGTGAGTCTGATCAGTAACCTGCTGCAGGTGTCCGTGAGGCGGCGATACAGTGTGGGCAAAGCACTGGGCCACTGCTGGCTCCAGGTCAGTTTCAACACGAGACGAATCAGAAGTAATTTAGTCATTTAGGTAGCAAATTATGTCTTTGTGCTTTTTTCTTTCTTTTTATATCCTCAAAACCAGTACTTTATCATGCGCAAATGCAAAGTGTAGATGTTATTATTATGCTTTAATTTAAGATATGTTATATTTTGGGATCATTTTTACCAGTTTTGATATAGATTGGCCTCCAAAGTTACACAAAAAACACTACTATGTTTATGAATGTTAAAAATAAACTTATTTACCCATGGTTCTTGCTGTAGAACTTCCAGTTGTGGTGTGACTTGAGGGAGTTTGAGCAGAAGATGGGCTGTCGTTATCTGACTCACCAAAGCGACGATGAGCACTGGAGAAACTATTCCCAGGAGAGGAACCTGGAGCTGCCTCCACACCTGCTGTGGGACCTCCTGCCCCACCACTCCAGGGACCTTTGACCTCACCTGAGCACCAGAAGGTATTACAAGATTTCCACTGTGTGAGCTTATCTTTGTTGTGTAAATTGATGACAACCAATATAAATCAGATTCAACATTTGTGGATTTCCCTTTTTAATATTACTGAACATAATATTGTCACAATACAATAAAAATATAATCTTTAAATTGGCATCAACTGTTTCGAAAGGGTTGTATGTTTGAAAGGTGTCTTAACGTAACAAAAGTAAAAGACTTCTTAAAAACAACACAGACTACTGCGGTGTAATAATATAATTTCCCTTTTTTATTCCAACTTTTCATATTCAATGTAAGTGATTTTGTGAAGACAGAGTGAGTTGGAGGAGAACAGAGCACAGTCACAGTTTGTCAACTAAAACTACAGCGGGACCAAACGTAAAGTCGTCTTCCACAGGCCTGCCCTGGTCCCACATACAGATTCTTGTGTCACAGTAACTTTCTCTCCCCTGGCGAGGCGCGCCGCTCTGCCACAGGACAGGCGACAGTGGGATTCTCTCTTCGGCCAAATCTGCCTATTTTCAAGCTTCTCTTTCTCAGTCCTTGCTAAACATGGCCCTATAGTTTTAATTACCTAGTGTGCTTTGCTGTCTCAGATTCAGATTCAATTGTTTCGGTGCTCTCGGTTCCCCTCCTGTTGACCCTGAGCGTCTTAAGGCTTTAAGTTAATAGTGCTAACTTTAGGTGTCACAGTGCAGTAGTTTAGCTTCTTTAGCTTGATTGCTACCTGGAGTTCCTGTAGTTTGATGGGTTTATGGATAAAGCAGTCATAGACAGCATTTTAACATTGCATGCATCTGCACAAATTCACAATGAACCAAGCCAACTGACCAATCAGCTGTTTATCATAGTTCTTCTATATTTACCCTTCTACAAAGTGTCTGCGAGAGAAGGAGCAGCGTCAGGCTTTGTCAAATCCTGGTTTGCACTCAGTGCCTCTTTTTGCTTTAATATGTACGTGGATTACATAAATATAAGGCACTACTACAGCGAGCACTGGACAGTCCAAATTAAAAGTACAGATTTGAGCAAAGCCCTGGTCGGTCCCTTCTCTGGGCAGCAGGAGGTGAAGGAGGGCTAAAGAGCAGAGAGTTAAGATTTGAAGAGAAGAGATGATAAACAAAGCATAAAGGAGGACAGTAGGGTTAAAATGGCTCTCCCAAAGGAGAAATGAGAGGGTGAGGGGGAGTTTATAAGTCGCTCTCCCCATAGAGGGCACTGGAGAAGGAGATGTAGTCCAGGGCTCCGGGGGGGCCGTCGGGGCCGATGTACCGGGTCATGCGGCTGATGCAGTACTCTGCCTGCTCTGGAGGCAGCTCTCTGCGCAGCTCGTCCACTGTGATGTAGTTCTGAGCAGACATATACAGTTAGTATATCATGTAGTGAACGGTGTTTCTCTGAAGAGATGAATATAAACTGGTACCTTGTCTGAGGCCAGGATCTTGAAGGAGGCCATGACTTGTTCTGCGGTGTCGGTCTCTGCGGTTTCGCGGGTCATGAAGTCGATAAAGGCCTGGAAGGTCACCACTCCAGTGTTGTTGGGGTCCACAAGAGTCATGATGCGAGCGAATTCCACTTCACCCTGTCACCCACAAACCAGTCCAGTCATCCCATACTTCACTCACATGTATTTGTTTTGTTTAGTTTATCATAGGTTTTTTTGGGGTAAAATTAATTGTGCATGCATCATTTTAATTATTGGGTTTGTGAACATTTGTTGTTGCAGGTGCGACTGACCAGATCGTAGCCCATAGAGATGAGGCAGGCGCGGAAGTCGTCTGGGTCCATCATGCCGTTCCTCTTCTGCAGAAGACAGGAGAATCACAGAATATTTACAATAATAAACAAATCTAAACACATAAGAGATGCTTGTGCAGACCCTGTCGAAGTGGTTGAAGGAAGCTCTGAACTCGTTGAGCTGCTCCTGGCTGATGCCCTTTGCGTCGCGGGTCAGGATCTGGTTCTCCACCTCGTTGATGGTTCTGGCGATTGTGGTGAGCAGCTGCTCCCAGCCCACGCGGATGTGCTGCAGACATTTGAGTAGTACACTTGTTATTTGGAGAAACATTAGGATTGTATGTTGTGTATTATATAGTTAGTACATCCTGGATAAAAGCCAATAGCAGCAGTGAAATGTGGGCTATGTGTACCTCCATGGAGTAGTTGGTGTGTTTGTTGTCGAAGATGAGGGACTCCTGGCTGAGCTGGTGGTCTCCCTCCAGTTTGTCGATGTTGGATTTGTAGTTGATGATGTTCTGCTCATACTGCTTCAGGCTGTTCATCTGTTCCTCCAGAGACCCGGCGATGTCCACAGACACGTGACTGATCTCCTGCACGAGGACAAACACACAGGAGTTTGACTTGGACGGACTTAGTTATTATTAAAGTGCATATGACAAGTGGGACTACTCCTTTGACTAAAGCGCAGTTAAGATCATTTTATTCTAAAAATATTATTTATGACCTCAAAATAGAAAATTGCCTTGTTTGATACTGGATCAAAATAATAAAATGATCATGTTGTAGATAATTTTATTAGACAGATAATTTTTGGATGATTTAAAATGATACAATTTCAAATTTACTTCACTTTAATTTCACCACATAAAGTTAAAATTTGAATTTTGTCATATGCACTTTAAAACACTTTTTTGCTCATTATTATTATTATTATTATTGTTATTTATGAATAAAATCATCAATACATTTTATTGTTATTAAGTATTTAAATTTGCTGAAATAAAATCTGAACCTCCATCTTTGTCTGAATCCAAGGTCCGATGATGTTGGCCTGTGCAGCGAACTGGCGCCTCAACCTCTCGTTTGCCTGCTGTCGGGCCACTTCCTCCTGAAGCATTTGGTCTCTGAGGGGCACCAGGTGCTTCACCTGAATCAGGAACACAAACACAAAAACAATATCATAAGTAAATTAAAAGCCATTAAGTAACAGTTGCACTAACATATTCTGCTTTTAATTTGTGCAATTGCGCCAAAGCATGTTTTTACTTGTTGAGTATGAATGGAGGAACTCTTGTTACAAAAGCAACAGTATCTTTGACAATTAGACATGATCAGTTGATTCATTGCCCAGCTCTAGTTACAGCTGTAGTTTTATTATGTTCAGTAAATTTGTTTTTACTCAGTTTTTGACCACAAAGTGACTATTTCAGAATGCTGAGCACAGTTTTTGTGAGTGACCAGTTCTGACAGAAACAATACTATTTTTACAGCTGGGACTCATGTCAGACTGATGCAGCAGTGACAGTGTGTCATCTGTGGTTATTTCTCATGAGGACAGAGCTCACAGACTGAGTACACAGCACTTTTGTATTTTTAGACTGCAGAGACCACCAGGCCCGAGTTTGTCTTCTCTTTCTAAGTTGTTTCTAATAGTTTTAAATGGAGCAGATAGCATGCACTCACAGTGTCCCACTTGTTGCTGATGTCCTGTGGGCTGAGGTTGGTGTAGGGGTTGATGCCGGTCAGCTTGATGCCATAGGTCTGAGCGATCTTCAGGATCTCGTTGTGGATTCCTATTGTGGCCATGCGTTCCTTATCGGCCTCAGGCAGAGTGGCCTTGAACTGGTCGTGGGCTGTGATCAAGCTCTGAGCACACGCAGGGAAACACAAAGTAAGTGCCTATTTGATCATTTTTGCAGGTTTACATTTTTTTAGATAAAAAATGGCCAACAGAGCCAATTTTCATAAATTAATAATAGTACTTTGTAATGAAATATTTAAAATTTCAATCTGGTGATTTCTGTTAGTTACTAGACCTACTCAGTTCTTGTAATACAACAAAAATCCCCTTATACAATATCAGTTTTGGCTGTATAAAACATTGACAAATAAGTTTCACTGCAAAAGCAAATAATTTATATTGACAAAATTGCTAATTAAATGAACATTCTTCTTCTTTCTGGCTTTCTTCACAGTGTTCATTGGAAACAAAGCTTATAGCGATACTTTTACATAATAAATCAAATGAAAGAGGCGTATGCTGTGTTACCTGGATCTCCTCAATGCTGTGGACGATGAACATGTCCTGCAGGTCCTCCATGGCTCCGTCCATCCAGTTGTTGAAAGGTGCTGCTCTCTTTGCAAACTCCAGATAAAGCTGATCAATGGTCTCCCACAGTTTCTCCACACGCTGCAGCCATAACAAGCACAAGTTCAGCACAGAATTGAGAAACAGGGCCCTTCAATGCAAACATAACAATAATGCATGGATTTTATTCCATGTAAATATGAATGAAACCTCAATAATCCTGTCCTGAAGCTCTGACTATTACATGCAAAACCAAACATCAGATCATTATCAGATTATTATCATTATCAGATTATTGAAATGTCATGTAAACTGTTTAATAATCTGATTTCATTCTAGTTTTTTTTACTTCTTCGATGACATTTATGCAAAAAGGGGGACTATTATGGCCTGATGCATCAGTCAGTTTATTTCCCATGGAAACTGTCTGACAGTACACCCCTGGTGTTCATGCGCTCCAAGGTAGACCGGTACTTTTTGTGCTTTAACCAATCACTGCGCCCAAACACATCTGTGTGGTCCAGGAAGTAGAGCCTCAACATGTGTCAGCAATCATTGCCACTTCTGTGTGGTAGACTTACAAATTAAAAGTACCAAATCAAATCATCAATCATTCTAAGTTAACTCCTTAATTAATCTTTACCTCCAGAGAGTCCCTCCTCTTCTGGGTCAGGGTACCCAGGTTGTCCCACTGGTCACAGATGCCCTGGCAGCGAGCGTTCACTGAGGCAGCATCGTGATAATCCAGCTCACTAAGACCAAAAGATACAGTAAACTTTAGTCCACTTTCAAAGATACTGCATATTCTTGGTGAGCTAAGGTTAATTTATTACAATCAATTTTCCAAAATTCTTAGAGGTCAGCTTTGTACATGCTGAAACTTTAGGTCAGCTGAGGATTGTGATCCATACGATGAGCTTTTGAAGTGTGGTTGATAAATTATGGGTGGGTGCATTCATATTCAGGTCTTTGGCACTAAATGCAGAGATGTCTTTGATGTTACACAGTGATGTATGGAGCAGACTTTGTGAGAAAAGGCCCGAGGACTCAGTCGAAAAAGGAAGAGAGAGATCACAGGCTGCTGTTGCCCTTTCATCCTCTGCTCATTAATATCATTTTAGCTCTGCTTTTGTTCTGCTGTGGCACATACTGCCGTCTGCTACTGGCCGACCAGCACAGATTTCATATCAAAATAAAATACCATGTAAAGCAGCTCTATGAACTAGTATAGTGAAGTGTATGACTACATGACAAAATAAAACTATTAACTATAGTGTATAGAATGTTTAAGAGACATAAGTGACTGACTTGAGCTCCTGGGCGATGGCGGCGATCTGCTCCACACGGTCTTGATGAGCAGCCAGGTCACTCTCAAACGCTTCATGTTTTCTCATCAGAGCTCGGATCTCCATCAGAGACGCAGACTCATAGTCCTTCTGAGACAGCAGCTCCTCCTTACCTGCAGATACACACACTTTTAGCTAAGCTGCTGCTTTCTTCTCAAAGAACTCCACACTCCCTGGTCTGGAGTTATTGCTGCGTGTCAAGGCTGACCTGAAGTCCAGGACTCATGCATGGCACACTTCTGCTTGAACTTCTCGGCCAAATGGTCGAGTCTCTCCAGACGGCGGATCTCCGTCAGCAGCCACTCCTCGTAGCCCTTCTCCACCTGCTCCAGCCCCTTCCAGGCGTTAGCAATGTCCTGCACACACACGCTACTTACTACTGCAGCACATGTTGATGAACATGTGTCTCTAAAGCTACTTAAAGTGTATGTAATAAATGTTTGGGCAGCTCACCGACACCATCTTTCCCTCGGAGGGCATGAAGGCGGGCCTGTTGCTCAGCCTGAGTTTGGTCTGCAGAGTGTTGAAGTTGATCTCCAGTTGGCACTTCTCCTGGACACGTGGAGGCTTATGGATGCGGCGATAGTCACGGAAGTCCTCAAGCTTCTGCTGCATGGCCCTCATGGTCTGCTCGGCCACACGGTTCTCCAGCCATGGGATGGTGCGACGGATCCACTCCAGCAACTGCAAATGTCATGGTTTCACTTGGCAAATCTAGGGTTTGGGATAACTACAGGTGTGTATCTCATATTAGCTCATGTCTATTGTGTTAAGTATGTAATGATGTGAACCTTACGACCTTATGGAAACTAGTTTTCTCAAAAACAAAAAATTCATATTTATACTATGATATCATTTTGGCCCTACTAGTACAATGTTTGTAATGTTGTGGAAGAGGCACTGGGTGGAAATTGACAATTCCCCCCTAAATATCTGAGTCACAGATACTGTATGTATTCATGCCAGCTGCACTGGATGTAGCCCAGTCTTTGAAAAAATTTCAAAAATACAACATTATTGCTGCTCTCTTTTGAGGCCCACAGGGCGTCAGTACAGTCTCTTATAATTCAACTGTAGCAGCAGATGTACTCGTCAGAACTGCTTCTCACCTCACTGGCCAGCTTCTCATACTCCTCCATCAGCTTCTCGTTCTCCTGGTTCACAGCCAGCACTTTGCAGATACGGTTGGCAGCGGTCTCAGCCTGAGAGGAGCCGAACATGTACAGTCAGTGTCTCATCAACAAAGCGTGTCCAAAAAGAGGGAGAGAAAATATGAATGTGCCAAACTTCACCTGCTCGGCTCCAGCAAAGGCGTGGTAGAAGCAGGACACGTAGGTCATGATGGCCTTCTCGTCGGGTTTGGGTGTGTTCACAATATCTGAAAACAAGTTTCATGCTCAATGAATTATGTCCAAATATCAACACTGATATGCACTGAAAATCCACTTGAATTACATGTTAAAGAAGACACAGGAATCCTGGGTCGACTAAAAACATGTCCTATCAACAGATTAATCAACCAAAAAGAGGACACAACAAATACTCTGAAGCTAAAAAGTATGGTTGTCAAAAGTACCTAAAATCAATACTAAAACTCGTGTCAAAACAAGATTTGAAGAACTATCAATAATAAAAAATCCTATAAACATGACAAAATTAGATATTTTCTGAAAAGCTTTAAAATAATTTTAAGTTTTATCAAGACTAGTTTAAAACCAAAATGTTTAATAAGGAAAGCACTTGTATTTTGTCTAGAAAATCCAAACGTTGACTTAAAACAAAGCATTTTTACATATCATGGTATCGAAATTAGTATTGGGATTCAAATCTAGCCTCAAAATCGAGTTTGAATGTTTTGATCTGACCATTTATCTGACCTTATGTGTGCTTTAAAAACTAAAACACGAAGGGGTTCATGCAAGAAACAATTATTTATACAGAAAACAAACAGGAAACACTGTGGTTATTTCCAAAACGCTACACTAGACTAATAATTTGATTGCATTTTAGTACAAATAAGATAAAAAGAATTTGTCGACTAATAACAATTTTGATCGACTCCATCGACCGATTAATCGATTAAACGACTAAACAACTGCAGCTCTAGTTTTCAGTCAATACTATTAAACTGCAATATAGGTAGACCATCATTTCAAAGCACATTTTATTCAATATAAATAATTTTGATGCTGCGACATTCATCTAAAAAAGGGTATTAATAGAGACGTGTCCATTGAAAACTGCAGAACTGATTATCCCCTTCTCTTCATTGAAACAAACAGCAGATTGTCATTTGCATGTTTTATACATAAGTACATAACTACTACTAACATTTTAGAACTCAACAACTATCTAAAAAAAAAATAAAAATCTACTTTATATACAAGAATATAGATAGGGATCAGTGGTAGGTGAAAACAAGATTTATTTCAAGCTTCAGCTCCATGACAACACAGAATGACTCAAACATGCGGAAATGATATTCATGTTAAAGTGGATTTTGCATACTGTGTCATCTTTAATTCATCACTACTTAATAACTGATGTATTTAATGAAATAATAATTAAACTGGGTTGGATTTTTACCTTCAGCATCAAGCATTCTTGGGATGTCCAGGAACTTCTCAGCCACTTCAAAGGCAGTGTTCAGGTTTCCAATGGGGTCATCCTGAGGTCACATTATTCATAAACTAATCAGAATTCAAATGATCAAACTACACTAAAGCTTGTGACTAATTCTCTGTGTGTATTTTATAATCTGATTCTGTAATCTTGAGTGGTCAGGGAAGTGTTTAAAATACTACAAACTACAATTTAATATTACAATTTTAATTTCAATCAGGAAAAACATGTCACTTATTGGTTATTCTGTACACATATGTAACTAAAATATTATACAGTATGTGTCATTGAAGCAGTGCTGTCAAACTAATATAAAGGCATATGATCTAGTTTCAATGAAAGTATAGAATAAGAAAAAAGCTGTAAATGAAAATAGTCTGATGAAAGATAAAAGAAGAGGACAGGATAGACACCTTTCTCAGTTTGGAGTAGTCGATGAGGTCGGGTCTGTGTCTGTGGATGAGGGCACACAGAGCCAAGCCATCCTTCCAACTGAGTCACCAGGAAATAGATAGGAAAGGGTAGAAAATATATGAGCAAGAGGGTGAAAAAGGGGGAGTTCAGCTGATAAATAAAGAAAATCAAAGGAAATATGACATGATTTGGCAGTGTAGTTTTATCTTAGAGCCACTGTGAGGCGCTGTGGACTCACCTGATGTGGAAGTTTTGCACATTGACGTTCCTGTAGGGGGCAGTCTTCCTCTGGCACCACAGCAGCAGACCCTCCTTAGCAGAGGTCTCTGAAAAAAACGTGAGAAAAATTAGTTTATTAGTCATTTTAAAGGTCTCACATCACGCTATACTGACTTATGTGAAGTTTTGGTCATGTTAGAATCTCCTCGTCAAAAACATAAGCCAAAGTTTTGTCTTGTCCATTCACACAATTGAGTAATCCTGCTTTTTAGGCTGTCTCCAAAACTCCAAATAATCTGTTACATCTTATGATGTCATTAAGTGGTAATTTTGTAGTTAACAGCTAGCTTAGCATCAATTTAAAGGTTTAATTAGGCTCAGGAAGCATCTGCGATTACTATGGAAATAATGGCAAATCCGCTATGTTTGTTGTCAGTTCAGCAGAACTTCTATAGAATTACATTAGAAAAATCGGAACGATGTAATCCCTCATTCATCCAGGAGTAATCCATAGTAGAAAGTCTTTAAAGTAGTCATCTGGACAGTGTTTCCAAAGATCAAGACGTTTCGACTCTTATCCGAAAGTCATTTTTAGATTGAAAATTTGAAAAATTGATGTAAAAATGTAAACAAAACAGCCATGGAACAGCCCAATAAACTGCTGAGTCACAACTGGTACATTTATCTATCACTCTGTAATGTCAGAATATGATTTAACTAACGCTATTTTAAGTATTTAGCAATTTAAAATCTATTGGTTTAACATTAGACCTTTTTTTTTTTGTTTTCTTGTTTAACATTAGACCAACTGAACATTCTAATGATGCATGATGTCACGTTAACGAGCCTAATACACGATTATTGCCTCCTTAAAAATGTAAACAGAAATAGCCTAATGAATTTCAAACTTCCTACATCAATCTGCATGTTTTGCTCACTTACCAAAAGCATTTTGAGCCTTCAAATTGTTCAGCACAATGTGTTTAAGGCTTTTTTCACAGCTGTTAGGAGTGAGGTGTGCTGGTATGCTAACAGCGGTTAGCCACAATGCTAACAACAACAAATGAACTTAGTGGAGTTTGGACAGTTTTGGACATTATTAGACGGAGACAATTCACTGCGAACAAATTTTTACGTGAAAAGATATATAAAAAAGACAAATTAATTTTAAGGTATTTTATTGAAAGGAAAAAATGGTATAGCGTCTTTAACTGTTTCTCACAATTTCAATAAGCTGTAGCTTCAAAGTTGGACAATTTCAGAACTCGAATGATTTAAGTGATTTTTAATGAAGGCGTTGATTATTTTTAAAACCCTAGTATATAATTTCTTGTATTGCTACTTAATGACATCACAAAGTGGAACAAAGTATTTTTGGTTTATGAACAAAATAACTTAATATAGGCCTACATGACTTGTCAAATCATCAAGTGAATGATCCAAAACACAACTCAGCTGTTTTTGAAGACGAAACCACGTTAAAACAACATTATATGAATAAAAATGGTTGTAGTGAAAGCCCTTAAAGACTTTTGATTGACAACATGAGAGTGAAATGCCTTTACTGTGGTGTTGAGACAGATTTGTGCGCTTACTCAGAGATCTATAGGTTTACAACAGAGAGAGATATTGCAGAGGAAGCCAATAAAAGCAGGGTTAAGGGAGATCAGGCGAGGTTAGGGTCGGAGGCGTCGCTAAATGACAGTCTAAAGCAGGGCCGCGGCTTCATAAACAACCCTAATAATTCATGAATGCAGCGCGGTGACCTTTCCGCGGACACTCGGAGAGAGAAAACCGCACGAAAGGAAAATTTACTACGCTTGAGGGAAGCTTTCGATTGAGCCGATGTCAGATTTACACAGCGACAAATCAACAAGAGTTAAAAGTGTCACGGAAAGAGCAATGAGGCCAAGGTGAGGTCTAAATAAGAGAATTATGAGAAGGTAAGATGCTCAGAAAAAGAGAGAATAACACAAATGTAATATGGAGATGGTGAAAACTTTAATATTCTGTGTAAATATACTGTATATCTTGCCTGGCCTCCATTCTAATCTGTGAGCATGGCTGACCAACCAACTAGATATGAACTATATACTATAAAAAACAACACATTTAAAGAATAAATAATGAATGAGGTGATAAAATGATGAAGAAACATAAAATAGCAGCGTAATTCCCTAAACAATAAATACATGTAATGTTTTTTTCAATGTACATTCACAAGGATTATCGTCTCAATATTCTTATTGGGATCAAATTCAGCACAGCAAAAATGCACTTTCCTAAAACTAGAAAAATGCATGTTTCAGGATGAATTTATTTTGAAAACGTGAACATATGTACCAGTGGAGGAAGTGAAATTTACTTATTAAAGCTAATGTACCTGACAATGTGTTGTTGTACATTAAAAAATATTTTCTTTTCCACTATAAATGATAAAATCACACTGTTGTGCACTGTCTGAATTCAAAAATAGTATACAGTATTTAGTAGTAATACTTTTCTCAGTCAAAAGCAGCGCTCTGATTGGTCCTCTCCAGTTTCACTTTTTTAATGATATTGACCATGTGCTGAAGATTTTGTAAAGAGCTAAGAAGTAGTTGGACAGATTTTTAAAAACTACTTCCTGTTTTGCAGCATAAAAATCATGTATACCGGCTTTAAGAGTCCTGGAAAAAATAATGTAATATTGACAAGCTGAAACACTTTTTCTAAAGGACCATCTAAGATAGAAAATCTAAAGTAAAGAAAAACATAAAATGTTCTTTGGTGAGTTGTTTTACTTGTGTTCTTATTAGCGTAGATTTAACTGACTTAATAAAATGAATATTTAGTAGGCATCACTTACAAGATGATACATACACTTTTGTGATTGAAGATGATAAAATGGAAGATTTTATAAAATGTTCAGTCATTCCAAAATAAATGGTCGTACCACATGACAGAGCTCATTCATTTGCATAGATTTGGAGATATATATCTTTTTTAACCTTCACTTGA
The DNA here is from genome assembly GCA_038363315.1 of Mugilogobius chulae. NCBI lineage: Eukaryota > Metazoa > Chordata > Actinopteri > Gobiiformes > Gobiidae > Mugilogobius > Mugilogobius chulae. The sequence goes on along the minus strand of CM076404.1, from coordinate 22,408,670 downwards.
TGTAATGTGTTGTAATAAATGAATGCGTGATCCAGACCTTCCACAGAGATGTCCTGGATGGCGAAACGCAGGATGATGGTCCAGATCATACCAAGGGTCATCTTTACGTTACCGTCAACAATTTCTGAAATTAAAAAAAAAAATGTAGGTGTTAATTTATATAACAATTTGATTTGCAGAGTGTACTCATGCTTTGTTTAACATGAAAAGTAAATTAATCCACAATTCTAAACCACTTAAACATAATTTTTCATACAGATATGTTACTTAGTCTTTTCAAGTGTTCCAATTTGCATGTGGCTTATAATTTTATGCATATTAAGTTTGAACATTGCTTGATTGTAGACTTTTTTCCACTGGTTTGACAATGCTATCATCATTAAACATTTTGAGATTTTTTTTGTGTGAAAGAGTAGTATTAAAATAATTATTATAAATAAGGGGGGTTAGATGAGACAATTTTCACAACAAAACTTGAGATATCAAAGCTATAATCCCAGTATTTGTTTAGAACTGATTTACTCTTTTCAAAAACAGAATAAATATGTTATTTGGTAATGACTCCATGAACATACCTATACACTATTGTGATACAGTTTGCCATTTAATACAGAAAACAATCACATTTCTTTCTGCTCCAAACCACACTTTTACTGACAGAGAATTGTCCGTGAAGCTCTAAATTCAACAAGCACAACCAAATTGTTTCTTTCCATGTTTCTTTCTCTTTCTCCATCCCTGCAGAAAGTGAGAAGTGAGAAGAAGCCCGGCCTAGACAAAAAAACACTCCTCTTCAAAAGCTGAAGCTATTTTCATTTAAAAAATAGGTTTAGGGACCTGTATTTACTGAAAAAAGTTTAGGCGGAGCTATTTTAAAAAGTCCTATTAAATTATGGAGAAATGTTTTGTTTTTTTTATTTGTAAGTTTAGAGTAAAAACTGATTCTGATCCATCCCAGAATGGTTGACTGTAACTAAGAAGGTTCTAATATGATTTTTATCCATAACCTTTCAGGGAGGTTATTAGATGATAAGCAAAAATGAATTAATTAAGAAAAACAGTTTTCGATTTTAGCCACAACTAGAACTTCTTAAAATGTGTGTAATTCTACTCTGTATACCAATTTCTTCCTTTTTGCCACTTTTAACCACTTCATTTCTAATAAAGGTCACATTGGCTGCACTGGATTCTTCTTCTGTAGATGAAATGCACACAAGCTAATTGCTTCCTACTGAGAATAATAAGATCCACTCTCAGTCGTCCTCCCTTGGGTCAAAACACATTTGGGTCTTATTGGTATTTAGTGTGATGACTCCAAACCGTCCCATGGAGATGAATGAACCTTATCTTTATATCTAATATGAAAATCCAGTCGTCTGCTTCTCTGCTCCCTATGAGGGCCCGAGCTTTGTCCATTACAGAAATGACTCTGCTTATGGCTCGTTTGAAGTTACTGCTAATTGGATCGCACACAGCCGGGAGGTTTGAGAGAGAGTCCACAAGAGGAGACAGAAATCTGACTATTTGCTTTTGAAGTGCAATGATTGGAAAGATGCAGCAGCACAGTTCTCAGTCTGCATAGTGAAATCCCGCTGAGGACGAGTCGAATTGATTAACAAAACTAACACACGCTGCCTCTGTTCCAAATCATTCCGCTGCTTTTCAAAACTGACAGTAAATTACTTAGTTCAGAACAAAAGTTTCCTGAAAGAATGCCACTCAAATCTCGTAGCACACTTTGAATTGAATACATTTGTTGAGTACTTGCCAAACACATTTTTTTTCTACATTTTTATGTAAAATTCTTGCTACAGACCTGTGTTCCTTCAGTACTGTACTCCTATAATAATGTTGTAGGTTAAAATCCTTCTCTACCTTAGTCAAACATCAGTTAAGAGTCTATCATAAATAGAAAGCAACTGCAACTAGAGCTTGGGATGGAACATAAGAAATGTTACTATTAAAATCTGCCATATTTACTGCCGATGTGCTGGGTGATATTGACAAAAATGAATATCTAGATAATTTTTTAAAATTTCTTCATTACAATATTCAGATGATATTTCAAATGAAGCATGCCGATTAGTTGAAGTTTAACGATTACAAAAACTGCGCAGTTGTTTTTGAGAAGAGACGTTCTTGGCCGACTTTAGTCCACTAAAAGTGAAATTAGCACTTCTCAATGATCTGACCAAATATCTGCCCTGAACTGCACTCACAAGACCACAAGCTCAGATGTTTGCACGCTAATTCAATTCCGTATAAAGTTGCAATGTGCTTTCTAACTAATACAAATTTTGGTCAACTTAGACACATAATAATAATCCATTGACTAAAATATTACTGTCTAACTTTCCTTGAACATTTACAAATTACATTTCTTAATTATTTGTTTTTAAACAACCTTTTCTAATGGATTCTTAATATAAACAATATTCTCAATATTCCATTTTTGTATATCTTCAAAACAACAATCACGATATTTTCTAAAATTTGATATATTTCACACCTCTAAAACTAGTCAATGTCAAAACATAAACAAAAGAGTCATAGAACAACCTAGCAAACTACTGAGTCACTAATGGTGGATACATCCATCATTTTATATAGTTCCAGAATACTTCTGAATGAACAATGAGCTTAGCATTAGGCTAACTACTGACATGTGACGTCCTAACTCCAAGCTCCATGCCCACTGTCTGAACTCCATAAAGGGCAATAAGCTCTGTTGATATTCTTGGGCCGATATGTGTGGCCAATTTTGTTAATTTCTCCAAAGTTATGTCATTCCAATTAGTAACAAAGTCACCCAGAGGCTGGGTTTCACCTTTCCATTACATGCAACATTTTGAGCACTTTTTCGACGTTCAAGATATAATGTCAGATGGTCTTTGAATTTATTTATCGTCACTGTGGCAATGTTTTAATTTCTGATTATTCTGAAAACCATTTTTGTTCTAAACTTTGCATTCTTTAAGTTTCCTAAACATTTCCAATCACAATATATTCTAATTATTCATGCAATACAATGTGTAATAACAAATCTAATAGTTACCTTAAATCTACTAATACCAATCTGTGATAGAAGAAATTTTTCCACTTATTTAAGTTACTTCTTCAAATCTGTAGTAAGTCATATTTTACATTTTTGTTTATGGTCTTTAAGGGTCATCTTCAGGCATGATACACACACTACGGCACACAATAAATTCTTTCAAACCCAGAGAGAAAAATACACCTAAACTTGATCTAAATCTCTGTTCATTCATAGTTTTTCCCTCCCTGGCACAGTGCTAGTAAGATGAGCCGTGCTATGTGACCTTTTTGGTGACACTACAGCAGCAGCAGTTCTCACCTTCAGCACCGATAGACACCAGTTTCACTCCTTTGCTGCAGATGAAGTCCAGTGCTTTGTTCACGTTGGCGATCTTGTGGAAACGCATCTTGCCTTTGTCGGGTTTAGGCAGCCTCTCACCTGAAGTAATAAGCATTGTAAATAAATAATCAACAGACATTTGCATTTATAGCTGTGTAATACATTGCTTCATGACAAGTTTTTAATATATGTTTTCTAATGAGCTAAATTAGGGTTGATTTTACAATGCATATATGCTAAATATATAGTATAAATTATATCAGTCATTAAACTATTTCTGCAGAGGCAGAAATGCAATTGACAAGAATACATTAGTGGTTATTATGACTGTGATATACACTATTTGAGAGTAGATGTCTTCACATAAATAAATCATCAACATCATCATCATCATCATCATCATCATCATCATTTTACATTGTGCTATGTATATATGAATATATATTCAATCTACGTCTAAGCACCTATGGCATGTTGAACATGTTGAACTTATGGTGCGTTCCAGGCGACTGGGACCTGGGATATTTCCCACCTCCCACTTGTAAAAACGCACTGGAACGCCAGGCAAACTTGTAAATACCAATTGTGAACTGGAGTCCCACTTCACATGAGATCAACAACTACTACAAAAAGTGAATCTGAGGTAAACATTGGTTATTTTTGTTTAGCCTACAGGTTAGCATTAACCATTTTGGTCACATATGAATTAATTTAGTTGTAATGCTTTGAAATAGAAACTAGTATTGTTCAACTGCGAAACATTCGACCTCCCAGTTGCCTGGAATGCAGCATTAAGATATTTCTATCTTTCAAAAAGAACAAAAAATCACAAGGAAATTACTTAGCAACCATCTTTTACTTAAGGTCATGCAGTTTTTAGTTGAATCATTGTTCAAAGAGTAAATTTGTGTAAATTTCCTCTGTCTCCCTATTGTAATAGTGTCAGTCTGTTTTCTGTTCAGATAAAACAGGACTTGTCTGAGCTCTAAAGCTTCAGTAGCAGGACAATCTCCAACTCAAACATCAGGAATCAAACAAACTGTATCTTTTGAGTAAAATAATGATGAGGAAACACTGTTGTGACACTGTCATGTTGTTTTAATCTAATGTCAGCTTTTGTATTTTTAACACATGATGCAGTTCTAGACGTTGGACTGGACATGGTGTTTGCTGTTGTACCTGAGATGACCTCCAGCAGCAGCATGAGTTTGAGGCCATTCCTAAAGTCCTCCTCAATGTTCTCAATCTGTGTCCCGGCTTTCCTCAAGTGGGAGTTACACCACGCCGTGAAGGTCTGAGAGAGACACAGAAAAAGACAGTTACTATAGTTACAACAATACCAGCACATAATCATAGATCTAACAAGGATTTCCACCTCTTTGTCCTTCCTAAAATGAGTTGAACATGAGCAGCAAATGTGACTTAGATCAAGTTAGCAGCACATAATATTAAGGCCACGGAGAAAAACTCTAGCTGATTTTAAGGGAAAATACATTTCCCTCTTATTTAAAACTTCTTCTGGCAAATTCTTTGTATTTTTAGCACAACAAACTCAAGTCGAGTCGATTTGAATCTTATTGGAAGTTACTGATGTGGTGTCAATAATGCTGCTGCTGCATCTTTTTGCAATGAAATTAATTGATTGTTTTCCCCCACAAAAGTCCATTAGTTGGCAATCCTTTAGTTACCAACTGTAATAGCCTATAAGTAACTACTGTCACCGAGAAAGGAAATTAGGGCTGTAGTCCTTTAAATCAGTCGATAGAGTCAACTAAAACTAAATCTTTTATACAGATTAGTGAACTTTTAAAGATTTGGGACAGAGCCACTGGTCTAATCTGTATTTTTAAATACAAATACTTTATTTTTCTAATCATCTTTTGTAAAGATGGTTGTTTTGTGTTTAACTTCTTTGCATGTTTATTTTTTCTGAGCATAGCTTGAGTGAAACAAACAGTTAGATCTAAAGAGATAGATTGATACTTTCTAACTTCTGACTTATTGCCACGCCCCATTTTTAGTCGATTAATTGGACGATCTCTTTAGTTGAACAAGTCCGACTACAGCCCTAAACTAGATTGTAAAAAAGGGCCATATATAATACCAAACAATAGTTTTATTATAATAAATGCATGCAATAGATTGTTTTTGATGATATACTGAAGAACTAAAGTCTCAAACTCAATTAAGTTTGGGTCAAAATGATTTAAACCAGGGATAGTCGAGGGCCACATTTTACAATATACCTAGGTCGAACATAAAAAAATGTGTCTATAATCATTCTTTTACGGTATATTTTTTGTTATTTAGACCCCCCTATGATTAAAAAAGTGAATTAAACAAAATAGTAATTAAGGTCAAACGGTCCTTCTCAGAAAAAAAATCTTGACAAATTGTACTTATTTTGAGGTATTCCAGTGAATTTAAGAAACTGTTCAGACACTAGGGTTGTAATCGCATGCTAAAACTATATGCCAAAAAACAGAATTGGTTGAAATTGTTATATGCAATTAATTGGTGGATCACGAGCAACACTAATCTAAAATCATCTTGGGGGCCACATAAAATCATTTGGCCATGAGCAGCCGGTTTGAGACCTTATAATATTACAACAGAAACCATCACAACAAGCATAGGATTGTTTTCAAACACCAAATTAATTTCAGAAGGATACAAATATTTCACCACTGCTCAAATGGCTAAAATCAATTTAATTTCACTCTGAAGTTCGAAATAAGAAGTGGAAACAGTTTGTGTACATGTTGTGCTACTCTTCAAATAAACAAAAAGTCCACTCGTCTCACGCCTCAAGTATCTGGTAGAAAAAACTAAGCCTGTAGATTTCACTGTTCTGAGCCGCTAAATCGCCTCAGAGTTTGAATTCTTTGCCGTGGCTCAAACTTTAGTCCAAAGCCGCAGTTGGTTGTGAGTTTGTTGTGAATCATCTCTCTGCCAGTGCATCCACACACAGAGTTCAGACTCACAGACAGCAGGAAACAGGGACGGACAGCAGGTCATGGACTGGAGTGTTCAATAGGACTGGCTGCACAGTAACCACAAAGAAATGAAAAAGTAACACTATGGGATGTTTTGATGTTTTTTTTTTGTATTGAACACTGCCACAAACATTTTTTTCAATGTCTGTGAAATGTCGACAGCACAGCTTAATAAATGAAACTGAAAAGATCTGTAAAAATAGACAAGTAAAACTGTACTTTGAAACATTTTTTAATAATGAATATTGTAAGTCTGTAGTCCTTTAGTCGTTTAATCAATGAATCGGTCGATGGAGTCCTAGTCGATCAAAATTTGTATTTGCCGACAATTTTTTTCAATAGATTATAAGGATTTTTATAGAACAGGGGCAAAGCGTTTAGTTTTAGTTGAGGATATGGGACAGAATCATTGGACTGATCAGTTATATACCTAAATACCATGTTTCCTATTCTTTTTGTGTAGGAAATGTTGTTTTTGCATGAACTTATGAAGTCAGATAAATAGAATAAAACATACTTCTTAGCTTCAAAGCTTTGGCCACACCTCTTTTTTAGTCGATTAATCGGTCGATGGGACATACCTTTAGTCGACCAAGACTTTCTTTGGTCGACTACAGCTCTAGAATATTGTGTGCTTTGCCATAATGTGAAAAATATAACTAACAGAACATCTTTTTCATGGAAACAAACAAGAGGAAGCCCTCCTCAAGGCAAAGTAATAGTCCATTTAGTGGTCATGCAAGCCTGCTCAAAGAAAAGATGCAGACTTTTGTTATTTATGTGGTGTATCAAAGGCATAAATGACAAAAGCTTGCTTTTACTCAAGTCAATCGTTGGTCCAAAAGCTGGTGAGTTCCTAGTGGTACTCGGAGCTTGGATCTTCTGAGTTTTGACTTGTAAATTTCCACTAGAACAGCTCTTCAACTCAGAATTCTCACTTGGATACTTGGACAAAATTTCAGAGCCCGAGGTAGAAAATTGAACATTTGTGTTTTGAAAAAAAACAAAAAAAAAAAAACAACAAATCTCTGACAGCTTCCTTAGTGATTGTACCTGTGTTTTTTACTCTTTAGTTTGTCTCTACAGTCCACTCTCCTCTGTGAACCTTCTCCTGCGTTGCTAATGCACTTCTGCTGTTATAAACCTGCTGGTATATGTGCCGCGGTGCTCATGTTGCCAGGCTACATGGAGTTCATGTAAACAAAAGCACAAAGTCACTGTCTTGCAATGCTTTACAAACTGTCTCAATAAACTGACATACATCTGCATTTTGGCTAATCTGAGCAATTTTATAGCATTTTTCACTTTATTGGCTCTGACTTGATCACTAGACCACACAATGCTCAGAGAAAACATCACTTCAAGTTCCAAGTTCTAACCTCCAAGGACGACTGAATTGCAGCATTATACAGCGCATCTTTAAAGGAGCATGGCGTAAGTTGCAAAGGTTTTGAACAAGGGCGCCATCTTTGGCGTTTTGTGGCACTGCACCCTCCCTACTATCAGCAGCTGAAGACGTATTTTACGGCTGAAAAGATTCTTTTGACACATCGTTATTTTCTGCTAAATGTTTTCTGACTTAAGAAGACAAAGGTTTTTGTATGAAAAAGTAAATGCTGGCTATTTTATGTTCTTTTTGACTGAATGATCAGTTTACAAACTCCAAAAGTTACACAAGAAAAGATTATTGAGAGTTTGAGGAAAAGCTTTGTTTTAGCGTGAGAGAAAATTGTAAACAAGCTTTTTACAGGCCTCATTTGTCATAAACTAAATGCTCAATGGCAATTTATTACTCTAATAAAACATAAACCTTACCAAGACAAACAGCTAAGCGCTAAGCTACTAAATCTGTGTCTAAATGTGCGATGTACTTGGACAGGCCTGAGAGTCTTACCTTCTAATGAAAATAATCACCAGATGAACCTCTTATTGATCTCCAGCACAATTCCTCTTTCTCAAAAACATGTCCAAGTGCTCCTCGGTCCTGCAGTCGGCTTCATGCCATGCCGTTACGGTGGGCTAGTTGTTTTGAATTCTTCCGTGTGTTACGGGGGTTCGGAAGCTAGATGGCAGTATTTACCAATGATTATTTATTTTATTTTTCATTAAACAGCCTTTACAACAGCCGTCCATTGTATAAAACCGAGAGCTTTTGCTAAATAAATAGAAATAATGACGATAATCCAGTGAAGGAGGACTAGCGCGGGAAAATGCGACCCGCACCACTCACATTTATGAGTCTGTCTGCGCTTACAGAGGCAAACTCGGTAAGTTTACAAAACGTCATGGCGCACATCCAGGCAAGTGCCAATGGACGGTAATTTGATATATCGTAATATTGAACATTTTAACTTACGCAATGCACCTTTAAAATGATGACTATTTCAAAGATGCAGTGTGTAACTGTTGAATGAGCCACCTGCTTGTCCTTAGAGATACTAGTGCAATTCATTATAGCATCGCTAAAGAAGTCGCACTCATCACTGCCAAACACATACAGGTGAAAGCACTTATAAAACCGGTCTAAACATTTGCTCATACATGTAATACATTTGAAATAATCATGCTTCCTTCACTCCAAAACTCTGAAAACTCAACGGCTACATCCAAACAGCAACAGCAGCGGTAGTTTGAAACACCGGGGGCATGTGGGTTTGTTTTGGGAGCCCATGAGGAACGAGACAAAAGGAAATGAGCTTGAGTGTGGCTAAGCGGCATATGCACATTTTCTATCTCGTTACTGTGGATTGTGAAGCCAAAGTTTGCACCAGTCTGAAGAGCAAAGGAGCGGCGTGGGCGTCAAGGCAGAGCGGAATAACTAACCACCGATGAAGGAGTGGGCGAACGAGAGAGAGGAGGAGGAGAGGGGGGGTGCAGAGAGTGAGAAAAAGAACGAGACGGTGAGAGAAAGAGAAGGAAGAGATGGGGAAAGAGAGGGAGAAGAAAGAAGAGATGCAGAGAGAATGAAGAAATGGAGGAAGGTAGTAAGCAGAGGGAGAGATAAGGAGGGAGATGCTAAGTATAAGAAAGGGATAGAGAAATAAAGGAGAGGGGTAGCAGAGAGGGGAGAGAAGAAAAAGAGGGAAAAGAGAGAGAGAGAGAAATTAAAAGAGCAAAAGGAGAGAGAAATAATGTAAGAAAGAGAGAGCAAAGGAGAGAAGGTGAGGAAGAGAGAAAGAAATTCAGAGGAATAAAACAGAGAAAGAGAGACAGGGAGAGAGAGATAGAGAGAGAAAGAGAGAGAGACACAGAGAAAGAGAGAGACAGAGACAAAGAGAGAAAAAGAGACAGAGAAAGAAAGTGAAAGGAATAAAACAGAGAAAGAGAGAGAAAGAAAGAGAAAGAAAGAAAAAAAGAAAGAAAGAAAGAAAGAAAGAAAAGAGAGAGAAAGAAAGAAAAGAGAGAGAGAAAGAGAGAGAGTGAGTGGGGGAGTGAAACAGCAGAAGAAAATGAGGCACAGAAGCAGAGCATGTTTTCATTAGCAGAACAGTTCACCTACACATTACAATGTGCACTGTTTATATATTGTATCTATTTGTATGGAAATGTCAAGGGCAGAAACAGAGTTTGGTACAAGTCACAGAATAATGAGTGGAAGTGTTGGCTAGAAAAAACTACACTCTTTTCTTATACGACACAACCCTTGGTAAGAAAATTTAAATACGTTTAGCAGTTGAGTGAATAATCTTATTTCTATTATACAGTTTGTTGGGATTATTGGTTTAAGCCTCAAGAATGGATGAAGTTAACTGTTTATTGGCAATGACATTAGCTACAGCATTGCATCAGTTTCTCCCTGGGGTCATTTTACAATTCAAGCTTTGCAGTTTTTAAAAGTTCAAAAGTTTAAAAACAAAATGTATGTAATATAGCCTACAGTTGAAGACATCGCTAAATTAAACAAACTACAACTGGCACACACAATGTGATTTATTATATCACATATATGTTTATACAGACAAGCTTGGGGATATTTTTTATTGTAAATATAGTTTTAGCTTGCAAGAATAGATCTTTGCACCATTTGTTGGTATTTGTAATTCCTCAAAAAAACAAATTACATTACATTATTACTGTATGTAACGCAACGTTTTGAGCAATCCATCATTTTTTCCAAATCATTACTGATCAGATCTGACTGAAATTGAATGCCCTCACTTCTGAAATTAAAGACTCAGAGTAAGTCTGATCACCACTCCCACCACCGCGTCTCAAAGCAACTACACTAAACGTATCGTCCAATCAATTTAGTTTATTTGCCGTGACAAACAAAGGAGCTGACTGCTCTGCCAAACAAAATCCAACTTACTTCTCAACTCAAATTAAGTTAGGGGTCTATCAAACACGCCCACTGAAAGGCTTCTGCACACTACAGAGTTTTGGCCTGATTTTAAGCCAGCTGTGTCCATCTACAAGTTCGGGGAGGCGTGGCAAGAGTAAGGATTTTCTTTAGAGATATTTCTTGGCAGGAGTTCTATACCCAGTCCTCTGTCAGTAAAAGCATTTGAAGAAATTTGCTAAACAATTTTTTCATATGCCACTGAAAGTGTTGTGTTAATGTTCAGAAAACCAAGAATGACCAGTATAGCATCAATAAAACAATACATTGACTTTAATCTATTTATAGGGAGTATACAGTATACAATGCTTGTCAATGCTTGATTTCACCAGCTAAGCAGGACTGGGCCTGTTCAGTACTTGGATGGGAGAACACAAGCCATGGTTGGGTGACTATGGAGAAGTCATTATGTCCTAGGCAAAGCACTTCACACACATTGTCTAGAATGAACCTTATGAATTAATCAGCTATTCAATCAAACATTACAAAAATATTTCACATTTTTGATAATAAATAATGCTTTTGATTTTTTTAAATTATTGATATTATTATGCATTTCTGCCATATTGCCATTGCCCTAATAATATTAGTAATAACAGATTTAAAAGAAGATTTGTGGTAATTATTAAGCATAATCAATAGAACAGTAGAGGTCGCGCCTGTGTAATCGCTGAGGTCTCGGCAGGTGTGGTCTCCATTACGACGAACGACCAAATTTAGAACGCTCCTAATACTGGACAAGACCAGTGAGCCCGGCGAGCGAGGAGGTAAGGAGAGGAGGGAGGGGGCTTCTTTAGCGGGGGAGGAGGAGGCTAAATTGGATTGCTATGGGACACCTCGCTGGGACAGCTGAGAAGGCAGGATTCTGTAAAGGCTAAGACAGTGATGGCAGCAGGAAGGAATGGATCAGAGCGAAAATAATACACTCAAAGAACAGTCAAAAAGACTGGAACTATTGTAACACTTTGGAATAGCTACACCATTCAACAGAGACATACTGGTCATTCATTGTAAAATTTTCAGTCTTATAATTAATAACTTATCTAGCACTAAACTCAAGTTCATGTAACAATTACTTAACAAACATCTTAAAATCAGATGACAGTAAAAGATCAAGTTTAAATCATTTTCAATTAACTCTTTGCGCTGGAGTTGGATGTCTTTGTTCATACTTGGATAAATTAAGATATATTTTCTCAAGTAGGTTTAAGCTTGAATTTGTTCAAATGATTTTACACAAAGTGTTTGACCAGTATTATCTCATTCTCAAACGACGGTGTTATAGTGCGGTGGCCCTGCGGTTTGGGGTCCAGCAGTATGAAGTCACTGCTCAGCTGCACACCTGTTGGGCTGGTTGGCTCAGCTCGGGCTCTTCTTGTGAAATGAGGTCAGGGTAGTCGTTGGTGAGAGGGGGAGATGGAGAGGGGAAAGAAGGGGGGATGCCAGTCATAGCTGTAGGCAGCTGACAGGCACAAAGTCTTGTGTTGGGCCGCCGCACTTCAGAGAGCTCCATGTTGTAGAAGCCAGATTGACTGTCAGTCAAAAAGAAGTATAGAGCTCAAGTACAGATACAGCAGGTGACCTCAGAGGGGAGACCAAGAGCTGACTTTATTCATCACAGCAGAACTTCAGCCTGCTCCACCTACAGATGTCTCATGTTAACTCACTCATCAAATCTACCACAAGATGTCTTTTTTCCCTTTTCCTATTTTATAATGAATTAAGGCAGTGAAATGCACTAAAAACATTTACACTGCTAAATATAACAATAAAAGAGCCAAGGTTTCTCAAGAGAGCTGTCATCGGGTCGATGCTCAGAGGTTACAATGGTGGGTTTGGGAGGCAGCACCAAGTGCAGAAGCATGCTTTACAAACTGCAAAACTACATTTATAACCATCACAGGCACAGACATTCAACAAGGCCCAAATGTTACCTAGCTTTGCCTAAAACCTGCCAGTATTCAAGCAGACCTAATGGACAGTGCTGGAGAGCTAAAAGTGAAAGTGTGGGGGGGCAGTTTGAAGGCTTAGAGATAAATTAGATCAGAATAGATATCATCAGCAGCAGTAGCAGCAGGTGTCTGTGATCAGACACACTTAGCTCTAATCAGATTCAGGATGATGTCACATATTGTGGTGCACCATTATTAAGCTGTCCTTCTCATCCAGCCAGCTTCAGGGTTTGTTCTTAAAAGTATGTGCAGGATTTTGTCGGTTAGCCATTTTGTTGTGTATTATTGTGTCTCTTGTGTTGGTTGGCGACATGAAATAAACTACACTTGTTCCAGTGTCATTTCTGTTCTGCAAATCCACAATGTTTCAGACTGAATGCTCTTTAACACATACATGTTCATTCAAACCATATTTACTCTGCATTCCACCGAATACAGGGTTCACTGGACACGATCAGGAGTTTTGTGCTGTGATTGGCTGGCTGTCAGCCAATCACAGCAAAGATCTCACTTGGGAGCACAGTGTCGTTATAAAATGTGTGAAAACATGTTATAAAAATATTCCCTTGGTTAAATATATTTAACACCCAACATATTTTACCGTAAACCACTTGGGTCATCCTTTCCAAACAGAGATTGTGATGCTTCCATGTATTTAGATATAAGCTTAATGTAGCTTAATGTTTGATCTAAAAGAGGTTAGATCAGTACTGTATTCTGACATCCTGTTCAAAACTGCAGACGTGATAAGCTTTGTTTCTTCACTGTAAAATTTACTTGTAACAAGCAGCAGATATGTTTAAAGTTTAAAAAAAAACTACATTTTTGAAGCAGAACTTGAGCATCAGCTGCAGAACAACACAAGAATACTAATGATGAGAAAACACTGTTTTATAACATGGTTAAAATCTCAGAAAAGTGTTTTTCACAAAAAATATGTTCCCTTTCATATTTATTGAATCAAATATAACTGAATCTTCACACTAGAGCTATACATTTCTCCTCTAAGGTACTGATGACATCCAGTATTGACGACATTCTACTACAGCCCTGTCCAGCTGCACTGTGGCACTTCCAAAGTCCCGGGAGTGAAACCAACTTTCACATTTGTGCCATTCTGTGGCCCCAGACTCACTCCATAAATAAAAACACAGCTCTCAAGGCTCCACTTAATCTACACTTAACCTCTCTGCAATGTTCTCTATGGCATCTGTCCTCCTCTGGCTCACAATCTGGTCACACTAATTATGTTAGTAAACTACCAAGAAAACTACTTTATATCTTTAAAAATGTGGGGGGAAAGACGACACAACATCAATGATAAACAGCAAAAGAGCTTGCAAGACACATAAAACTAAAGACATGCAAAAATAATAAATTGTTTCTATTCCAGTAACAATCCAAATACATTAGAATTAGTTATTTCAACCTTTATCTTTGACATATTCACATGTTACTTCTACTTGTTAAATCACGACTGTGTTTGAGATTTCCTCATTTCCTTTAGTTCTGGCAGGGCCACATTTCCTTTTAAACAGGGCTGTGTAGGTGGTGTGAGTAAAAATAGTCTTTCTGCTTGTTGCTGTCTGCACCTGTCTGCAGCAACACCTTTGTCTGTCACATCTGCTGCTCCGAGTGCGCTCAGGGTCTCCCTCCCACACACGCAGGGCACATACAGTAAACTACGGGCGCCCACTGGGTTTATAAGGTCAACAGGACAAGGGAGAAACTAGCACACAACAGGACTGGGACTGAGAGAAGCTGTGAGACATTATATATAATCATGATTTTATCCATCATAATGGTCGATCTTGGCTTTAGATTCAATGAAGATTTTCCAAGAACAAACTAGACATTTTCTGTAGTAGTGTTTTCATGACCACAAATAAAACAGGCGTTTAAAATGCTCTATTTATACTATATAATATATACAAATATTCTGACCCAAAGTTACTTTGTCAGTAAAAGCATTGGTTATTGACCTTTATTTTCAAAACCACTAAGCAAATAATTGATGATTTGACAACAGAATCTTGATTTCTCAAGGTTTCAATTAATTGACCAGCCCCAGTGTGAAATCTATCTATTTGGCATGTTATGTTATGTTTTAGAACTTAAAACATGAAACATCAGACGTCTGTGTCAGAAGTTGTTGCACAAGGAAATTACAAATGGAGATGAACAAACCTAGCTTGTTCCTGACATGCTTTATAGGTTTGCATGCAGTTGTATTGATTGAGAAATATTGGCACAAAAGCTCAGAGTATGGTCAGGACTTATGAAGAACTCATGAAGAAGACTTATGAAGACTGTGATGTATGGTACGCTGAGAAGGAAGAGAACTTTCTGAACAGGATTCATCAAACAAACATCAATGAAACATGGTCAGTTTGGCATAATTATGCACCAGTTCTGTAAAAATGTACGTTACATTGTGTACAAATACAAAAAATAGATTATTTTCCAGACCAAGTAGGATCATTCAAAGCCAATTAGGGCCGTGATGGATCAAAGTAATCCTTGGTCGATTAATCACCTACAAGGAGGCATTGAAAAAGGTGGAAAAATTTTAAAAGTATATCCTTGATCTGAGCTAAACAATGCTCAAAAAACTAAAAATGCATTTGAGTTAGTTATGTAAAAGCAACATTGTATGCAAAAAAGTAAGGGGGTACTGTATATGTGACTGATCCAATGATTTGCTTTCATAATTTCTTCAAAACGTAATTTATTCAGTCAACTAATACAAACTAATACACTTGCTTTAAGATATTACAAAAAAAAATATTTGGGAAACATCAGTACACAGATCTCACACAGTGTAATCCTTTGTTTCAACCAAAACACAAGACTGAACAATCTTTGCAAATTCCCAAACCTGTAAAGATTCTGGAGGATGAAAGTTGTCCAATGTACAACCCACAAACTGTGCTAATTTATTCAACTATCAACAGTAAAGCAGAAACAACTTTGAGACATTGAAAGTTAACCAATTCTAACCCATTAGAGCAGAGATGTGTGAAAGCCTGTAAAGACGGTGTAAAGACGTTTGTGGTGCTTTCTCACTGAACACATCACAGTGACAGACAGGACCCGGAGCTCTCCTTCTGACAGACTCCTGCTGCTGCCCCTGAGCAGAGCATCAAACTGGACAAATACCGCTCCTGTCAGCTCCACGTCAGCTCCACGTCAGCCGACAACCAATTAGAAAAGTACCACTCAGCACTTTAGAACAGCAGGGGGTGTTTTAGAATACTGTTAGATACGAGTGTGAAAGTGAAGCTGCATACTCTACTTTCAAATAAAACTAAAGTAGAAATGGTACATCAGAAAGACAAATACAAGAGTGTATGTTTTAGGCAGAGGTAGGCAGTAGTTGTACTTGTAAAGTTACTCCAAAATTATATTACTCAAGTAAACGTAAAAAGTAGTTAAGAGTTGAACTAGAGCTTCACAATATTGTTTATAGATCCAATCAATATGTTAGGACCTGGGCGATATAATGGCAAAAAATTAGGATCATGATTTTCTTGGAGCCAGATCACAATCCTGATTTTGTCACCATTCAAAAGCATTCAAAAAGTAGGTATTGGTAACATTACGAATAGTTCATCTTGTTTTGAAGCTATTCAAAAAATATTTTTGTTTTTGTACAAATGCAGTATGCTACAACTATTAGCTAAAATTGTATTGATTGAAACATTTAATTGTGATGTAAACTCAATTAAAAGAGTGCTATTTTTTAATGAAATTTTATGGACATTTCACCTTTTCCAAACCTCAACTATTGTTAATGAGACATGCAAGAAGATATTTTGAATACTGACATATTCATTGTCAGTGTGGCCCAACAATACTAGCTCCTTCAGAAAGTTCAGTGTTTGGTTAAATAGAGGAAATGTAAAAAATTAGGTTGTCCCAGAGATGAGCTCACCATTCAATTTTTGTCACAATGTAGCCCAGCCATACGATATCGCAGCATTGACATATGCAAATACCAACTCAAAAAAATCACAATGGTTTTCCAGTTCTATTTGGTTGTGTTTCTCGCCTGTGTGGAGGCCAACTGAATTATCAAGTCAGCATTCAATCAGGCTTGGCTGTAACTTCAGTATTAATGCTTCAATTTCATACATAGCCTTTTAGTTCATATTTTCAAATTAGTAGGGCAGATTCTTTTTATTTACATATATTTTCCATGGTTAAATCTTGCAATAGTTGTAAAATGGCATGCTAAGCAGAAAACAACATATTTACATATACACAATGCAAATTGCATATCGAATCGAAATCACAATATCAGACCGAAAAATCACAATTATATTATTTTTTTGTCAAAATTGTAAAGCCTCATGATGGACAAAATATTTACAATGCACAAAATCATAATCATGTAAAAATAAAGACTACAACTAAAAAAGAAGTAGTGCAAAAAACACATTTTGACAAGTTTATTGCCATATTATCAAAAATTGTAGCATCTAACCAAAGAAATGAAATGAGTTGTTATGCCAGAACATAACTGTTTACTGTGGTTACTGTAACATCACCTAAACAGTCCTAAAACATTACAAAAATCAGACTACAACAAACCCAGTCCTTAAAACAAACAGTTACTCTTGTGTCACTATCACAAGCTTAGCCCCTCCCCCAACTTGTAGACACTTATTAACTCAAACTTCAATAAACAACAATGCCTTCTAAAAGCGCAAATAAAAGAATATTCAAGATGAACAAAGTTGCTACAATATATGCTGCTAGAAAAGTGCAATTTCTCCCAAAATTTGCTCAAGAAAATGATCATAATCTCTGTGTTCATGTGACATATTTGGTGATGTGGTCACTTCTCTGCTTCTCAAACACAGGCTAGCCTTCATCATGCTGTATCTGTTACCACACAATCAACATGTTTATGGTCAAAGGGATGTGTTTAACAGATTGCTAGAACATGTAAACATCTATTTGTTGTGACAGATTGCATTATTTTTCTGATTACTGTGTTTTTATTGCCTAATTTGAATTGGCTATTTTACTTTTTGAATGCCATGAATCATAATCATGATCATCATCATCATCATCATCATCATCATCATCATCATCATCATCATCATCGTTTCGTTAGCATCGAAGCAAGTTTCTAGTTCGGGAATTTAGTTTTGTTCACTGACAATGACAATAACACTTTTTTCTGATTGTACTTTTGTTTGATCATTTACCAAAATTTCCACTCTGATAAGCTAACGTGACATAGAACAGAGAGACATATCAGCACAGACACTTCACCTCAGAGTTACAGGCCTGGACAGGTGCACTCTGCCCCTCCTCCTGTCCAGGGGCTTTAAATACACCCCCTGGAGACTTGAAGCCCTGAACTTGGGTGCCTCGCACACGATCTGGCACAATGACATAAGCACATACTGAGCAGTGGTGCAAAGTAATGAGACGGGAGTTCATTTACAGGGGATATGTTTCAATTTGATCTATCTGTGATTTCTTCTTCACTACAGAACTGGAATGAAAGAGTATCTGTTTGATCCTGGAGTGCTAATGCTAGGTCAGGTCACCCTTGTAAATAAAGTGTTTTAACTTGTAGTATGAAACCAGCAGCTTAAATGGCTGGTGGGTTTTAGGTTTAACATGTGACTTATTATTTATAGTGACATAGGCAAACAGAAAACTACAAACCTAAATAAACAGAATAGAACAAATTGAGTCACTTAATTTGACTGAAACGAAGTTCTTAAAATCAGTGTGATACAGTCACATAATTCACGCTGTACATTCATTGTCAGTTTAAAGGAACCGTGTGTAAGATTTTGAATTCAGATTTTATAAACATGACCTGTATGTGTCCACAGATACAAGGTCAACAAGTCCAAATATACTATTATTATTACTGAAAGTCATTGTAATTCTGAGTTATTCTTAATTAAAAAGGAATGGAAATGATGTCCAGTTGTTGATATTTCCATTTGGTGTTTTGGTTCTCAAGAGGATTATCCAATCAGAAAGCAGAATGAGCCTCACATGATTTTCTCATTTGGATTGCCAGTTAGTTTTTGAACTAGGAATTATGCACAACTGTCTGTGATAGGCTCATGGAGTTGTGTCCACACAGTTCTCATTAGGCTCCACCTAATAACAAACCATGACAAAGAGTCAGGTGTCTGAGAAAGTGACTTTCTGGTTATTACCCATGATTCATTCATAGCAAAACTTGTTCTTGATTGGTCAGTAGCTAATCTTCAATGTATGGGGGGTCACACTCTGGCAACCCAAGTTCATCTTTTACAACCAGTAGTTGTGTACCTTACATACTGTTCCTTTAAATCAAGCCATGCTAATTTGTGCCAGCTCCTCAGTACATCGGTCAAAAATATATACAGTTTTGTTTGGATAGTTGTGTGGGGGTTTATTTGTGCGTGGTTTTTTTTTGTTTGTTTTGTTTTTAATAGCCATTTGCTAATTGGTCTAAGGAACAACCTGCTGCTTCAGTATTGTAAAATCAATTGTACAATCAAGTAAATATACTGTATTTTAATGGTCCAAATAAATTAAACTAACTAACTTCCTTTAACACATTTTAGAAGGGAACTTTCATTTGTTTGTGCAATATTATTAGTTTAGTATTTGTTGTACCTGTATCTGTCGTTTTACATATAAGGCTACAATTAGACTAATGGTACTAATTAAACAAAGATTAAATATCTTAATTATCAGCTTTTAGTTTGGCAACCACATTATCTCTGCAATTGAACATTTTGAAGAGACAGAAAAGTGAAATACCCAATATCATTATCATCACAAAGATACTGTACATGACATGTTTAAAGTATCAGGGAGGGCATCTGGAGCAAACTCTTTCAGCAAAATGAAAAATATTGAAATCATGATGAGAAGAGATTTTTGATATGTGAACTGAAATGCATTGTAAGTATTTAGCTGAAGAAGCTGCTCTGTGGTGGGCCTGACTAAAAACCTGGATGTGTAGAAAGTCCTTTGGAATTAAAAGATGACTCTATTTAAGTCCACTATACAATAGTCCATTAATCACAATGAAGTCCTTTTGTATGGTGTGGATTAAGCAGAAATCCCAGGGGCCACTCGGGCCAGATCTGTGTGAGTGTTTAGTGGATAAAGGCCTTGTAAACAGAGAGACAGAGGAGAGTGCCAGATGCCACGCAGAGCTCATGCAGCCACAGAGCATTTCTACACAGACAGGTGCACACACTTTTAGCTGTGCTGTGGTCACATGACATCATGACACCCAAAACTAAGCTTTATAATGGAGCGGAAGGGTATTTGGGAAATTTATGGAAGTTTAAAAATATCATTATGCAGAAAAAAAAAAAAAAAGTGGGAATAAACTATTAACTAAAGATAATAGAGGTCAATTATAAGGTATTCATTTTGTTTTTGCAAGAAATTATAATTGATTGAGATTTTGTTGTATGTTTCTTCTTCGTTATTTTTAAAGGAAGCTGTTGCATTTTTTTGTTTGTTTTTGTTTTGTTGTATTTAGGAATAAACTAAAATATATAGAGATCAGTCATTTACATTTTGTTTTTTATGAAACATAACATTGATGTAAAACACCTTAGAAAGAGAAAGAGATCCATTTACTTCCAGTGCAAAATGACAGAACTGATAAGCCTCGCCTCTTTATTGTAAGATCTATTGTTGTAAAGTGGCTTTGTGACTATTTTGAACCATACTTTAGTATGAATCTGAATTTTTTGAATAATCATAATTAAATACAGACAAATGGGCGGGGTTATGTGGTAGGGGAGGGCAGAGCTTTTCTGAGCACTCAATCATCAGCTGCAGGACAACACAAGAATACTCAAACACGCAAGAATCATTCTCAATAAAACTTTGAATAAACTAATAATGAGAGAAGGAAGTTATAACAAGGTTAAAAAAGGATTTTACAGAATAGGTTTCCTTTAATATACAGTATATTGATAATGATGTTTGAAGTCTCCACCCTCAATTTTTACTTTTGTTTTTTCTTTTTGTGTTTGATTTGTAATGTTGTTTTGTCATTTGTAATATAACATAAAAGATTAATAAAAATATGTTAAAAAAAAAAAAAATAAGTAATCTACATCTGCTGAAAGTGATCTTCCCTGTGATTGGCTAAATCCAGCTGTCACTCATAACTTTAGATTCAGACCAATGTGAGTAGTCGTTGGTCTACGTTTGAGTAAAAATAGTGAATCGAGATGAAAAAGCAGAATGTCACAGGGATGAGCCACACTGATGTCCAAATGTGTGAATATAACAAACAATGCTATTGGTAGCTGCAAGCTAAATGCTAACATGATGCTAGCACTGCCAAGAACTTTCGTCTTTTTTTTACTTTTCTGACACAACTCCACATCAACAACCTCCATTTAAACTTTGTTCTAACTTGATTTGGTTTAGTTGTGCTAAAAATACACTTTATTCACCAGAAAACATGACTCTCTCCCACAGCAGGCCACAACATTGCTGGCTGTATTTATACAGTATAATTCTATTATTACCTCTGCTATTTAAGGACAAACCCAGAACTACAGTATGGCTAGATTGAAAAAAACTAAAACAGAGATCAAATTCTTCTCGAGCGCTCAAGAAAATTGAGACTTTAACAAGTACAAGAGTGTGCTAGTGTGAGTAAGCAAGTTCAACATTTGTGTGCAGAATGTAATTTAACACTTCTTACATTTGCACAACCGATAAAATGTGATGTTCTGAGGTTAAAACAAAAGAGGAGTTGCACAAAAACACTCTTTTACAGATACATTTGGAAAGGTAGATGCCTGTGTCTTGTCCATACTGAAGTAAACTTACAAAAACTTAATGTCACAAGTCATTTCTTTCCTCAGGTCCAGGTGGAGTTTGCCTGGACAGATGGCAGACCTGCTCCTGACTGAACTATCCCTCAGTGTGGTCCTTTTAAATCCTGTTATGTCCAACTCTGACTCATTAAGCTGCACACGTCCCACAATGCACCACTGCGTCAGACCCAGCTGCACCCCTCCAGCTGTGAGGTGTGCGTTTGATCGATGGAGCACATTTAAAAACAGATTATAGCTTGGACAATGAATGTATTTTGCAGCAAGCAGCAGTATTAAGCATATTGAGTGCACACTTAGACTATTGACATTTTACAAATCTTATTACGCTGAGAATGTGCCACTGGCTACTTCAAAATGACAGTAGTTGGAAGCATCAATATAAACTTATGTGCAAGATTCTGCATGCTCAAAAATGAAAAAACTTTTATTTTAGACACGCTATTGAGAATTGTAATTCTGGTAGCTCATGTGTTAGAACTAAAAACAAATGACGTTTGCATCTAAATAAGTAAGATAAACAGATGCTAATTTACAACCCATAATGCTAATGTAAGTAGAGTTTTAGTTGAGGGCAGAAATCTATTATATATTATAACATTATTCATCTTATTCTTCCCAGCCCACTTTTCTTGTCAGCGCACTCCCTGTTTAGCACAGTTGATGGAAAATATCCAGCTGAAAGCTAAACGCAGTGAAACAGGAAGTGCACTGTCAAGAAAAATGGGCTAGATGGAATAAGGTGAATATATCTGAGAAGTTTTTGTGAGGCTCAGAAAGAATTTTCTAAACATGATTCATTATCAAGCATAAATAAAGCTAAACTTCACAGGGGAATAATGATCGAAGATGGTTTAAAAAAATAAAAAATAAAATAAATTGCATTGTACGGGGTTTTTTAGAATAATGGTTTTCTGAAATAGACAATGAATGCTTTGTACAATAGGACAATTATTGCATTGTAAAGTTCTATTATCAATATTGCAATTTTACTTAATTGCAAAGGGTGTGATATTTGAAATGTTATCATTTCCTTCACAACATTATGCAATTGTTTGCCTAAAAAACACTAATCCTTAAAATTAGATCTGTGCAAACATGTTCCAAAGCATTGATTTTCAAGGGTTTTTTTGTCATTTCATAGAAATAATTTAATAAGAACTCTCTTATCAAAACATAAATTACAAATCTTTACGCAATCACAATGCTGGTCAGAATAATCATGATTTTTATATACAGTATATGCAGCTGTATTGTCCAAACACCAATCTTTGACTAAAAGAGTAGGCCATAGAAAAGTCAATGTAAAGAGCAAAAGCATACAGTGTAAAGCCACATGAATAAAACTTACATAAACTATATACATCAAGTTTTAGGATTGTTTTTAAAGTCTTATTCACTTCTTTCAAAAAGTCCTTTCACGTATTTTGTGCAGTGTGACTACAAGTGATGAATGAACCACAAGTGTGATCCTGTGGGAGCTGCAGAGACGAATGACCACAAGAACTGCTGCTGCAACAACAATATGACTTTTACTAAATAATGAGGAAGCTGTAATTCTCTATAAGGTTCGGTTCTGTTTATTATTGGTTAAATCAAAAGAAATAACTTAAGTCTATCTTGAATGTGTCTATCTCTTGTAGGTTTGATAAAATACATGGAAATCAGTATCACTACTACACTGTAAAGAAAAGTCACAAAGCGAAGAAGTTAAATCTTTGTGTTGATATACCTTTACAATGTGAGTCAAACATTTTCAACTTGAACTTTTAAGTTTTAATAGAGAGAAAGAGAGAGAGAGAGAGAGAGAGAGAGAGCGAGAGAGAGAGAGAGGGTTGGAAAGAGAGAGAGTGTGTGAGCAAGAGAGAGGAAAATAAGAAGAAAGAGGGGAAACGAGAAAGGGGAAGAGAGAGAAAGGAGAAAGAGGGAGTCGGGAGAAAGGGAGAAGGAGAGAGAGGAGAGAAGTGAGCGATATAGAGAGAAAGATGAAGTGAGAGAAAGGAGAGAAAGGAGAGAAAACAGAGAAACGAGAAAGCAAAAGAAAGAGTGGGGGAAAGAGAAAGGGGTAGAGAGAGAGAGGGAGTGTGGAAGAGAGAGGGAGAGAGGGAGAGAGAGAGAGAGAGAGAGAGAGAGAGAATAAAAGACAACTCAAATAGGCCTACATAAAAAAAATAAATGGGCATTTTTAAGTTAACCTGCTCTGTTACTTTTTATAGTGCAAAACTGGTACTAATCCTAAAGATAATCACATTAACACGTTTCCTAAACAGTTTTAGAATAACCTTCATAAGACCTACTGTAATTATAACTACCGTTTTTATACATAAAAAAGGCTGGGAGCAAAACTGTGCAAAAATCTTTTTCTTTCATTGGAATATTTTTTTAATTAGGTTCTATGTGTGACTCAACTTTCCAAACCTTGTTCCATTAAGGCAGAGAGAATACAAGTACACAAATTAGTTAAACACAAAATACACTACAAAACACATCTGACATTGTAAAAAGCTAATTAAACTCAAGAACGGTTTATTATTTTGCATTCTACTTTTTTATACTGATTAACCCTGGCATTACAGCTCCAGATGTGTTGTTATGCAGTAAACTTACATAACACAGACATAATCCATTAGTAAAATAATGAGCAGCGCAGATCCAGCCTTTATAATGACACTAGATGAGCTCAGTGCTTTTTTCAGCTCTCCCTGCTTCTGACGTCTTCATCACAAAAACTAAAAATACTTCCCGCCTCCACCTCTTTTGATTTCTGCTTAAGACAGACAGGACGCTTTTCTGATGCTTCCATTAGCCATCGCCTCCCCCTCAGGACCTTGGCTGACACTGAGTCATTAGTTAATAGGTTCAAATCCGGCACAAATCCCCTGGAGAGTATTAGTAAAAAATAACACAACGCAGTTCAAAGTGTATATGCTTCTGTAAGTGACGGTAATTAAGACATAAAGCTACAGACAGTGCAATCTTAGCGTGCTCGAATCAACTTTAATTCCATTTCCAAGATGGCTGCTTTTACGGGTTCATCCATCATGCTGCCTCACGTTCTGACACGGCCTCGTATCACATGTCTGCTCGGACCATTATCTCCTCCTTTTAACGCTGCACAAATGGGGACGAGTCAGACTAAGCTGAATTTTTGGCTATTCAAATCGTTTAAAATGCGATTAAAGTGAAAATAATGGGACTCAGTAAAATGTAGAGAGCATGCTTTTGATTTAGCTAAAGGCAAATTTAGCTAAGTTAATAGTGAAGTTTTAGCAAAGTTTCAGCCTGAAAAACTTCTTCTGCTGCTTCATTTGCTCCAGCTAGCTTCACCACCTTGTTCTGCTGTCATAAGCTTTGCCTATCACCACAAACCCTCCACCTTTCGATTCAGGAGTTCAGTTAACGCAGCCCTGCTCCACCACAGCACCACCTTTACATTCAACATGAGCGTTGCAGAGGCATTTCTTTTTCTCTTTTTTTTCACTATTACCACTGACTCCTGGGAGAAAGATTCTCTTTCTGCACACTGATTGTTTTCCCTAAACACCAAGTTATTATTGTTATCATTCATCATCTTCTATTGTTTTGTTATTGTTATCTGTTTTCACTTCAAGTTTAAATTGGTTGGACACGAGGAGCAGATGACAAAGATAAATATGAGCTAAAATCCACATAAATAACACAAACTTAACATGTAATGTAACATATCGTTTTGGAGATCTTCTCGGTTTAGTTTTGAGTTAAACTGGCTTATCTCTGTGAAATATTTATTTTGTTCTATCCACTATGGCCTCAAGAAGTTGGACTATTTCACTGTGTTTCATTTATAGAAAGTGAAACAATCACTCACTATCTTCAGTGGCCGTTTTACATCTTGGATCAAAATGTTCTCAACTCTACTCTGTTTTCTATGTTTAACAACTGTTATCATTTGAACTGACTTGTGCAAATATTTATTACGGAAAAAAATACTTTTTTGTACCTTTTTCTTCACTGATAATGGTAACTGTGTTGTTTTATTTTTTGATTGTGTTTCTGATTCTTATATGGTTTAGCTGATTAGCTTTAGGTGAAGGAATGCTAGATTTCTATCATTGTTTATAATTTGGGTTTAAGTGTTTATTTGGTCTATCTAATATTTCACAAACAGGATACAGTTATGACTGGGTTAGATTAGCATTAGCATTGTGAAACTTTCAAGAAAGATTAGAGCTTTGGGACATGAAACACTCGCTGGACTTGGGAGCTTCCTGATAGAATGTTTATTTTTTAATGACAGAGGGATGAATTCTGTTTTAAAACTCATCTCTACTTCCGGTAATTTCAGTGTATGTTTTTTAACTTTTCATCACAACATTTGTCTCAGTTACTATCTCACCAAAGTAAGTCAGAATTCTAAAAACATGAGAAGCTGTGTTATACATGTATAGTTGAGTGAGCTATAAAGACTTCTGAAGGTTCTTCTGGTTAGCTTCCAGGTGCTTCTGTGGCAGCGCTAAGGCAGTTGAAGTGTATCAGTATCATAGAGACTTTTAGACCTTCTGCTTGGACCTCTATGGGTGAGCTAGCACAGTTTAAGTCTGACATAGAGACTTTGGGTACCTTCTGGTTGGCCTCCTGCTTCTATGGTTGAGCTAGTGCAGTTTAAGTCTGTTATAGAGACTTTGGGGACCTTCTGCTTGGTCTCGTGGTGCTTCTCTGGGTGAGTTAAGGCAATTTAAGTCTGTTATAGAGACTTTGGGGAGGCCTCCTGGTGCTTCTGTGGCCGAGCTAAGGCAGTTTATAGAAGGCTCCCTATAAGGACTGCACTTCTGGAATAGAAACTGCCATTTGATCTGAGGCCGGCACTCTCACCTCTCCACTTACGACGGGCCGACCCAGGCACAACACAAACGCACTCTGGACCTCAAGGCTTCAGCTATGTGCACAGAGAAACACATTTACATCAGTTAAAATGGCTTCATTTCACTGTGTTTTGACAGTTACAGTATGTCCTAGATACTGTATTTAATGGAGATTCTTTTATTTGTTTCAGTATGTTTTTTGCAAGAACATGTTCCTATAAGTCAAGTTAAATTAGATAAAAGAAAAAGTAAAGCTAGTAAGTGCTGGAAATAAGAAGTATGTATTTTGTTTTGTGTAGCCTCTGTTTGAACATTGTAAAAACAAAACTGTTAGCTCGAAATGCATATAATTGCAAATTTAAATACATTACACCGCATGTTAATATCTTAATTTAAGATACACAAAACACAATGTATTTCTTAATGTTTGATTGTGTTTTTAAAGTGGTATTATTTTAGTAAGCACTTAATACACATGTTAGTTTTGTTAGAAATAGAATATCAGAATATCATCGAAGCAAATTAATCTGATCCACTTAAAACAGCTCAAATCTAGACTATAATTAGAAATAGAAGTAATGTTAAGTAAGGCTATTTGCTTTCAAGTACATTTAGTGTGTGTTAACAAGTAAATATATTAATATTAATTAACGTTCTTAAACTTTAAACAATGATACTTGCTAGCTCATCCTAGCCATGTCAAGTTCATGTTTTTGTTGCATGCTAAGTATATTTTACTACATTATTTTAGTTTTATTCTTGTGCATATACAATTTTCTTACATTCTTACATTTTCTTAATTTTGCTATTCTTTTAAAATATTTTAGTATTTGGTCTTTATTACATTGTAGAGTGCAAGTAATTTCCTTACAAATCACCAAAGTTTGTCTACATCTATATTTCACTAATATTGTAACGTTAGTCCAGCTTAATATGAAGAGTTTACATAAGTGTAGATATATATACATTTAATAGCTGAGTGCTGCTGTAACCGGAGCTGAAGTCACATGATCTGAACAGAGGGAATTATGGGAAAGGGCATTCTGGGATGTTTCTGCCATTACAGCTGGAGTTAAAGAGGCCCATGGCTAAAGCAACATACAACATACCACTGGATTGTAAATGAGTCTAGTCACAAAATAGCACTTGGATATAAATAAATATAAAGATAATCTGCACGATGTCATATTTGTGTTTCTATGGAGATCATGCAGTGTTCATTTGGAGCTATAATAATATAACAATCCTCTACAAATCATCTTTTAATTTAGGTCAACATGAGCGCCACAAACAGACATTAAATTATGAAATGAGACAGAAACATGTCTTCCTCTAATGCAGTCGTTTGATATTCACCACAGGGTCAGATTCAGTCCATCACATTTTAGATGAATGACCTCAGGCTGTAGCTGTTAAAGTGCAAAATGAGATTAGACAAGAATAGATTTGATTTTGCAGCAAAGGTCCAGTGTCACATCGGGATGAGAGGATACAGAATATGACTTTACAACAGTTCAGTCCTTTCGTATTAGCATTCTTCTGGACTTACATCTACAGGAAGCAACTGAAGTCTTTTACAATATAGAACAACAACTAGAGTAGCAAAAAGGAGATCTGAGGCACTCCGATGTGTATGCTGATATTTATTAGTATTAGTATATTTATTAGTATATTTAATATATAAATATTAGTATATTTATTAGTCACTAATAAATATCAGCATACACATCGGAGTGCCTCAGATCTCCTTTTTGCTACTCTAGTAAGTTTTCTGTGCCCGCATGGGATCTTTTGAAGAGCACCTGTGATATCGTTATATACCTGTGATCCAGCGAGCGCTCTTATTTTCTCTTTTTTATAGAACAACAACTATTGATTGTTTGAATAGTCTAAATTGATTTGATTGATTGATGTTAATTTGTGTGTTTTAAAGTGTGAAAAACAACTGGCAACAGTAATTCACAATAAAACAAAATACAAACAAGATCTGAATGGAATTAAGTCCTCATTTCCTATAACAAAGCAGCTGAAACCTGTGAATGGACCTGGATATACTGTTTGACAGAAAAAGAAAAATTACTAATAAGAGTTTATCTATCTGGTTTACATTGGATGATGGCTGCAAACAAAAATGTGGAAAACATTAAACTGTTTAAAAGCCATTTAAAATGTTGTAGTTATTTCTGTATGCACGTGTACATCATTTATGTCGCCTTAGTATAATCTGTAAATAAGTATTAAAGCACTGCAGAAATGCTATTTTCAATGACCAAGTGTCTGGAAGAACATCTAAAGTAAAACTGGAAACAATGTCCAAAATCAACAAGCAACCAGCAGCAGAGTGAAGAGATTCTATGTGAGTCTATCCAAACGTCAGGCAGAAGAACAAAGCACCTCTGGAGACAAGTATATACTCAGTATTCAGACAACAACCACCATCACCATGCACAGCAGTGCTGAGCACAGTATGGTCTAATCCAGGGCTATTACAGAGGGACAGATTTTTCAGCAAGCCTTGGCTTCTGGACTGGAAGAGTTAGCCTGGCCACCTCTTAAAGCACAATTTGAGTTGAAAAAAACATATTTAAATAAGTTTTAGCGCTGTACAACATATATCTGCGTTGCCTCTGGCTTACTTAACCAAAACAAGGCTAAACATGAGGGCAAGACACGACACTAACAGGGTCTGAGCAACCCACATTCAAACCAGATCTCAACCAGGACCAAACAAGGTCTAAAGTAAAGTTAAACAAAGTCTACACCAGGCACAAACCAAGTAGAAACTAGTGCTAACCCAAAAAGAAACAAGCAAATAAGGAAAAAAATACATTTTTCAAATGTTTTGAAGATGGATCTGGGTCTGGATTTAACTGGCTGGAGGGCCTGATTTGTTCTAATCTAATGTATCTCTTGTATTGGTATCTATACTATTGTTAAAATGGAAGCAAGCAGGTAAGAATTTCAGTGCAAAGTAATGTTTTTACTGTGTATATGAATCCTTGAATCTATTGGGATCTATGAGGTAAATGCAACAAAAGCAATACAAGCATACAAGAGGTGAAGCTATATTCTTATCTAAACCAGAAGCAACATTGTTTAGCTGTTGTAAAAATTGCTTCATTGTTAACATAGAATAAGTCAACAATTATAACGTATTATTGATGTCTTTAATAATTACTTGAATCAACTTTTCCCACCAAAAACAGCCAACATTGCATTGAATCACATTACTTTTTTCTATCTTCTACAAGTCAAGATCTAATCAGGGAGTTGACTGGCTTGAGAATATATAAAGGTTTTGCAATATTCATCTGATTACACCATATAATTTACCACTACAACAATCTGAGAATACATTTGATCTTAACTTGAGGTCACTTTTAGAGGCTTGAGCCACTGAGTAATCGATGCACTGACCCTTGATCTCTTGGGCTAATGGTCTTAATCATCATATGTAATGGATAAATATAGTTTACAAGCATATGCAGCCGTAAGCAGAGTCACTCAGCCACTTAGCAGCTGAACCTTCAAACTATGTGAAAGCCAAGAAGAGGACCGCAGTCAGACTTAGACTTTACATCATGCAAAAGGGAAAAGCAAAAAGACAGCCATGCAAATCATCATCGTCCTTATGTGTTCTTTCAATCCGCAAACTGTGACCCCGAGACTATTTTGTTGGGACGACTTGACTTAAATGTTTCAAGTCTTATTAGATGTGTAATGGCTTAGAATAAATCATGTTCTGTTCCGCTGTATCAGGCCTCTGCTCAATATTTACGGCTTTTAGTGATAAAAACATTTAAACACCTTTGACCTTCTAGCAGTGCTTCTCAAACTTTTCACACCAAGTATCACTTAATATGATATTTGGCTTTTCAAGTAACACCAGATCAAAACTTGAACTATTTTAGGACTAACTTTGAGCTAAAATTTGTATAAAATGAGGGTAAAACAATGGAAAATCTATTAGATGAGATCTGACGACGTGACAACCAATTTGCATCACAATTTTTTATTATTTTTGTATTTATTTGCTTTAAGGAGCCGTTTAAATTGTATTCCAAATGTATGTATAATTTATATTCCAATTCATGTTCACCTACAATCTTGTATTTGCATCTTATGATGCAAATATAAAGACTAATACACGTTTTGTTTCTTTGAACATACAGTAAGTGTTTATTTCACAAAAAGCACATTGTCACATGAATAGGACAGGGCAGTATGGACAAAAATAAGTATCTCAATTAGAATTTTCAGATGATAATAAAGTATATCAACACCTTTTAAAACACACAAATTTGTTAAAATGTGGCTTATTATTTAAGGTTTTTAATCAGAAAATGTGAAATTAGTATCAACTTTATGCCTACTTGAAAGCATATGATCTTTTTTCAGCATATTTTCAAAAACAACATTCACAATATATCGCCAAAGTCGACATAAGTCCAACCCTAAGATTAGTTGAAGCTTAACTGTTAGACAAAAGTGAAATATTTGTTAAATTAAGGGTGCTCTGTGTAGCTTTCTGGGGGTGAAAAGTCGACACAATTCATAAAAAATGCACAGTTCTGGCCCCAAATTTCTACACTTTTTTTTAACTTCAGATGCGTGCTTTTGTCAAGAACCACCATGTCAGTCATAATCCAATCTTTAAGACCAGATCTGAGGAAAACAGTGATCAACTCCACCAAACTAACTTCTCCACATAACACCAAACAAATGAATCTCTTTCTTCCAGGATTCAAGTGTCTTTAATCTGGCCTCATGCTTTTCACTTCAACACCTCTAGCTTTCTTTGCCGTTTGCCAATTTCTATTAAAATTAGGCATGAGTCAGTGAATGAAGCAGCTCGGAACATAGAAATACGAACCACAGTGAAGACATGGAGACACTCAAAGCACGATGTCATGGCAGATTTGGATCAGCCTGTTGACAAACATTTTACCAACATTACTCAGCCTCAAGTTTTTGGGTTAATTTCCAAGGACGCAGAGTGAGCAGGTGGCACGGAGATTTCCCTTTCATATTCGTTACACAGTCGGGTTATATTTACAGTTTAATATCAGTTCCTTGAGATGGAAGTCTCCAGGAGATAAAAAGAGAACTGCCGTAGCGCTAATATATTATAATAATACTATCTATTTGTGAGAAAAGTAGTTCACATTATCCTGTCTGCATCTATTTACAGAGCTTTTTATTCTACAAAACCAGGAAGTGTGTTGTTAGCATGCTATGTTGTTGTTACGGTACTGGCAAAGCTCGATCTAACCTTAGATAAGTGGCCAAAACATGTACTTTCATGTTAAAATGATGTAAAATGTGTTCTGTTAGAGAAGCTTTTAATATGATAAACTCAAACACATACTGCTATTTTAGTTTAGTGAATGTTTAGATCTGTATTTGACAGCAAAAGTCTTTCAATGTGAAGATGATAGGCTAAAAAGTACCTTGTGACAGCTTTGGATTGGGATTTGTACTGTGTTTACCACTTCTTATTCTTGAAAGTATAACATTATATCAGAGGGTTTGAAATATAATTACAGGTTATGTATAACTACGCAATGACATCTGTACAAACAGTCTGGATGTGCAAATATTGTTGGTGCAAAAGATAAATTCAAGTTCAATCATTGACCTGACTCCAGTGTCACATATTTTCCTTCAAGATCGGCAGCTTTATGCTTTACTATAGCAACCAGAAAAGAAGCAACAGAGAATCATATCGCTTACTGAATAGATTATTTGGTAAAAAGTAAATTTGCGTTTTCTCTTCATATGAACTAATAACTTAATGATTCCTAAAAGGTGCTTATTTTACCTTGTTTTATTTCCAGTTATACTCCTTTTCAATTTACTACTGGATGTCTTCTTCTTGATTAAATAACAGAAAAGAAAAGGAAGTATTTAGCGGGATTGTGGACAGAGAGCAGGACAGTAGAGCAGAGCAGAGAAGAGTATTTTTAGGGAGATGTTTATTTGTAGCTGGTGAAACCCAGCCTGGGTGTAGATCTACCATCCTGCCATCTCTCTCTGCTGCATCTGTTCAGGTTCCTCAGACTGTCAGTGAGAGCTGAGCAGCACCTTGGCTCCACACTGCGACCACACCAGATCTGCCTCTGAGAGAGTGTGTGCAGAAGAAGGGACAGTCCTGTTGGACACTTATACCTGATTTAACTGTAGTCAGTATAAGTCCATAGACTCAGTGTAGGTTTCCGCTAAGTAAATGATGTGAGTGAGTGACAGCTGTTAAACATAAATACATAAACAGAGTCTTTAGCTCTACCTGTGTTTATGTTTGTCCAATTTTAGTGGGGGATGTTTCTCTGTTTGTGCATCTGTGACCGGTAATGACACGCACCTGGTGCACCAGGTGGTCTCTATGGCAACAGCATTGCTGGTTTAGTGGCTAAATATAGCCGCTCAGTTTACATTAGCACCAAGCTCAAACTTTACATTGAGATTGAACATATGAACTGTAGTGTAATTACGCTTAGTACACAGAAGATGCACTCATGTATGGAGCCGTACTGTATAGACTGTACAGTGCGTAGCCTGTGCTAAAGACTTTTCTTCTTTTTAAACAACTAGTACTCACATCTGAACCTGTGCTGCAGTGTCCAAACTTGCAGACAGAGTCACTTGTCACAGGACTCATGTTCAGCTCAGAAGCCACAGAATCTCAGACTCACTAAGCTGCAGAGGCCAAACAGCACTGATTCATGACTAAAGTGGTGAGTGTTTAGGTCAGAGACACCTCAACAATCAGAGGGTTTAAACCAACTGGATTTAAACATTGGAGTGGCAACTCAAGAGAGACTCATGTGAGGCTCATTCTGCTTTCTGATTGGATAATACTCATGGGAACCAAAACATCAAATTACAACTTATACAACATGAAAATGTTCATTTTCATAATTTATAAAGAATAAATCAGCAAACTTGGTAATGGCAAATTTGATTGGAACATGTTTATCTGGTATTTGGGGACTGCATAAGTCATGAAACATTCAAAGTTTTACATACTATTTTTTCCAAACACTGCCCTATGTTTTCTATATTTTTGTTTAAACCTGGTCAGTTTCAATTAGGCTAAAATCTAATTCATTCAAATTATTAGTGAGCCTGGATTTTGATTTAAGTGTAGACTGAAGTCTGGGGAGGGGAGATTATATTTAGACAGCCTTCGCAAGGCAATCAGGGGTAACTGAAAGACAACACTGAGAAAGTTCCACAGCCTAAAATATCTGCCCACACAGCTCCAGCAGGACTGAAGCGCCAGGTGCGCCACGGCTCAGGCACAGCTCAGGACAGGCCGGTCCCACTCACGGAGTTTGATCAAAGACAAAGGTCTACAAAGTTCACAGCTCATCACAGAGGCAGGATATACCGAGGTTCTGTTGATACAATGGCGCAAGCGCAGTTGTGCGTAATTACGCACAGGGTGAATAGCACAGCTCCATGCGCTCTAATTAAACGTACCTTCCTCTGCTGTTTCTCCCAGGCTGGGTCTAGCAACAGGTCCCTGTCCCAGTCTTCCTCCTGGGTCATGTACGCATCTTCATGGTGGATAGTGTAGGAGTTGCTGTATGTCATTTGAGTTTCGACAGCTGTCATCGTGCCGCCTCTTTCAGGACCGCGAGTGTCCCCCTCAGTTTAGAATCAAAACAGATAATCAGCAACAGAACCGACGCGAGGGGAGAGTTGGGACTCAGAGACCAGACTCCACTGGTGCGAGGTGCCTGTGCGGAGGTGGTGCTCCCACTACCAGAAGACTCTGCGGCCGGTGCTCCTTTCCTGGTCAAAAGTGGGACACGTGACCGCACCCCAATAAGTATGGGAACCAACTGCGTGGGTATCGGGTTCAAATCCTAAAAAGGTGTTAAAGGCGTGGTCCTTTGACACGGACTGGAGCCCGGAGGCTCATGATTGGCTCGCACACACGTCCATCACGCCCCTGCGCGCCAAAGTGGTTTTATGACCGGTGTCGTGCACCTGTCGCTGTTACTGACCCTCAACTGTAAACTCAGGATTAAATCAACTAAAACAGGAAGTATGAAATTACCCAAACACAGAAAAATATTCTATGTACTCGTAATGAACAAAAGAACTTCACATCAAATAAAATACATCAGGCCAAGATGATGAGAGTAAAAATAAAGTTTATTCAGGTACTGCATGCAGAGTTAAATATGCCTCAGAAATACAGGTTAAATGCAGATAGGCTATATCATACAAGAACTGATTTGTCATTCACAGTAAGTGTTATTGTCCTTGAAATGATCCCACGCTTTTGGGAAACACATTCTCCAGACACTTCACAAGTGCCTCATTATTTAATTACACAGCCATTTCAATGTAACTACACTTGGCCTGCTCTAATAACCTACATAGAGAGATTAGCTACTGAAATGAAGGTACCACACTGTTATTTATAGTTTACAACACTATTCATACAACTTATGTACAGATTACACTGAAGAGGTACCTCTTGGCTATTGAACAATAAGACCAGCGAGGGTAAACAAAATGATTCCATGTCAAATAAAAAAACATAAAACTGCAGCATTGATAATGAATGTATCACAAATGTCATTTATATTTACAAATGAGGTATTTTCTACTGTAAACGCTACTGCTGGTGTCTCTTTAACAGCAGTCTACTCAAGTTGTGCTTGGAATTACACCAATCAGGCATAACATTAATCACCAGTCTGTTACTGATATGACGTCATAGGCACTAAGATAAACAGAACCATTCAAATGTATTTATGCTGTTCATTGATGGAAGTTATCACACGGAATGCAAATTTTAAATATTTAGAATGCTGAGAAAACGTGTCAAGAAAGAGGCATAATCAATAGTTCTGCACTTTTGAAGTTAATAACACATTTTTTCATGTT
This sequence comes from Mugilogobius chulae, assembly GCA_038363315.1. Lineage (NCBI taxonomy): Eukaryota > Metazoa > Chordata > Actinopteri > Gobiiformes > Gobiidae > Mugilogobius > Mugilogobius chulae. The sequence goes on along the minus strand of CM076404.1, from coordinate 22,373,422 downwards.
CCTGATACTTTGTTTAAATATTATCAGAGTAAATACATTGTGTGTTTTTATTATAAATTGTTTGACTGGACAAAACAGTAAGCCTATATTCAGTTTTTTGTTTTTTTTTCTATTGACCCTATTTTGTCCCGCCCACTTGGCTTGGAAATGCACTTCCTGTTTAGCTCTGTTAAGGTAGCTAATGTGTTTGTTTGTCTGTCTTGTGGGGCAATTTTAATTAAATATAATGACAGTTAAAATAAACCCATCGACTGAAATCTACAGGTTAAATGCAGCTAAACAGGAAGTGCATGTCCTAGAAAAGTAGGCGGGACAAAATAGGGTAATGCTTTTCAAGCACAAAAAACATTACATCCAGTTATATTTTTAAAGCAGTATTCCTGTCCATAATCAAGATATTGCCTGGTGTGTGAACCACAATCTGGCATTAAACTTATGTGGTTCATTTCATAGATAAAAGCAGAAGACACTACCAAGCGAACCTAAGTTACAGATCAGCTCTGTGGAGAGGCAGGTCCGCTCACAGAAATGTTTTAAAACATGCTTTACATGTTACCCGTCTGTTATGCTGGACACATTTCTCCCCACAATAAAGGTGTGTCTGATCCTTTATGTATGTTCAAAGCCATATTGTGAGAGCAAAGCAAAGTTACAAAATGTCCAGAATAATTCTGGTTCTGACTAATAAAAAACATTATGAAACATTGAAGAAAATCTAAAAAAAATGCCTGTAAAAATCCATTTCAGCTGTCATAATGCCTGATTGGTGTATACTGGCCACACTGATTATTAAATTGAATTAAAAAACAAGGCAATATGGTCTATGACTTGTGCTAAAACTGATTGTTCTCTTTCTAAGTTAGTTTTCTGTATAGATCCAGCCACGGCCGATCATGACAGGAAAGACAGAAGAGATTTATTTCTGAGCATCTGCACTAGAAACTGCACAATCTTCACTCAAAGCACATAGACAAACAGAGAGAGGGAGAGAGGGGGGGGGGGGGGGGGGGGGGGTGGAGGAGTGCAGGAGGGAGGAAGAGGGTGTGCTGTGAATTCAGAACAGGGAAGGATGCAGAGGTGTAACTGAGATCACTCCAGCAGCAGCAGGACGATCACGGCTATGGTGAGGAGGCGATCGGAACGAGATGTTTAAAGGGACTAAAACTTAGCACCGAATATTTGAGGCTCAGAGATGAATCGGCTAAATCATACAAGGACAAGTGGTGCTTGATGTTCTTTAAGTAATTGTTATGCTTAAATCTATAAAGAGGATACGGCACAATTACAGCTTTTGGTATATTAAAAAACATGCATTCTCCACAAAACTGGCAAGCTGTCTGAGTATAGGTTAGCTAAATGACACTAAAACTACTCTAGATACTCATTTGAGCACGTGTGGATACAAAAAAATCGTATTAACAGAACAATATTTGACCTTCGTACATCTTGAAGTTTTCTAAATCAAAGTATCATTTAGTGTAAAAAAAAGTTTGAAAATCTATAAATTAAACATGATAATTAGCATCAAATCCAAGCTAAACATTTAAGTTAGACAACTAGACATAAGTCCGCCTGACGACTTTACATTCTCACACTTTATTACTATGTTGTTTAATCCTTTAAGCACCAAAGTAGCAATTCTGCACCAAGCCGTTTCAGCTTCTCTGTATTCAGACTTCAGATCCTGTGTTTTTGAAAAGCTTCAGAAGCTTGAAAAATGCAACTCTGTACAAGCAGTATTATAAACTAAATACAGAGAAATATTAGATTTGATTATGTCTGTGAAAACTTTAAGACTTTTCCTTTCTTGAAATGTATTTCAACTGAAAAACTCTGCCGACTAAAGGGTTAATACACAAGGCCAACCAATAATCTATGAAAAGTCCTATGACCTACACTGTATTACAGATGAGACCAAAAGTTCAAGTATTGTGCTCAAATGTTTTGTTGTGAAAGTAGCTTCATTTCTATTTTTCACTGCTGCATTTGGTCTGCCTTGCACCCAAGATCTTAAGTTCAAGTAAAACTAGAGCTTCACTTTGTCGCCGAAACATTTTTGCCTCGATCAGGTGACCAATTATTCTGTTTTGTGGCTTTCTCAATTTCAAACTGGACTCACCTTTTGTTACTAAGACATCCATGGAAGTAAACTGAAGACCTGATCAATGGAGATTACACTCCTGCTTCAAAGTCCTCTCACGTTTACAGCTCTACTGGAAATGTTTTATTTATATTGGCACTTGTCTGGCAAAGTACTGGACATTCAAATGAAATAATAAAAACATTTGGCTGCAAGGCAAATGTGTGGTTCTGGGCTAGCAAGAATACAGCCACATACCCAGGTCCAAAGTGTCAAAACGGCGGAGGCGGCGAAACAATCATAAAGCGCAATAAAAGTAGTAGCGAACGGCGAGAGGCAAGGGCGCGACAGGTAGGGCGTGGCAGTGGGGTGGGGTCAGAGGTCAAAGGGCAGAGAGGGAGGAAGAGAGGGCGGCGAACACGGCGGAGGAGCACAGGAGTGGACTCTTGTCTGCGATCCAAACCTGCCAAGCCTCAAACACCAACCAGGAAACAACAACCATGCTCTCTTCACGTGCAGTTGTGTTCATCAGTTTACACAAGGGTTTTAGAATGTTCAACCTGGTGTGTTTGCACAAATCCAGGCAGGTCATTTCATCTTAATACCTTAAAGTTTAAGCAAAGTGGGTGAAAAGCTTAGTAAACACATTCTGTTTTAAAGAGTCTTATTATTAAGCTAACACATGAAAGTGTATCACTATTTTACATTTTGTTCAAACCACTCAATAATGGTCCCCTGACCTCCTGTTTAAAACTGCAAAACTGATGATACTGTACTATTAATAATGCATTTCTGAAGCTAAGCAAAATGCAGTATTACGCGTATTTATACGAAAAGCTCCATTTGTAAAAATATATAAGTGTAATTTTAAAGTTATTTTTACCGTGTGTTTTCAAAATCCAAATGTACAGTCATTTACCAGAAAATATTAATTCAACCCTCCAGGCAAACATCAACTAAACATAATCTATTAATATAATTAATATCTATTAACAATCTCATTATGAAAAATACTTATTGACTATTTTGGAAAAATAAAATATGTTTCTGCAATTGGACACTTCATAAAATATGTGTTCAATAAGCTTAGACACAGGACACTTTTTGTTGTTGATAATGACAAGAAGCTAAAATTGATCTTGGCTTGGTTGTTCTCGCTAACACTCCAGAACTAGATTAGCAGTCTCAGTCTGTCCATCAGTTACTACAAAAGTGGGCAAGAATGTTTTCTCGTGGGCCATATTCAGAAGTTGTGGAGGGCCAGACCGTGGTCATTGGTGTAACAATTTATCATTATTGCAAGCACATTTTTACAAAATATAGTGCTTAGTCTACTACTGTATTTTGACCACTCATTGTGATAATATTAGGAAAACAAGCAAAAACATGCTTCATAGCCAAGCCAATCAAATAAAAAAATATATAAAGCAACACTCATTCTTAAAAATGTATCATATTGAAACAGTTCGAGAGCTGCATCTATTACTATATTTTTTTTCTGTAAGAGTCTATAGTTAACTTAGCATTGACAGCATAGCATGGACCCTTCAATTCACACATTTTACATTAATGTCTTAATAGCACTGAGATTTTTTTTTTTTTTTACTAAAGAAAGAGAATCATACATGTCTTGATTGTAAATAATAGCATGGGTTTTTGTAATTGATGTCTACTGTCAACTGTCTACTGTAATCAGGAATTATCAGAAGTAATTTGACGACTGTGGCTACTCTACCCACCTCTGAGTATGACTGATCACTACTTAAACTGGCAAAACTTATCTTAAAACTTAACACAGTCACGATGTTATATAATATTGATTACTTCTCCTTTAAGGCTCTTGAGATGATAATTTAATGATCCGTGAATGGATTACAAGCCTGTGATCCAGTATGTAAACTGATAAACACAACTTGACTACTACACTGCATATTTTCCGAGACAACAATTACGTGAGAGAGAGGGAAACGTTGGCTCCACTAGGATTGTGGGCGATCGAGCAGAGCAGGAGTATGTAGGAGAAGAGGAGGAGGGGAGGGAGTGAGGGGCAGGTGGTGATGGAGCAGGAAGGCACAGGTCAAAAGGTCGGCAGGTGAGGGGAGAGGTCAGGTCAGTGCTTTTTTGGTTTTTGGCTTGTTTTGTTTTCATTTACCTTGAAAGTTTGAAGACACAGAGAGAGAGACTGTGGATGCGCCGCGCTAAACATCGTCCCCACGCTGGCTCACGCTTCCCGACGGTGGCACCTAATTCAGTTGAGATAGTTAGTCAGGTCTGGACTATGTTGCGTTCACTTTTTTGGATTTTTGCTTGAGCGAAAGAGTTACAGAGAGTATCACACATGCAGGTGGGTTTCAAAGTAGAGTGTAGACACAAAGAAACACGAAAAAAGGGAAGAATTGGGTGCAGAAGGGAGACCAGACCAGACCAGACGGGACAACCCAGAGTAAAGCCCCTTGACAGAAAAAGCACTGCTCCACAGATCAAAATGTAGCCATTCTATCTGTGCGCCTCTCACCAGCTCTCAACCTGAACTCATTGTGCTGTTTATGCACCCGGCTATATTTAAAAATGCCATAATTGAGATTGAGCTCAGTTTTAGAAGCTGGAGAGAGAAATGGGAGCACCAACCCGACCAAAGTGGGCAAAGCTGGGGCAACATCTACATCTGTGTCCCCTGGATTCCCTGTCTAAAGGGTCTGGAAGTAATTTTACTCAGGAGAAACAGACAGTGCAGAAAAACAAGAAGAAGAAGGGGAAATGTCCAAACCCTTGCTTTCTTTTACCACAGTAGTCAGCCAAACATTCTTTATTATCATTATAATAATGATTATAGTATACATATTCTCATTAAAAAGCATGCCGGATTTTGTTCTTTTCCTAAAAAAGAAAAATTAAATACTTTTTCTAAAAATACGGTTTTAAACATGGCAAACAAGACATTTCGCAAACCACATATTTCTACAAAGGATGCAATTGGTATGTGTTTGTATACAGGACACACAAAGATTACACTGTGAGATGCAAAAGTCACTTAGCCACTAAAAACCACAGGGGAAAGGGGAGGGTATGTCTGTGTGCCTCAGACGACTGTCAAAGAGTCTTGCAAAAAATATTTCTCCATTTAGTAGAAAAGACTTGATGGAGAACTAGGCAAGTGAGATATGCCTGGAAGAAAATGAATGAATAATAAGTGAGGTTTTCAAAAAGGCATAACTCATTTGTCTAACTTTTTTGCAACTACAATTTGAAGCATGTCTGATAAAGGAGGATACTTAGAGCAACTAAAAGACACTGCCCCATCTCTCACGTCATTGGTGCTATCACTGTTCGCTCATATGAACCTTTAAGGCTCAGTTGTGGCTTTTAAAACCTATTACAAGAAGTTAGACAAGTGCAAGAACATAAGAAAGCTCCCGTACCTTCTTTTGAAATGATTAGTAAAGTAAAAAGCACTTAAAATGGGAGATCCCTCCGCTAAATGCACTTCACTCAAAGCTTATAGGCACATAGTTGTCATCACATAAGTCTATAGAGGATGCAGTGTAAAGATCCTTTGTAAACAGCTCATTCAGTAGTCACACAGGGGCCTTTGTACAATTACTGCGCCCCAGACGGACTTGTAAACTACATTAAAAACAAAGAACGTAAGTACTAGTTTAAAAAAGGCATCAGAATATGTAGGACATACATAATATGTACAGTCATTGTCCTCCCAAACTAAAGCGCTGACTCTGCAGCTTTAGGGCACAGAGCTGCTGACTGGGTAAAGTGAACAAAACAGACACTGAAGGGGACTGTCAGAGGTAGGCAGCTGTTAGGAGAGGTGAAGCAGTGTCTTTCAGAGGAAAGGGTTTAGGAAAGGAGCGGTCATACAATACAGTACGTTTAACGTGTGCTTCACTATCTGCAAGCTGCAGTTGTAGCTGCTGCGTTTGTGCACTGCAAAGGTCAGGAGCTCAAACATCCAGCTCATTCAGTCAGACTACAACAACTTTACATTCAACACAGACACCTCCAAAGTCACAGCCTGGTTCTGCTGGCCACAGCACAGCGCAGCCAGGGTACAGCTCAAGACTCTGTCTGGTACATGAAAAATACAGTAAAACTCTTAACATAAGGCAAAAGGCTGCAACATAGCTGCCCTAACTGATTATCTAGGCCAGAAGAAAATGGCTGACAGATTGTTTTGAATTTTGGCCCTAGAAAATCATAACTGGGTTGCAGAAAAAGGCAATGAAGAATTAATACTGGCACTATTGTGAGACTGGCACTGTAAAGTAAATCAAAGAATGCCCATAAACAGACAGGAGTCATCTACTGAGGCTGCACTGTGAGTCTGCAAACAGAACCAGCTATAGCCCTCTTAAAGCAGGTTAATACAACCGAGAAGCCCCAGGTCTGAACCCGCCCGCCACACTGGAGCCCAGACACAGACACATTCACACGTACAGCTGCTGAGGGTGGTGAGGGGCAGAGACGGGGTTTGGGAGAGGGCAGTGCGACTATCGGAAGGGGGGCTCAGGCGTGTGAAGGGAGAGTTCGGGGCGGCGGAGGATGGCCTCCTTGCGCGTGGGCGGCGGCAACGGCGGCTCATACACCCTGGGCGCAGCCATGGCGGCAGCCACCGCCGCGGCTGTGGGGACCACTGGCCTGAGAGCGTCCAGCGCAGCCATAGGCTGAGCAGTCATCGCAGGGACAGCAGGCACTGCAGGCACAGTCACTCCAGGCATCCCAGAAAGAGCAGCCATGGCACCAGGAGGGTAGTACTGGAACTGAGGGTACTGCTGCAGCGTCTGGTAGTACTCGGCATAGTACCTGAGAGATATGAGGGGAGGAGTTACACAGTCTAACACAGGAACACAGGTACTTAGTAATAGTTACTGTGAAAAAATAAATACAGCCATATATAACAACGAACAATTCAATATATAATTCAATATAACTTGACGGTAAATGATGATGGGGAGTCATTATGTGCTTGTACCTGGCCATGGGATCTTCTGCTGCTTCCACTGCTTCCTCTGCTGCACGGCCAGCTGGTGTGGGCAACAGTGGTCGACGAGGCTTTGCTCTCTGGTACATGAAGGGCTTGATGACTGGGTCTGGCAGCAGAGGGGCTGACCTCCTCAAAGGGCTGCGATCCCTCTCACCAGACTTAGCCACAGCAGCTGCTGCCGCTGCTACAACTGCATTCTGCTGTTCAGCCACAACCTGCTGGCCTTGGGCGAAGTAGTGCGCCTGTCTTGCAGCTTCAAATAAGGCTGCTGTTGGGTCCGCTCCCATCGCGCTGAGGTGGGCGTAGGCTGGTGCAGCAGCGTTGTAAATGGCAGGAGCCATAGTGTAGGCAGGGTTTAGAGCAGCAGCTGCCGTCTGCATCTCCAGCCCAGGGGCGGCTGCCAGGTAGACGGGCCCATTGGCCATGGTCGGTGTGTAAACTGGAGTGGAGTAAGCAGCAGCAGCTGCAGCGGCTGCAGCAGCAGCAGGTGTAGCCGCCACCTGCCCGTAGATGTTAGGAGCCACTGAGCTGTAGACCTGTGTAGCACCTGACGTCAGCCCTGTCTGATTGGCAACTGTACCATAAAGCTGACTGGCAACATTAGCACCATACACCTGGCTGGCCAGGGCCCCATACACTGCAGGATTCACTGGGTTCCCATCAGTGCGGGTGCCGGTGGTGATCCCAGTAAGCGCAGCATACGTGGGATCAAACGTAGAGGTGTTATAGACAGAATTGTGCACACTTTGTTGGACCTGGAGAGGCAGGCCCGCAGCAGCAGCAGCTGCAGCAGCCAGGACAGCAGCTTGACTCTGGTACTGCTCCAGAGATGGCTTCCCCACCGGGCACTCTCCAGCATAGTGCCCCTGTTTACCACAGTTCACACAGGGTATCTTTCCTGTGGGTGTCTGTTTGCTGGGTTGAACCTTGGACAGCTCCACTGACAGAGGCCGACCCTTGAAGGAGGTGCCATGAAGTGCTTCTATTGCCTGCAGAGCATCTTCCTTGTTTTCCATGTGAACAAAGGCATAGCCTGAGAAAAACATGGTCGAGATTTAGAGAAGACAGAGTTATGAATAACTTTACTATTAACACGAGAAAGTAATGTTTAGAAAAGTCACAATAAAATTGTAAACAAATACATCCAGGTCATGTAAATCTCAAATCCACTTTGTTTTTTTTTACCTTTTACTTTGTCACATTCGAGTACTTTCCCAAATGTCTGAAAGAGCTGCTGCAGGTCCTCGGTGGTGCACATACCGCTCAAGTTACCCACAAACACTTTGGTGGAGTGCAATGGCCGTCCCCTTGACTCCTCCACCACCAAGTTCCTGCCCCGAAATTCACGTCCATTGAGCTCCCGGATGGCCCGCTCGGCCGACCCCTCGCCTTGTAAGTGCACAAAGGCAAACTGCCGCAGCACGCTACAGCTGACCACTTGGCCGTAGGGTTCAAAGATAGCCGAAAGCTCCTCTTGTGTTGTGTCTAGCGCCAAGTTGCCCACAAAGAGCTTCACCGTGTGGCTCTTGTCCATGGCGCTGTGAAGAAACACAGACATGTTGTTAGGAGATAAGAACGAGGGGTAAGTACATGTTCTATCAGACGTTAACAACCACTCAATAACCACACCTCTTTTGAGTAAGTGCTGGTTAGGCAAAAGATAATGAACAACAACTCTGTGCACAAGAAACAGTGGTGTCTGGTTTAACTTACCAGTCGAGATTGGTAATTACAACCATTTTTATTGATAGTTTAACTAGTTATTTCTGGTCTTGACTAGACACAATGTCAAAATGTTTGTCTGAGAAGAAAAAGTACAATTTCATGATTATTCCAGACTTTCAAGTCTGGTTACAATTCCTCATCTCTTTCTAAGAATTCCAGAATTGATAAAATGTAATAATTATTGTTGCCTGTGATTTTCTCAATATATTGTTTATATATTTTTATATATATATTTATATATATTTTTTAAATCATTATTATTTAGCAGGTATACCAGAATAAACACAGTGACATCCGTAGTCTCAACTGATAACAGAAGAACTTTGGACTTTCTCAAATAAGCTCACATGGAATATTTAACTAATTCAACAAACTTAAGATTTTTGTATAGCAGGCACAAGCAGCTAAATTGTTTACGTGTGGGTACATAGTGTTCTGTCGTGGAAATTCAGCTTGGGTAAAAAAAAATGTAAAAAAGTGAAAGTATACAAATAAAATCTAAATCCTTATACTTGATCTATGATCAGCCAGGTTGTGCAACACCTTTTCTTCTGAACAGCCTTTATGACAGCTGTAAATCAAAGGTCAAAAAGAGGAACATGACACCGTGGATCGAGGCTATTTTTTGGTTTCGCCTCCAAGCAGCTGTGTGCCCCTTTTACTGTAATGCCCTACCGCTCTACCTCTCGCATTGACTGGGATATTACACATGGCTGCAGAGTTTGGGTTCATTTCGAGCATAACCAAAATGATGACGCAGCATTACGTTAGTCAAGTCATCAAAAATTTCGCCCCAGATGCATTTTAAAAGACAAAATGGCTCACATATGTGTTATTACGGGTAAATCTACCTCGTAACGGTGTGACTGCAAGCTACATGACGCGAGAAAGCGAGAAGAGGGGATGCTTAGCGGTTTCGACCTAAACACAATCTCTTAGACGGGCAAAAATGCGTAAACTTCGCAAACAAATATTTTTTTTTTTGTCAGTGTAAAACGCGCATTAACTACCGCATTTAAGTTTGCGTAAGGGAGCGCAACGAGCCAACAATAGCGGATCGATACAGTGGACGAGCAATCACAATCACATTTTTTTGCGCAGAGGAGTGGATACAGTGAAGCACCGACAGAGTACAAGCGAGAACTCCGCGGACAAAGCGAAAATGACTCCAAAACATTTACGCACAGCGACGGCGCGGGCTAAACGAATCCTGTGTCGTTTTACAGTGACATTAGAAAACAAGTGCCAAAGACTGAATAAGAAAAATGTACCATCTTACCTAGGCTTTGCTGTATTTCAAAATGGTAGCGCCTGGCTTCCGTTTGGACGTGGGGCATTCTGTTGGAGAGGCAGAGGGGGGAGGGCTGCTCTGCTCACTGGAGGATGCTGCTGCTGCTGATGTACCCCTCGCAAAATTACACATGAAATCCACGCTTTACGCACCGCAGGGACGAGAGCACGTATTGTAGAGCAATCTGCATAAGAATGATCCAGCAGCAGGGGAAACAGCCAGGAGGGTTTAGAAAACTGGCAAAAAAAGTGGAGAAGGTGGGTTGAGGATTATTCTGTGCACAGAACAGAGTAGTGGAGTCAAACTGCGTAGGTCATTTTATCAATTTAAGTGCAAATTTAAAGGGTTGTTTTACACCATTCTTAAAGTGATCTACAATGCTTTTTGATTCAAAACAGCTGCAGTTGTGTTTCGTTTCATCTCCACACTTGACACACGAATTCTGTGTCTTTAGGCTGTATTCTTCACCCAAACTAAATGATTCACTTTGTTATGTCATTAAGTGAAAATATCATAAAGTCATCACACCTTTACCATTATTAAAGGGGACATATTATGCAAAACTAACTTTTTTGAATCTTTATTCCTATTCTAAAATTGCTTCCTCATCATATCTGTTTCCCTCAAAACACAGTTCCTAATGCCCCTGACTTGTGATGTCATAGATAGATCTCTGAGATGCTCCTTTTAAATCCATAAATCATCTAGACTTGTTTTCATCATTTCTGCAGCATAAGCGAATCACGCAAGCCCAGCTACTTTATTTCCCTTACACAATTTCTTTAGCAGCTAGTATGTGCTCTAACTCATTATATGGGAAACATGTGACTGTCATGTATGCCTTTTTTGTTACACATCAACATGCCAAAAGTAAAAGTTGTAATAACATGCTTAAGACACGAAAAAGCAAAACATACACCAGATTGAGTAGAAATCTAATCTGAACAAAATGACAAAACTATTCACGACAAGACAACAACTCAAGGTTATTCCACTGTGTATCCTAAAGTAAAGCTGTCCAACTCAAGCTGAAAATTTTCAGTAAAAACATCCATTTATTGACATCAGAAGGTAGAAAAAAAAACTAAATGAATATAAGAATTGTGAAAAATGTGTGTATGAGGACGACTCCAGGTAGGTTTCTGATTATTTAACAGCGCTATAACTAAAAGTTCAGAGCGTCAATTTTGCATAGTGTAAGACCTTTAACAAAACATGCACTTAAACCTATAATAAGATAAGCTATAATAACATAAAAACATCATATAACAAGATAGGCTGTTGCTGGACACGGGTCATTCATTCTTTGTTGGTAATAACCTGCAAAAGCTGCAAAAGAGTGACAAGATTCAAGTCCAGGCAGGTTCTTTCTGAAGAAAAGAATGAAAAGAAGGTGGTGTACCTTACTGACAGTTCAAATGTTATAGAAAAATCTTGTACTCAAAGCAACAGTCCACAGTCATTGCATAGGATACAATCTTAATTCATTTTGTCTTTATAATAGCCACTAATTAATCAGACTATAATCAATGTTCATTGTAGTTAAATGTCCAGTACACAGTGTTGAAATAATGAAATGAAGACATCCACTGAGGATTAATTACAATTATTTTAATGAAAAGGAATGTCTAAGTGCATTAATCATTCTTGATAAGGCAAATGGCATAAGAAATTCCAGCAAACATAAAATTTGTGAAATTGCATTTAAACTTTACACTTTATATTATTAACTTACTTCATTTACTCAACCACATGAACAAAATATTAACAATAGCAATACTTCTATCTCACTTCAACAATACAGGCTTATTGTAGAATGACGCAAAATAGGCCTGGGTTATTGGAAATAAATAATAACTTTTCTTTAATAGCTCAATTCTAAGTGCTTTCAACAATATTATCCTGAAAATAAACAATAAAATGATTGCAATTTAACCCAATAATCAAAATTCATCCTCCCAAGTGTACTGCTCATATTTAAAAGAAGTCATCATTCATTGACGACTAGTAATGATCTTGCCTAAATGTGATTATTAGTGTAATGTCAGACTACTGTGGAGCCTGAGTACTATGAGCTTGTACATTAGGGTGAGTATGTGAACTATATATTGTAGCTCCATGTTGAAAGAGCAGCCAACCCCTCTCACTTACACTGACCCCTGATGCTTTCACTCCAAAGGGAACTTGACTCGACCTCTCCCCATTCCTGTCCTCCTTCTATGACCTAAGTCACTCACTCCATCTCTTAAAGTATATATGACAGGTTGGACTACACTTTTCACTAAAACATCATCTAAGATTTCACTAAAGCTAGTTGATTTCCAGAACATGAGCAGCAAATATTACATAGGTAGAGGTAATTCAAAAGCAAATGGTTCTGGTAAAAAAAAAAAATAAACTAAAGCCGTTGCAACCAGATTGTTAACAAAGGCCAAAATCTATCAAAAATTATACATTAGTTGACAAATAACGCTTCTACTAAGCAATTGACAAATAATTGCTTAGTAGAACCTTTATTTAGGTAAATGATAGTCTAAACTGTTAAAATTTGACAGTTGTGTGTAAATTGCCTCATGTATTTTGGTAACAGAGACAGAAATTCTGTCTTTTCTCCCACAAACTGTAATTTTACTGCTATAAAATTATGATAAATATTTATTACTGAGGCCCACAGAAAACAAAGTCCTATTTAGAAAAACATTAGCACCTGATATATGTCCATTAAATTATAAATTTGGCAATGTTTTAAGCAGTGCTAATGCTAAATAACTGGATATTGTTGTTGTTAAAACCATACACATGTACAGTACATTCATTAAGGGTGAAGACAAGTCTTGCTCACCTGATGAAGCTCACCTGAGAACTTTACTGCCTATTTTAAGGCAAAAAATGTACAACTTCAGTATTATTATTAATGTGAAATGCTTGGAACAGACACGTCTACCAAATAGTGTGATATGCAAGTATTTTGAGTGATACATGTTTAATCTGTGAAAGACCAACTACACAAACATCTATCAAAGCCTGCGACCATAATTTTGGACTACAAATGTTTGACCTAAACATTTTGGCAAAATGATACGAGATCATGATCTATCCAGAAAAAATTCTACAAATAAAACTTGCATTAAGAAAGTCAGGATGTAAATGTCTATTTCTATGAATCACAGCCATACAAAGGCAAAAAAAGGAAATAAATAGTTTAGATTAACTAAATATTTCACTCAAACTTTACACAGAGAATTCTTTAGTAGGGTTCAATTACCATCATGAAGCACATTGACAGTCTTAAAGCTCTTGCTTAGGACTAGTGCGTACAATGATCTGAGTGCACACATAAATCTAAATCATAGATTAAAAGCCTGTTAAAGATTGTTGTTCACACAGCGCTGGTGCTCTGATGATCAAAGGTTGAGCACTGCAAATCAGACGCACTTCTTAACTCATACTACTGTGAAATCCCACTGACTTTTATAATTAGACCACTGACTGCGTTATCTTTAAGTGGTTCAAATACTCAAATTGTTATAATCCTGAATGCAAAAAAGAAGAAGCCATGATTATAAGACTTTAATGGTTTGTGGCTAGTTTTAAAATTGTGGTTTTATGGTAGTTTTGAATTCACTTTTGTGCAATATTTGAACCCGCAGATTTTTAATATGATCAAAATATGATCTTATCAGTGTGTTTCAAGTTCCTGTTACTAGAGCCCATTTTGAGTTCTTAGGACCATTAAAAATACCACTTAGTTTTAGTGTTATTTATCTAATTCAGTGGTTCCCAATTTTCAAATGACAATTTTGATATTTAGAAAAAGGCATCTTCACTGAGTTAGTCTCTACCTACATTCAAAGCTTGGTTTGATCTGTTTGGTGATTTGTTTTGCTCCTGTTATAAACCTGCTTTAGTCGCCGTCTGGATGTGGTGTGTGTACGTGCCAGTGCAGCCTCACTCTTCATGAGTCCATGATAACCCATCAGGTGTAAAGTTCATAGGTGTGCAGCTGGTGTGTTCATGTTGGCCTTGTTTAGACCTTTTCCGGAGATGGACTTGTCTCTTTCCTCCCACAGCGTCACTCCATCACACGCACAAATCCGCTTGGGGTTTTCAAAGAGACCCGCCGATCGAGCAATGATGCCGCATGCCAGTCTTGAAACAAAGAAGAAAGCAAATACAAATCTTTACATGTACAAACAAAATATGACAGTTGACTTTAGAGGTTATGCACTGACATTCTTTTATTTGAAAAGGGTTAGAGAACACCTGATAAAATATGTTTCCTAATATACGTAATGTAGGACCTTTTTTGGGCCTAATTTCTTTGTCTAGACAGCACATACATAAAAAAAATAAAATAAAAAATTGCTTTTCTGTATACTCAGCAACAGTGCAGATTATAGCTAGCTTGTTGGCTAAGGGCTGTTGGAAATTTAGCACATTTTTTACTGTTGACCAACAATTAATTTACACATCATTCGGACCAAAAACACCTTTTTAAAGTACAGAAAGGTAATGAGTTGAACTGTGTGTGCTACTAAACCTGTGTCAGTGAGAAATGTAGGATGAGCAGAAGAACTCAATAATTTGCAGTAGTTGTGCTTCTTTATATCTATTATCAGTCTTTTGATGCTTTTTTCCTATGTTTGTGTTCTTACAAAAGAAAATGAATGCTATAGAATGCTATGATGTCATCTTCATAACCTCAATAGAGCAAATGTATGGGCTAAAATTGTGAGGTAAAACCACATTTAATATGAAATTATTCAACTTTGTTATCGTTTAGGTTGGAAGGAACTGGCTTTGAAGGAACTAACTTTGGAGGCAAGGCATGGCAAGGTACAAAGGCTTTAAGAAACAGCCAAGACAACACACCTTTCTCCAGAGTTTCCAGTCAGTTTGGATAGAGGATGAGAGCCGCGCCCCAAATCATCTTCTCCTGCATCCACGACCAGCGACCGGCCAATCACATCCCACACCTGCACAAGAAAAAAAATCACACATTTAAACACAACTTTACTTTGTAAGGTTTTGACAACAAACAAAGCCCATGCTAGAGTATTCTTAGGTATGTTTCTATGACTGACATCTCCAGAGCTAAGACTGAAAATAAAGTATGCGGAGATGAGTCCAACAACATGACTGATATTGGGAAACACAGCAAAGGAAGTGAATCTATACAGTGTCTTTTATGAGCATAACCCATTTATTTCATAGTAATCTTTTATGGATGAATGGAACAGAGTATTTTCAGTTTTGGAGATGCAGTAAACATGTGTTATTAAACACAACAAAACACAACTTTCAGTCTATTTTTACTGAGATATCATTCTAACATAACTAAAAACTAAACTAAAATCTCATAAGTCATAAGTCATTTACCTTGAGTTGATCATCTTCTAGCCTAAATGAAGCTCTCCCATCTTCTCCAGCCACAATATTTCCTAGATCTCCAACATGCTGCAGTACACATTAAAACATGAATTATTAAACCTGCCTGCTCAGTGGGAATAAAGAAAACTTATAGCACTGCTCAGGCACTTCATTACAAACAGGGCACCTGCTGCTTGGCTATTATACACAGTACCGACGGGGAAAGAGATGACATCTTTTATGACTGTTCTGAGGGTATTTTCTTCAGATTTACAATGATACTCTCAGTCACTGACTGTTTTATGCAGAGACAGTTTATTCCCAGCACATGCACCTCTCACAAATTATGAGTGAATTATTATTAAACAAGGAGCTTTAAAAGAGTTACAAATGTAGTAAGTACCCTTTCAGAGTCGCCGGGTCCACCGTGCTGCCTTCCAGATGGATTGTAATGCTCCCCACAACTGTGAAAGAAAGTGCTTCAATATAATTGTCATCAGTTTATCTGAATATTGGTGTAAAAACAAAACAGCTACTTTAGGCCTCAAAGACAAAGTTATAGGTCAGATCTGTGGAGAAACAACCCTGCTTACTGTACATGTATTAAGCTATGGTTTGTCTATGAAGACACCAGGTGGTGCAAGATAGGTTTAGTTTTTAAACTATCATTATCATTATCATTATTTTTATCTTAAATTTGAATATATACATATACACATGGAGTGGAACATTACAGGCAAAGACCATGAGTTTTGATCAAATGTAAATGTTGTACTATGAAAGAGTCATTACTTCAAAACTTGTCTTTACGTTATACTGAACATTGTGCAAGCTTAGATAATGTGCACCGTGTACTAATACA
The DNA here is from genome assembly GCA_038363315.1 of Mugilogobius chulae. Classification (NCBI taxonomy): domain Eukaryota; kingdom Metazoa; phylum Chordata; class Actinopteri; order Gobiiformes; family Gobiidae; genus Mugilogobius; species Mugilogobius chulae. The sequence goes on along the minus strand of CM076404.1, from coordinate 22,357,098 downwards.
GCAAAACAGCACGACAGGTAGGACAGTTAAATTTCAAATACAGTTATGACTACAATAATCATCATAATCATTATTATTAACCATAAATCATTACTGTTCATAAACTCTCATATATTCTGTTGAGACGGAAAAGTAGGTTCTAAGCAGTTAATTTACATTTGTAAAATACATACACGCACACAAAAATCATATGAATAATTGTGATTTCTTTCTCTGACATAGTACATAGACGATGAAAAGTTAAAGCTCTATACGAATAGAGCTAGAAATTATGTACTGACTCTAACCATTTACAACCATTATCTGTTCAGCCTACAAAACTTCAAAAGTTAAGGTTAAGGTTAAGGTTAAGGTACACTTTATTGTCCCCGTAGGGAAATTTGTCCTCTGCATTTGACCCATCCCTCAATGCCTCTGGGGCATCTCCTCAGGAGCAGTGATCGCCGCAGTGCAGCGCTCGGGGACCCATCTCCAGATGTTCTTGCTAGGCTTGGTCAGGACTACCGTAGCTGGAGGATATTACCCTAACATGCATGTTATTGGTTGGTGGGGGAAACCGGAGTGCCCGGAGGAAACCCACCCAGACAAGGGGAGGAACATGCAAACTCCACACAGAAAGGCCCGGCCCGTGCGAGAATCGAACCCGCGACCTTTTTGCTGTGAGGCAAGAGCGCTAACCGCTCAGCCACCGTGCAAGTAAGGGTTTTATTTTGCTGTCTGATTTGTTTGATTGCATGTTTCTATTGCCTTGCTGATCTTTAATTCTGCACTGCAACACTGGATCTGTGTTGGTTGTGTGCACAGTTAATACAAGCACATAATTTCAGGTCTCTTAACAAAACTACAAAAAACATAAACAGTAATTTAGAATAGACTAATTGGCGTCATCTCTGCTGTGAGCTTCTGTACCTGAGGCAGTCTTGTGTGAGGTCCCCCAGAGCGTGGACATGCAGGCCGTGGGCTCCAGGCTGCAGCCCATCAATGGTGCCGTCGATGAGGCAGCGCTCTGGAGATAACTGCAGGAAACGCACCACACCCTGGACAGCACCTAAACCCGACAACATGGCCACAGCCGCCCCGAGGTCTGACAGAGAGGAGAGAGGGTTGGTTTAAGCTTTGGCTTTATTCTACATGTAAGAGATTAAACAAGATCCTGTGTCACAAGATCTTGCGAGATACAGTTAACTTGCCACAAGACTGTACACATACGTATGTAGAAAAGATCTTGTAAGATTGGCTTCAACACATGCTCACCTTTGGCTTCTCAAAATGTGTCACTTGCCATTGAATAAATATTTAGTTTTGTCAAATTGTATCGCTTCTCATTCTTATTACATAGACTTAGTACTTCTGACTTATTTAAAATATGTTGCTTGCTTCTTTATAGTATAATATAGCATTATTTCATCTACTTAAGTTGGCTGAACTACAGTATCCAAGCACATTTCTTGAGGATCAAAGAGTCAAAGACAACAATTACAGTACTGTAGTGAGAGCAGTTGTTCAGATGATGATAAATAAGGCAAGGCAAGAGATATTACTACTTTTGAACAAGCTTGTGTGTTTTTTTAGTATCGTAAAGATGTTGCCCATATTATCTAAATCATTAATTGTAATTCATTGTCACAGATTACAATAGGTAAATCAATAGAACAAGTGTACTTGCAATATGTTACTGACATCAGTTATGCCTTCTTGTTATGAAAATGCATTGCAGATTGGTGACACAGGTCTGGGAGGGCGAATGCAGAGCAGCCGTGACCAACAGGCTTTGAAACAGAAGCTAAATGTGCAGCGAGAGCCTGACTTGGCAACATGGTCAAGGATGAAACTCTCATCAAACTCATATCAGATCACAAACAGTATTTGGAGCTGACCTATATTTATAACCTTCATATACTGTATAATTAATTATTTATGTACAGTATATAAATAAATATATATATTTATATTATGTCCTCAAAGGTCAAAGCAAAGTGTATTTTTTTGATTTAGCAGGGCTGGTCTGGCCGTGTCCACATATGATACAAAGGAAATAAGGCCTAAATGTGACAGGCTATGGTTAGTAACTGGTTACTTTTAATGCCACTTACAGTTGTTAAACTGCTATGAAATATCTTATAAGGATATTTTAGGACATGTATACCATGAATCTAAAGTTTCAAATTAAAAAAATATGTCATAGGCCTGGTGGAAGGTGATATTAGCCGTGTTGGCCACCTTGCTCATTTAATGCTAGGGGAAACACTCAGTCAAAATGCTAATCCATTTAAGTGTATTTACAGGGTGATTTCTGCTTGTGTTGTCATTTATATATATATATATATATATATATATATATATATACTTCATAGACTGTATATAAGTATAACAGTGTAAAGTCAGGGATTCAAAGGCTCCACAAATGTAGGTTCACAAACGGGGAATAGACATAGCTGTGCAAGTGAATGAAAATTACACAAGGACAATCAATAATTTAACTGCCTGACTTAAACTGAACTTTCACCAAGTGAAGGCTTTCTGAATAAAAATTCCCAAGGAGGAGGAGTGTTTCAGTATGTAAGTAAGTCAAAACTGGAATGAGGTTTCTTCATCATTTTTCTATTCAAAATTGTATCTGAATAGAAGGATTCATGCATGTTTGAGTAATCCTGCATTGTCCTGCAACTGGGGATGAGTGCTCAGGAAATTCCTGTTCTATTTCATCCCCACTAAGCGTGCATGTGCAAGGATAGAACATCCAGTACTTGAAGCATCCCCTCTATTGAAGATCTGAGATTCTTAGAACCGCCCCTTATCCCTGCATAACCTGGCCAGCCAAAAATGTCTCTAAACATGTAAATGACAAACTGTCATTTACATGGGAAATGTCACTATGAACATGCAGAGCTTTATAGATCTGTAACTTACAGATCTATCTACCTCTTTCTTTTTAAGCTGTTTACAATTAACAAAATTATCAACTTTGGTCAAGTCTTGTTTCAAACTTCAACTGGTTTAATATTAGGCAAAATTTGACTATCTCTATTATAAGCATCTAAGAATAACCTCATCATACAACAAAATCAGATAAAATGCTGATTATTTTAGTATGGGCGAAATTTAAATAACTAATCTGTAGATGGATAAAAAGCACATCACCACAAGATAAGACCCATACATTAAAAAATGGTTTGACATGTTTGGCAAGTTCCTACAAATAAGCCTCATTAAAAACTAACGTTGTATAGAGATGTGCACCTTGCTGTGACCCTCCGATGCCCTTTAGCACAGCTCTGCGACCGGTGCTCTCGATCAGACTCTGGACCTCTGCACTGGTCAGTACTGTCTCCACCAGAACAGCCTCGGTCTCCACATCCACGCTGACAGACTTCACTCCTGGCAACACAAAAAAAACTCTTTTTTTTTTTTTTATCGAGAACAGAGGGTCTTGTGAAGAACAAAATGCTACAACACAGGCATACAGCATACATATACTATACAACAAGCAGATATTTAAATTTAATGGAGGTACCTTGTGCTCATTATAAATTAATATAGGACTAATTTTGATGAATCACTTTTATAATAAACGTGTCATACACACATTGTTTAAAAATAAATGCTCTAAAAATAAGAAATTGATGCAAAAATAGTCATAGTATGTTGCCATTATGAACAAAATGAAAACATAGTATGTGTTGCCTTTATTAAACATAGTGTTTAAATAATTGTCAACTAAGTTAGAAATATAATTGTCATAATTTGATCTAAATATAAATTCTGTGGGTGAGGAAAATACATTTTCAGACTGAAATTGAGCAACAATTGACCAAAAAAGCAGGTAATGTGTAAAATTTGTCCATAAAGTACTTTACCAGGACTTTCTAACAGCTTCACTTCAGCTTCATCAGGTTCAAATTTCGTGAACATTTTCCTAATCATTTGACTTATCTGCGTTAAACAATAAATCAATTATTGAAACTAAATTCATAGGCAAAATTATTGGTATTTCCAGCCATAATGCGCAGAAAAGTATTTGCACACTATTTGATGTATTTTACAATTATAAATCTGTATCTAATCTATTCTATGAATTGACAGCAGTACGTTTGAGTGAAACTGGGTTTTATACACTACCAAAACAAATACATTCAAACTCTATTCTGAATACATCTTAAAATTATTCCAAACCACAATTCTATAGGAACAAAATATGAAAATACATTTTTCAGGTGTTTCAGCCTTGTGCACATTACAATTAAAAAACAAAGTTGCAAAAAAGGTGAATATATAAAATAATAAATGCACAATTCATAATGACTTTCAGATTCCTTTTGTTATGCAACATTTTGTGGACTTTGGATATCACTTCAGGGTAAAGAAAAGACAGCTGGTGCCAGAGTCATGTCTGAATGCAGGAAATTAATTCGATTTTTCAGTTTTATGGAGCTCAAATATGGCACGATCTTCTTGAACAATCTGACAAATGTTGAAATGTTCTTTTGCAATAAATGCTACACTGAATACTACTGCTTGTTTTTTCTGTTTGTACTATAATTTCAATGCACATTTTCTGTATTGTTTTATAGTTTGAATTACTTGTCTTGTGTGTAAAATGTGCTCTACAAATGAACTTGCCATGCCTTATTTTTCTGCTGTGTCATACTCTGACTCAGACTAAAGCCACACAGATCTGTCAAATACCTGGTTTCCCCTCCAAAGCTCCTCTGACTTTATTTGCACAGCTTTCACATGTCATTTGTACTGTAAATTCCAACTGTGGACACAAAACCACACAAAAAGTATCATTTACAACGTGGACAAAAGCTCTCATCCCTAAACGTAGAAAAATAAAGTTACAGCAGTATAAGACACAGGTGTGTTAAGATGTTATAGTAAACAAGAACAACGTGCAGCCCTGGATGATGACCAAATATAGTTTTTCCAGTTATTTGTCCATTAAAAGTTATCACCAAATTTAAAAACACGCTCCAGACCTTAGCCGTCCTTTCCGACTCCATTTTGACCAGAGTAGTGGCCGCCTGAGTTACGATAACCGAGTTAAAAAAACAACTTCCCACTTTGCGAAAAATGAGAGGAAACGGCTGTTTGTGACGGGCGCCGCCATGTTGGTGAGGTCACAGACAACATCCGCGTCTTTGCCGCCGCCCTGCGCTCACATACTGTAACTGCACTTGGTAGAAGTTTAATCAACAATGTTTACCAAATCCCAGGATCCTTCCTTCAAAGCAGAACCAAGTGTCCTGCTAACAGAGATTTTGAGCTCAATTAGTACAGGCTTAGGAAGGAACAACTCTGCCAGATAAACATGATAAAATATGTAAATTTAAATAAATAATACAAATATTATTTTTACTAATTGCCTGTTATGCTTGTATGTTTCCATAAACTTAACATAAACTTTGTGAATCTTCTTCTAAGTTTTCAGGCCTATATTTAAAATAAATTGAGAGCCAGTTTTTGGCTGGTTATTTTAACCATTTACTTTTCAAAGACCTAATCTGCAACAACTGTTGCTAATTACTTAACTATTTAGTGATTGTATTTTGTTGTATTTTATGATTTATTTTTTATTTAATGACATAACCTATATTTTGGAGAATAAAGTTCACAAAAAATTGTGGGGTTTACTGGTGGCCAAGGATCCACAGGTGCATCCAAACGCACGAGTCAAGCTGCAGAAGAGGTGAGAACTTTGGGTGAATTGGAACAGCACCTGGCAGAGCTATTTGATCACATGGCATCCTGCAAAGAGCTGCAAAAAACAATTGGGAAATGCTTTGTTTTTCTTATTTAGTTTTTACATATTCAGAACATGAAATTAGTTTACCATATCTCATTTTTTTTTCAACCTCCAAATTTTACCTTCTGAAAAAGAAAGGTAAATAAAAACAGAACCATTTAAATGTCAACTTTCTCAGCATATTTGTTCAGTACTTAATGCATTCTAAGCCTCATATTGATCAAGTGATACTGAAGGACAAATACAGACATACAGACATACAGGACATATTCTCTGAACAATAAAATGTGTTTGGACACAGCAACATTCAGTGATGGCAAGAATTCTTTGAATAAATACTGACCGGTGTTAAAGCCAGAGCTGATGGTAAAGACACATTTTAATTTCATAATGCATTTAGAGGATTGAATCAGATTAAGCTTATGTTCTTTAGATGAGAATGGCCACGATAGAGATTACATTGCTTTTGTTGGCTAAATATGTCTATGCTTTTGGGACATTTGAGCTGCTTTTTTGCTTTTATTCCTACTTGAGACAATAATATACAAATAAAAATAGAAACGTTGTTGGATTTAACATGCTTACTACATGCTTAATGATGCTATATACAGTCAAGTCTACAACCAACAATATGACAAACATGAACAAAAATATGAAAAAGACAAAGTACATTCAGTTGTCAAATTCTCTAAAATCACTACATCTATTACATTGTGCTGTGCGAAAACTGAAACTGAACTGTCAGTGTTATTGTAGCCAGCCTAAGGCACCATTCAAACAAATGTACAAAAATAGATTGAATTAACGAGGACCTATTATGTAAAATCTACTTCTCTGAGTTTTTAACCATGTTACAGCAGTGTTCTCTCATCATTTGTTCACTCACAGTTGCATTTGGATTGATTCCTGCATGTTTGAGTAATCTTGTATTGTCCTGCAGCTGATGCTCTATTGCTCAGAAAATCTCTGTCTTCACCTACCACCTATACCCGCCCACTTGTTTGTATTTACTTGGAAGTATTCAAAAATGTCTTCCTAAATATACAGAAAAATCACAATAGGTCTCCTTTAATGCAACGCTACTTTTAGGCTGTTTGTCAGATTAACTTTATTATCATTATTAGCAAATCTGAAAGACCATTGAAAGCAACCATTTCTATGGTATGTCCTAAACGTGGTTTTGCTATTGTGTCCGTTCAAGTGTTCACCAAAAACAGCACACATAGAAGGAACACACTAAGGGCCAAATTTATTAAGCATTTGCTCATGTGCAAAACAAGTTAGGGGGAGCAAAACTTTGGCAGAGATTACATTTTTCTCTCCCACACTCTAAAGATGCAGAATTTAAGGTGGTTCATATGTTTTATTTAGGATGTTGTGCATCCTCCAATACTAAAGCTTGTGTAAAATGCTCAAAATAAAAACATAATTTTTTTTTTTTTTTTTTTGCACCCGCAATTTAACACCTGGCTTGATAAATCAGGCCCTAAGTTTGTATGTATTTGTGAATTAGTTTAGTTTTGTGATGAAAAACAGAATATGAATACTCAGTTGAGAATACTTTCTAATTTAATTTGCAAATGTCTAAGCAACTTAATAAACAACTGTTTATTTATTTATTTATTTATTTGATCATCTTTTATGCTATATTAGCACAATACAAGGTTAAGATTGAGACAAAGTACACTTTATTGTCCCCGAAGTGAAATGTAAGTAAATACAACTGAGTTCTGTCCCAGTCTGGACTCAAAACATTCACCTGTACTACAAAAGTACTTAGCCATCAATTTGTACACCTGATCTAAAAATGTATTGTGCTTTTGGTTACAGAAAGTAAACTTTTGTCTTTTCACTTTAGGCCACCTTACGAACTATTGACGTCAAACTGATGCAGCATCTCATCATGACCATTAACAAGAGCACGGAGTCTATAAGGGTCAAACAATGTAACAATTAAAACAGGTTTGTTTGTGAAATACTATTCTGATTTTTTTTAAAGTCACACCTGAGTGAAAATAAAGAAAGTACAGCAAAGTGTTTTGTTGATTTTTTAAATAAGTATTCTGAATCTGAAGTGCAGCAGTACCGACACTGTTGGCCACTGTGAGACATCCTAAACTGTATATGACAAACAGGTCTATGAGCTGCAGGCTTTTGTCTCTGGTGGTTAAAAAGAAGCTCAGATTCTCTCCTGACACAGAGCTTATGTAGCATAGTGGGAGTAACGAGAAGAGTGAAGAAGACATGAAAAAAGACTTGGAATATGCATGTTATTATTATTATTACTTCTTAACAAAAGGGTTACAAAATAAAAGAAAGGTTTGCTGTGCGGCTTGGATTTTTTAAAAGAAGATTTTTTTTATTTTTTTGCATCTCACCACACTGGTAGGATGAATTAAATTACTGTTTCCTATTTTTCTAACATTATTCTTGCATTGTTGCTCTTTAAAGGCGCTCTGTGTAGGGCTGGGCGATCTGGGAAAAAATATAATCACAATTTTGTTCCTCATATTGATCGATCTCAGTAGCCCTGGCTATGTGTAACTTTTTTGGAGGTACTTATCTCAGACCTGTTAGTGCTTTGTCTGCTTAAAATTTCAGTTCACTTTTGCAATATTATATTAAACAGTAATTGAATAAAACAGAAAAACACTAGAAAGATACAGTTTGTCTATACCATTCCGTGGAATATTCCAAGGAAAGCAAGAACTATAGTAATCATTTTCACAATGTAATGGCATGTAATGAACACAAGTATAAAGGTTTTATAGTGCACCTTACAGAAACTTTCTGAACATGTTTTTATTTTCCTTTTTCAGTTCTTGCACGATGATAAAGAGGCTGGTTTTGATCCTTTCTCTCCTGTGTCTTGCCAGTGTTTTGATGCACCAAAGCAGCCAGCTGAACTGGTGAGTGAAGGAAAATATATTTTAGCCAAATAGATTTTCAGTATAGCTATTAATCTTTTATTTGAAAAGCAAAATACTGAAATCAAACAATCAATTTAAAAGTGTATTTGTTGAGCACAGTAAATCCAACGCATCAATAAATCAATCATTGACATTCAGAGTCGTTTGCAAAGTTTTGTTTGGCTGTGCAATATTAACAACAATAAATATCTCTTTATTGGCATATCTCAGTGACGATATTTTATCAACAGAAATGTGTTAAAAAGTGTATTAAAGCTTTTTAGTTGACGTCTGTTGCGTTCACATTGTAGAATTGGATAACCCATTAATTTTTAGTTTTGCAATTAATTTTACCTGCTTGATCCAAATCTTTATTAAATATTATTGGCCTACAATATATAATATCGTGATGTCATGTGAATGCAACCAAATGTGAAATAAATCACAAAACTGCAAATTATGACATATGTGCCTTTCAAATTTTGATTTTTAAGAAGCTTTTTTGTAATATTTTCTATGTGCTATGTACTCAAAACTATTATTATTTTTTGAAAAACATTTACAATATTATCTAAATTTTGATGTATGGCACACATAGCTCTTGTTTTTATACATGACATTTTTTTCTAACTAATCTATTCTGTGGCATCACAACATTCTACAGGCCAATAGTTTTTCAATCAGGTGGAGGGCTGGTTTGGATGTTTGAAGACATTTTTTTTTTTTTTTTGTAATACAAAATATGAATGGGTTAAATGGATAACCTTTTTTAAAAAAATATTTCCAAGCTAAGTACAATGTTAATGATAATTAAAAAAAATGCCCATGTTACTGCCTTAAACAGAACCTAATGAACAGATTAAACAGAGGGGGACCCAAGACTGACCACTGGGGTAACCACTGGGGTACGCCACATGTCCAAACTCTGACATACTCACTCATTTTAGTACTTCCCTTTTTTTTCTTGGATAGGACCAACTTAACATTAGGTACACGCAGAGTTGGCCTTTCTATGTGGCATTTGCATTTTCTCCAATGTCTGTGTTTCACCTACTACAAAACATGTTCAGTCGTTCCTCCTCATTCTCTTCCCCAGAACCTCAGATGGAAATTACAAAGCTAGAATCTGGCACAAGCATCTCTGCCATAGTTCTTCATGTAATTGTACGTTGTCCTAATAAAACATTACCTTCTGTAACCATAGGAGTAGGTGCTCGGGACCTGCATGTTGCAATATTGTGGCCTGCCTGAGTTATATTAAGCTTTCTTATACTGTACACACAGAAGAAATACTTGCATGTGCACTGGAGTGTATGTATGTGTGAGTTTTACTACAAGTTACAGTTGTAATACAAGCACAGCAGTCACACCCCTGTCCCTGGAGAAAAGGAGGAGACAAGTGAACAGCATCATAGTCCTGCCTCCTTACTCTATTTGTTATAATCTTGTTGTCCAAACTTCTTACGCAAGTTTGTCAAGCCAATCCCCTTACGATTGAGCTCCTGTCCATTAGCAAATATAGGCTAAAACAGTCAACCAAATATGTTAAAAGTCAAAGCTTTGATAAGATGTTGTAGCTGAAATATCTATTGTGGTGCAAAATGTTAAGGAACTGTCAAAATAAGCATTATGATGATTTAACCACCCAAAACTGTCACATATTCATATCTAATTGATCTAAACCATGTTCTTACTATTACTCTTTTACAATTGAAAATATGATGAATTAACATGTTTCTTTGAAATATGTTGGCTATTACAGAAATAATGACTCAGAAAATCATCAACCCAAAACTTTAACTTAAAGAAGAAAGTAGCAAAATGATTTACTGTTGGAATATAATGTGACAATATGTTCTTTCTTCTTTAGGAAACTACAGCTCTTTGAAGAACGGGCCTGCTTAATCAAACTTTTCAAACATTCAAAGCCAAAACACACCAATGTGGTTTTCCTCAAGACGCACAAAACTGCCAGCTCCACGATGCAGAACATGTTGTTTCGGTTCGCCGAGCGTCACAACCTCACGGTGGCTTTACCAAAAAACGATTTCCAGTTTGCTTATCCAAGTTATTTTACTTCAGCTTTAGTCGATCCACGCACAAAACCACCAAACATCATCACAAATCACATGAGGTTTAACAAGAAAGAACTGGAGAAGTTGATGCCACCAGACACAGTTTACATCACCACCATGAGAGAGACCAGCGCCATGTTTGAATCCTTGTTCGTCTACTACTATACACACTCTCAAAGCTTTCATAGGGTTCCTCAAAAATCACTTGAAGCTTTCTTGGACAGTCCTTTTAAATACTATCGATCATATGAAGGAGACTCTATGTACGCAAGAAACTGTTTGACTTTTGACTTGGGAGGAGACAAGGATGGCTATGAACTGGACTACGCACAACGGTTAGCAGCCAAAGTGGAGGAGACATTTTCACTGGTCATGATTTCCGATTACTTTGACGAATCGCTCATTTTGCTGCGTCGCCTCCTGAACTGGGACTTGGAGGATATTGTCTATTTTAAAGTAAACATGAGATCTGAAAAGGCAAAAAAGACAATTAGTCCAGAGCTTTCAGCAAAGATCCGCGCCTGGAACTCGATCGACGCCTATCTTTTTGACCACTTCAATGCCTCTTTATGGCGCCAGATTGAAGCGGTTGGTTTGGAGTGCGTGGCTAAAGAGGTACAACTGTTACGAAAAGCTCAAGAAAAACTGATGAGGACCTGTTTTGGGTCAGAGAAGCCAAGACTTAACTCGGCCTCGAAAATAAAAAACAAGGCTTTCAAACCATGGCAACCAGTGGATGTAGATATAGTTGGCTATGAGCTGTCCCCAGATTTGAGCGCTGAGGATCGCAAACTTTGTGCTAAACTTATCATTCCAGAGGTGCAATACACAAATGTAATGCGAATGGCTCAGGTACAAAGACACCTAAAGCAATACTTTTCATCTTCTTTACTATAATTTTTGGTATCATTGGACTTCAACCTAATCTAACAAGAAAGCATACGAATATACCACGACACAACAGGACATGTCAATAGCATAAAGCACGTTTTCATACCTTTTTGTGTATAAATATGATACACGTTGTAGCCCCTGTTAGTTTCTATGATGGTTGTAAAGCTGTGTTCATATTTATGAAATCCTAAACCTACCCCAAAACCCACCACAAAATTTACTCAATTTAGTAACTTGAAGCCTAAACTTACCCATTAAGCCTAAAGAAAATATCCCCACAGGGCTTCAACCAAAACTCACGTTTATTTCACGCCATGAAATGATTTTTACGCTTTTTCATATCGTGCAATACAGTATATACAATATATGCGCAAAAACTATATATATATATATATATATATATATATATATATATAATATATATATATATATATATATATATATATATATATATGTACGTACATGAGCACAATTTGACACAATATATATATATATATATATTTTTTTTTTTTTTTTTTTTTTTTTTTTTTTTTTTTTTTTTTTTACAAAGGCAAAATCCTGTTGTTGTTGTTTTCTTAGGTTACAGGATTGGACAAATACTGTATATTTTTCTGTCTGTATGATGTTTTTGTCAAGCTGTGGTTTTGGTGTTAGAAGCCAATATAATATTTCTTCTCTGGATTAAAAATGCTTGCCTCTTTATGGAGGGTGGGTCACTGCTAGTTTTGTTGCATCTCAAGTGAACTAAGCAGCATTATCTGTAGCCTAATTAATCTAGATTATTTGTGAGATGCACATAAAACAAAGGACCTCATTGGTTGTCCATCATTTGGAACAAACTTTGCTAACCTCTCACGGCAATGAAATAAAATGTAATAAAAGTTTACATTTTTATTACATTTTTGCAATCTTAATGAATTTTTTCTTTGTGATCAAGCTGCTAATTGTTGTTTGCACTCCAACACTTCTAAAAGTTGTGAAAAGTGCTTAAACACACATTAAAACAAAATTAAGAACACATTAGGAAGGCTGAGTGACAAAATGAGGACTGATGTAAAAGCTTAAGTAAGTGGGCTCTTTCTGTTGCTTTTTAAGGATGCAAAAACTTGATGAAGCACCCTGAAACCGTTAGCTTTTTGTGCAATGTCAGATACATGTTTTGGTCCTCTTTTGAGTTTGAATTTAGAATGACATGGGAAGAGTCTGTTATGAACACTTTATCGGGACTGTTAAAGCTGTACAATAAGAATCAGTTTTTATGATGATTCCATGATGTTTTGATGTCAAATTTGCTTCTCTATTACACGACAACGAGGTGCGTGTTTTAGCTTTTAACATAAAGTTCCATATGCACCTCCAGTTGGGCTGCCCCTGCGAATTCCCCAAATGTGGGAATCTTGGCTGCATAATTTCTGGTAGTGGGGGACTGCATTTGCGCTCTCCCCTAATGGAAAAAAAGGTTACACAGTGCACCTTTAAAGTCTGTAGGCTACTTTGTGTTTGTGCAAATATTTATATATGTATAGTTTGTTGTTGTTTTGGCTATTGCTGTTTGAAAAGTTGCTTGTTTTTTACATTTTTCTTATAAATAATAAACACAAACAATGTAATTCACAAGAAAATTCTCTGTTGCTTCTGTTAAATTATTCAAAGATTCCAAATGCAAGTAAATTCAAACTTTTATCAGCAACCCTTTTTGCTTCTATAATCTCTCTTATAGGAGAGCTTATACAGTTATACTTCCGACTTTTAAGCTAAATACTTTTTGAGTAGCCTAGCGCCACCTAGTGCTTCTACTCAATTTCATTTCACTCAATCTACTAGGTCGGGTATCGCAGGACTGCAGACGGTTCTCAAAAAGCAGGAAGTAAAGTTGTCCAATCAGCGAGCAGGAGTGGAGTAGTGTGTTGGCCAGAACCAACCACAGTTGAAATAGCAGACTGTGTTCTCCTCCTTTGACCTTGTGTCAACTTATAATATGATATTGTACCTTTTAATAGACTCTGTGCATTGAAGTTGTTTACTTTCAAATTGTCAGACTTTAGCGTTAGCATTGACAGACAAACACATCTTTTTACACACTTTGGTCCTTTGGTGAAATATTCTCTACTTTTGTAAAGTATTTAACATGTTTTCAGAGAAAATCACCAACTACTTACTGTTCACTGCCTCATCTTTAGTAATTTTTCATTTTAGGCTGAAGAATGAACTAAACAGGAAATGAACCTGCCGGCAAGATGATAGCATTTTTGAAAAAGAAATACTCTTGTGCACACAATTTGTTTACCACATAAAACGATTACTGTCTGACACACATGCTGAACTTCCAAGAGACGATAAACCAACCAATAAGCACTGATTGATTAAATCAAAAAACTACTAGCGAACAAGCCCCAGTGATGCAATGTCAACAGTCATCAGGAAACTTTTTGAGGTGATAAGTTTGGTGCTGTGGTGGCACAATTATGATACATATGAGTCTGTTCTAGTTTGCATGTGTATTTTTTCATTATAAAAAAAAAAAAAAAAAAAAACATACACAGAATGCAAGACAACAACAACAAAAACGGTCCTGGTGAGCTAAAAAGGGTGTCAACCACATTAGTGTCAACACGGAAGGATTATCTACAGCTCAAACAGGACATCCCTGTCTCCTTCTTACAAAGATACACCTTGTTTTGATTCAGTATTACAATGACACAGTATTTGTATGTTTAATTGGAAGTATTGCTCTCTTTTCCATTAAATGTGTTTGCAAACTAATTTACTGACCTGTGTTTTACTGATGCAAAATACAATAATAGGATCTGTGTTTTCATTTTTTCTACCGATTAATCCCGTTAGGGGTCGCGGGTGACTGGAGCCTATCCCAGTGACTTTGGGCCTTAGGCGGGGGAACACCCTGGACAGTGGCCAACTTGCCGCAGGGTTAGACAGACAAACATTCACTCTCTCATTCACTAAGGGAAATTTACAGTGATGCCGGATTAACCTAAACATGCATGTTTTTGGAGGTGGGAGGAAACCGGAGTACCCGGAGAAAACCCACAGTGACACGGGGAGAACATGCAAACTCCACCCAGAGAGATCGTGAGATGTTGATATGGTCCGACCTGGGAGTCGAACCCACGACCTCCTTATTGGGAAGCCAGAGCTCTAATCACTTGGCAACCGTGCACCCAGGGATCTGTGTTTATGAAATATAAATTGAAATTAAGCTACAATATGATTGTTTAGCTAAATTGATGATTTTAGAGATTACTTAAATAGGATCTCACCTGTGCTGTTAGCAGATGATGTTGTCCTGATGGCTTTTCACCAGAAAAAGGAGCTTTGTCATTTTTCTCAGTACTTAGAAGAGTTGTCGTTGTTTATAGTTGTTATCAGACTGTAACTGGGCTTTTTTCTTTATGTTTGTGTTTTCTCTACTTATTTGGCAGATTTTATTTTCTTTCCATTGACTTTCATGTATGTCTGCCACTCACTGATCATTCAAATTGTAAAAGTGCATTATTTGTAGATAAACATGATCTTTAGGCCCTCTGTTTGTTAGAAGCAGCCCTATAGCTCATCAGGAGTCATCCGGCTTGTCTCTTGTTTAACTTTTGGCTTTTATTCTTAAACGCTGACTTCCATTCACAACTGGTGCAACCTTAGAACAGGTGAAAGAGAGAGTTTTGCTGTATAACTGCATAGATCTTTTTATGGCTTCTCATCATACTGGTAGGTTAACAGTTCATTGTTTGTTCTGCCATTATTCTTACATTTTCCTATTTAAAGATGCTCTGTATACATTTTCTCTGGAGGAGGGGCTACTATTTGCTTGTCTGCCAGGAGATATTACTGCTTTATCAGAAATATTCCATAAGAAACATTGCAGATCTCATGGAAACAAGCAGAATAGTGTCAGTTTTGCCCATGAAAAGACCTCTATGAATACATGTATTCATACTATTAAACATTCAATTATATTTTTTGTACAACACTCAGAGGGGGAAAATACACAGTGCACTTTAAACATTGTTACAGTAGATTACAGTGATATACTATAACAAGAGGCATGTTTGGCTGGTTCAGGGCAAAAATGCCATTTTCCCCCTCTCACATAGTCTCATTTTAAGTAATGATTTGCAGGTGTTTCAAACAGTGAGTTTGGTGGAGGGTGCTCATGGAGTGGAAGAAACTTGAGAAAAACTTCAAAAATCCAGACAAAGAGCTTACCGCTTTAATGAAGAACTCTGTTTTGGAGTGCCTGGATTATTTTTTTTTAAGCAAGAACTACTCTGCAGAAGTAAACCTGTTTTCAATGTCTCCATTTAGATCTTGCACGATGATAAAAAGGCTGGTTTCAGTCCTAATTCTTTTCTGTCTTGTTGGGATTTTGATGCTCCAAAGAGACCAATGGAACTGGTGAGTTTGAAAAAAAAAATCTATTTTATTTATTTGTATATTTATTTATAAGTGCCAAGCTATTTCTGTGTGGTGTTTCCAATGAGAAAAAGTAGAAATAATGCTGATTTATTTCTGGAAAGGCAGTATTTTCATACAGACAAGCAACCAATAGGCTAAGCTGAAAATTTCCTATTAAAATTTATTTGACAAAGCAAAAGCCTGCAATAAGACATAATGGAAATCAGTCCTGTAATTGAGATGCAAATCTGTACAAAACTATATATTTTTATAAGTACATTAGTAGTTTTCATTTAACCTTGTTAGAACAGTTTTTCTTTAGACGCAGTTGTATTTTGAATGAGCTTTGCCTGTTTGAATAATCCTGCTTTGTCCTGTAATTGAGGCTCCAGTGCTCAGAAAAGTCCTGTTTTCACTACACCACAATCCGACCCACATCAAACAGAGATGGGCCCAAAATGAACAGTGTTAGGGTTGGTCAGGGGCCGCAATTCAAAATATAGACCTAGCTATGCTATTATAAATATGCAGCTTTTATTCTAAGCCTTAAGCCTTAGATAACATGTACAATAATATGTCCACGTTCATTATTGTTCATTGTACAGTATTATAGGCCTATATTGCAAAATAGAGGCCTCCGTGTGATTAAAAAAAAAAAAAAAAAAAGTAAATAAAAATAAAAATAATCAAGGCCAGTGCGTCTATCCGAGGGAAAACTATACATTTTGTTGTAGTCCAGTGCACTTTGCAGGCATTGTGGGTGCTTTAAAGGAACCGTATGTAAGATTTTGATATCAGGTTTCATAAACATGACCTGTTTGTGTCCAAAGATACAAGGTCAACATGTCCAAATATGCTATTATTTTTACTGAAAGTCATGGTAAATCGAAGTTATTCTTAAAACCCAAGTTCATCTGTGATTGTAAAACCCTTTTTGAGCCACTAGTTGTGCATCTTACATATGGTTCCTTTAACAGGTGGCAACTATTAATAATAATCATAAATCATCCTACGAGCCACATGAAATCATTTTGAGGGCCACATTTGGCGCGCGAGTGATCAGATTCCTGATGTACAGTATGTATGAAAAGGCACAAATTCTACAATTTTAACAAGTTGTTGATCCACAGACCATTGACACAGATGGTATAATGATATTCTTAAGACAAATTAAACTTGTTTTCCCCTTTCAATAAAAAAGACAATGCTAAATATATTTTGGCACATTATTCACCATATTCTGTGTTTGGCAAAACACTTCTTGATTAGCTGCAGTTATAAACTTTATAACTGACAGTATATCTATCTGAGATTGCCCATTAGCACAGATAAATACACATGTTAGCTTCCTTAACAGAGCTAAACAGGGAGTGTGATGCCAAGAAAAGTGAGCAGGGCAAAATAAGGTGATTACAATGTTGCACTAGTGTTTTGGATGCATTGTGAATAGTACTGTGTTTTTATTGTTTAGGAAAATGAGGCTCTTTGAAGAACGGACCTGCTTCATCAAACTTTCCGAACATTCAAAGCCTAAAAACACCAATGTGGTTTTCCTCAAGACTCACAAAACTGCCAGCTCAACGATGCAGAACATTTTGTTTCGGTTTGCTGAGCGTCACAACCTCACGGTGGCTTTACCAATGAGTGGCTCCCAGTTTGCTTTTCCAAACTTTTTTACCTCAGCTTCAGTCCATCCAGACACAAAACCACCAAACATCATCACAAATCACATGAGGTTTAACAAGAAAGAACTGGAGAAGTTGATGCCACCAGACACAGTTTACATCACCACCATGA
This sequence comes from Mugilogobius chulae, assembly GCA_038363315.1. NCBI lineage: Eukaryota > Metazoa > Chordata > Actinopteri > Gobiiformes > Gobiidae > Mugilogobius > Mugilogobius chulae. Next base: position 22,339,267 of record CM076404.1, on the reverse strand, counting down.
GAGAGACCAGCGCCATGTTTGAATCTTTGTTCGTCTACTGCTATATATCCTCTCAAACCATTCGCAGGGTTCCCAATACATCACTTGAAGCTTTCTTGGACAGTCCTTTCAAATACTATCAAGCACATGAAGGAGACTCTATGTACGCAAGAAACTGTTTGACTTTTGACTTGGGAGGAGACAAGGATGGCTATGAACTGGACTACGCACAACGGTTAGCAGCCAAAGTGGAGGAGACATTTTCACTGGTCATGATTTCCGATTACTTTGACGAATCGCTCATTTTGCTGCGTCGCCTCCTGAACTGGGACTTGAAGGATATTGTCTATTTTAAAGTAAACATGAGATCTGAAAAGGCAAAAAAGACAATTAGTCCAGAGCTTGCAGCAAAGATCCGCGCCTGGAACTCAATCGACGCCTATCTTTTTGACCACTTCAATGCCTCTTTATGGCGCCAGATTGAAGCGGTTGGTTTGGAGTGCGTGGCTAAAGAGGTACAACTGTTACGAAAAGCTCAAGAAAAACTGATGAGGACCTGTTTTGGTTCAGAGAAGCCAAGACTTATCTCCGCCGCCAAAATAAACAACACTGTTTTGAAGCCATGGCAACCAGGAAATGTAGAAGTAGTTGGTTATGAACTGTCGACAGACTTGAGTGCTGAGGATAGGACACTTTGCACTAAACTCACCATGCCAGAGCTGCAATACACAAATGTGATACGAGATGCTCAGTCAAAAGGTACCAAAAACAACACCCTTCTTCTCAACAAAAATTTACTGATTTATCAGTCCAAGTGTAAAATTTTAGTTTAAACTGAAAAAAATTTTTTGCAATAAATTTGAGAGGTGTCTGGCTGGAAAACGCTTTCTTCCCGCCCACCTCTCGCTGTAGGCAGAAGAAAGCTCTCCATAAAGATCAGATCTCCCAACACAGTCTCACAAGAAGGCGTACATATAGCACGACACAAAAAAAGCGTATTTTTAGCACGATATCAGTCCTCTTTTGCGTACTTATGTTACGCCATACATATAGCACGATTTGAAAAAGCATAAAAATGACACGAGATTTCACAGTGTAAAAATGCCACGAGTATTGGTTGAAGTCACGTGGGGACGTTTTCTTCAGGTGAAACGGGTAAGTTTAGGCATAAAGTTACTAAAATGGGTAAGATTAGGGTTGGGGTTTGGGGCAGGTTAAGATTAGATGTAGGATTTTGTTAATTTTCATAAATAAGAACACATCTTAACAACCACCATTGAAATGAATGGGGACTGTGACGCGTACTATAATTACGCAAAAGAGCCGTAAACTCGTGCTAATCATACCTAATTTACATGTTGTGTTATGTCGTGGTATATGTACGCTTTCTTGTGAGATTGGGCTGGATCCCCAACTCTTGACTTTTCACGAAGCTATGCACTTACCCAAATGACATGATCTAACACAGTCTCCCAAGAAAGTGTACATTTACAATGACACAAAAACAGCGTATTTTGAGCATGATTTCAGGCATTTTACGCCGTACATTTAGCACAATATGAAAAAGTGTAAAAATGACTTGAGATTTCGCAGAGTAAAAATACACAGCTTTTGTTTGAAGCCACGTGGGGACATTTTCTTTAGATGAGTTTAGACATCAAGTTACTAAAATGGGTAAGTTGAGGTCTAGGGCTTGGGGTAGGTTAAAATGAGGATCAGGATTTCATTAATATCCAATAATAAGAAGACGTCTGAACACCCACCATAAAAATGAACTGGGACTGTGACGCGTGCCTCAGTTATGCAAAACAGCCGTGAACTCGTGCTAATCATACATAATTTACATGTTGCATAATGTAGTGGTAAATGTATGCTTTCTTGTGAGATCGGGCTCCTTGATCTTACCCCAACCCTAATCCTCCTAACCCTAACCTTACCTGTCTTTGGGGTATACATTTTTTTAAATATACAGTATTTTAGATAACATAGCCAGGTGATTATACGTATATGGACTTCCGGTGTGGACGAAGAGGTGACTCCGGTCTGTGGCCAGAGGTCTGCGGAGGGAGATGGGTGATAGGTGCAGCCAGACGCTCTTGATAAATACACTACTGGAAGAAGCACACACAACATTTTACACAAAACCAATATGCGCCATCTCAAATGTGGCATTTATAGTGTATGTGTAAGGAAAAAATGTCAGTTATTTCAAGTTTTTGATCCCCTTAACCTGTTTTGCACCTAAGCAAATGTGTGGTAACTTTTTTTAATAAATCTTTATTAATATCATAGTGAATGACAAAGGAATGTAATTTTTCTACTCAAATTCTGCATAAAATGAATGTTTACAATTCTTTCTCTTTGCAAGTCTGTGTGCAACAATATAAATTACTTACGAATTTACCCTTGTCCGGACAGAGTATAAGTTTATGGCATGTTGCCTTTGATATCTGCTCTGACAGAATGTAATCCAGCTTTGTAGCACCGTCACTGTCAAGTTTTTGCTCTGAATTTCACTAAACCTCAAATATATCTTCCTACAGGCCTTTGATATACTGTTTTCTCATTTGGTAACAGAGTTTGCTTTCCACCCAAAAGCTGTCACTGTGTCTGTTACTCACTGTGGTTGTTGTTATATCATGTTGTCTGCTCTTGTATTTATGTTATGAACTTTTGCCACGTCATCTCATGTCTTTATCCTCTCATAGTAAGCACAAGGTAATCTGTTCATTATCATGTGAATGTGAAGTGTAATTTAAACATCTACACAAATTCTATGGATGACCAGTGACTAGCTCGTGCATAGGGGCAAAACCACCAAACCTAGCTCTTCTCTCTAGAGGAGGTCGGAGAAAGTCAGTCACAGAACGAACCTGCGTCCACTCACAAAAAAGTAATGTACTAACATGCAAGAGTCTGCATCCAGCTTCTGTGTTTTTGGCTCTGCTGTTGTGGCCCAAAGACGCTGCTCTAACACCTGGAAGCAATGCGCAATGAATATTTCTCCTGTTAATCTAGCTGGCATTAAAGTTTTCAATGTTCCCACTATATCAGAGCAGCGTAAGTTCCACTTTTTTGTGGGGTGAATCTGACAGGTAAATTAAAATATTGTAGACCCAAACAATTATTCAAATACATAGTGATTCCTTCATCGTTTCTTTGTTAGTTGACAGATTATTGAATTGTCTGTGTTTTTATTTAATGACATATTTATTAAAGGATTGAATTGTGTATTTATGTATGTTTATTCATTATTGACACAGTGAATCATTTGCTTTCAACGGCAAACCATTTTATATATAAAAAAGCTTTTGTAAATTATCCTAATAAGCTAACATTTATTTTTTAATTTTAGCCTTCATTTCTTATAACAACTAACATCAAACCACAACAGAGAAATGGCAGACTTCCTAAATATCAGGAATGATTTGTTTTTTGTGTAAATATAGACACTTACATGAATAAATGAGGGACAAGGGCCTAAAGTACAACTGAAGCAGTGACAGGGGTTTTGTGTTCTACTAACACAAGGCTCAGCAAAAGGTTTTACTTTTTTTTTCTATCTATCTTTTTCTGTATAAACATTAAATAAATGCACCAAAGAAGACAAAAACAATAAGCTGTATTCTAAGTGAATTAGAAAATATGAATTCAGTGGTTTCAACAAAATAAACAAAAGAACAAAAACATTAAACCTGATCGCTGGTGGGAGGAGAAAAAGCAAAAGAACCTGATTTTCATACTGGAAAAAAAGTAAATATTTAATCTGTCTTGTTTATCTCTCACACAAATCTTTCAGCACATGGTAAAGACTACCTACATTCATTTTTTGCTGCAATAATGACATCTTTTTACAGACAAACAGCGAAGTGAAACTGAAGTGAGCTACATACGCACAGCCACAGAGCTGCTTTTGACTGCAATGCTGGATTAATCAGTTCAGACAAAAACAAAACAGAAGTCTGATTTTGTCACAACATTCTGGATTTTTGATAGAAAAAAAAGTTTACTAAATTATAGTAAGGTACCACAGCTGTAATAGAGCCGTGTTAAGTCCCAAAGTCAATAGGTTGCGCCCTTGGGAAAAACTGCATCTTGCCATTCATCTGGTCTACAACTGCCTTGAATTCTAGAACTTGAAACAAACCTCTATTCACTTTATTCTGCCCCGCCCACTTTTCTTCACAGTGCACTTCCTGTTTAGCTGCGATTCGCCTGTCACTGGGTTTGTTTTAACTGTCTGTACAGCTGTCTGAGATTCCTCCATGTACCAACTGCTGAAGGTACGTGCGATATAATTACGTATTGTGAGCAAAACTAGATTCGATGAGGAGCCATGACGTGCATGAATGGATGAAAAGACCAGATATGAATGTATTAAGTTTAATTTCATATATAGTGACAGGCATTCACTGACATGCTGTCTAAAACTCAAACATTGACAAAGCTTCTGCAGCTTGTACCCGAAACATGCTACGTCCTAGCCAAAGGTAAACAGGAAGTGCGATGGCAAGAAAAGTGGGCAGGGCAGAATAAGGTCAATAGAGGTCATGCATGAACATTCTTTTTTTAAAACTGTTCCTCAACATTTAGAATGAATGGTAAAGGCAAAAAAAAAAAATGTGTTTCTATGTCTTTATTTGCTACAAGCTTGTTTGTCAAGGACAACTGATGATTTACAACACTGTTGTGGCAACAAACAGGCTCAGAAACATCTTTTTAAAGAAGAAAAAGGTAATATGTCCTTTCTTATTGACTCCTATTTCTTGCCACTCAGTCCTCGCATTTAGAATGCTGTGATGTCACCTGCATAATCACTATTGTAGCTGGGGCCAAAATGATTGGTCAAGGGCCACATTTACATATACTGGCCTGACCATGCTATATAAATAAAGGTATATAGCTATATGTCCACATTCTTTTCTTTATACTGTATCTTATCATCCATGCGATTGACAAAGAAAGATAGAAAGAAAGAAAAGTGGGTACGACTGTCCTTTTTTGAACTAATTGTATGCAGTTTGCAATTCCAGTGCATTTTAGATGTTTAGAAATGTAACTGATACGCCAAAAATATACTTTATATATATATGGTTCATGATGTTATGTGTAGTTTGTTGGCAGAGTATCAATACTAAGCAGAACTCATCCTTCCCAGGGGCCACACAAAATCATCTAGAGGGCCACATTTGGTCCTTGGGCCGCAAATTTGGGACCCTTGGCCAAAGACATTCTGCATTCAAGCTGTAATTTAACAAAATTGTCTCCTTACTGTAATTGAGCGCTTGTTTTCTAATAATTAAACTGAACAAAAGCAATTCCACAAATCTATAGCCTATCTTTGTCTTTTCTTAACACTTCCAGAGACACCAAGAACAATGGATACGTTCCCTTTTGATGACGCGCGTCATTTGGGGACGTAAACCCCGGAGTCGCCCCTGCAGATCCGCCCCTGGGTGCACCTCACAGACGCAGACGCACGCTGTTATTGGCTGCGGGGGTCGAACAGAGAGAGAGGAGGGGGGCAGAAGGGGGCGCGCGGGGGGGAAAGAGAGAAAGAGAGAGAGAGAGAAGGAGCCGACCGTTTTGTTGCACGAGGATCTTCTGCTGAGTGAGTGTGGACCAAACGAACAGTCCAGTGCGCACCGTCACGAGCGCAGAACAGCAGCATCATTCACTCCGCAAATGTGACCGTGGGGCGAACCGAGGAGACACGCGAGACACTGAGCCGGCGATCGGGACACTGGAGGGGGGGCAGACCAGGCAGCGAGACCGTCACATCACCAAGCTCCAAGATCGGATTTGGAAATGACAAGAAGGGTGCGTATAACGGTGCGCTCCCATTGTGTGTGCTGTAACAGTCTCCCTGCCTTCTCTTCTTGTCTAACGAATTAACCAATGTGGAGAGAGCGTTCACAAAAGCAGCGTGGTGATAACACAAAAAAAGCTAAAAAGAATCTCGCCATTTTTTGTCTTAAAGCTGTTTGGAATCAAGACGCGGCGAGCCACTTTGTTAGAATAGAATTGTTAGTGAAGAGTGAGTGATTTTATCTGTGTCCCCCAAAACAGAGGCGTGTTTTATTTGGAGGATGAACTGTTGTTGTTTATGCCGGGTGACGAGTGAGGGCAGCCGGGGGGCGTTTGCTTGCTCCGTGCGTGTTCTCCGGTCCTCCTTCGTGTGATTGATTTCGCCTTTTCAGTCAGATTACGCGCGTGTAGCACCTACATGGCCAGTGCCCGGTGTAACAGAGCAGCTGACGAGACTTTGGTGGAAAAAAAAAGCATGTGTCTTTACACCGTTGTAATTCATTTTCAAAGCTTAAAAGGTGCAATTAGTGAAGGCAGTTCAAAGAATGGGCGTTTGAATTGGTTATAAGATCATTCATGTGGCTTTTCAGTTCAAAGACTGAGGAATCTGTTGCTATAACTCTCATCTTTGTGGGAGAAAGAAATGATGTTGATAAATTCTGTTATCAACTTTCACATTTAGATTAAATCATGAAAGCTGTTTTAAAATTATTCACAAATTGAATATTGAATTGGGCACAAAAGAGAAAATGTAGAGGTTGTGTTGCCAGATTTCCAATAAAAAAGTGTCATTTCTGAGCTTTTTAAAAAGACTGATAATTAAGTAGGCTTTGCACTTGTTCTTTTTGTTGGATTTACATAATAAGCTTATAATGGGATGCTGCAAAAAAAAAAAAAAAAATAGTCCCTAACATTTTTCTGAATTCAACAACCTGACATATCAAATATTCAACGTGTGAGATAAAAAGATTAGAAATTAAGTTTTTAGGTCACGGAGAGAGGCTTCAAAAATAGAACTTTATTACAAAAGGGCATTAGGCGCTGAATCACATTGCCCTGGATTTAAAAAGGAGAATCATTTCCAGGCTAATGTCAGTTCTTTCAGGCATAAATAGCACGTCTTAATCCTGTTAAAGCATGTACAGTGATAAGTTCTTAATGGTAGTTGTAATGTCAAGGTTTATGGTTGCACTTTATTGATCCCTGTGGGGAAAATCATGCTTTGCACATGACCCTGTGAACAAGCATCATGTCTTCCAGATTTCACCTACTGTGCATGTTTTGTAAGTACTTATTTAGAAAGAGCGCTGTTCACTATACTGTCAATAATATATCTAGTTCCAGTGCTTAAATTAATTAAACCGCACAGTTGGATTAACCAGATTACCCGTGTGAACCTTTGCTCTCGCCGCCGCTGCTGCCGGGGGAGAGATGTGCAACAATCAGGCTAATGACAAACTATTTTTATCAGACGTTTCATTGGTTGGGCATGTTTCCCTAATTGTTGCAAGCTCATTCAATAATTTCCATTTTGATTTCTTTAAAGGCAACTCGTCCTCTTGTGTGTTTTGTTGGTTCACATTGGGGCTACTGACAAAAATAATAAATTTTTTTAGTATCATGTAGTATTCTGTTGATTTGAGTCAGTTCAGTAAAAAGCTCACTGCAAAAACTTGCTTAAAATGACTTGGAATCAGAATTTTAATCCAGATTAGAACTGTTTCAACTGGATAAGATTTAATTGCTTATGTAATGTAGAATATTTTACTGGTTTTAAGATTTTTTTTTAATCTTAATTTGGCTTAAATTAAGAAGCAAAGTCTTGAAATCAGTTCAAAACACTTTGAAACAAGCAACATAATCTATGTCTCTACAATAAATCGAGGTTAAATAAGTAAAAATGCTTGAAATTAGATTTACCTCCTAATATCAAGCAACTTTGACTTGTCTTGAAATAAATTTTTTGCAGTGGATTAACACAAACATATTACATGATGCTTAATAATCACTAACAAACGTAATCATAAGAGTGCAAAAACATTTCCTTTACATATTTGAAAGTTTAACATCTTCTTGCATACATCTTCATTAAATCACTGTATTGTTCATTCATACCTGCTCAACTTTGAGCAATTTCCAAATGAGGATGTAAGAGTACGACTTAAACATTCATTCAGACACACCAGACAGTGCATCTAACTTTCAAAAAGACTATCCTGTTCAATTAGACCTATTCTTTTATTCTTTTATTAGGAGTTATTATTTAACATGCCTCAAATAAGGGTGCAAACACTTTTAAATGAGGGTACAATGAACCCTTTTGCCCTTGTGTAGGCTATACCTCGGCCTGCATTCATGCTGCTTTGAGAAGTGACTGAAGTTGCATTACCCTCTCCATAAATATCCATCCAATAAAAGAAAACAACCAGAAGCTATGTTTAGCATTGGAAATTAATCTGATGACATTATAGAAGCAAGAAGCCAACATTTGTATTAAGATCAAAGTCACTTAAAAATAATAGCACTCATATACAAAATAGTGGTCCAAGAAAGTACTAAAACTGTTATTCGACTGTCTGGAGCAAATCATCTGTTTTAGCCCCACAAACTTAAAATTAGATAAATACCTTCCAACTGACACAGATGATGTTATCTTTCATGTAAATATAAACCATCTCAACAAATATGAAATCTGTGCAAATTACCTTATAATTCTGACCTTTCTCTAGTTTGAGTTTAAAGCAACGATTCAATATTGTGAGTGATATCGGCACAATCTTCATCTTTTTTCCAAATTGTTCATCCTCTCCACATCTAGCCGCTTTGCCTTGTCCATTTCTGCCTGTCACTCTGCCCCCCTGAGTGCTCTGTAAGTAGGTTAGGCTAAGACATGGGGAGGGAGGTGACTTAAATAATACCCCTTTTTGCAGCAGGTCATTTACAACAAGTATGCCGGGCCCAAAAAAAACCTCCACGTCCACAAGAAAGACAGAAGGCCCAGGCCCCCATGATGAATGAATGTGCCCTCTGTTTGGGGAATAGTAATGCACGGTATAACAAAGGAGCGATTGGAAGGGGGAGCGACAGGGTGGGGCTGCAGGGGTACACCTATAGCACACACAAAAGCCTCTTCAAGAAGTCAATGTAGAGGAAATGTGTTTGTGCGTGACTAAGATTTGAATCATCGCAGAAACAGATTGGGGGGAAAGTGACAAATAGGAGTCTTCTGTTGGCTGCGTCATGAGGTGTTGATGTGCAGCGTGAACGTAAAAGGATCTAGAAAGATGATAATGTTGGTTGATTGATTGAATGGCTTGACTTGCTGCTCAAAACGTCCATCTCTTCAGAATACAAGCTTGTCAACATGGCGGCAGAGTGATTAGAGTGTTTAAGGGTTCAAATCCCAGATGAAACCTAATCAACATCTCACACTCACATGGAGTTTGCATGTTCTCCCTATGTCACTGTGTGTTTCTCTGGGTACTCCGAAAACATGAACGTGTATGTCATTTGGCAACACTGCATTTTCTCTTGTAGTGAATGAAGGAGAATGTAAGATGGACTGATATGCATTTTTTTTTTAGCTGATACCGATAACCCCTGCTGTGGCCGATAACCGATATTTACTGATACTGAAATTTATATTTTAAAGCAGATGTAAGTGACATAACATTTTGACTTTGTTAAATGTCTTTGGAAGTCTCTGGGTGGTATTTTCTTGATGTTTGAAGCAAACGTTTGCGCTCTCTGCTGTCTCCTGGTGGAAAACAAACACCTGTCAATTCTGTCGACAGCGAGAAACACTGGCTTTTTTATTTTTACATTTGTAAATAAATAAATAAATAAATAAACAAACAAATAAGCTATGTTTTAGGCTTGATGCTGGTATTTGCACAAAAGAACTGGAGGAGCACCACTGGCTTTTAAGATGCTTAGTTCTGCTTTAAATCAACAGCACAACTCACAAGATCACAAACTTATAAACAGTATATTAATCTGGGGATAAAAAATATTTGATGGCATTATTATGTAAACATATATATACACCAATTTTAGCTTAATTTTTTTCGTTTTTTAGTCATTTTTATTCTTAAGTCTGTTCAAAATGGCAAATTTGATGGTTTCAGGACAAACAGACTGGTATATGTGTACAGAGACTAGAAAACCTCCTCTAAAAATATCGGTGCCGTATATCATCCGCTTTTCGCTATCAGTCCAATACCGATACCTCAAAAACTCGTAAATATCAGCTGATACCGATATTGATATCAATATTCAGCCAACCATATGAGAGAGTAAAGGATTGTCTGTTCGCATTGATCTCGGTGTTTGCCCACCTCAGGCCCAAAGTCAATCCGTGACCCCTGATGAAAACAAGTGGTAGAAAAAGAAGAACTAAATGAATTCATAATTGGAACTAAGTACAGGGATGTAGGCGGGGAAAAAGATTAGGTGAAAATTTACATTTTCAAAGCTTGCAAGACAATGCATAATTATCAACTGTGCATGAATCACTCATAATACAAGATTGAGTTGAGTAATAATGAGAAAACACCACTGTAACAAGGTTAAAAGCTCATCAAGGACAAATTAGCTTATGTCCTCTTTAAAATGCATATGACAAGTTAAGCATCACATTTTTAAAAAAGCAGTTATTGAAAAATCTAGAAATGCACTGTTAGCATGCTAGTTGTTTTTACCGTGATAGTAAAACTCAATTTGACTTCTAAAAGTTGTGTAGTAAATGCACTTAAAGGGGAAAGTGACAAATAATTTCTACTGTCCAAATTATCAAAGTTTATAGTGACATAGTTATGTTTTTACCTATTTAAGAAGATCCAGCACAGCATATTTAAAAGTAAAAAAAGAAGAGTGACAAAATGTGTGATTTTTAGTCAATTTTTCAAACTTGAAGCCTTGGCAGGATGTCACCACTGACTTACTAAAAAGCTATTCAAAGGATTTTAAGCTGCACACAAGATAGGAGCATAAAAAGCAAGAATTGTGACAAGATGAGGTTGCACAGACAGTATGTTCTCGTTCCTAAGAAGTGCCCAGCTTAGACAATGAAGTGTTTTGTTCAGTGCAGAAAGTCAAGACCGTAATAATATAATTGGCAGAGACACAGCTCCCATTTATTCAGCTATGTTCAAATTGTCGGTGGTGAAGACAGGGACAGATGCTGCGCCGCTACATCTAACAACCGGCTTTTTATGTTAAGCAAAAGCCAAGGTTTGTCATGATTGGTGTCCAAAGTATGATGGCCCCCGTCTAAATTGAGCAGTTTAGTTAGAACATAAAAGGCTTCATGTCTGGCAGAGGAAACGTAATGTGCGCAAAAGAGTGTGACGGTCTCAAGCTCATTTAGTTATAGGAGATAGTTAAATATGTTCCATGTAGCTTTCACCTGCTTGTTTCCATGGAGATGTAATTGCTGCTCTTCAAGCTTCGCATACTTGTATTGGCTCTAAAATACCAGTGTAAAAAATAGCTGTGAATGCTGGTTGATAGAATAATGGCTGGTCATTTAATCAAATTATTGTCGAACGGAGAAACAACAATTTCAAAATTGATCCATATCACTCATAGACTCATAAATTAGATGTGGGTTATGTGGTGTTTGATGCTCATGCTACTGATCAATGAGCATCTCAGGTAGTCCACAGTGATCCCTTTTATTTTGTCATACAAATGTCAGGGTAGGTTTATGAAGTTATGAATAATCCTGAGCATGTAAACACTTACAAACCTATTGATAACTATTAAGAGAGATTAAAGTTCACTAATAGGTGGGTTTCATGTGACATCACAACATTAGACTGGCCAATGTTATTTCAATGAGGTGGAGGGCAGGTAAAATGAATATTGTTTAAATGCAGTTTATTTTTGCAGTGCAAACCAGTAATGTGTCTAGTCATCCTAGAAATCACCACTTTTTAAATGAGCTAAATCATTTTTGAATTATTCCATGGCAAAGTCCAATGTTATTAATAGGAAAAAGTGCCTCTTGCCCTCCACCTGGCTTATAACTGCCAAGAATTCTAGAATGTGAAACCCACCTATTAATTAATTAATTAATTGAGGTAAACAACGGCTTAGGAAGGTGATATCACAGTTAAAACCAAATTAAAACCAATTTAAATTGCTGAATACTAAAATATGGTTTATTAAAGATATATTGACACCACAGAGTGATAGATACCAGGAGTGACCCAGCAGTTTATCAGGTTGTTCCATGGCTGTTTTCTTTACTTTTTCTATATTGTTTTTTGCTAATGTATTCCTGTGGAAGTTCTGCAAACTTGACAAGAAACAGGGCGGATTTGCAACTATTTCCATGGTAACCATTGTCACTTCCCGAGTGCTATAATTGGCTGGTAGAACTGGCTTTTAAATAAGAGGATTTTTCTTATATTGTGTGTGTGTGTTTGTAACAGTGGAATCTCACGATATTTGCAATTTTCACAAAATCTTAAACATTTATTTGGAGAAAACTCCGCCATAGGGTTAAAGACAACAAGCAAGTGAGTCGGACCAATCACAGCGCAGCACTGTGCTCTGAGCAGAAACAAAACAGTTATTTGTCATGAGAGCAGACAAATGACACAAAAGTTGTATATACTTAAAGATGCGCTGTGTAACTTTCATGGAGGGTCTGCAGCTTTATCGTCTCCATGGAGATGGTAATGCTCTGCTTAAAATGTTTCACCTTACGGCATAAAACACATTGATCTAACTTTTATCCATTTATCACAGTCTTATTGTTCAAAACCTTCCATGAAAAACTATGAGGCAAATAAACAATTTTATATACATCTCACCTCTCCACAGATGTTACTTGTAACTTACAGAGACAGGTAAAGCGACGTTTCAATACTCTGCACCCTCAGCAGGGAATAACTTACAAAAAGTAACTAAAAGAAAAATAAACTAAAAGAACTCATTTCAATAGGTCAATTTAAATCTACCCTAAAAGGTCAAGAAACTGAATCTATGGCTATTGTAATGTAACTGTATAATGTTTCCGTCTTGGCTGGGACTTCCTTGAAAAAGAAATGATTAATCTCAACGATCTCTAAACAAAACAAGCAAATGTCAAACCCTTAATCAAAAAGCTACATAATGCATTTTTAAGTTTTAGGAATGGTCTTCACTATTAATTTATATTAAGGAGCATTCATTTTGACATAAGTTCTGTGTAGCACTAACCAGGTTATTGATCTTGTATCAGTGGGCACAGATAGAGCATGTCTGAATGTCTCTCACCCAGCAGCCGTATGGATTTCAATTATTACACAAGTCTGTCTGCACTGTTGTGTTGATTGTTTTGATCTGTGCATCTCGACATACGTGACTGAAGCTGGGCGACATGCCTGTACCTGTGAAGTTTCGACATGAGATCAAGTGATTAAAGCCATTATTGACTGACTCCACCCTGATCAGCCTTGATAAAACTGGACACAGGGCACAAACCACAATGTCAGGACACAGCAGGCTTTAGATTCAATGTCCTTTTTGCTTTCTCATGCAAAACACTGCAAAGTCTCCTTCGTCAGGTTTACTGCTGGTTCGAAAAACGGTAAGGTTAACTCTTTTGTGGTCGGTATAGTGACAAATTGCTATTTTATTTATTTATTTATTTAAGGACAGACTTATTAATTGGTTGACATTTTGATATTTTTGAAGAGATGGGGAGATCAATAAAAAGAATCTACCATAAATTTTGTTTCGGAGAAAAAAAGAAGAGAAAGGAAAGCTGGATAAAAACGAAAATGAGAAAAAAGTAAATTGTAACCTTCCAAATAAAATAATATTGCTACATTTTAATATTTTGGGATAAATTCATTTGTCTGATACTGAAATCTAATACATGTTTATATCTTCATGAATAAAATAACAATAATCCTTCTGTAGGTCGAGCTGTGGCACAAGAGAATGTAAAGTTGATTTGATAAAAAGTAGGTCTTGCTGTACAAAGCAGGTTAACTGTGATGTTTGTGAACTGTGCTGGCAGTTGTGGACAGATGGGGTTTGTGGGAGTTTGGGGCCGGGCCCAGGGAGCTGCCCTCGGTGCGAACGTTTTAATTTAGCTGTGGAAATCCGGGAGCCAGATTTCAGCCAAACCAGGATTAAGTGTCTGAATGGGAAGATTATAGATGCCCTGTTTATGGATGGTCCTGATGCTCTGCCTGCCACACAGAATATAATGTATATACACTGAATGAACAAAAGCATAGACGCAATACTTTTGTTTTGGCTGATCTCAAAGATTTAACATATGCTCTAGATACACAAATGTTCAGTTTATCACAAATGTATCTAATCTGTGTTAGTGAGCACTTCTCCTTTACCAAGATTGTCCATACATAATAAGATGTTATTGCTCTGGTGTACTTTAGGCTAGCTACAAAAAAAGGACACTTTGAAGTAGCGCTGAGCATTTAAAACAAAGATTACGTCAAATCATCCATTATTTGGTTGTGAATGAACGACCATTAGACAGTAAAAGCGTGATTAGATGATACAGATGTTTATGTCTGATAAAATTGAATCGAGAATCAAGATCAATTCTTCTATGCATGCTTTTCTGAAATGCTCACTTTTAGCACCTAAGAATGTTAATGATATTGTGATATTGCGATACCAAAATTGTCACAATATATTGTCGTCATCACCTGACAATATCAAACAGCATGATTTGCATTGAAATAGTTATTGTTAGAACTTTAACACACATTTTATGCAAAACAACATAAAATTCTAATTATTTTAATAAACAAATAAAAAATAAGACCTTATAGCCAATATGGTGAGAGAGCAATTTAGTCTGAAGCTAATTTGCACCAGGAAAATGAATCACCAAATGATAAAAAAGAATGATTGGAAAATATGGGTTTAATGTTTATTGTTGTGAGCATAAAATCTCGTGGGCCCTCTGGAATTTTGTGATATCATGATAAATATTGTATTGTGATCTACAAATTGAAAAAAATACTGTACTGTGAGATTTGCATATTGTTACATCACTATTAGCATCCACATAAAGTCTGTGCTGTGTCCACCAAAGCAGTCACTGTTGCTTTGAACATACATTTTTGTATCATAAGCCGTCTCAAAAGACACTTCAGTGAAGTACTTTTGAAGGTACTATAAGTGTTGCAATTATATTTCTGTTCAGTACAAAAGTGTTTCATTCTGCTGTATGTTGGTTCATTTAAATGTAGTTCTTTTTGCTTTATAGGGTTTTGGGTTTGCTTTAAATTCATTTATTTCAATATTCACATTTATCCAGCTATTTTCTATAACAACATATTGCACTCAAAATCTTCTAAATCAAGCATGTCCAGGTTTAGACATTTCTGTTCTAAATCAGCGTGCAACAATAAAACAAAAAAATAAACTGAGTGTTTTTATCACAGTCAACATTCTGTCTTTTTGACTGTAGGAGATGCTTTGTCTAGCATACTGATAATCTGTTTGTGTTGTGGTCCACAGTTGTGCTCCTCTGACCTCTGTCTCCTCTGACACTGCTCGACACCACGCCTCAGCACTCCTCACTCAGCTAAAAGTTGGACAGACTGGTAAGAGAACATGCCCTTATTAGAACTGCAAAGTTGTGCAAGTGCATTTCATTTCATTACATAATATTTTTTTGAAACTGCAGAACATTTAATGGCATTGACCTTACATAATGAATGGCTGAGGCCTATTGAGGTCATGGAGGTGCAGGTTTTCAAAGAGCTGGCATTGACGGGCATAATAGTCATACATTTTATCGATTGTCTGTGCTTTTTATGCAATTTCTTATTGCAGTGTGCGAGCAGCATATGGATAATTGCCTAAGAAACTGGTTACTACTGGCCTCAAGCATTTGCTCATGTGCAAAATAGCTTAAGGGAAGCAAAAACCTGACATAAATATCAGGTGGTGCCTATAGGTTTTGTGTAATATTTTTATGTGCATTTTCCAACAGTAAACTGGTGCAAAACACTCACAACTTAGCACCTAGACTGAGACACTAGGCTCCTAGCGTGGGGACGTTAAGTAGCTTCTTGTTAGCTCTTCCATATACAGAAATTGACACTAACTGTTTTGTTTTGACAGACTGATTTCATTTTTAGACTATCTGATACGCAAAAAAAATGGTTTAGGATCTTGTAATGGTTGAACAATTGTTTTTCGTTACAGTAAACCTTTATTGTATTTAGATTTGATAGTTGTTACAGTAAACTATTTAGAGTGAAGCGTATTTGATTAGTCTTCATTTTCAAAATGACAAGATCGTATTGCCCCATCAGATTGTGTTTCAGTAATTGCTTCCAACTGATACCCGCTGCTTTTTACTTGCTTCATTCAGCAGTTTTTTTGGCAGTGAACAAGAAATTTAAAAAAATGAGCAGTGCGTATGCTATACTGGATTAAACCAATTCTATCTCCATGGAGACTAACAGATCTACCAAAAAGCTGTATATTCCATCTTTAGCTGTGCAAGTTTTTGGTGGAAGGTCTGCAATCCACTTTTCTCCTAGTACTTGATATCGCTGCGCCAATAAAAAGCTGCTTGAAACTAAGATATTAGTTGAATGTCAGATCTGTGGAGAGGCGTGCCAGCTTGTGCTAAATCATATCTTCAATGATATTTTTGAACAATACAAATAGACTGTCCTAAGAAACATTCTAAGTTAAGCAATAGCATCACCATGGAGTCAGCCTGGGAGCGGAGAGAGAAGTTACATAGTGCACCTTTAAATGTCAAATAGCAGCTGTCTGGCTAATCCAATATGCTACTTCCAAAAAGGGACAATAAACATACACACACGTGACAAAGCAAACAACAGTGTTATTATTCATATATTCTTTCCATAAACTTTTGTTATATTCAGCTTGATTTTCTGTCCCAAAAGCACTGAAGAGCTAAAAATACAACACAAGCGCATAAAATTATGATGTAGCAATATGTTTTCATTTTCTGGGTGAAAGAACTAATTTGGCCTCTGCATCTGTTGTGATGCTTCACTGTTGTACACATACAAATAGATATATTAGAATCCAGAAAGGAGAAGATGGAGAGATTGTCCTTGCTGTATGTTTTGTTGAGGTTTTTTCTTACTTTTTAGTGGCTGTCGTCAGTGGCATCATGAAAAAGAGAGCCATTGCGAACCAAATTATCTCCGATCTACCCCCCGGAAAGACATTTGTATGATAACACTAGCATCATTTGCATGTGTTTAGACAAATAGTGATAAGCTTTTCTCAGTAGGTGCCCCAGAGCTGTCTCTCTCTCTCTCTGCTTATTTTGCATTCGGCTTGGATTTGCTTTGCTGTGACAGAAGAGGAGGCAGGCAAAAGGTTAGTTTAGGAAGAGGTCCGTCTGGGAAACACGTGTTGTTTTATAAATAGGAAAATAGTGGTTTAGTTATGCGTTTTAGATTTGATAGTTGTTGTCAGTTTACAGAAAAACAAGCCAGATCCAGCCAAAGTTGGTCTTCAGCTAAGATTATTGCATTTACTCGGACAATATGTGACTGAACCCATGATTGCATGAAAGGAGCTCTTTTGAGAAGTTAATGTGAGGTAAATACACTTCCGAAGTGCCAATATATAGCTAGAGGAGGCATTTTACTAAGTCGTACAGCAGGCCTATTCAACTTAAGGCTGAGAGCCAAAGCTAAAGCGCCAAAGCTGATCTGGCCCACAACTCATCTTTTTAATATTTCAAGTTGCTATATTTTCTCCTGTTTGCAGGTTAGTTTTGAGTTACTACCTTAACTTTAACTCTTTTTTATTCTTGGTGGAATTCTTGATTTGACCCTGGCTTTTTTATGGTTCAGACTTGGCCTATGGTTCAGTCCTTGCACTAGTATCGGTTGATATTGGGTATCCACAGATACTTATTTTCAAAGTATCGAGATTGGTATCAGAACTGAAAAAGCTGAATTGGTACATCCCTAGATATTTTGTACAAACCCAATTTTTATCAAAAGTGCTGACGTCTTGTGCAAATACCTGGCCCTACTACAAGGTCCTCCAAAACATCTGGCCCTCAAGAGGGTCAAGTTGAATAGCTCTCATGTACTGCATTAGATAACTAAGATATTGTAGAAATTAAGTAATTTTTTATTTTACTTAATAAATAATTAATACATTTCACTTAGAGTAGAGCATTAGTGAATGGAAAAAAATAAGAATGTAAATGCATACATATAAAGGAATATGATTAAGATTCCAACAAGATGTTTTGTAGCTAGAGCCCAAAATTTGGTGCTACACCCCAGTACAATGGCATTATATTCAAAAGTTACCTAGCAACTATGTTTTACACTGAACCAAAACTCATCAAACATCACCATATTTTTTAATTTGACATAACAATGTGCAAAAATCTTTATAATTACAACAAGTGAAATTCATCTAAATAAAGTATTAATAAATAATTAAACTTGTGATCCACACATTATAATTATACTTCACTCAAAGCTCATTGTCAAGTCTAGACCTTGGGATATTTTGATGATAGACTTTTGCTTATTCAATGTAAGCGCGTTTTAATTTACATTTGAGAGAAAACTGAAAAATAATCTGATTACCTCAAACAAGAATCACTGAACATGTTTGCAGAACTACAAGGCTATCTGGCTTTTTAGTTTGCCAACGTTCAAACTGTGATTAATCTTTACATTGACATATCTCTGCACGGCACTTAGCTCACATTTCACGCTCATTCTCTTCCATACCTCTTGTTTGTAAGTGATGAGGCGCGTGTTGAGTATGTGGCCAGGCAAACAGCTGGTAGTGAGTGAGTCAGGAGGAGGAGGAGGAGGTGGGAGGGTGTTCAGGGTACTCAGGGTACTCTCCCCCGGGGGCTGCTCGTCTGGCACCTTAATTAATCCTTTTTGTGTGTGCCACCGTCCCACTAGCACAAACACAGCACAGTATGAATACAGGAAGTGCACTTAGTCACCTCTGTTGTACCTGCCTGGCCAAAGAAAAGTCTCCACCAATTTAAGTAAGCAAACAGGAAAGAGCCATGCTGTACTGTAAGTCAAGGTTTAGCAAGTGTATTTAAAGGGCCTATATTACACAAGGTTTTGATCCCTATTGTAATGTACACATGCAGTTGTGTGTTATGCTTCATTCACACTTGTTTGACAATAAAAATCTGCCATATTTAAGTTGAGTTCTTTTTTCCCCCTTGTGATGTCATGAAGTGCCAACACACCTTCACCACAATAATTTGAACATTTCAACCCTGGATTTGTCCATATTAACTTAAACTGCTTTCCTTGGCTGTGTGATTGTATATATTGGACAATGTCTGTGGCAATACCAACTGAATAAATGGTAAAACAACTTAACAGCTTTTTCTAGTGATTTATGCATTAAAACAATTCAGTAGAAGCTAAAATGGATGCTAAATACTACCACGTGATGACATCACAATGTGGAACAAAGCATTTTGAACTTTAAAAATGTAAAAAACAATATTACATAAACATTTGTGAATGGAACAAGACACACATTTTGGCATTATTATTATAATTATTACAGAATGGTTTTGTGTAATTTTGGACTTTTAAAAAGAAAAAATTCTAATATCGCAATGATTAAATGTGTCCGTGTGTAACTTTCTGGAGGTGAAAAGTTAACTGCACAATTCAAAACAAACAAAGATAAATCATTCTTTAGAATTGAAAAGAAATGTTTTATGCTATAGTGTCAATATAAATATATATACAAATATGTCTAAAAGAGCAACTTTTGTATGAAAACAAAAAAGAGGAGGCCCTCCTCTTGACAATAAAATTTTGGGGTCATGCAACCTCGCTCCGAATGAAGTCATACATTTTTATTATTGATTTATTTCCACAAAGACATCTAAACCAGAAAAACATGATTTTATTCAAGTTTATTATTTGGTCAAACAGTTACAAAGTGTACCTTTCGGCATTAATTATATGAAATATTGACTTATTTTTGCTTTTAAAACAGTATTGTTTATAGGTTGAAAGACAGAACTTTGCTTCGAAAAAGGTTGTGTGGAACAATTATTTATTTATTTTACCAAAAAAATATATATATATATATTTGATTTGCAGCTGTGGGAAAGTGATTGCAGATGCCAATTTTTAGACCTTTTTTTAAAAACATAAGACAAAATTACAAGATTTCTTTTCACTAAATGAAATATGTTAAATGAGACAAATATCAGTCTTTTTTTGGAATAAAACCACTTCATGCCAAAACTGGAGCCGATATGTTGTGCATCCCTAGAATTAACATGTTTTTGCTTCTAAAATTATACAATTAGTCCTGATTATTGCTTAACCAAATAATCTTCACATTCCTAGTTCAAAATGCAGATGAGTTCATGTACCAGCAGAAGCAGCTCGTGTATCACCACAGTTCGAGAAACACTCTCTTAAGTCATCAAAAAAGTGACTCAGGTCTGACTCAAGCCCAGTAGAAGACGCCATACCTTTGTCATCTCTGCCACAAGATCACAACTTACCATAAATGTGCTGTGACTGAGCAGTCTATGAGCATGCACTTATGTGAGGAAACTTGGCCTTTTGGAGAAGGTTTAAAGCTAAAATGTGATTACTGCTTCACAGCTTGTCTGGATGGCAGGAGGGCTTTCACTGTCACTGCCGTTTGGCCTGTCCCATCTGGCATTTGCCCCGGGTCTAGTGCTCCCCTGCGGCTCCATGCTTAGCCTCTGGACACCATCACTGCATATGCTGCTCAAGGCAACTGTTGAATGTTAAATGAGGCCCAGAATCTGTACCAAAAAAACAAAAACAAGCCATTGTAGGTTTAAATTTGTCTATGTTATCTAGGTCAGTGAGCTTTGTCTGGTCAGAGGGTCAAATTATATAAGCAGTTATTAGTGCAATTTCATTAGCGTGTTTCTGTAAGGTCTTAAAAAGTCTTTAAAATAGTCTTTTGCCAGTATATTTATTTCACTTTGTTTGCAGCATGTTTTCCTGTCAGAGAACATTAAGCAGATCGAATGGATAGTAAAAATGATTGACAATAAAGTCAACCAGTCACAAGTAGAATTCTTTAGCCTGTGACTGCAATGCTCCCCAACCAAAATCTTGGAAATAACTTGTTTGTTGTTACAGTTGTTGCACACATAATTTTAAGAAATTGAAAATATAAAATTATTTCTCAACTCTCTGAAATAGAAGAACTATTGTGAATTATTATTTGATAGTGTTAAAATGATCTAAAAAAAATCTTAAATTTCACATCATTACTATTGTAGAAATGCTGTTTTTAGCACAAAGTCCAAATATATGATTGGAAAGGTGAAATGAGAACAAATAAATGCTTATATTTTTGGGGCCGCTGTTTTCAGCATCAGAGGCTTATAGTAGTATATCTTACTTGGAAAATAGAAAATGCCAAAATGATGGAAAAGGCAATAAACTCCAAGGCACTCTTGACGATAATAATTAAAAAGTCTTTACTAGTAGGCCTTCATGGCTATTTGCTGACAAAAACGAGTGTCTGCTCTGATGAGCATTCTTCAGGATACATGGCTTACGGCGTATACTTGGCTTTTGATATTCTGGGCCATCTAAAATGATTTTGTGGCAAATTCAAACTTTGAGGTAAGGTACCGTATTATAGGTACAGTATCAGCTTTCATCCCCAAAACATGCATACAAGCAAGTTAATGTAACATTTATGTTGCCAACAACAGTAAACTCGAACTCCATCACGTTTGATAAATGACATTAGATGTGTGACTGAGATAATGAGGAAAATACTGTTTTGACGTCGACTTAGACCTAATAAAGTAATCATACAATGCAAATGAGATATTTGAAACTCATTTGTTGCCTTGGGGAGTTGTAGAGCAAATTCTAAAAGAGGAAAACAGGAGCATGATGCCGACTCTATGAGTAAACAGTCTAATAAGTTACAATGTGCTCTCATAAGATTTAGAGGGCATGATGATATTTGTAGAACAGCCACAACAGTAATTAGATCTGGACTCCATTCTGTTGCCAACTTCTGATTTGTGAGTGAACTTCTGCAATGTTATGATCTTGTCAGTGTGGTTTAGGTCACATATGAAATCTGAGAGAAATCGTTTTGAATTTGTGTCGCTCCTTTGACTAATCAATACGGAAAGACTTAGTTACACTCCTGCATTACAATTACAGCAGTTTTTATGCTTCAAATCATACACAACCGTACCTTCATAGATCTTACTGGTAACTTTTTTCTGCTGACATCAAACACTGACTGTGAGGTGGGTTCAGTTCTGAACACATGCGAGTTTCTTGCAAGTCTCTTATACACCAGTTCCAGTCCACTGTGGCTCGTATTTGCCCAAAATCATGTGGACTCACGTGGATTCCTGCAAGAATGTTCATATTAATATTATTAGTTAGTTTATTTGAAAGGAACAGAACAACCAATGCCACATTCATAGGCCATACAGCTCAAAGCTAAATTTGCAGACATGGTCCCTTATCGCAAAGAACAAAGACATACAATACAATACAATACAATGCAAGTACAATACAATACACTACTATAGAAAATAAATGACACAAAATATTTACAGTAAACAAACACAACATTTGAATGTAAAATATAATGACGTTAAAGCCGCATCAGACCGCTGCAGTCTCCAGGAAAAATAGATTCATTATGAATTATTTCGGCACACCCACGCAAGTCCCAGGCGAGCGTCCACACTGCCCTGAGGTCCAAGTACAAGGGTGCGCTGGCTTTAAGCACTTTCTAAGTTTTGCAGGATCTGCATGAGTTCGGCGTCAGGCACGTGTCTATAAGCACAGTCGTTTGCTTATGTAGTTAGTTTTCATTTTCTTTTTCCTCCAAAAAGTATATTGTTAATGTAGTTCTTTGTGACAAAATCAGACCGCTGTCATGTCTGAATCATATATAAAAAGCATCATAAAGCAGCGTTCTGATGCAAAAATGGAAATTATTTAAAGAGAGGAAGTAATTGAACTGATTAAAATGTTTGGATACGGCAAAGACAGCGTGGGAAATGGGTTACTTTTACATCGATGCTGGTTATTGGTTCATTGAAAACTTAACTTCTGTACTGTTAATTCACCACAAATAAATAAGAATGCTTCTCTATATTTCCCTTGTTAAGCTACATAGAGCTTATTCACCAAAAGTCAACAGAACTCTTGTTAGGACCGGGTTGTAGACAGATTCCTGACTGAAGCGTTAAAAGTTAAATGACATGGCTCTCGCTGCGGTTTGACCTCATGATTATTTCACAGCCCGAGTGTCATCCCCCTGTGCTCCAGGCTACACTTCTTTGGCACTTTTTCTATGCTTGTCTCTCCGATCAGCTCCAAAGTGTAGCCAGCAGCAGCAGCGAGCCATCTGCTTTTGACATTTTTAGACATTTCAGAGCGAAACTTGGTGAGAACACTGTGGTTATTGTTCCATTTGTGGTTAATTATTCAACGAGGAGCTGTATCTTCTAAAAAAGGGGTCAGTTGTCTGGAGGCATTGCCTAACTGACTGCATGTCAAAAAGATGCAAATGGAAAATATCAATCTTAACGTTTGAGAAGCGAATATTAAGATTGCGAAAATGGGATGCAGGTATTTAAAATCTTATGATTTAGCTCTCACAATGAGTCAAACCAAGAATATTTACATGAAATTAAGTTATTTTATTAGTTAAATTGGGGTGACAAAGGACAGCCAATCAGAGCACAGCTTGTGGGCTGGGTGATACTGATAAAAATCTATATCTGGATAATTTTTGGCTGTTTTGTGAAGCACTTTGAATTATTTATTGTACAAACTCTTTTACAAATAAACTTGCTTTCTCTATATAAAGCATCACTTTTCATTTTTATTGTAAATTGGCTCTATTGTAGCATGTTTTAACAGCACAATACATGCGATATTCAATTTTTGTATATATCTTAGAAATAGCATTCACGGTATTATCTGAAATTCGACTACCTTGTGCAGACTTGTAAATGAAGTGGACTCATAGGGGTGGGAAATATACTGTATATAAACAGATGAGGTGCACACTTTGAAATCTACCATGATTCTATAATAAAATATGCAATAAATGTATCTTTGTAAAATAATGCATTGAAGAACATGAGGGTGATCCATCGATAATGCATCACCCCTGAACATGCCTTTTGTCATAAAGTACTGCTTTACAATGCAGTCATAGTCAGACAAACAAAGTCAGATTTAGGATGAATAAGATCTTGAAAGTAGTAGTAGTAGTAGTAGATATTAATTTGAGAACATGTCAATACGAAAGATGATGATGCTCTTGAACAATGACTTATGAGACAAAAGGATGTAATAAAGAAAGTACAATCAATTTGTGCTAAAAAAAAACTAAACTAAACTAAAAAATTGTCTATTGTCTAAAGCTGACTCAAGAATCAAGTATTTTGTTGTAATGAAATCTAGTTTGAAATCTAAGATCAGGACACATTTTAGTTGTTTTTTAACAGATTTGAAACAAAGTGACACAATTAAGCTCACAATAGTTCACTGTTATCATCCAGGTATTCCACTAAAAAATATAATATTCCAACACTTTTTGTAATTGTGTGATTCTGGGCATGTATCGCTTTCAGTCTGAGCCAAATAATTTTACCTTTGAGATATTTCATCATGTGAGTTTCATCTATATGCATAACCTCCTAGGACCCGAACCTTTGCAAGGCATGCTTTATTAATTTCTCTTTGTTATTTCAGGTGATTGGAACCTGATGAGTGTAAAAACAAAAAATTACCTTTTTACATTTTGCAGTTTTTGAGAAAAATGCTGTCCACATATGTGGACATTCGTTTTATATTTTAATACTTTTTGATAAAACACTATAAAATCATAATTGAATAATATTTTGAAAAAAAAAATTTAAGTGCCTGAACTCAACAAAAATGCTTCCTGAGTGTAAAAATAAAATGAGAAATAGCATTTGTGCCACTTGGAAGAGTGTGCCTCATTTGAAGTGTTACTAGCAAGTACATAAAGACATATGCTTTTAACACTGTAAAAAAACATTCTGATTATATTGTAAACTATTCTAAATTAAGACTGCTGCTGTTCTCAGCTGTCCACTTATAATTGAAAAGCTTTGTGACAGTTGAAATCTGCCTGTAAGCGGAGAAACACCCTGTATAGAACAAATTAGTCTTTTGCTCTGCCACATGCGGCATTCTTCCAGTTTATCATCTCTGGTAGAATTGCAGCCTTTAGTATGCCACATGCAGAGTGGTGTTTGTGGTACAGGAACAAGCTGTTGGCTAAAGCTAGATCTGCAATGTGCATTATCATTAATAGTGTCCATAGTACAGCCACTCATGCGATGGTAACAATTCTATCCTCAGTGGTGTTTTGTGCTGAGGTACTTCTTCCATCCTTTAAAAAAAAAAAAAATTGTTGGTTGGCAGTACTCAAGTGGACTCTGACCCTCTCTGTCTTGTACAGTTTCATTCTTATGCTCAAACTGGGCCTGATTTGGCATTAACTGATAAGCCTTCTATTGCCCCTTTTTGGACAGATTTTTATGACTTGGACCTGGTGTTGTTTCTTCAGGGCCATTGTTTGAGTGGTTATTCACATCCTGCTTTGTCCGAGAGTGACATCTGACTGAGCGTCATCTGGCAATATTGTAATCTAAACAATATATTTCATAATTATCACGTTTATGTTTATGTCCAGGTCAGATTCCACTGTAGAATGGAGTTCTCACTTCCACTCTTGTACTTTTCACTGCTGCATTGGTCCTGTCTTGGAAGTTGATATTCAGGACTCCCCACAGCATCACTGTTGTCTGATAAATGTTTCACCTCAGAATTGTTTCCATCAAGAGACCAACTCTATTGCTTGTGACAAGGATAAGCTGTCTGGATAAAAAAAAAAAAAAAAAAAAAAAAAAAAAAAAAAACATGAGTTAAAAAACACCCCTAAAATCTATCCAAATTTGTTTAGAACACATCCTTTATTGGTTCGCACTGCAATAACTAATTGTTTTCTACCATAACCATGCCAAAATACAATTTCATTTCTACATATTTGTGTTAGCATTTTTCCTTTTCACCAAAACTAACTCCCGCTGTCCACATTTGTGGACTGCATGTTTAAGAGCATGCTAGATTGTTGGTGTTGCTAAGTTTTCTAAAATTCAACTTCCATAGTAGACACTGAACAGTTATATACACATCTGAACAAGAATTACCCATAAAAGTTAATTTGTTTTTTTACCTTGGCAAGATTTGAACCAAGAGTTCACAACTGCACATTCAGGTGTGTTGGCAGCCATCTTGAATCTAAATTATAATGTGTTATACACTCCTGTCACCACTAAGTGGCAGTATAATGACCTCTTATGTGGACACCAGGACCTTATAGAGAAAAATTGTATATTGTGGTATAGACACCCCAAAATGTGTTGTCCACACATGTGGACGCCAGGTCCTAGGAGGTTAAGAAAACATGAGAGAGGGTGAAATCTGAAGCTATGGGCTGATCTGATTTAAGGTTAGAATGACTGCATTTGCGTGGTTTTATCGTGTGTAGCTTGTTTTTTCTTGGCCAGAACAAAAACTAACCTAACATCTTAAAAATCTGGGTATATAGGAGAGAACAGAACTTTTGAACTACACTTCCTTACTTTTATAATGTCCTCTGCCTTCTTCTGACACACTGAAATCATCTTACTTTTCAGAAAATGAATGTACAGGTACACAAAGCACTGAAAATGCACGCACCTATTTTTTAACAGTGCGTATGATAAATTTGTCTCAAAGTAGTGATTCAGACATTACAACTATAAATGACCGAGGAGCTTGGTTGCCACGGCAGTGAACTTTAACCTGTCTATTAAGGCCAGGGACTGCAGGAAGTGAGCAACTAGAGAAAAGAAGATGAATGAGTTCTTAGAAGGACAAGATATTGAAAGTGGTGGAGTAGAAACATATTAAAAATGTAAGGAATGCGTGTATCTCTCTTCTGCATTGGACTCAAGCCAGACAAGCTTTTGGGATTTTGGAGTAAATGAAAGCAAATGCATTTCTGAGCCAAAAAAGTAACAAGACACTTTTTAATGCAGCAGAACAATATTCAAAGTAATTGCCTTAAATTTGTGTTTTGAAAGCAGCAGCAGTGCAGAAGTAAAGCCTATATTCATTTAGCCTCATCTCCCAGAGTTTCAGATGGACATGATTGACAGGGGCATTAGCCAATTAAGGAGCACAAGTGGGCCTTTTGTATCATTGTGAGAGCTGAGAGAAACTACTAAAAGAAGTAAGGAAACATCAAACTTCTTCAAGATGTCTTCATTTTGATTTTTAGACTTTATATCTTTTCAAACTTGTAAGAACATTGAGTTAAAAAGTGAATCTGAACAACAGTTGTATCACTCACTGCTCAACAACTACAACTGCAAACGTGGACTCAAGGAAATATATTGTGTCTAGGGCTGGGCGATATTCACAAAAATAGATATCTGGGTAATTTTTTGACACATCTTAATTACGATTCTCAGACGATATCATCTCAAACAAACCGGAAAATGTTCAAACACATATTTAAGCGTATTAGTTGAGGTTTAATGATCAGAAAAATGAGGCAAATTTTGCATTGTGCTTCAAACTAATAAAAAATATTGGCACTTATGTGTGAAAACTTGACTAAAATTGCACCTTCTACACTTAGTTACTTGTAACTTTCTTCATTTGTGTCTTAAAACAACTATTTTTGAAGCATTTATTTTTAAAACAAATGATATACTCGATATTCTATTTTTGTATATCTTCCAAGCAACTACCACGAAATTAACTTAAATGTCGATATATCACCTAGCTCTAATTGTGTCAAATAAAGAAATGAAGAGATGCTAGCACCGCCTGCCGTGTCTTTCTTTAACTTTCTGTTTACTTTTCTGATATAACGCCACATCAGCAACCTCTATTTAAATGTGTTTGTGACTCGACTTGAATTAGTTGTGCTAAAACTACACTTAAATGGCTAGAAAACGTCTTAAATTTTTGCTAAACTTTACCAAGAGTGCATTTCCTCCTACTTGATCAGGCCAGATAGTATCGCTAAAGCCTAAAGTTTGAGTTATGAGTGTAGTTTGACCAATACAGAATCCATTTAAATTAGTCTGTATTACACTCTTCCACTGTATTGTCTTATTGAATTACGCCGGTCACGAGTTTCATGTTCTGTCTTTAGCCAAACCCTCTCAAGTGTTCTCACCAAGGACATTCACAAAGGTTGTGCTCACAGTCTTGAATTAGATTAACTTCAGACAAAAGACAGGGGCTTGTAATTATGAATGGACACTGGGAAAAATTTGAAGGAATTACTAAACTTAATTGTCCTCAAGTGTTAACCAATCACAATCTGCAGTCATAAGTCTGACTACAGTACACTGGTGCAATTCCACATGTCCTGTATGTAACAACACATGTGGATTAAGTGACCATAACAAACATGATACAAGTGAAGCAATGTTTAATCTCATTTTGTAATCTTCTCATGTTTCAGTGCTCTGGTGATGAAATGTCAAAGGAAACTACTGCACTTCTAATCACAAACAACAGTGACATTGCCAGTGGCTCAATT
This sequence comes from Mugilogobius chulae, assembly GCA_038363315.1. NCBI lineage: Eukaryota > Metazoa > Chordata > Actinopteri > Gobiiformes > Gobiidae > Mugilogobius > Mugilogobius chulae. The sequence continues at coordinate 22,310,860 of CM076404.1, read as the reverse complement.
TCAAAGTAGATAGTTATTTATTCAAGAATAATACAGGTGTTTAGTATCGAAGTTTAAAGGAAGTATTGATGGGCTGGTTTTGGTTTCAATCCAATATACCAAGAAATGAATCCTCTGGTAAATATGACAATATTCAATCAATAACCAAACTAAAATGTTAGAGATGTAGAATACCTAAATAAATCAATAATAAAAAGAAAAATTCAGACAAGCTCATATAGTATAAAGATTTAAGAAAAAATACATAAAAATGAAAAAAGGCGACTTGCGAAATGTATTTATTTATTTATTTTTTTTTAGTTTGTTAGTATTTCTCTTCTCATTTTAGGTGGGTGCAACTGACTTTTAGTAAATCAATAAACTTTGTGTTTTCTTCTAAAAAGTATATGATAAATGAGTCAGCAATCAGCAAACAATAGCAGGTGTGTAGTAAGTATTTTGGAATGTGACATTTCCCCTCATAACCTAAGTGCCCACTGTTGTTAAAGACATGACGTGACAGCTGCTGTAAAACAACTCACCCTCAGAATAGACAACCTTAAAGGTGCACTGTGTAACTTTCTGAAGGTGAAACGACAACAACAGAATGTAGTAGAAACAGAAAGAAACACACAAGGATTCCCTCTACTAGGAATAATAGTCCCCTTTGTGGTCCTGAGAACAGATTTTCATTATTTATCCAGTGCATCAAAAAATCTACAGCAAATGACAAAAACTTACCTTTAGATTATTCAAATCAATTTCTGGTCAAAACATTATAGTGCACCTTTAAGTCATGTCTTGTCTGTGCTGTATTTTGTTTGACATTGACTACCTGAATTTACCTCTGCAAATGTTCCTCTTTTAAAATTACTTTCCCATTAGCAAGGTGAAGTCTGGGTGAGCAGGCTGCACTTTACTTGGCTTTAGCTTGCACCATCTTTATTCATAGAGCCATTTTAAAATGCAGAAACATGTCTGATACCAGCTTATATGCACTGTACATTTCAAAGCTACTTCCCATTGGGAAGATCTGACCCCAACGCAAACCAAAGAGGAGCTGCCTGCACTGTGCAATTAGGCTGAGACACTGTCATGGCAGTAACAGGGGAGAACATCACGCACTCCCACAGCTCCACAGGGCAACATGAAGACCTTTGAAAAGCTTTTGATCAGCCACACTATGTGAGTTCTGTGTGGAAGTGGTCAAAGAACCCATGTGGTCAGAAAGAAAGAGATGGAGGTTGGTTATACAATGTTCAACGGCAAGATTTCAAGATGGCTAATGGCCCCAACTGCCTACGTTAACGATAATACGAAGACTAGGCTATAACATTAGCTCTAGACTTTTCTGTGGGGGATTACAATAAGAGCACATGTCTGAGTACCAACGCAAGTTTAGCATTGCCTGTAAAGCTAACAACAAATGCTAAAAATGAAAACAGCGCTTCCTGGGGTTTAGTGAAGTGAACAAAGATTGTTAGTTTTTTACAATAAAATAACTTAAAATCAATTAAAAAAAAAAAAAATTTAATGAGTCTATTCAGGTGGAAAGCAGTCCGCAATGTCCTTACTACGTCGAATAATGTCCAGTTTGTTCACCCATCTCCGCTAAGTTTATTTGTTGTTTTTAGCATTTTGGCTGAATTCCGTTCCACATCTCACTCTTATGGGCCTACAGCCGAGGCTCAGAATGCTTTAAGTGGGCTAAACATATGAACTAATGTAGGAAGTTTAAAATTCAATTATTTCTGTTATTTTGAGTATTGGACTATATAGGCAGATGAGACAATGCAAGCTCATTTTTATTAATTGACAATTAGAGCTGTGATCAACAAAAGATATTTTGGTCAAATCGATCGATTCAATTAAAATGGAGGCGTGGCTAAAGCTCTCACACACAAAAAATATCTCTTTGAATTGATCGTGTATCTGAAACTATGCTTGAAAAAAATCTTTAGGAATTTATGCAAAAGTATATAGACAGATTTATATGTAAAGAGGCATATTAACCCAAAGAATCTCTATTTTTTGTTGCTGGTCTATATACATACTTATAATTTAAAATAATTAGTTGACTAATACAAATTTTGGTTGACTAAAACTAAATAATCGACTCAACAGCTAAATCACTCCAGCCTAACTAACAGTATTTATAAACTGATGCAAAACAGATTTTAAATTAATCTTTTTAGGTAAGAGAGCATAAACATCCTCACGTAATCAGATAAACAGCTTCGATTCTCTCATCTTACGCACGATCGACCTGCAGCCATGACCTTTGACCCTTTGCATCCAGGTTACTGCGCTATCAGTCCTAACATTGAGCTAACTAATGAAGCGGCGATCCTTCAACAAAGCACCAACGTCTCGTCAATACATACAAGATCAATGGTGCTTGAAAATCCCTCTGAGCAGTTCGGCGAAGCGCTGCTCTCTCGGCTCAAACCAATTACAGGCAGGTCAAACACACTTAATTGGACGTCTAATTTGCCGATTATTACCGCAGTTGGGAAATTCAGTTCATCTATCAAATGGAAGAGAGGGCTAAGCTAATGCTATACAGTAATTAGCCGTTATTAAACAGGGCCGAGTGCAGTGTTGAGACTGTTGAGGTCACATAAAGATTTATTATTAGAGAAGGTAAGTGTGCAGGGATTGTACCTTTTCACATGGGAGGAGGAAACAATGCTTCAGCTAAATGAATAATTGAATCTACTTAAAATCATTGTTTCATTGTGTGCAGCATTTTGGAAAGCAGATTTGTTTGTGAAATGCAAAAATGCTTGACTGCTCTGAATAAATCTACTAATCTGCAGAACAGTTTGAAAGTTATATTTTTGAAAGTGCAGTATGTACGTAACTATGAGTGAGTGTGACATATTTTGGAGACAAGTAGGTGGCACCCAAAGACTTAATTACGGGTTATGTCTGTGGAGAGGTGACTTTGCACACAGAAAGAACACTATAAGCATACAATAGACCTCCTGCACCCACGTGACTAAATTCTCTGCGGCCGCCGTAACGGCAGTGACGCTACCATTGAATCTAATGGGAAGAAGCCTAAAATTTTGCTTCTGTGGCTCAGCTGTGGCATTAAATTAATAAAATATCCGTACGTGTAAAACACAACGCAAATAAACATTAGCGACCATTTTGTGGCCCGACTTTACTTTTCACAAGTTTAGAAGCATAAAGCACACTCTGAATCTGTCATTCTGGACATCTGATTCACTTTTCACCTTTTTTATCATTAAAATGCTTCCCTGATGATGTTTGTGTGAAATATATTTTACTATAAAGCCCTGCACATAAAACGTTTACTCATACAAACCATTTAAACATTCGATTCTAGGACCATTAAGTGAAAACGTGTGCTCCGTCTAATGAAGCTTTAGTACGTGACAGAAGCTAAATGAATATGCAGTGCATGCTGGGATAGCGTGACGTCAGCTGCAGGAGCTCTATAGAGCAGTAACCTGGCTCACAACAGATAAATATGTGCTGAAATCTGATTTGAGGTTTTCCACAGTATCCATCTGGAACTTTACTCACTGAAAGCGTTTGGGAAAAGGTGGGACGTTTAATGAAATACATCGAGCTGTCTGGGTGTGCGGCCTGTCTTGTTTGCGCTTAACCAATCACAGCAACGAATCGTAAAAAGATCGTAATTGTAATGGGATAGAACAAGTGTCACACACACCTCTCTGCTCTCCACCACCTGCCAAGTAGCTCTCTAAAAGAAATTAAATCATACACATTTTTTAATTGAAGTTGTTTACTACAAGTGTCATTAGATGGCTAATTTTGTCCACTTCATCATGTAAAATGGCTAATGTTTCATATAAAGGTAAGCATCTAACTGTGTTAGTTTTTTTGTGCCACTTTTGCTTTGCAAAAGTAGCTCTTCTCATGAAAAAGGTTGGAGACCTCAGTGTAGAGTATTACAGGCATATCATCTCCATCTCATTTAAAATATATCTCCAGAAAGATAAGCAGACAGACCTTCAACTGAAAGGTCACTCAAGTACGCAAAAATCTACAACTTGGCAACTCTGCTTCTATTAAGCCTCATATGCCTTCCCAGATGAATTTCAAACTAGCCTTGTATGCATTAGTAAACAAACTCTATGGTGAGTGATCAATAGAATTCATATGCATGAAGTTACATTAACAAGTGTTATTCTCAAGTTTGTTTGTTTTTATGGAAGCTGACAACATTCTTTATTTACATAATAGGCTTGCATCTATAAGTCTCAGTGACAAAACATTTGCAATTCAAAACAATGTCATAGTTTTTAAATAATAATAAGTCCTCAAAATCACAGTCACAAACAAGAAATTGAAAACCATACATCAATATCAACCTTGGTTTAGATTTTGAAAGCCGCACTGTAAACTTCTGGTTGTTTTGTCCTTCTAAGTGACCACAAAATGCATCTGCAAATCAAATTAGAACCTTTAGATAAATGAAAACGTCTAATCAAACTAGCTTTTTAATCATGTGTGAATACTTCTCAGTCTTACATGTCTAAAACGGGACTAAAACATCGATAACAAGCATAAAGAAGGACAGACACTTTATAAGAAGCGTCTCTAAATGCAATTGTAGAAAACCAATGCTATCAGTACCAAAGTTTGAGAAACACGGGTAGTGGTGTTTTTTCATTCAATAAATCAATAGAAACCAGGGACAGACAGCATGAGGTCCACACAGGTCTGCTGGTTCTCTCTGTTCCCTCGGCTCGCAGCAGGTAATTGGTCCTGAGCTTCAGTATCAAAGCAGAGCCACTGTCACGGAGCAGTTTGGAAAAAGAAAAAAAAAAAGAAGAAGAAAATTATAGCGTGTGACAGTCTTGGCAGAATGAAAAGGAAAACAGATAATGGTACGCGGCGAATACATAAATACAGAACTGGTTATGGCAACTTCCACTAGTACTACCACTACTACCACTAGCTACTGCAATAATGTTTATTATGATGTAAATGTAGAAATAAAAGTTGTATTTTTTCTCACTATGCAAGTTTCTAAAGGTTGAACATCACCTTTATTATGCTCAAACAATCAGTTGGGACATTTTTATAGATCAGTTTTGTCCCACATTGTTAAATATTTTACACAGACAGACAAACTGACAGACAGACAGACATATTGGGGTGGATAAGTTAAATGTTTTTAGTTGTTTAGAATACAAAAGTGACTTTTGTATGAGCTTCAGATTCTCATCAACATTAAACTTGAACTTGCAGCCATACTTTTCTGATAAGTTTTTGAATAATCCTTTAATCAAAACTGGTTTCAAACCAAAATATTTAAGAGAGAAAGTATTTGTATTTTGTGCCAAAAATGTCAGTTTATTGTATAGAATTATAGACTGACTGAAAAGAGTATTTTATCATTGTAGTACCATCATTAGTAGTTTAGGTCTGTTCCTTTATTTAAAAATTTTGTATTACAACACTTTTTTTTTTTTTTTTTTACATCAAAAACACGTATTTCTGTTTAATCTGAGGTTGATGCTTGGAACATATATATAAAGACAAATAAATCTGATTACCAAATTAGTTGACAATTATTTCAATAATCCATTAGTTGCGATTAATTGATTAACTTGTTGTAGCCCTAATCTTCATTCATTTTTTTCAGATTTTTGGCGATATTTATAGTTTTTCAATTCAATTGTATTTTCATCACAGTTTGACATGAATAAATCCCTAAAGTACACAAAACCAAGACTAAATTCTGAAAGAAATTAAGCATTTCTAAAGTTTTCATTTTAAAAATACACTCTGATGGATGAGCTTAGTGTTATGTCTGTACATTTACTTTGCAATATCAATCATTTTAAGTCATTTTACGCAGCACTAACAGCAAACCAAATCATAAAAACCTCGACTTAACCACCTCTGTTAACAACAATGCCATAAAAATCTTTCTCAATCCATTGACCTCATTACTGTCTTTTACATTGCTAATCATCAAACATTCTCAGTCAAAGCAGCACATCTTTCCCATCACATTACAATATTGAACTGTTTTTGAACTGCCCACCACACCCGCAGATGTAGGAAGCTGCAAATTTGATGAGTCAACATGCCCCCGGCTTTAACTAAATCGACTTAATTCGTTGAGGAGGAAACTGGAAGACTTATGTAAATTAACCGAGCACAATGCGTATCCCAAGGCAGAAGATACAGTCCTATTTTCATAACACCTACAGCAGCCTCTCTCAAAAGGAAAAACAAAACAATCCACCGTTTTTAAGGGTCTGAAAGAGTCCATTTGTTTACAGCTAAGTACAGGCCTTGGAGAATAAGTATAGTTTGCTGATTGTTCGGTGATGTCCGGGGCCTTGACGTAAATTGAAGTAGCAGTGATTTCAAGCCACTTCTGTTAAAGAAAGGCTTCTATACAAAAAGCTTTAATCATTGTCACAGAAAAATGTTTATATTTTTGTGGGATAACATATAGTGAAGGCGAGGTCTTCGAAAACACATTCAAAAAAGATATAGTTTGATCAATGATTGTTATTTTATGGGTTTATTCGATCAAAACCAAGTATACATTTGGCTCCACATCCAAAAACTATATTCGATATATAAACTCAAAAATTGTACTCTTTTAAAGCTGGTGTAAAGGGAAGAATGTATTTAAAGATGCCTCTCACACAAACAAGTGCATCACTAAAGTTGTCTGCCAAAAGATTGAAAATGCAAAGACAAAACCAAGGCACTTTGAAGGGTTAATGTTAAAAAGCCAATTTTTTGCACCAGGAATTCACCCACTATTTTAGATTGGACATCCATGCTAATCTTTATCTATATGCATCACTAGTTTCAGATGCATAACATTTTTTAGGCTCTAGGACACTTTTTAAATAGCTTTTCAGACACAAAATTGTGCTCTCTATCTGCTCTAATCCCGAAGAGTCAAACAGTGACTCACTTGGCTTTTTCTTACCACTTTCGAAAAATAAGATTATGAGGCAGTGAGCTGTTCTTGTTTTTTTTTTTACTTGAAACATTTAGGGTAGAATTATATCTCAGTTTTAATAAATGATGCGAATGTGTTTTTTAAAGGTGAGGTAGCTGATTTTCACTCTGCAAACACAAATTAAGGTTTTGAATCTGATAAGTTTCTCTCATACATCCTTCAACACATGGTTGATATTGACATGCATTCATTTTTGGTTGCAAATATGGCTTAAAAAACACTTCAGCTTCAAAACACACAATCAGAAAGTGAAAATGGAGAGGACCACCCAAGCTCAGCCAATCAGAGTGCTGCATTTGACTCTTGTTGAGAACTAAAATTCTTTATTATTCAAATCAGACAGTACGCAATGGTCTCATTGTTTTTACAAGGTGTTTATCATATAGTTTTTATAGGAAAGCACAAAAGTTACTAATTTATAAATAAAAAAGTTAGCTACTCCAGCTTTAAGCATAATTATGACAAATAATCATATTTATAGTTTTGGCTTAGTTTGCTGCGATAGTCCTTGTGATTATCATAGTTTTACAAATACAGTTTATGAAGAAACTGACAAATTAAAGTGTAGCCTACTAATTTGAGTTCTGAAACAAAATCCCTCCACGTGTCATCCAAAAGCACCAGAATGCAAAAACACTTTACACACAGCTTAAACAATTGCTTAACCAAATTAAAGGATTAAAGATAAAGCATTAGCATTTGTCAAAACGCAACATCTGTGTCATTTATGTGGATTTTGGAACATTTTTACAATCTGGTTGCTAAGTAACAGCTGTGAAATTACAAAAAAACGTCTAGTGAAGTCTTAAATATAATCATGTTTAGTGCGTTTTACTGAAAAATGTGGTCTACTTTAGTATTCTTACATATGTACACACGTCAGCTACTTTATTCTCTTTTTTTTATGTGTTTGTGTTATATAATTTAAGCTGCTCTACATTGAAATGAATCAACTGTATTCAGATGTTGACTGTATATACCACTTTTATTTATGCAGATATAATAACCAAGCATTTACCCCTGAACTACAACATGTCTGTTCACATTTCAAACCTCACATGGTTCTTCTGATGTCCCCGAGTGGCTTCGGTATTGTCTGAATGTGATATAACTCTCTCCGAGTCAAATGGGACAGTCCAATATTGCTGGTCATATTGCATTATTCATCATACTTACTGCATATTGTATGTGGGGCTTATAGGACTTTAATAGCATTGCACAACTGGACTCAATTATTAATGGCACAACTAACAGCCCATGATGCAATAGTAACAACACTGGACAACCGAAACACAGCAAAACAAAACGCTCCCCTGAAGGTCGGTTCAAAGTGGACAGAAAGTTATTGGTCCTACACTATTTCTACCTCCATCAAAGACTAAATGTCAACTCTATTTAAATGTGCCACTTTAGATGTGTTTTCTTTGCCTAAAAACTGTTGCCTCTGTCTGTATTGGTCACACACAATGATATACATAGACGAATTACTATTTTAAAAACTACAACATATGTAGTTCAGTCATTTCTATTTTATTCATTGTAAGACACAAAATGTGTATAAAATCTGGGAAATTTAATATCCTGTTCAAACCTGCAGATTTTCTCTTCATTGGAAAATTGATTTTCACACTGCAAAAACCTGAAATAGGTTTGACTAGTTCCTAGTTCTCACAAATCTTTAAACACTTGGTTATATCTACAGTATGTGCATTTTCTTGTCTGCCATAGATCTTAAAAACATTTTACCAGACAGCCAAGTGAGACTCACACACTCAGATACACTCCACCGATACCCATCTCATCCAAAACTTTTTTCTCCGACCCACTCACAAAAATCCCATCACATGTTTTGCTATGTGTTTTTGTATGCATGATTTGCTATAACTGTACTTACATTTCGGAAAAGCGAGTGTCAGCGCGCACATCAGCGCAGCAGCCTTGATGGCTCACTCCAAAACGTAATTTCGTGACAACGACACTAAATCATTCTGTTCTAAAGTCAGCCTGGAGGTGACCACTCAAATACAGCCAGAGAAATAAAATGCTTTTCATTTTGATTCAGAAAGTACACAGAGGTCTCATCTTTTCACAAACATACATAAGCGGAAAAGACAAAGTTTACTCATTTACAACTAGAAAATGTAACTACCCCTACTTTAACTTTAATAAGCAGCACATTTATAATTTCACATTGTTTAGGGAGAAATGTGGCTACATGACAGTTTTGAATGTTGTACTTAAAAACTTTTTTCTCTCTCTCTTTTTTTTTTAGTAAATACAGACAAGTGGGTGGTGTTGGGGGATAGGTGAAAACAGATATGTCATGAGCACTGGAGCATCAGTTGGAGGACAATACGAAATTATTTAAACAAGCATAAAATAAAACTTTGTAAAAAACGAATGAATGGGAGAACTGTTATGGTTGAATATAGGTCCTCTCCTTTTTTCCTGGCCATTACTTTGTGGATTTCTTCTCTTTTCTACAGTGACATTTTAGGGCAAAAAGTTTACAGTCATTTGCTGTATGTTTTCGTCAAAAAACAGTATTCTCTTGAATCATTCTCTTCTCATCTTTCCTGATTATCTCTGAGACCCAGCTGCTCCCTTTCGCTCACTCTCTCAATTTCCATCCTTCTTTTTCTCTCTCCCGGTCTCCTCTCTGTCTCTTCTTTTTTCCCCTCTTTCTCTCTCTCTCTCTCCTCTCTTTCTCTCTCTGGGGGGTCATTTAGGGCCTGATAAAACCTCATATCTCCAGGTCCACAGGGAGTCCGAGCTTGCAGACATTAACGATCCACACTATCTTTCAGCCACACAAAAAACATCAACCCTTCATTTCATCTTTTTTTTTCCCCCGTTTCTTTACTTTAGCGATGTGTGGGAAGAGGGCAGGGCTTTAGGCTTTTGGAGGAACACTGACAAGAGAATGGAGATGTATGGGGTTTTGATTAAAAGTAAAGAAGGCTTAGTCAGGAGGGAGAAAGCGATAACAAAATATGAATGAATTTGCCTGAGCCAGCAGGATTTTTTTAAGGGGGAAATAATAAGAAGGGAACTTTTAGAGGCAAAGTCCGCTGAGGTTGGTGATTATAAAGGAGCATTTGTGGAGAAAAGTACAAAAGTTTTATAACAGCCAATAGAAAAGAAATGAGACAGTTTTCAAGCTTGGCCAAAGCACTTAAAGGAACTATACCCATTTTAGAGGTGGAAATTACTTTGCTGTGTCTTAAAATACTTTGTAGTGGACAAACAGGAAGCTGAGAATGCATTAATGAAGTGACTGAACAAAAAAAAAAGTAAATTAAATATTTTGACATGTTTGCAAAAATTCTTTAAAAATAATAATTTCTCTAATTATAAACTTTTGCTTTTTGTATTGGTCACTATGAAGAACAAGCTAACCCAAAGCGCAAAATGGCCAACTTGAACATTAGTTTATTTCAACCTGAGGTATTCTTCATCCTAATTATTCACAACTTTTTGTAACTGTAGTATAACTGTTACCTCAGCTTTGTGTCTTTTGTGATTTTGTAGTGTCACAGGAGGACAGAGCTCATCCTACTAAGACAAAAAAAAAACTTTATAATTACAGTAGATGCAGGCAGCACAAGGAAGTATTAGTTTGACCCTCACTGCTGTTTTTAGCATTTAGCAGAAAAAATAATCTGATACAGGCTTTCTCAAAATGAGCAATTAAGCCAAATTCTGTCTGTGTTTGCATGTATCATTTGTGCACTTTGCAGCTTTTCTCACGGCATATGTGTCTGTCCACTAAAATTGAATTGTGAGTTCATCCTTGTGACAGTCTGCTTAATTTATCAAACTGTCCTATTCTGATTAATCATTTGAATGCAGCTGTCTGTTCTGTATTTTTCCAACTTTTTTTTCAACTTCTTTTATTGGTTAAACTTTGTAAACTTTCTGAAAAGGTATGTGTTTGCATAACCTGGTTCTACCAGATGGATTCTCTCTGACGATATTTGTGATTTTCACAAGATCTGAGGAATACATCAGGAGTGACCCCCGCTGTACAGTACAGTAGCGCAGCAGCGAACCAATCACAGCGCATCTTTGTAATGTGGGTGGAAGCACACGTCCAAACCAAAATTTCACAAAAATTATTTAGATTTTTAAAAACATGCACACAGAGATTTATGCATTTTGAAAGGGAAAGATGTTTGTGCTTTTCTCTCAACTGTGTTCAACAAAAAAACGTGACTTCTTGACAAATAAATGAACCAATGAGATTCAAATATTTCCATTTATTCCAGATTGATATGTGTAGAACTCAATTATTCATACAACAGTCTGGCCAGTGGTTGCATGCATTGTGATCAAATCAAAATTGTGCCCTGGAGTGAGACAAATAAAATATAAAATGGTACATTCTAAAGAAAGAAACACACAGGCTGCATACCTTTCAGTAAAAAAGAGACTGTTTAAATTATTCAAAACATCTAATTGCAGACATTTGTTCTTATTAGTGAGTCTTTTTGAGTTTTGCAAAGAGCCCATTAGAATTACTCCTTTTGAGAAATCACCTTTCTTTGAGCAAAAATACCGTCTGATTTTGAATATGGCAATAATTGCTTAAAAACTCATTACTTTGGCTTGTTATTGTGAAGCTTTCTGGTTTGCAAATGTTGCCTCTTCACCAAAAGGCTTGAAAAGTGCAGCATTTCCACAGCAACTGAGGAAAAAAAAAACACAAATAATTTGAAGCCTCGTATCTGAGATTGAGGATTTTGGAGATACAAGTGTTTGACGTCATCAGAGAAAATCTACTTGGAAATGAGTGGATTTCTTTGATTGCCTGCAAAAGCCTTTGAGGGTTTCTTAGAATAGCTTTGCCCTGCGCTCATAAACCTCCCATTTTCTCTTATGAATAATGATGCGTTCAGTTGTCCTTGGAAAGTCCGTAAAAGTTCTCTCGGCTTGGACAATTATCGCTGGAACTTAGAAAAGCAAGTATTCCGCTTTAAGGCAGATGTTTTCCCAGTTGCAATACTTTTTCATACAACTTCATTGAACATTTTTGAAAATCTAATTATTTTTCAATTTGACAATATAAACTTCTCTATCTGGTGTTTATTATTTACATTAATTATTACATTTTATATATATATATATATATATATATATATATATATATATATATATATATATATATATATATATATATATATATATATATATATATATATATATAAACTGATATTAGAGCGGTATTGAGTTACTAATCAATGCAAAAGTTGAGATACTAATCAATACAAAAATCAATACATATCCTTAGAGCAAAAATCATATTATATCTATCTAAATGTCTTCACGCACACTGTTTCTTATAATAGTGACAAAACAACAGCGCTGAAACGTGAGAATGGATATTCATTAGAGGTAAGGAGCTATTGGACTGACTAAAGCCTTCTGCATGCTACGGGAGTTTTGGATGATTTGTTTTTTCTCCTTGTGCGTCACTGCGATTTTGTTATGACTTTTTGCATTGTGGACGCAGCCCAAGTGCGGGATTCTTCTTTATGTCATATCTGAACGATCATTACGCACGTCATCTCCAAAGCACCGGTTCTTACTGTACTAGATTTTAGAACATGGCCAACACAGAGTTTGTTGGAACTTTTTCATTTCCCGCCCACAATAAGTTAGTATAACTGCTCTTTACCTCTCCAGTGATGTTTATAAACCTGATTTAATCCACTCGCGTTCCATTGTTGTTTAATTTTAATAACATCAATCATGTGACGCACGCACTGTTCTCCACTCGATGCTGCGATCACCAAATCTGTCATTTCTGTTCTTCCTGCAACAGGGCCGACCCTGGGCATAGGCGAACTAGGCAACTGGCGCCGTTTGGTGGTGAAGGCGCCAAATTGCAGCACTAATAAAATCTAAATAAAATTCTCCCACCCAAGCTATTAGCCAGTTTTTGTTTGGTGTCAAAGTCTAAGGCTGGCCTTCTCCTGCAACATGATGTAACTGTAAGACAAACAATTGTTGTAAATGTTTGTGCCCTGCTCTGTTTTTGACGCATCTAAAAATTGCAAACGATCCCAAACTCCTCTAGTGTGCAGCTGGCTTTTTATTTGTAAGCATGTAAAAGTAAAAAGTTTGTGCAATGGGCGAGTGATTTTTTTTTTTACGTTTTAAGAGCCACCATCATAAGGCAAACAGTTATGTTGGAAACGTACGTAATTAATATCATCTTAAGAAGCAGTCATAACAGAGTCGCACTTACCCCACAGACATGTTGAGTGAAGTAACAAATAATGTCTTCAGAGAATCGTTACTCAGGCCACACGCATCTCCAAACTTGTGGCGGACACATCAAGGTGAATTTCAGGCCAAAACTCCTATAGAGAAACTACACTACAAAAGAAAACTGGACACTACACAAAAATGCTTTCATTTCATCAAGGTGACAATGAGTTAGTGTAGCCAGGATGCCTTCTTGCGTAACAACATTCTGATGTGGCCTTTGCAAACAAGTTTTATTCACCCTAAAAAATGATGGGTTAAAATAGTAACCCAACTGTTGGGTAAAAGCCTGTTGGGTTACAAGTTGGGTCATTATAACCCAGAGTTGGGTTAGAATTACTTGCCCAACGTGTTGGGCTCTGGTTGGGCTAGAGTTGGGTTAAAGTTTGGGGGCGTGGCCATGTCATTTTTGAAAATTTTTCTGGCAGCCATTACACAGCTCCTCGCCTCCTCCACATGCTGCAGGAAAGTCCTCTGATAAAGGTATTTAATATTTTTTATCTTTTACTTCTATCACCAAGAAAAGCTAAAGTTGGACCTTTTTGTCAGTTTTATAGAAACTGTTTAATTTTGGCATTGGAAAAAATAGTTAGGTTTTGGTAAGTAGTTTCTATGTGGTTGGACAGCTAAAAAGTGCTTTTATTTATAGATATTTAGGCAGAAATTCGTTTAACACACGGTTTTTTACTTGATTCTATATTTGAATTATGTTCTAAGAGCCAAAATTATCAGAAAACGAGTGTGGTAAAGATAAAAAAAAGGCGGACTTTAGCTGTTAGCTTGGCGATTTGAACTAAATCTGTTATATGTATTTTTTATTATTTAATAATGAAGTGGCCTAAATAGTAGATAAACGGGGCCAGTCACACGTCGTGCTCCGTTTCAGAACACGACGTCTCTAACCAGCGGAGCCGAGCCGAGGTCACGGGACGTCAGAGAGCAGCTCCCCGGGCAGAGGGCTTCAGGAGGCGGGGCGCTGTCCGAGGAAGCTCCGATGTGCAGCGAAGGTGAAACTTTAACGCGCCACTTTCTAGTTAGTTTTGGGCTGAATACAAGACACTAACAGACACTAATGCTTTTCTGCTTGTCACAGGGAGGGCAGAAATTGCTCCTACGAGCCCACAAAGATGACAAAACCACAACTTCATTGTGTTAAGGTAAGCTGATGTTTTTACTGCCAACGCTTTATTCTCTGCCTATAAACGTAACACGTTTCGTATTGGCAGCTATGACTGTAGACTAGTGAGAGCGTGTCTTTATCATTATGCTCCTCATTTAACCGGAGAGTGTTCGTGTGACCGTGTTTCGTGCTTCGTCGCGCCCCGGAGATCCAAAGCGAGTCTCCGTGCCTCGCGCTGCCCTCACGGGGAAGAGGCATCGCAGCGCGGGTCTGGGGAGCCGCTCTTTACCGGTCTCTGCCTTTTCCACGGAGGCATCGCACCGCGGGTCTGGGGAGCCGCTCTTTACCGGGCTCTGCCTCTCCCACGGAGGCATCGCACCGCGGGTCTGGGGAGCCGCTCTTTACCGGGCTCTGCCTCTCCCACGGAGGTAGTAAGCATTGCTGCGCGAATCACGGAAACCTCTCCGTACCGGGCGCTGCCCTGTGCCACGGTAGTGAGCGTACGTGCGTAGATGTGACCAATAGGGAAAGGAAAAACACAATTAAAAGTAAACGTTAATCAATCTCCAGCTTTGTCCACCTAAAAATTCAATCTATTCAAATTGGTTAAATGTAGAAGATTTTTAAATTGCAAAATATAAAAAGATAAACTAAAAGTACAATTCTAGAAACCTGTGGAATCACAGGCAGATACAATATTTTTTACAAGAAGATGTGATCAGGACACAAAGCCTATTTTGTATTCTAAACGTTAATATTGCTCTCTCATTTTCCACAGTGGGTTCCTCGAAGCACTGCCTTTTGTCTTTAGGATGAAACAGCCTGACACATTTGGCTTCTGTCATTTACCAACAGGTACATTCAACTTCACTATCAGTTATAGTTTTTCAGAGAGAAAATGTGCCATAATTTTTTTTTTCATGTTTTTGACAATAGAATCTGGAGTAGACTGAAGCCTGAGCAGGACATGATCCAACTCAGCACTCAAGCTTCTGTCATTTAACAAACAGGTACAGGAAACGTCCCTATTCAGTTATAGTTTTTCATTAAAGCTCAGGTGCTGAAATTGTGCCAGCAGTTTATTTTACATGTTAATGTGACTCTTTTTTTTTTGACAATAGAATCTGCAGCAGACTGAAGTGTCCACTAGCTCGAGCTCAAACAGAGATGAACTGACTCAACACTGAAGCTTCTGTCATTTAACAAACAGGTGCATATAACTATTCAGTTACAGTTGTTTGGGTCTGGGACTGAAAATGTGCCAACAGTTTATTCTACCTGTTAATTCATCTCTTTTTGTGACAATAGAATCTGCAGCAGACTGAAGTGTCCACCAGCCTGAGCTCAGGACATGAACCAACTCAACACTCAAGCCTCCGTCACAGTTACAGGACGTAAGTGAAATATGTACATTTATTATCTGTTTTATGCTTTAGACCAATGTCTGTATGTCTCTTTAAGGAAACGTGACAGCAGACACATTATATTCATTTGATATTTTTTTCTACAGTGGATTCTCTAGAAGTTTCTTCAACCCAGACCAAACAGCCTGTCAAAATAATCTCCTCTGGCACCACACTCTCAGGTACAGTCGTTACAATAAATGTACTAAAATTATGTTCTGGTTTTATAATCTGAAAAATAATCATTTGATCTCTATTTGACAGTGGCGTCTCAGCACAGCAGCTTTAAGCTCAACCTTCTGTCATTTCACTGGGCCACAGCAACTTAAACTACAAGTAAGTACGACATGTATATTTACTCGCTCCAGACTGAAGACAATAGAGAATATAGAAAGTAAATCATTTAGCTGTACATGTAAGTGTTTGTCTCTTTTTTCCTACAGTGACATGTCCACAGGCCTGACTCTGAGACCTTCTCCAGCAGCAAAGACAAAGGCAGGGAAGGTTCAGCTGCTCTTAAAACAAGGAAATGTGTCGGTCAATGTAGGTCATAAAGTTTTTTTTTTTTTTTTTTTTATCACTATGAACCAGATCTACAGTAAGCTGCAGTGTTCAAATTAACTGATTGCTTTTAAATTATTTTATATAAATAAAAAGTAGACTTTTTACAATTATGTAGTTGTTTCATTATTATGAATATTACTAAGTGTATGTTACTTTATTATTTAAGTTGGTAATTTAGCATTTAAGTCATAAAACAAATGAGTTGAATATTTAAAATAGAATACCTGGCTTATACCAGCAATAACTTGTTTTAACCATCTTCTAAATATTTCTATATTTAGAAGATGGTTAGAACAAGTAATTGCTGGTATAAGCCAGGTATTCTATTTTAAATATTCAAACCAATAGATGGGTTATTTTGACCCAATGATTGGTTTAATTTTAACCCAACGTTGGGTAGGAAAACTAACCCAACGAGTTGGGTTAAATCTGTTGCCCAACGCATTGGGCTAGAATAGCCCAACGTTGGATCGGTCCATATTGAGACCATCGTTGGGCTAGAGTTGGGTTATTTTAGCCCATCATTTTTAAGGGTGTTGTTTCTGTAATTAAGAGTGCACATATTAGCAACTCACACCGCCTCATATCCTAATATACTGCTGCTATAGTGGGAGTCTGGCTTAAAAATTTCTGCCAAATCAGTATCAAATGTGCCCATATAATTTCTGTCCATTTGTCGCACAGAGCAAACATCCTAGACAGCGGCATGGTTCGGTAACTCCAGACAGCGTCCTTTTGGTCACACAGGCTTCATACAAGTGTTTATTTCTTATCTTATTTCTCCTGAAGCCCGGGGCAGAGCCGTGAAAGTGCACAGGCCCGGGTCACCTTGGATCTCGCCTCAATAAAACCCTGAAATAATCAGATGTGAACAACACCTTTTTAAACTTGTCACAGTCGTCGCCTTGAAGTCAAAAGTGTGGGCTGCAATAACACTTAAACCAGCCCCTTCAAGGACTCTTCATTAATAGAAAACTGTCTAGACATTCGCCCTTTGTGCCGCCCGATTGAGTCAGGATAAACTTTGTTTTTGAGGATGATGTATGAATCTACAGTCACTATGTCTTAACTCAAATGTGGTGTTCTTTTTGTAGAAAAGATTAGAAAATATGCTAAAATAACACATGGGATAGGACAGGGCATTGGTTGGACAAAATGTATTAATGTAAATAAAGAAGAACGGATGATTCTGACATTAAGACATGAAAGTACAAGAAACATGGGTCAAAGAATTCTTTTGTGGTTTGAAGGATTTGGCGTCGCAACTATCCTTATCTGATACAGTAAAAGCACAATTCAAAGGTCCTTGTCACTCTTCAATTTCAGTCAGTGCCAAATTGGAGTCAGAATTTAATTTTCACATGTCCAGAAGTAAAGCACAAAAGCGTCAACAACACTATAATTATCATTATTCTTTAAAAATGTTTATTTTACAATATTTGAGTTCAGCATTCATGACAATACAACTTTTAACGACTAATTAAATAGCAATTAGCCTAAAGTAGTGAAATTTAAAGGTCGGCTAACCTTAGTGTCAAATTTAATTTTTAAAGTACACGATAGTGTATAGTGTATATTTAGTGTATAACTAAAGCTACAGCTTACCCTAAATCTAGCCTATTTTAAACCAGTCCTGTGAGTTTAAATTGTGAAAATATAGTCAAGCTAACAATGACCAAAAACTAGCATGACATAAATGCAGTGAATGACTTTTTTTTATGAGTTATTTTAGTAAGTAGAAAAATCAATGTCTGCATCCATGACTGAAAACTATAAAAGTCTCGCCACTTCCTCTTAAAATCATACAAATGTACATACAGTGATTTATTTAACACAACTTCTCATAATCCTTCTCCTGTTTAGCTTTAAGCAGCATAAAAACCTATGTTTATTGAACTAAATGAACAAACATCTGCTGTTGTTGTTAGCAGCTGCGTCTGTACAGTGAGAAATTTTCACCGGATTAGACACTTGTGCCATTCGATCCGTGCTTTAATCTGCTCTCGCAAAGCTCCGATTGATGGACGCGCACACACACAAGACCAAGGCTGTTTGGCTGAGGAATGTAGTCAAGGTCGAAGGTCGCGGTCTGTAGGGTTAATACAAAGGACCAGACTATGCAAGGAGGCAGCTGCTGTTGACCCCAATGCCCCCATTTAATGTACAGTAAGTGACAGCTCTGCAAAATATAAAGTTACGTACTTCTATTCGAGATGTTAAAGTTCTTTTCAAACAGATTTAGTGATAAATAGTTGGCTCATTATTCAGCAAATCAAAATACTGCAATTTTGGAAGTATAGTTTGTTTGATTCTTTTTGGGTCTGAAGAACTTTTGCTTTTGAATGTCAGAATTTTTACACAGTTTCTCATTTTCACATTTGTCATTCTACCATTTTCTGTTGTATAATTGTTTCTAAAACTGTTGGTTCTGCAGATTTACTGGACAACCTTTCCCACTGTCATATTGATTTGTGAAAAGTGGACATTTTGAGATCCAGCAGTCGCGCGAAGCAGCTCCGTGACAGCCGTGGAAAGGCAGAAATAAAAACCGCAGCAAAAAAGAAAGTTTGAGCACAGGGGAGTTTGTGTCTGAACAGAATCAAGCTCATTAGAGGCTGTCAAGTCAACAGACGAACTTCTGTTTTCTTAATTAGGATTGAATTGAAATGAAATAATGTTTTTCTGTAAATTACAAAGATGTCACTAGAATCTTCCATTGTCACTGTGTTGTATATAAAAGAATCTAAAGAAAAAGATTCTAAAGCTGGAATAGACCATGAACAAACCTCTGTCTATTCATCTTAATGGAGAACAGCCGCTTTATCATTCAACAACTACAAACACAAACACTGTCAGTGGGAGAAATATTGTGGCAAATACATCCCTGAGGACATGGAGATAAATAAAGTCATCAAACTGCCTGATTTCTATGAATACTAATGACAGCGACACCGGCTCACATGGTGGCGCAGCGGTTAGCGCTCTGGCCTGTCTGTTAAGTGTTGCACCGCCGAAATGAACGATGAGACTCACGTTCAGCTTGATTTTAGGGCAACTTTTAATAACAGTCCACGATTCAAGGTTTCAAGCATGTTTTCGTTTTCTGCCATTTTACACATTACAAATCAATGCACGCCGTATTCCCGGAACTCTTTTTATTACACAGGTGCCGTAACTCTAAAAGATTTTCACTGTGCGAAAAATACAGAATTTGTCAGGAAACACCCTAAAAAAATGTTGCAAAGGAACATAATGTGATTTTAATTAGTTCAGTTCACATGATAACATTCTACCCAGTATTTAAAATTGATGAGGGTAGTAAATAATTGTAGTTTTATTGTACACATGCGAAATAGTTTTTTTTTTTGTTTTTTTGTTTTTTTTTTAAGACCAAGTGCAATAGTAAAACCATGGTAAAGTATTTTGCCTCATGATATCTTCACATTCTAAAACATGAATACAACCAACTGGAAAATAAACTCAGAACTATTGTTGAATATTCAGGGAAAGTCAATGTAAATAAAGAAAAGCAGGTGACGGACTTACAAAGTACCTATAGGTAGACCTGAAATGGGACTGCAATGGCCTATTTTTCCCTTATCTCCGTTCTAAAGGTAAATTTGCATGAGAAATTGGCACCATAAAGCCTGTTTTGATCTAAGCCATTCTCAAATTAATCCCCAAGGTGCTCGGAGAAAGCTGGAGCAGGGAAAGTAGTGAAAAGTGAGCCTCCATTCTTGGTTTGTGAGGCCCGGGTCTGGCAGTCTGTGATAGTGAAATAACCATATCGAGTAACACGCTTAGATATACGCAAAAGGGACTTAAGTGGATTTTTTTCAACAACTCCTTTATCAAGCCTCAGATACAAGGCCTCTTTAATTAAATTAGCCTGATAAGTTTCTATTACGATATCATAAAGGCAGAGGAAAAGAGAGGAAATCGGATATGTTGGTGGTAAGAAGAGACAGAAGGTAATCAGATAGGCCTTGTGCTTGTGTATTGATTTAATGATTAAGTGTAGAGTTAATCCACCAGGAGTGTGTTTGCACAAGATTTCAAAACAAGATCGGATAAGATGTGCAGCACTGTTGATAAAAGTGTATTGCATCTGACAGGGTTTCAATCTCACAGTACCAATATAGAGAATTTTACACAGCAACCCTAGATTTAGTCATAGAGAAGAGAATTCAAACATTTTAAGTTGCAAAGTTAATTAAACTATGGCAGAGGGCAACATGTCCACATTTTTTATATTTGATTACAAGTGTACTCTGATATATTACTAAAATATTTAGAAGATAGAGTTATTTTTCTTTTAAAATTGTCATAACAAGGATCTATTTTGGACGGCTTCCATATTCCAAGATATAATAATGGTTGATTCATAATGTAGTCTGCAGTAAACTGGGGCAAGGTTCATAGTCAGTGTTTCCCAAAGTGAGGTAACACTGAGACTGGGACTTACAGGGGGTCGTAGGGCATTAGGTTGGGGATCACAAAATGATTTTAAGATCTAATTCAATATATATAGATGTATATAATTAAAAATCTCGTGCCATAAGATCTTGCAAGATAAAACTGTGCACAAATGATGAATTTCATCTGGTCTTCTCTTCCCTTTTTGGCTTGACCTAAATTAGGTAATTGCTGGTTAGGTATCCCTCTTGTGAAAATATAGATCCAAAAAGTAGTTCTACAATAACATAAAAAAAATGAAAATAAAAAATTGTGAGGCAAAATTGTCGGGCAGCTTTGGACAGTTTATTATACTGTATATTCGTCAAAATCTCATTTTGTGCTCGTGGCCTAAATCTCGTGTCTAGTCTCATCTTGTAGGAATTGCATCTTGTTCAATCCGTAATATAGATTTTCTACATTAAAAATAGTTTTTTTTTTTGTGTGTGCAAAAAGATCTAGTAACATACACAATAAAATAATTGAATAAACATCTTTGAACTTGTTTTGACAGGTTTTGACACTGAAATTTTGACCACTTTCAGTAATATTATGTTGTGGCGGTCACAAACCGTTTGCTTGGTTATTTTGGGGTCCTGTTCTAAAAGGCTTGGTAATCTCTGGTTTTGTTCAACAACAAGGCATTTATACAAAGAATTTTTGCAAGTTACATTCAATACTAGGGATGGAACGATCCACCTAAGTCACGTTTCAATTCAGTTTTCGATTTTGCAGCCACGACTATTGATTTTGTTAGTTTATCTATATCTAGTTTTTTTTCATCTTAAGACACACACAAAAAAAAACAACATAATACATGACATTTAAAACAAAGCCAATGTTGTTAAAGCTTAGAACATTCAAACAGTAAACATATTTAGTGTCCATATTTAGAGGTCCGTCCACCCATCAGTTGTTAACATAATAATGCACATTCAGTCAGGTCCTGCACAAGTTCACACTCTATTTCTTATTTCTACTGTGTGTATTATACAAATACAGAGTGTGTGTCTAAGTCAGGGGCTGCGTGAGCAAAACTGATTGATTTTGGCCTTTCAATTTGATTGCTGCATACTTCAATCGATTTTCGAAGTTTTCAGTTGATTTTCCATCCCTACGTGATACTAAAATAAGACTTTTGATGTTGTCATATTGTTATTTCCCTTGTCATTACATCCTATAAAATAAACCATTTGCTCATTTTGACGCTTTACTGTCTTTGGTCATTTTGCCACTCACGAATAGAATGACAGCTGACTAAAAGGAGGCGCAGAAAATGAGTGATTTGATTATATCAGTTGTCACATGAATCTGATTACAATTCAGTTTATATAACCATTACTTCATTATCATCATTACCATGTCATTTTTGTTTAATTTCTCTATTGGAACGTCTTCATAATCAGACTAATCTCGTTATATCATCTTCAAACCTTGTTGTTGTCTACATGATGCTAAATTGCAGAGAACCACTTTGCAATAATGGACTTTGTCATAAATATTTGCCTCTAAGTGAAATGTGCGTCCTCCTGGAAGAGCTCCCATTGGTTCCTGTGGGAGTCTGGTGATTGACACACGCTGCTAATACACAGAAATACACTCAGGTCTCTGGACTATTAAAAGGAATGGAGCTGAAATGTGTCAGGTGCCATATGTCGGCAGCAGGGAACTGAAGCACTTTCACATTATGGGCTGGTTTGCATTAGTGGAAAATATATCTTTTCCCACAATTTATTCATTCATTTCATTGCATATACAGTATATCCATTCCAATTAAGTCTGGATGTTGTGTTTCCTATTTAAATTGTACAGATTATTTTAGTGTCCCACCTGCAATAGATGTTATAATAACAGGGCATTGATTAGTGGTCTAGTAAAAAAATAATACAATTTCAAAAATCCAAGTGAGGCAAATCGTGATAAATGCTCAGATAGAAAAAAAGAGGTAGATGTTTGTTTAAGTACTGTAATTTCTGGACTATCATCCTGAAACAACCATGAAGCTTAATTAGAGTTTTATCATGAATTTATTAATAACAAAGAGCATTACTTTATGATCATTATTATTACTTTTTTGTTTAGTTTGTGCGGCGTATATTCAGGTGAGCTCAGTAATGTAAACATTACAACAGATTTGTGTTGTCATACATCTTTGTAAAGACACTCATATATATTTTTTCTATTATATTGTGACAAAGAGACAGGTGAGAATCAGAACAGAATGTTTTTTTTTTTATTAGGAAATAATCAAGACTTGTTCTTATAGGTAAAAGGTGCACTGTGCAACTTTCTGGAGGTGAAAATAAAGTGAAAAGCGTGCTTTAGGACATACATTTTATGCCATAATGTGGACAAAATACAGCTACAGCAAATGCAACAAAGAAATCTAAATGGAAAAAAAACATGCTTTTATTCAAATCTACACAAAAATCTACACAGTGCATGTCATAGATTAATGTTGTCTTCTTTAACACTTTCGTATCATTTCAGCCTTAATATAGACTTTTGATGAGTAAATGTTTTGTTGCCTGGACTGTGAACTCATTTCAAAGTTCCATAAAGGCAATATTTTTAAGCCTTTTTCAGATATTCTAAACCACGTTCATTCGGTTGGATCAGCTGTTGCCTGGAGCTTGTGTCTCAATTTGAGTAAATTTATACAATGAATAAGTAATACTCTGTCTGTCTCTCGCAGCTGTCAAGGTTTCCTCAAGACAAACACCGTCAGTGTCAATAACTATTTATGTGCATCTTATAGGAATGTGGCATCTAAATACCGGCACTCTATACATACCATTTATGTACAGTATTGTGATCATTAATCACATTGTATTAAGAGACTCACTGAAATTAAACAACGACTAACATAGTATCCCTGCTTTTAAAATTGTTCCAACAAGAGTGATGCAGTTTTGACCCAGAGGCAAAGCAAACTATTTATTTTTTCTTACAATTGTATTTTGCAGACCAATGCAAAAAAAGTGATAGATTCAAGAAAAAATATGTATTGTTCAGGTCTATCTAAAATTGTTTTGTTTTGTACCAGTCCCTTTTGTAGTGGCATTAAGAGAGGAGCAGCCCAAACGTCAAAACTATTGAATTAGTCTGAGAGCATTAGCACGTGTGGCGGCTCTTTGTCCATCTGTGTGTCGGTACGTTTGTGTGTTTGTGTGTTTGTGTGTTGAGCTAAAGCCATTTCAGCCGCTCGTCACAGCTGGTCAGGGCTTAGAGCTGCACATTTGTTCACATTATTCAAAAGGACAAGCAATTTCAACAGGAGACATTTTAACAGATTGAGCGAAGATTGTCCCATGTCGTTCAGCGATGACAGAAAATCACACATCTGTGACGGTGACCCAGATAAATGTAGGAGTTTTTTAGTGGTTTGTGCGTTTTCTTCACCGACTCTATGATCTGTGTATACTGTCTTTGTGTTTAGATTGAGAGTCTCACTTTTGTCACTGTTGTAGCTTAAAACAGTTGAGTGAATTAATAAAACCCGCAAGAGTCTGAGGAAGTTTTAAAACTCATCATATTCTTAAAATAATCATTGAAATACAATTAGCTGTAGTCCTTGCTCATAAGGTTTTGTTCTTTCAAGCATTATGATAAAGTAGATTATCAACAAAACATTTTGGCAAAAGCTCAACTAAAACAATTTAAAACCACTTTTTACAGTTTGTAGCGCTAAAGTAGTAGTAATAGTAATAGTAATAGTTTGTATTATTATCATCTATAAATAGTTACATTATGCTTTGTTTTGTTTGTCTGACTGGATAAAAAATCAAGTCCTACATTGGATATTACATAGATTTTTTTGTTCCAATTGTTGTAGTTTCTCCAACTACATTTTCTCTTAATTTTCTTTGGATAACTTTTTTCTACTTTGAGTAAAATTTGTTTCTTAACTGAACAAATGTTTCCTGTCTTGTAATACACGTATTTTGAATCTTAACATCAGTTTGAATATACAAGAACTCTTTGTCATGTTTGCACCAGTAAACAGTTGCACTTGAGCTTGCCTCTTCAGCCAAAGCACTGGAATGGGCTTGACATAACTGGAGTCTACGGTTACACTGGCTCCCCCTCGAACCACATGTTCGCCGTAATGTGAGCTGACTCTCCCAAGGCTGCTGGCACTGCTCTGGACAGTAACTTAGGCAAATGTAATCACCAAACCGGGCATTAGACCATTATAATGCAGATTCGATGCAATGAAGAGACAATTTGGATGTGTTCCCAGGTGTCAGTGCTGCAGGCTCCGGTGGCTGTACAAGACTTTCTGAAATAGAGAAGTTTGTAATTCGATGTGACCATTGAAGTGGGATTAAACTATTGTGAGCTATTACAAAGAGAATGAAGCAAAAATCCAGCAGAGTACAACCAACCTTTTATTAGTCATTGTAGTCGCAAATTGGTTCATTTTTCATCGGTGCAAATAATTGTGTCTTTGGTAGTGTACAAGATTTGTGTGTAAAACCTAACAAGACACAAAACTTGAACAGTATAAGTGCATTTTTTTCGGCAGGGTTCACACTCAGAGAATTGCACATACAGACCCCAAAAGCTAGAAATAGTTGTGTTTTGTTTGTAACCTCGGTCTGTCTCTCTTTTGCAGATCCGGTGAAAATGTGGCAGAAAAAGATCTTCCTGTTCTTTGTGATCATCAGTACAGTGAGCCTGCTGCTGCACCAGGGAGGGCACTTGAACTGGTGAGGACCATCAGACTGGGTTTGCACAGGTCTATGCTCAGTTATTCAACCTGGCCTAATCAGGTTTCAGGTTTTAGACTTGATTTATTACCAGTTTGACTTTGTCTCCAGGTGTGTTTTTGTAATCCGATACTGATTTCACGCACTGAAATAGTTTTTTTCGTCATATAGTGTTATGTAAGTATTACTTATTGTACAATTTCTTTATTGTATTGGACAACTTAGCACCAAATATCAAATATTGAGATGTTTTGGATCAACATCAGCCTGTAAATAAGTCGTATTGTATCAAATTAAAGGCACAACCACAATATCATCTGAAACAATACTGATCAATACCCAATCCATATTCGATTCTAGTATCTAATCGGTGTATTACTAATTATGTCATACAATTATAATGTGCTATATAGGCTTGTCAGAGCCTCTCAAACCACCACACAAAAGTCATTATTCCCACATCCCTGAGGCAAGCTGACAAAAGTGAGTCTGCCAATCTAAGAAAATGACCATCAATCATTCACTTCTCTACTTTATGCAAGGCTTTGGCTTGTCAGAGCCAAGAAAAAATCTATTGTATTCCTTCAAAATATGGGCACACCAAACCTACGTGTTTTTTGTTTGTTTGTTTTTGTGGCGTCAGGTGTGATCTAGATGCACTGCTTCAATTTTATCAAGATGGGGTCAGCACTTGCTTGTTTCAAAGATGTTAAAGGTTTTTCTAGACTGTTTTGCAAGACAACCCTTGCCTCTTATTCAATTAAGGATGTTACACAAAATACCTTGAAAAAAACAAGTCAGGCCTCCTCTCCACTTATTGACCTTTTAAACAGCTGGTCAGTTTAATTAAAAACATGTACAACTGCTTAGGAAAAGAACAAAATATCCATGAAGAAAAGTGTTAGAGAAAATGTAACTAAACTAATGTTTATGTATCTTCTAGGAACATAAAGTCTTTCCACTTCGGCTGTCCCACTGTCCCTCGAGGTCCGCGAACCAAACTCACCAGTGTGGTTTTCCTGAAGACCCACAAGACGGCTAGTTCCACCATGCAGAACCTGCTTTTCCGATTCGCCGAACGCCATAACCTGACTGTGGCTTTACCAGTTCCTGCTTGTGGACACCAGTTCTGCTATCCACGCACCTTCACCTCTCACTTTGTCCACCCGCACACTCTCCCCCAAACATCATCACCAACCACATGCGATTCAACAGGGCAGAACTGCAACGCCTGATGCCCAACAACACCACGTACATCACCATCATGAGAGAGCCCAGTTCTATGTTTGAATCTTTGTTTGTTTATTATAGCCAATACTGTCAGAGCTTCAAAAGAGTTACAAATGTATCCCTTGAAGCATTTCTTGATAATCCCTGGCGTTACTATCGTGCAGAAGAGAAGGATTCGATGTATGCAAGAAACACATTGACATTTGATTTGGGCGGAGACAAAGATCGCCCAGCGTCAGATGTGGCCTACGCAAAAAGCTTCACCGCACAAGTGGAGAAAACATTTTCGCTAGTCATGATTTCTGAGTACTTTGACGAATCGCTCATTTTGCTGCGTCACCTCCTCAACTGGGACTTGGAAGATATCGTGTATTTTAAGCTTAACATGAGGACGGAAAGCTCAAAGCAGAGTTTGAATCCACAGCTTTCAGCTAAAATTAGGAATTGGAACTCAGTAGACGCCTATCTTTTCGATCACTTCAACGCTTCTTTGTGGCGCCAACTCTCCGCTCTTGGCTTAGATTGCGTTTCTAGAGAGGTGCAACTTTTACGACAAGCTCAGGACAAGCTGATGAGGACCTGTTTTGCCGGACAAACTCCTCTTCGCTCCGCAGCGCAAATCAAAAATAAAGATTTGCGTCCCTGGCAGCCAAACGGCAAAGTCGACATTGTTGGTTACGAACTTCCTTCAAATATTAGCTTAGGGGCTTGGTCTCCGCCTGAGGTTTGTCTGAAACTTATCATGCCAGAAATTCAGTACACAAAAGTCCTCCTACGCTCCCAATCTATACGTTATCGAAGGACTTATCAATATCGTGCACATTTACCACAACAGGCAGTCCGCTCTGTAGTGGTAAGACATCCTCAAATTCACCGTATAGAGCCCAAACCTGTAAATATACCTGCACCAGTGACCAGAACAACCTCAAATCCCAAAACATCTGGAACGCAAAGCCAATCTGCAATGCAAGAGCCACACTGACTTGAATAAAAGCATTTAGAAGCCTATTTAACTGCATTGTCCAGTTCTGAGGCCTTGCGTTGGCCAGTGTGGACAAAACCAGGGAGACATCGCCAAGTCTTGGTGCAAGCGCAAAGAAAGACGAGAGGACTTGCGAACCTGAATTGAACTGTTGAAAATCTGTGAAACGTAGCAGGCCTGGCAGGTGTCCAGAGCGCTCCGATTGCTCACCTCTGCGACGGTGAAAAGGAAGGCGAAATCAGGAGGAAAAAAAGTTCTCTTTGAAGCAAACTACAGCATAGGACTAAAACAGGGATATCTCTGCTAATTGTCTGACACAAAATAGACTCTGTGTCTTGCTAGTCCCTGTGGTGGTGTCGCGTTACGTTGATTTCATTCATTACCGAGGCTTTTGCTATCTGTCGCCCTATTATACCACTTTTCACTTGCTTTTAGACATAAAGAGACACTCCAAGGAGAATTGCAATGGTGTTCGTGCATTGTAATATCTACACAATTCTACCACTGTATTCTTGTTTAAGGCGAGACACTATTGGCAAAACTCTGCACTTAAAGATGCTTTTTTTCACAGCCCTTTTTTCTAAATGCATTTTTCTTCGAAGTACATATAGATCCACCACTAAAGTAGCTTCATACACACAATAAACTTGACTATCTTAGTGAAAACTTCTTTACAAAACATACAGCTGCTTGTGAAGCTTTTGTTGAATTCTAGCCTTATCTAACAAAAAAAAAAGGAAAAAATTGTATATACCAATTTTTGGTCAGCTCTAGCTTTGTCAATTTTTCAAATTCAAATGTCCCAATTATATCCAATTTGCCTCTTTATTGCACTATGAAATAACATCAAAACTATCTTACATGTATTTTAAAAGGCCTTTATTTAGCGAGAATTGAAGATTTCAAGGATGTCCTGGGGAAGGGAAGGGGGGGGGACTACTGGTCATGTTTTTAGGGGAAACCACGGCACTAGAGGAAACCTACGCAGACACGAGAAGAACTTGCAAACTACACATAGAAAGCCTGTGCATCACCTGGGAACCAAACCTTGGCTCTTTTTGCTGTGGGGCCATGGCACTAACCTCTGTACCACCGTGTAGAGTACCTGCACCTATTGTCTCGCCTTAAAATGCTAAACTTTTGCATCATAATTGTAAAGGATTTTGAGCTTGAGCGATCATTTTTGATACATTTACATACAGGAAAAAGCCAACATATTCTGTCTTTCCCACAAACACTGCACCTACAGTATGACTTCCTGGACAGCTCACGTTGGAGGACAAAAACGGTGCAAATCACACGTAACGCAATACAGTTTCTCCTCTCCAAGTAAGTCTATAGAGCCGGGATTTTGACCAGCCAACAAGCAACCCAAGCCGCTCACAATGGCACAAATAAAAAGGAAGAGCAACTTAGCTGGACAAAGACTTGAGCTTGAATATTTAATTGGGTCCTTTCACTGCACTTTATGGGTCGTGTTCTTGGGTTACGCTGCTGTGCGTTGGGGTAGAAGAAGTGTGGTGTTGTAAGACGGTTCGTTCATTTCAGTGCATTGTTGACTTTATACAAATTATGGCATGCTTTTCCATCTAGTTAATTTATGACAATCTCAGTATTGTTGGGATTTTAAGTATTTAAGATTTTTTATATTATTTATAAACGTGATTTACCTGACTCCTCAAATATGAAGTGCTAAACTAATATTGATTGTAGTTATAATATGTTTTTGTTTTGTTTTGGTTCTCAGCTTATCTTAATCAGTCAAAGCTGAACAAAATCCTTAATTTGGGTTGCCAGATCTTACAACTAACCAGTTTGTAATGAGCCCAAAAAGACAACCAAGTTTCATTGATTGTATTGTTGTCTTAACCAGTAAGAGCACACGTTAGCTATCACTATTAACCTGCCTAAAATGTAAACAGTAAGTTATTTCAGTAGAAACTGGATGGAAAAGTTGACATAATACAACCTTTGTTTTTTGTTAAAAAAAATTGTGATTTGAAATTTCCTCATCATGGGTCATCTCAGTCCTGCTGTCTACTACACAATTTTGGCTATCTACAGTGAAAGAATTCTGATTTTTAGATTTCACACAAGAAAATGTGAGGAATTATGAA
Source organism: Mugilogobius chulae (assembly GCA_038363315.1). Lineage (NCBI taxonomy): Eukaryota > Metazoa > Chordata > Actinopteri > Gobiiformes > Gobiidae > Mugilogobius > Mugilogobius chulae. The sequence goes on along the minus strand of CM076404.1, from coordinate 22,281,034 downwards.
CAATCAGGTTCTATAGAAAACAGTGAAGGCCTTCTTAAATATGTGCATAGAAGTATGTATATGTAGTAAGTGCTTTTCAAAAGTTTCAGACGCCAGAGTAAGCTTAACTGTCACAAAAAGCACAAAACAACCATGACAACAAGAACAAGCATGCTTCCTGTTGTTTCAGGAAACAAAATGTTTTATTATTAGATGCTGAAAGGACACTGCAAACTAACTTTCACCGAAATAGATACATTTACATCTATTTCTATTTCTATAGATAAATCTGTTTTGCGGAAAAACAGAAAATTACAATCAGAAAATGTTAATTGTAACCAGAGAAAATTGTGTAGTAGACACCTGTCATTTCTTTTCATTCTCATAGAAAACATAAAATATTTAACTGCGATGAGTATCTTCATCTAAAATGTTTGCGTATCGTCTCTCCAGATCTCAGCAACTACAGCTGAACAAGAAACTGATGAGTGTATGCAGCAAAGGGTAATTTTCTGCTTTGTTGGCCAGCCAAGTTGGCATTACAGATGTGTGAATTGTTTTAACTATATATTATTTATTGTATTTATGAAACACTAGTGTAAAAAACGGTACCACCAGCCGTGTTCTCAGCAGAGCTTCGGGCACGAGTTGGCATGTGGCGAACGGTATAAAATATTCATGGCTACTACTACACGTTCTGAAAACCGCACATCAAAACAAGTGTAGACGCTTTAAGTGAGTTTTTCATGGAGCAGTTGTTAAGTGCTGGACCACATACTGCTGTGTGGTCTCAGTCGATACAATAATGAAGAGACGCTTGTACTGTCTGTGAATACAGATTTCAATCAACTGTGAAAATGTAAGTTATTATTGAAGCTTTTAAACAGTCACGGACACAAATCAGGCAACATATTATGAACAAGTCAGACAAGTTATGTAAATCTGGGACTTGTTAGTAAGATATTTGTCTGTCAAGTCAACATTAAGTACTTAAGTGATATATAAAAATAGACAGAATTTGAATGGTCACGGTTGTATTTGCACAATCGCATCACTTTTGGATTATTACAGAGCAGGCAGTATATCACATTACAAAACAAAATTCATGATACTTGACCATCAACCTTCTTAACCATCTTCACAGTGGCTTTTAGAATACTTGTTAATGTATCCTTTCTTTTCTCACATCTTGTTTGTTTAATCAATAGTATTTTTATTCTCTGCAGAGCCTCCACAGTCTTGAGTTTAGATTCTTCTTCTCAGGATTTAGAGCGACCAGACCAGAATGAATTACATTTTGCAACATTGTGTTTTTGATGGTCTGTCCCTTTCAAATTCTAAAAATAACCACAATCTGTAAAAGTCATCTGCAGTGCACGTGCAGATGTGTCCTATTATTCCACAATTTCAACTGTCACGAGAAAAAATACGACTTAGGATTTCCAAAATGATTTTATATATTTATATAAGCTGATATAGCTAAAGTATTGTAACTAATTTGAGCGTGTTACTAAAGACTTTAGTTTGGCAGTTCACAATTCGGCCTTTCCTGATAAGTTTTACAATGAACTATTGCAAAAATATGATATCTGGTGACCACAATGTTAACAAAAACTATAATACTATTTGGTGTTAAAAATTTCTAATGTCTCATCACCTAATATACAAAAGTGTTCCACTTGTGTTGCATTTATGGAGAATGTCAGGCAATAGGTAGGTAGTGGATACTCCAACAAAAAGTATGTAAATACATTAATATTCAAGTAAGCAAAAAAAGGAATGCAAATAATTAAAAAAGTAAAATAAATTCATATGATTTCTAATTAATAAAATCAAAAAGCCAAACTGCTGAAAATGTATAGATTTTCAACATAAAGATTTAGTCACGTTTTAATCAAAAAGAGAAAGCAGAAGTAAGGTATAGACATGAGATCATAATCTTTTGCCTGATCTGTGTTGTTTATTATGCTCACTGGCTCTTAAACAGGTGAAACTTGCTCTAAGGGACAAAGCTGAGAATGTCAATGTTTACCTCAAAAAGTCTCCACAGACAATAGAAGGGACCTCCCTAAACCACTGACATTACACTTCTGTCTCTAAATGCCCCATCCCACAGCCAAACTTTGTAAGTGTAGAAATCTGATGCAAACTGCATTGTTGCTTGCTTTCTATACGTCTACATCCTATGGGCAGTTCAGGGGGGCTTACGTCTATCCACATACTGTTTCATTTTCAGGTATTGTGGAAGTAAATGCAAGGATGACCCAAATAGACGTATATAGAGTTACTGGTTAGTGATACCTATGGGATTTTGAATTGAAAAGACAAAGAAAAGGGAAAGCCCCTGAAGCATGTCACGAAATGGAAAGTAGGAAAGACTGTTTTTTCAACCTATAATACTTTATCACTACAAACATTTACCCCTAATATCAAGATAAGTAAGTGGATGCTTCATATAATGGATGTCCCCAAAATAAACCAATAAAAGGTTTAATTCAACCAATAAATTGACAACACAACAAAATGTCTACAAGTTTGTAATGAATGCTGTCTTAAGCCTGTGTCCACTCCACAATTTTGGCCAACAAAAAAGAATTCTAATTTCTAAATGGCACAGAACAGAAAAAGAAGCCTTAAGACAGTCGCTACCACATTGTGTGATGTTTTATATACAATCAGTCTTGGCTTAGATTTAGGTTCTTCTAAGTAAACATCAGGCTGGGTTTCCTGTGTGAAAGACATCAGTGTTAGTGGAGGCTAGTGTGACATGCTAGTGATGAATTTGCATTTGTATAAGTTACTAAATAAGCAAGGATAACGAGCTATTCTGTTGTCTTACTTTGAGGTGACCTGTTAGAAGTGTCTCAGTGACAGGATGTCTCACTCTGCTGTCAAGATTCTAAAATATCATGCAAATTTAATGAATATCAGCTTTGTCCCATAGTGTGGTTTACTACTGACAATAAAATTTACTACTAAAACCGCTATAACTGAGAATAATAATATGAACATTAATTATTCAACTATGTACTGTATTCCAATGGTTATGCATTTCTGTATGTTTTGGGGTCACAAGTAAAGGGTTAGTTCACTTCAAGACATGAAAAAGCACAGGCTAGACTAAACACTGCTGTAAAATTGTATTACCGTGTTTCAAAATAATGGACAATTTTGTTTTTAATTTATGTTTGCCTCATTTTGTTTCATGTTTTGTTATGCTGTATCTATGATCAAAAGAATGACAATGTGAATGGTGTTGTAGAAAAGCATTGCGGCTTTGTATCATAAAATATGTTTATTTATTTTTTTACTTTTAAATTGACTTTACATTGTTGTGAAGCGAAGCAACTACAACAACTAAAGCTGCAACAAACAATTATTTAGTATAGTCGACTACTTGAAGACTATATCTAATGTACACTGAGAACTTTGAATACATTTTAACCAAATAAAAGGTTAAAGTGTGATGACTGAGGAATTCTGCTGAGAAAAATGAATGACTTAAGTGCAGCATTGTTGTTTAAAATCTGAAATTATTTAGGCCTACAATATTAAGTTTTGATTTAATAATATTACTGTCTAAAGAGCTTTTTATGAGACACTACATTTTTCATTTATATTTGAATAAATTTTTTTTATCTAACCGAGGCCTATGCCTACAACTCCAAAAGGCAACTACTTGCAGTTAATGTGCTACTGCTTAGAGCCTATAAACGCTCATTTTTAATTTATGCTAATTTGTTTTGTTGTATTGAGAGACATAAATGGAGTTGTATTTTGTTTTCTTCACACGTCAAACCACTTACATTATTTATTAGTGGCAATCATAACTAGATATAAAAAAGATAGTCGTTTTTAAAGTATTGAAGTGTACTGGATATACAGTAGTTCAATTGAGAATGATCTATTAACTTTAAAAATACTGCTGAAAGGGAATAAACTCATTTTTTTTTTTACAATAAAATTACATAAAATCAATTTCCCCAGCTCAGATATTTTGTTAATGTACCCATTTAGATGGGAATGAGCTTGCAAGGTCCTGACTATGTCTAATAATGTTTCTTTTGTTTACCAAACTTGCTAAGTTTGTCTGTAGTTGTTAGTATTGAGGCTAATTGCTATTAGCATAGCCTCCCGACACACCTCACTCTTAACAGCTATGAAAAAAGCTTAAAACACATCACTCTAAACAATTTGGAAGCTCAGAATGAGCAAAACACGTCGACTGATGTAAGAAGTTTAATTATTTCTGTTTGCTTACATTTTTAAGGTTGCTAAAATAGTTTGTAGAATCACAGAGCAGTTAGCGTTCAAATTGCAGATAGCCTAATAACAAATGTTCATCAAGCTTATGTGAATGAAACAAAATACAACTCCAGATATGTTTTTAATGAGATAACAACATTTAGCAAGGATATTTAAAAGCACTGCCATTACTGTAAACTGTAACTAACATTAGACTACTACTGACACTGCAATAATCTGCAAATCTATGTGTTAATTCTCTACTTCTTAATCTTAAATTCATGCTGTCCAAAGTCACCACCAGTCATTTCAGTCACTCCCTGGCACATAATAAATATTTCAAATGCAGTTTTCTTCATGGTCATTGGAAAAAGGCTTAAAAATATCCCTGTGGTTCATTTATGATCCATTTACCCACAATGCACTTCTTCTGTAAGTGCTTTGTAAATGGTCGTATTGACTGTAGACCTGGGTTTGATGCATTCAACTTTGAAAAGCTGATTAATCTGAATGTTTTACTTTAAATTGAGCAATATAGTGACTATTGCTGCTGATATAAGTTCATACTGCAATTTTCACTTTGATAAGTAATTCTGACAGTACATTTTGAAATAGTGGAAAGCTGAAATATTTAGTTGTAGGTTTCAACCATTGTTATGATCAATGCACGTCTATGTTCTTTGATGTCAATAGATAACAATACTTTTTATATAAAAGATTAAAGGTGCACTACAGAACTTTTCTAGCGGAAAATCTACAGTATGTCTTTTGCTTTGTAATCTTCCACACAAGGACATTTACACTGCATTTTATTTGACTTGAAATACATGCATTGATACTGTCTGTGTTGTCACTTCTTTACAGATCTGACTTGCTTACTGTCTCTATGGAGATATATCTATTTATTTCCATGCTCTGCACATTCAAGACAAGTCAATATCAACTACATTTGAATGTGTAGGTGACAGACCCTCCACCAGAACAGTTACATAGTGAAATTCTGACATTGAAAGTGTTATTGCTATGTTATTGCTTCAAGACTGGAATACATACATCTGAGTGAAACCCCATTAAAACAGCTCTGTGGGGGAAGTAATGCATTCACTTTAATGTACAAGAACAGCTCCAGCACTCACTGTTCAATAAAAACAAGAGCAAATGCAAACGTTTGCAATACTTCTATCAAAAATGAAGATATCGAGAAGAATGTCAAACAGAGGGCAAAATGTTAATAAAATCTTAAATATAATCATTATGATTGCTATAACTTTTGTAAAAAGGTGTAGTCCAACTTGTCAAATGCACTTTCTTTTTTGAGAGAGCAGCATGTCAACAACCTCCATTAAGTTGTGGCTTAACTAAGTTGCAACTAAAATATACATAATTATACAGAACACATCTTAAAAAAAAAAAACCTGCATTTTCCCAATGAACCAACAAAGAGTTCTTCCCCAAATATGATGTAACTATTAGTGTTTCTATTGCGACAAACATGTCAAATTACAGCTCAAATCTGTGGAGAGGTCAGTTCACTTATACCAGTGCATGTTTTTCAATGTATATTTAATAGAAAAACACAAAGAAATGCTAGAGAAATATAATGCCATACTGTAAAAAAAGAAAAGCTACATAGGGCACCTTTAAGAAATGCATAAAACCATTAAAGACAACAGACCATTTTTAGCGCAAATACAAATTAGGACAAGTTTTATTTGGGGTCCATGTTGAGCTTTGAAGTTGTGGAGAAATTGACGTTTTCATTTCTGTGTGTTTGATCCACAAGTCACTTAATATTTTCAGTTTGGTAAATGAGTCTCTGTGAAATGTTCTATGTGTGCGGAGAAGGGGCTGGAGACAATCAGCGCTAGTGGCCCCAAAGCTTTTTAATGTGTGACCGTCAAATGTGGAAAACCAATAAAGTTTGAATGGATTTGAATCGTGTTTGGCTTTTTGATTTCTTGATAGATTCAAATGGGTTCAATTATGCAAAATACATGCACAATCTGAACAGCGTGACGTGGTGGAGGAGGTAAACACACTCTCTGACCTCTGGTAAAATTACAACTGTTTACTGATACTGCTAAGTGGTTCTAATTCACATTATGTTTTTGCATTATACAGTACAATAACTACACAACAAAAATATATGACAAGATTTAATTGTTTATGATTATAAGAGAAGTTAGCTCAAAATAAGGAAACAAGTGTGTCAATGGGAAAGTAAATTGACAAATAATTTAGCTTGAAGTAAGAAGATGTCTGAAACAAGTGAGAAACAAGTAAAATGATCAAATGAATAGACTTCAAATTTGTCAACATTTATGAAATTCAATTCTAAAATCAAGCTTGTCAAAAAATTAGTTTTGCAGTGTGCAATTTCAAGAGCAGAGTAGTATTGACAATCAGTGTTAGGAGTAACTAGTTACAAAAGTAACTTGTTACTGTATTATACTCCACTTTTCAGTAACTTAAGTAATGTAACTCATTACATATAAAAATGTTGATAATATATTACTAGTTACAATCTGAATAACTCAAGTTACATTCATATAAATTAACAGCTTTTATATTCTGTTGAAAACGACACTTCAGGATCAAAACACCACTAAAATAATGTCTGTTGGCTCAAAGGTGAATCAAATATGAGGAAAATGTGTTGTAACATCACATTTCCATAAATTAATCAGTAATCAAGTGTAAATGCAGCAGAATTAGTATAGTACAATGTTTTAACAAATGTGTGATTCGCTCTAAGTAACTCACAGTAGTGTAACTCAGTTACATTTTTGAGACAGTAATATTGTAATACAAATGTATTACATTTTTCTCCTTGTAATATATAATGTTTTATCTCATTCACGATGTTCATCTTGTCTTCCATAGTATTAGCAGTAAACGATTTTCTTCTATTCAGACAACTTTTAAGTGAGTTGTATTTACCTTTTTGACATGTTTCGGCTGCTAGCTGCGAGCCATCTTCAGAAGCGGAGACCGGTGACGCTTCTGAAGATGGCTCGCAGCTAGCAGCCGAAACATGTCAAAAAGGTAAATACAACTCACTTAAAAGTTGTCTGAATAGAAGAAAATCGTTTACTGCTAATATAATGTTTTACAATTTTATTGTAACTTACCAACACTGTTGACAAGACATGATAGCTTTTTCATAAACGTGTACTTATCAAAACCTTGTATTTAGTGTAATTATTTGGAGGAAAAAAAATTTCAATGAACTTTTTTTCATTTTATTTATTTATTTTTTCTCTGAGATTGGGAGAGTCGTCTCATTGTAACATTTGGAAGCTAAGTATCATCATTTACAACCAGTAAAAGCATAAACTTAAATAACTTGATAATAAAAATGAATTAATCTAACTGATTTTTAGTCCCTGTGGTTCATTCTAGGGCTGGTAAATAATGGAAAAATCAAGAAATTGGGATTCAGTGATTTCGAATGATCAATTATTTAGCAGGAGGTTTTGAATCGAAAGATTGACAACCGATGTCTGTCAGTTGTCAGTGTTTTTTATTTGTTTTTTATGTTCATAAAACACATTTTTATTCCGTTTTCTTAAAAGTTGAACAAAACTGTGCAAAAAAAAAAAAAAAATTTGAGATTGAACAATATTTAAAAAATTATGTGAAAAATAATGTAAATATATTTTATTCCCAGATCGCCCAGCCTAATCTGAAAATTACACTTGACAAAAACAAACAATCGATGAGCTGACAAAACAGAGACCAGACTATTTTATTTCGTATTTTGTATTGACACCTTCAGGCGTTCTCTATCATGCCACGCACACTTTGATTCACCACAGTTTGATGCGCCACAACAAACGGCCCACATTCAAACCGAAGCTTTTGATTTCAGACATTTGCAGCACCGCACTCATTCATTTCAAATTAGCTCAACCTCTCACGGCTGCCGGGGCAAATTAACAAATAGCTTGTTCTTGGATCCACAGAAGCCAAAAGCTCTGAGCCTGTGTGATCTGTGATTGGTCAGTGTGCCCTGCAGTTTCCATGGCTGCGGCCGCCTTGTCATTCACACATCCTTTGGTTTCCTCTTTAGCTTTTAGAAGAGAAGAATAAGAGTGGTGGGTTTTGAAGCTTAATTACGTGGTGCAACTGGGCTCAAAGTGTGACCATGATTTCACACATATTTAAAGGTGTATTGAGTAATTTTTTCTACTGCAGTTTCCGATACCTGATTAGAGCGCCTAGAACAGATTGGACGACCCGCTTCACTAAAACGCTTTAAAATGATAAGATTAACAATTTACACATTTCGTCCCAATTAAGATTTTTTTAGGATTTAAATTTTACTTTCTGAATATGACATTACCTAACAACCACGACACAATGGTGCAGCGGTGAGCCTCAGTAAGAAGGTCCTGGGTTTGACTTCAAGTCGTTTGGAGCCTTTCTGATTGGAGTTTCTTTCTGTGTTCTCCCTGTGTCTGCGTAGGTTTCCTCCAGGTACTCCGGTTTCTCCTACCACTAAAAACATGCCTAGTTGTGCCTCTCTCCTCCCCAGGACTACAGATGGAAATTAGCTGTAAAGTTAGAATCTAGTACATCTCTTGTGGCTAATGTAATTGTAGCTACATTGTCCAAACAAACACAAACGCACATTGGGCAAAAACTTTTTTAATGGTGCTTGACAGCTAAAAGTCACTTTTTGGTTATTTTTTAGGGTCATGGACATGTATTTCCTCAAGATAAATGACAATGTGTTTTTTGGGGTGATGTCAAACACTATACTTCCTGTTTTTTTCAGCATTCACTTTTCTAATCAATGTGTTCTTGATTTATAAAAAAATATAATTTATTTATTTACAACAGGTATTAATCTTCCAAATAAAGCAAAATAAAATAAAATCCTAAAAAGTCGTCTTTTGAATGTTTTGGCTTTGCTTTAAAAGTTCCACTGCATTAAACAATTAGCAATTTTGCTAATATGACTTTGGAATCAACGCAATTATTCTGTGTGGGATTGACCTGTGTTTCTTCCTGCGCCTGTAAAATAATCTAAGATTTTTATTGATTATCAGATGAAGAGATCTTTGGTTTGGCTGCTCAATGTTCTCAAACAGCTTGTTGTTGTCAAACAACATTGAAGAACGGGTATAATGCAGAGGATCACGAGAACAATTAAATCATGTTCTGCCTTACATTATAGCTCAAACCAAAAGTGCTCATTTGTAAATAGTATGAGTGAGTGAATGAGTAAGAACTTGAATATGTAAATGAAAGTCCTTTTTATCCAATTGCTTTTTTCTCAAATTTAAAGATGGATTTTTGTAAAGTTGTTTACAAACTAAAGGAATGCTAAAAAATGGTAACTGCTCTCTTAATTTTTCCTCTTTCTAAAATCCATAAAACCCATAAAACCGCTGAATATCAAACAGAAGAGGAATATGATCTCTCTCATGTCTTAGTCCTTACTTTCATCAATCCTCAGTAGACTTTCAACAAAAAACAAGATAAGATCATTAAATAGGTCTAAAAAACGACTCTCGCTTTATCAGTGACTCTCCTACATTCAGGCCATAAAGAGCAGTGACTGTTTATGGAGCTGCTGTCTATCTCATCATCTGTGTTTTTCTTTGTGGCAGCTGCTTTGTCCAAGACAAATTTCCTTTGGAACAAAATAAAGTAATCTTAGATCTTGGATTTAACCAAGTTGAAAACCTATTGTGATTGAAATCTCTTTTTCAAGTGCAACCAGTGGACCGAAGCTCAAAAAATATAGATTAAAAGCACAAAATAGATTATTATTATTATTCGATGTTGTCCCCTCGATTATCTCAGTTGTATTCAATTTGAAAGTGTTTTGATTCTGTGCCAAAACTGCATTAAATCTTATCTACACAACACTTATTCATTATGCTTTTGTCTCTAGATCAAATCTATGGCATCAGTGAAACATTATGTTATATTTTTGACATTTTATATCACATTATTGAGCTAACTACAACAACATAACTAACCCTACTTCCCAGTTGAAAATCTTTGGCAAGCCTCTTTATGGTGCATCAATCTTTGGTAGCCTGTATAGAAAAAATGTATTTAATTGAAAATAATCTAATTCAAGTTCCTTCACTGATGCACAAACAACAACAAGCGACTAAAATATCTAGCTTAAACATCCACAGAACAACTTTATAGAAACTTAATTCCTCCATTAGTATTTTGAGCACTTTCTCTCTCTGATTTGAAAGGCTGCATTTATGGAACAAGGGGAATTGTGGGTAATAATAATCTGCCGGTGTGGACACTTGACTCAAGAGTTTTGCTTTGATTGCACTGTGATTGGGCCCAAATGTCAACCGCATATTAATCAGAACAAACATGTGGTTATATAGAAAGCAGTCAGTTTGAAAGGCACAAAAGACACAGGAAAATCTTCAGCAAGTTGCACAGCGTCTTGATGCCATGACCCAGTTTGCATGCCTTTGAAAGATTTAAACTTAACCAAATTAACTTAAGCCTATAAGCCCTAACCATATACAGATATCTGAGGTAAATATTATAACATGAACATTTGCCAGCGTTGCCACCATTGCAAAGTGATGTTGTGCGACATATGTTGGTTGGGAAAAAGATCAGGTCGATTATATTTTCAGCATTGCACTTGACTAAAATATTTTAATTCACAGTGAAAAAATACAGTTATTGTTAAGTAAAATAAGTAATACAATTTTCAGTCCAAAAAAACCCAACTATTTGGACAAAATAGCAGCCCAATAAAATAGTAAGCATAAACCTTCAGGCATAAGTAATGCCAGATTTTTGTTGGTAGAGCACTGAAAACAGGAAAAAAGTTCTGGGTCAGCACATAATCACATTGTTAAAAGTATAGAGTTGTGCCAAAAATTTAAAGAATGCGATCTCAACTTTGTTCGATCTTGATGATAAGGCAGGCGCATTAAGATCGACAAGTCCATCAGCCAATCACAACGTGGTAAATGCTTGCGGTACAAAATGGGAGTTGCCGCCCACCACATACTTTATTTGAAGATAAAAAAGACCATTGTAAATAATATGCCTGTAACCTTTACTTATCATAATGACAAGCTGCGCTTTCTTTTCGCCTATACGTGGACTAAACCAGAGCAGAGCCCACGTGATCCCCATGTTTCCAAAATCTCTGTAAAGTCTCTGTAAAACCTTCATCCTGGTAACAGCCAAGGATGTAAGTCGCTGCATAAGTGCTTTGTTCAGAATATTCCATTTTGACGAAATCTTCTGAAACAACTGGTTATCCTACATAAGGAGCAGGCTGAGGAGGAGCTGATGGGCTTAATGAGAAAGCTTCAGCTCCCTTCTCCTCTTCGCACCGTGCAGTCTTTTTGAGGTTTTCGGCCTGCAGATCAACATATTTGGTCTGAGCCACCCTCATCAAACCATGGGCCTCCATAGGCTTCATATGAGATAATTGCTCCATGGTGGTAAAAGGGTGGATGGTGTTATCCTCTTGAGCGGGTCCATTTCAAACATTCTCTTCAACAGGTTATGAAAAGCTTCTCTATAAATAAACTCTGGACATAAAGATGTCATAAAGAAATGTGCCAGTCATTTGTGGATATTCTCCACTTGACTCTTTGTATTCTTGTACAGTCTTCAGCCTCCAGTTAAAGTTCCCCTAGATGAAGTATTGATTGGTGTACATGGTCTGGTTCATAAGTTCATCTGATGGTGTTCCCAAGAAGCTGACAATCTTGGTCAGCAGGTCAAAGTCGCATTGAAAAACATAGTCTACCTTAAAGCAGGTGATGATACAGCAGGACTCCACATGTCCACAAATTCACTTAATGGTAAGCCCAGGATGACCTTCAGGGAGTCATAGCTGAGAAGGATGCTGTATAGCCTTGTTTCCATAGGCCGGGGTGAACGATGCGGTCCTATGCTGTTTTCACTGCACAAAGCGACCCGTCTGGCTCCACTCGCTGGGTCCAAAGTGAGCTGCTTTTGGCCCTGTTTTAACCCTGGACGAGGCTGCTGGACCAGACCTTACAGCGCCCCCCCCCCTTTAGACTCGATTATTGGACAAGAAAACCAGGTGAAAACCAGATGGAAAAGAGCAGATAGAAACATGAAATAATGTTTCTCACCAAAAGCCGACTTGATCCTATGACAAACTGCAGCATTTCCAGTGATGAAAACTTTTTTGTTGCTCTGATAGACTTAACGAAGCAAAGCTAGCACATTAGTATTAGCTGTTTCCTGTTTGCCGAGGTAAAACACTGTAAAAAATTGTAAATCCTGTGCGTAATGTGTCCAACATAATCCAGCCTCAAAGTATTGAATAAAACGTGTTTAAAATGCAGAGGTTTTGCAAAAAAAGTAAAATAAATATTTTAAAAAGTGACGATTAGCCAGAAGTAGTTTCTTGTTTACTCTAGTCTGACCCTCGTGTCACAGCCACAGACTTCAAATTATTACAAGTTTTTTGTAAATCCCACAAATTGACGCCAGGAAGAAAAAGTATAATTCAAGTACGTTTTCTTTTTGATTTATTTAAGAAAGCATGTGTAATGTGTGAGTGACGTCAGCTGCTCCCATAGCAGACCCTCGGGAGCATGGACCTGCCGTGGAAATGCTCACCATCATTAACATAAGTGGCCCAAACTGCTACAAAGTTAACCGGTCTGGGGGACCCAGGCTAATGGAAACGTGGCTTATGGTAGATCCTGGTCTCACTTGACCATACCAAAGTCTATAAGCTTTAGCTTAAATGAATGATTCTCCTGATCCACCAGCATTATATTGTTTAGTTTAATGTTTGTGTGCATTAAACCAACACTTTTTAGACCAAACAAAGCTTCAAGGAGCTGCTTGGTCATTGGTTGCATTTAAACGTCACACTTGTTAAGATGTTCTAACGCGCTCTGATCCAGCAACTCAAACGCCAGACACCAACGACTGTCAAATTCAAAATGTTCGATGAAATGAATCAGGTTGAAGGTGTCTGGATCAAGTGGTCTTATAAGATCCAGAATTTCCAGCTCTTTCTTGTAGAAGTAGTCCTCATACCTGCCCTTTTACAAGACTTTCAAAGTCATAAGCTGTTCCTGCAAATACCAAAGAAATACCTACACCAAGTGTTTGGGAGTATAAAACTAGAACTAAAGAAATTAATCACTAAAATAGTCAGTTTTACACATTTTACTTTTAGAACTAATATTTTTTCACACAAAATACTTTAAATCAAGTCACTATATTGCTATAAAAAAATTCTTTCCTCCTTTTTAATAATGAATAATTTATTAAAATAATAATTTGCTATTGTTAAGAATATTTTCTAGTTCATCTCTCACTTGCAGTAAAATTAAATGCTAAAAACCTACTGTTCAAAGTGCATATTTTCATTTTCTCATTATATGAGCTGTACATCTTTTTATGGAGCTACCATGATATATTTATATAACAACAGGCAAAGACTCACAGTTTAATGGCTTATTCCAGATCGCCTCCCTCCCACCCGCTCGCAGCCCGCAGTGTTAAACATGGCTGAAGCGTTGGCGGAGGATGTTTTTGTGAGTCAGAGATCAGAGCACTGTTGCATTGTGGGATTTCACTGTGGGGTTCCTCTGTTCCTGTGCGTTAGCATGAGTCAGGTGGTACTCTGGAGGAGGAGGTCGGGCCGGTGGGCTGTTCAAGCGCCTTATACCTGCAGCTAATGGTGGGCAACGCTTTTACACTATGTTCTTTCTCTAATATGGCGATTAGAAACACATTTTAAAGTGTGACTATGGGCTTTGATTTTGTTTGACTGACTTTTAAAGGGCACTGTCTAACTTTTCAGATAGCGAGTATGCCAATGAGCTAGAGGCATCATGTTGGTGACAGTCCCATCTTGTGATTGTCAGAGAAGAAAAATTGTAAAAGTAATGTAAAACAAGACCACAAATGATGCATTATATAAAATGATTAGATGGACATTTGATGAAATATTTATGTTCATAATTGTCCATTAGCACTTAAGTCAATATGACATGCAGTAATGTATGAATGCTGCATTGAAGGAAGCACAAATCTTACAAAATGATAGAAATAACAGCGAAGAGCGGAAAATAAAGAATCTGCTCAATATCAGCACATCCCACCTCCTACATTAAACCCTGCTCTCACATCAGAGGACATTCAGGATGCCCCAAAGCAGTACTTCGACGATTTACAATCAAGCAACGTCACACACACCCAGAGTGCACAGACTCTGAGGTCTTACCCAAAGGCATAGTGACAATTCACTCCAGCCGTCCCACTGTGGCACCTTGTGTATCAGGGCCAAAGGTCACAGTGGAGAAGTGTTTCAAATTGTGATATGAAGTCTCGACACATTTGGTTCAAATGAAGCCTCGTTTTGCTCATCACAATCAAGTACCAACCCTAAGAACCTTCTAACTAGGCCCCGACTTACTTAGCTTCTGAGCTGTGACGAGACAATGGTTTGACAAGAAGGTATGACAACAAAGTACAGTATTATTAAAATGAACTATGAACTGGCTCTTGCCCACCATCCAGCCTTATGACATGATCAAACTCTATATTACGTCAACACAACCTATTGAGATTGTTGGTGGAAGCAGGACAGGTGTGGTATTTGGAGAAAGCAAACAAATATTGCACATTTCTCTCAAATCAATAAACAAAGAACAAAACTCTTTAAATCTGAGGTTTTGAAGAAATTAGCGACTTTCACAAATTCACAAACAAATCATAATTTTCACTTGAATAAAACTTACATGGTTTGTTTAAGTTTGATTATGACAGCACTGGGGTGAGTCCAGTAATAATAAGAAGATTTCATTATAGTTAAGACTCTCCCATGAACACTAAATTATTTAAATACAAATTCTGGGTAAGTACAGAATGTATTGTTTTCCCATTTCATACACTTAGCTCATTTGTGAGTGTACTACCTTTTAAAAACACGTTTGTTTTAAAAACCTTTGTGCACATTATTCTTTCTTTCAAGTCCCCTTGGCTATATTGATTTGTTCTTGCGACTTGCTTGGTTGCTTATGTATTTAATTGCATTGTTAAATCTACAAATTCGTCCTGCACTTCACTGTATTTTCCATTCTACAAAATAAGTTTATAAGAAGAATAAGAAGCTTGCAAACTTTTAGCTGATTGTTTTGCACAAAACGAACTAATCCGTATAATTGTTTTTGTAAATTGCATGAAATTGCTTTTGAAAATAATGAAACAAATGCCTAATTTATTTGGGATCACTGACGCAATAGCTTAAATAGCTTTTTATGGATACAATTTGCATATTTAAGTTCCAACAATGAATGCATAATTTAATGAAGATTGTACTTGGAGTAAAACTTTACAACATTAGATACAATTCCAGTCGGTTCAGATCAAATCAAACAGAAAACTAGAAATTCAATTTGGACAAAAGATGATCAATTTTAGATGTCGCAGAAAGATAAACCTCTATCCCTTTCTCTGTTTCTAATTAATCTCTCTTTCTCAAGCTTTTACGAGATGGGGCAAGCCGCGGGGACAAAACAAGACGATAGATTGGCTTTGAATAAACATGAAATAAACTAATACTTGACACACACTCAGGAAAATGTGGGCGATGGTAAAATTCGTGTCTTGACTCACAATGGGACAAAGCCTTAATTAAACAGTGTGAGAGGCAGGAGGTCCGGGGGGAGTGGATACCCGAGGAAGAACTGGTGCTTTATGCAAATAGTGGGTCAGAAACGAGGGAAAGTAAGGGGCGAGTTACAGAGGGAGGAGAGGTGTCATAAATAATGCATAATGCTAACCTAGAGAACAGAGTGAACCACTTAACAGGACATGCTGCAGATGAAACATTACTGCTCGGTCTGTGTGGGTTTAAGCCTGTTTGATTTGATTTCCAGTCAGAGCTTTTGTTTGTTCTCCCTGTGTCTGAGTTCTTTGCTTGATAGATTTTTTAACAATATAATATAAAGTTGCATGGTCACTATTGGTTACCGTACTAGATTAATCAATCAAGTAATTTTTTTTATAAATACCGTCAATATTATTCTATGATCATGCTGAAATTCCAATGTTGCAACTCACACTTCAATATGACAGGCTCCTTTGACCAGCTCTCCTCACTGCATCGAGCAACATCACAGACTGAAAACATGGAAGTAGAAAGGGTCAGAAACCAGCAAAACATGATGTCCCTGACTTGTGTTGCCCTTGGTTGAAAGGGAATAAAAGTATTCATGCTCAATTGAACTACAATCTGCAAACAGCTGTGATGGACTGCAAAGAACATGTCAATAAGAATATCCTATGTATGCCTGATGCCAGACTGTCCTGCAACAGAAAGTAGGACCAGTTTCTTAGACAGGCTACGGGCACCAAAGAAAAGAAAAAAAAGAACATTCAAGCTCTTAGAAAGACCTTTTCAAACATTACAAACTTGGGACTTGCCCTGTGCTCTATAGATGCAGCGTCTATTTGTGAACATTTATCCTTGAGCTAAAAGGTCACTTACGTACTGTATAGAAATATGTGGAGGCAGCTAAAAAAACAATCAGAAACCTCCAACTATCAACTGTTAACTAGAATCTAATGAAAATGCCCTTTCCGTTCTTGGTCCTTGTAGAGCTAAACCATTTTATGCAATTGCAAGTGAACTAGATCTATGGAGTGCAACGTTTTGATGGTAACCACACAAGTATATCTCGTAAGCAAAAAAAAGGCAAGTCTTGTTATTACTACACTTTCTAGTCAAACTGTCTCTTGCTTAGAAAAAAAACACAGGCTTCTCTTTTTTTTCGTTCTCCTTCACTCTCTCTCCTTCTTCTAATTCTTTCCTTTCATGTATTTTTCTACTATGTCCTTTGCCTGTATTCTTTCACTCTTTCCCTCCCTCTCACGTTTTCCTATCTTCTCCCTTAATCTCTTTCTTTCTCTTTCTCCTTCCTTTTACTCAATCTTACCTTTTCCCCTCCCTCTCTTTGCCTCTTCTCTTCTTGTCTGTCTGTCTCTCTCTTTCCTCTGTCATTGTTATGATCGTGTTCTTTTAGGTGGTGGCTGGGGCAGTTGTTTGGGGCGGTCACAGTGGTGGGTGTATAGGCATGGGTCAGAGGTTTTCGGAGGCTGAGGCATACGTAGGTGGAGGTTGGTACATTCACTGCAGCATCAGGAGAACAGACACTACATGCATTAAGGCTTCTCAAATGAGTGTAGGCTTTTAGGTTTCCAGGTTAGCTCACAATTTGGACTTTGGAAAGACTTTAAAAGCCACAGATCTCATTATGTTATTTTAATTTTCTATCGCTTGTTTTTGTTTAAGTGGCAAGTCCCAGTGACTTTGGGCCTTAGGTGGGGGAGTACCCTGGACAGTAGCCAACTTGTCACACATTAGCAGCACAAAGAGAGACTCTGACAGGCAATACACTCTCGCATTCATTCACTAGGGGAATTTACAGTGTTGCAAACTGACCGATACATGCGTGTTGCAAATTTATGGAGGTGAGAGGAATTCAGAACCAGGGTTGCCAGCTTTTCAGAGAGCAACAAGCAACCAAGCCTTTGAAAAAAAAGAATCTTTCATAAAATGTAATTAAAATTTAAGTCAAAAGTGGCATCCAAATGACCCTTGCAGACCAGGCATCAAACTGCTCCTGTCACCAATTGTTGAGTATTTCTGCATTAGCAGAATTAAGTGTACATGTGCCTTCGGAATGGGCTAATTTTAGTAGTTCTAGCAGGGACGGTGGAATGTGACATATTTTCAATCGTATTTTATCTTAAATAAAGACCTTAAAACATGAAAATGTGCTAAAAGTCCATATTTCTGTCATTAGTTAGTCTATTTTTGTGAATTAACCAGAAGAAAAACAGTCACCTTGTTTAAGACGTCAAAGTAGAGCTCACGAGCAAGCTCAAAAAAACACAACTCACACTGTCAAAATTCCCAAGCGACTTTCTCAAAAAGAAGCCCAAAGTCGCTATAAAGAAGTGGGCTGGGAAACTCGGGAAGGAAACTCATGCATGGTAACATAAGGAAAACATGCACGTTTGCACAAGAAAGTCAATATATATTCACATTAACAGGTTTTGTTTGATAAATATTGCATTGTAAATGTTGCAGTAAGGTCATATTTAGCATTACACACAGAGTGTCAGGTGTAACCTGTTTATGAAAATATGTGAAACACGTTTATTAAGGTCCTAGAGGTGATGTTTTTTCCTCTTTGTATTTCCTCTTCAGTTGCTGCATTTATTGGGATGTTGCAACAAAACATTATTCCCTCGACAACCATATTTTAAGATATGATAGCACTATAAATCCCAAAGGAAACTCTTGTGCCTGGGACGCAAATAAAAGCCATTATCTGTGCTGTTTTCTTGTTATTTATCAGTTGGATTTGCCTATAAAATGTGCCTGCAAAGAAAACATCTTAATCTTAAAAAGTCATTACAAACCGTGAAACTCAATCCTCATAAAAACCCATTGGTTTATTGAACAGAAGGGCAGAGGCAGAGGTTTAAATGGTTGTTTTGTAAAAGCAGGAGGAGAGGGGATACAGAGGGGGCCTTAACGGTCCAGTGTCCATTCTTTGGGACAATTTGAAAAACAAATGAGGTCCAATGGGGTGTAATCCAACCCCTCCCTGCGGCGCTGAGTTCACATCACAGATCTACTTAAACTCCCCTCCTCCCTCACTATGGTCAGCACTAGCTCAATATTTTCTGAGCTGGTAAGACTTTTATTACTATTAGCCTTATAGGATGAACAAAGACTAATCTTTTAAGAGGAGGTGAGCCCTTGGACCTTTTCTCAGTTCATTTCATTTTGTCTTAAATCTCATAAAAGGCAGTTATAATATTGATGGGTTTATAAAGAAAGCTCTCACTTACGCACATATAAAAAGGAAGAATTGTCAAAACTCAACAAATTACAAATCTGTGTCAATAATTTTCAATTATAATTTAAAAAAATCAGTCAACAGAAGCTAAAACTGTTGAGTCTCAGCTTTACAAAGAGTTCCATCATTTGTGTATACTCAACAGGCTTCAGAAACTGTTTCAAGCAGAGTTAAGTAACATTTTTACCTGGTTATATGTCTTTATTATTTGTGATGGCTTTATGTATTTGGGGGGCATTTGAAGCATACATTGGCTCTCTCAGTTGCTTTTTATTAGAAATTACGCTCTTGCAGTTTCTAAATCCTGACCCAACACCGGCTCCAAGCAGCCCAACCCCTTTTGCAAACAAGTCTGTGTCTGTTTAAAGTAAAATTAGATGTGGGTTAACTAAACTAACTAAAATATGCGTGACGGTGTAGTCCCTCATTCATCCAGGAGTGATCCATAGTAGAAGTCTTCAAAGTAGTCATCTGGACAGTGTTTCCGAAGATCAAGACGTTTCGACTCTCATCCGAAAGTCATTTTCAATCTGAATGATTGAAAATGACTTTCGGATGAGAGTCGAAACGTCTTGATCTTCGGAAACACTGTCCAGATGACTACTTTGAAGACTTCTACTATAAAATATGCGTATGTAGCTATTTTACGAGCAGAGTTGTATTCTTTAAATTCACTCTAGTGTTAATGAAAATATGGCAAAACCTAAATGCAAAGTGCCTTTTCTGTTTTCATAGCATTAGCATAAATAAATGTATGATTTAGTGTTGATTTAGCAAGTGTTAGATAGCATCAACAATAATCATGCTAAGATCCACTCATATTTTCGAGCTACAGCTGAAAATCTTGTAACAAATTGACCTTGCCTCCTTTGCCCAGCCTCACTTTTATGTGTAACTTCCTGTATTAACTACCTTGCACACGCTCCATGTTCAGCTGAAAGACAGCTCTCTGAATTGGATTAGCATTTTAGAATGGGCCGGTTCCTCTCGGCTGGGTGCACCTTTCAATAGGCTCCTCCAGGACAGCGGCGTAATGAATGAGAACAGCCTCCAAAATATGCATGAGAAGCTTTTGTCTCACTCTCTCAATAAGGAGCTGAAATAATAACAAAAACACAGGATTACAATAGGTGACTGACCTCTTCCCAACACGGGAGTTTACAAAAGAAAAAGGAAGTCGAGACTCCCGAATTTATACAAGTGCACACTGGAGACAAATAAAGAACAGCTCAGCACACCAGGCATGATGAACAAAACAAGACAATTTTGTGGAATTATAATATCAGTTACGCTTATCTTTCTAATGATCGCAAGCGTACAAAAATCCTTCAGATTGTAGAAGAAAAAGTAAAGACAACATGCAAATCTGCTGCTTGCTACAATGAAGTGTGTCCTTATATTGGGGGCGTGGCTGGCTTGTCGCAGGAGAGAATTAAGAGTTTTAAGCACAAAAGTTCAAGTTGAGTCACAAATGAGACATAATAGAGGTTGTTCATTTGGCGTTATATTCGAAAAGTAAACAGATTTGTGTGCAAAAATATGGCTAGCATCTCGTTAGCATTTAGCATTGTTAGCAACATATTTACAAATTTCGGCTGTTGGATGCATTTTTTCGAGTCCATGTCTTCAGGTCAGTAAATCTGCATTTTCTTTTGTGATTTTCAACAGTGGATGAGTGAGAAGTTTTTCTATTAGAACATATAAATGCCCTTTTTGTTTTCTAATGACTGTTAGTGGGTATTCCCTCAGAGGTCATCTGTATACTGTATATGCAGTACTGTATATGTATATGGTGGAGCTGAATCATTACTGTAGTTTGAGCTAAATATAAGATAATGATAATGATAATACTATACAAGAGCCTAAAGAGCATAATTTGTATTCCTTAGAGCGTATAAAAGTTGCATACAGTTTTTATCCTTTGATGTAATGGAAACATGATGATATGGTCCCACTTGTCATTCTACACCATTCTGTGGTGATATTTTTATCCCAATCCCTTCATGCCACTGTAAATAATCAGGAGTGAATGATTGATATTTTCTTGGCAATGAAAATGCAGGGCTGCAATATGTCATTTCCATCTTATGCATTCATTACAGTGATGTAAAAGGTGACCCAGTTATGTGCTGCAACCTTCCTCCTTTAGACCTCCATCACAGCAGCAGAACCATCAGCCTCCTCAGACTCTCAGGGGGAGATCTATTAATGCTATAAATCAATTCTCTTTCTTTCTATGTCATTGCTGGGTGACCATTTAATAACTGCTTGGACCTCCTTGAACTATTATAAAAAAAATAAATATATACATTTTTTTAAAATAGATAGTCATTGCAAGTATGATGTTTTTCTTGCAATAGTTCTTGCATATACAATGTATAAAATGTATAAAACATGAGACGATGAAAACCGATTTCATATTTCTTTCCCACACACGGTCATCCATTTACATGTTCGAAGATGTGATAGAATTGTATTTTTTCTTCACAATGTCAATACCAAAGGTATAGTGTCAAAGCCTGACTTGGAGAAACTTTTCTATGCATTTGTCTCCAGTAGGTTAGACTATTGCAACGGCCTATTCATCGGCCTATCCAAACGAGCTGTAAAACATTAAAAGAAAAGCTGTGGGTAGCGCATCATGGATCTTCATGTGTATAACAATAGATATTCAGTTAGGTGCTCATTGGAGAGAGTGGGTGAAGATTTCTTTAACAAACAAAAATAGAAAATGCCAAAAAGATGGAAAAGGCAAAACAACTCCAAGGCACTCTTAACTGTGATTATTAAAAAGCCTTTATTAATACATGGCTATTATTAAAAAATGCACCCAGCTGCAGTACATCCAGAACGCTGCTGCTCGAGTCCTGATCAGAACCAGGAAGTACCATCACATTAGTCCTGTCCTTAGGTCTTTGAACTGGCTTCCAGTGGCTCAGAGAATAGACTTTAAAACAGCTCTGCTTGTGTTCAAGTCTCTCCATGGACTAGCATCAAAGTACATCTCTGACATGTTAGTGCCTTATGAACCATCTCGCACTCTGAGGACCTCAGAGAGTCAGGACTAAACATGGACCAGAGTCAGGACTAAACATGGACCAGACTCAGGACTAAACATGGAGAATCAGCGTTTCAGTTTTATGCTGCTAAGACTTGGAACAGTCTTCCTGAAGATGTAAGACATGCCTCTACTGTGACAATGTTTAAATCGAATAGACTAAATGGGCTAGATTGCTGTGCCACACATATTACCAAATATTAGGATACAAAAACACTCCTTCTCCTTTTTGCTGGCTTTTAAAAAAAATATGTGAATAACCCAACAGTAGACCGCTATTTTGTATTACTATATTATTATTAATCTGTGCATGTATTGATTGAACTATAGACATTAAAAAAGAGACATTATTGCTAATAAGTAAAAGGTGTTAAACCCAGTCTTCAGTGTAAATCTGTAGCTGTCAGTCTGCTCTTATTTCACACGTATCTCTTTGCCTGAGGATGTGAGGTGTGATGGTCGCGCCTGTCAGCCTCCACTTTACACTTACATCAAACGCCTGGCTCTGTTCTCCACCAAAATAAACCACATATTCAGATCCATCACATCTGCCCGTCCACATTCACTCTTCACACTTTCACTCTGTCTTTGGGCTGTGAGGCTGTGTTCTAGAGCTCTGACATGTGACTCTGGGCTGTATTCAGAAGCACATCTTTAACTGCGTGAGCCAAAACTAAGGTCAGCTGTCAGTGAAAGATAGTCGTCTATGTTTTTCCTATGAGTTGTCAAGTTACTTTTATTTTATAGTAATGCATTGTTGTCTGATGAAACTCATTTTCAGAGTCAAGTTGCAGCTTGTGACGCAAAATGACATATAAAAGTTGAAAATGTTAGTTCAATTTTAATTTTAAAATACATTAGAGGGTAGGATTAATTTTTTTTTTTATCAAATTCCCTATGGCAATTTAACATGGGGTCCGAGATTTTGGAACCAGGAAGTGGGCGGTCACTGTTAAGCTCCATTTAGGTATTAATACATTAAGCATCAGAAGCCACGCCCACTAACGGAAACACTACATGAAAAGTGCATGAGAACAACAGCTTTATTACTCACTGCTCAACAAATACAACAGCAAATGTGGACTTAAGGAAATATATTGTGTCAAATAAAGAAATTAATGACGTGGAGATGAATAAAGTGATCTAATTGTCTAAGTATGTTATACAACAATGCTAATGATAGCTGTGAGCTAAATGCTATGCTAGCGCCTCCAGAAGAATTTTCACTGCCACAGAACTTTCTGTTTACTTTGTTGATATGGAGATAGCTCCATATGAACAACCTCTTTTTAAACTTTGTTCTGACTCAATTTTAATCAGTTGTCCTAAAAATACCTTTTATTTGTAAGAAAACTTATTTAAAGAGGTAAAAAGTTATGTTTTCCATAGGACTTCAGCCTGACAACAGGCCAGGCCCCCAATGCGTTCGATACTAACAGGAAGTAACATCACCAAAATAGTCAAGAAAATTAACATTTTAATATACCGTAATTTCTGGATTATAAGCAGCTACTTTTTTCATGAGCTTTGAACTATGCAGCTTATAAGGCAATGCAACAAAATTATTGTCAATCTCATTGACTTTCTATTAACAAGTGCGGCTATATGTACTTTATCATTTTTCTTACTTAAATCTAGTAGGTGCGGCTTATATTCAGGTACGCTCAATAGGGCAGAAATTACATTAATCGTGTTTACTATGCGATAGTAAAAAAAAAACAGTAGTCTAATCTGTCATACAGTATGATGTCACACATGGCAGCAGGTACAACTTATCTGTCACAGTTAATTAACAAGCTGAGATGAGTGAATGTCTTTTCAGTCTATTGTCTGTTAGCCTTTTCAGCTAGAACAAATTTGAAGCTAATTTATGCTACTCCCACAACATTTTACTTTCCATATTAATGCAAATGTATACATGTGCTTATGGCGAGTGCTGCCGTTTGACATTGGATCACCTTTTAAACAGAAAGCTCTGATTCGGCCCAGAAGTGCTAGTTTAGGCGGCAACCACAGTGCCTATTTTGTCAACAGTGGATTTGAATAGGCAATAAAACAAACCAGTTAATTTAAAATAAATGAGGAAACTAACGCAGTGGTTTTCAAACATTCTACTCCAGATCAAACATAGGGGGCTTTGACGGCGAAATAGTTCAAAGAAATATAAAAAACTGAACTAAAGTATTTTGAATGATGTATAGCCTCTTGGAGTACAGTTTATATTTTCATAAAAATTCTCAATAAAACTTTCAAATGTGGCTTAATAGACAAACGTCTTAATCTAAACTGGAGAACATGCACTAACACACAAAACTAACAAGTTTTGTGAAGTTTTAATACTGTTCTGGGCAAATGATTTCCTTTTCTGCAGATATAAATGGACCAAAGGCCACAGGATTTACAGTGACTGAGCAGGGAGTAGTTTTCTTGGTGGGTTCTCTTTTGTCACCTTTAATAATACTGTCAGTCAGTCATTAGCCTGTAGTTGAGCTCATTTGTAAAGCGCGCTCGAGGGCACTGTCATAATGTGAGAGACTACATCTGCTGAGGATCACGAGCTGTCTGCCCTTCGCCTCTCAGATGTAGTGTCAAAACATTTACTGTCTCCTTCTATTATATTCTCCATCCTTTAGGGGTAAAACATGAGAATACTAACATGAATAGCAATTGTTTCTGACAAATTAAGTGATTGCTACATTTTTACAACAGTTTCAGAGTGCACTTTCTGGAACATCTAGAAGCAATCACATTTTTCTGGTTTTCTTTTGGTTTCTATGGTGACATTAAAAGAATCATTTTAGGTAAATAATCTCATCATTATTGTTCTTAAAGTTGCATCATGATTAGATTTATCCATGTATGAATAAACATTTCTGCAACTGGGGCTTTTTCCACACAAAGACAAAACAATGATAATTTAAAAAAGGAATTGCATAGACATGGAGCTGTTTTAGGATTTGTGAGCGTTCATACGAATCAGTAAACTAGCCTGAAGGAGGTGTTATGCCTGTAACTGACTCAGAAAGTCACAAAATGAGAGACAGGAAGACTTGACGCTGAGTATACACAGAAAAGTTGCTGAACATAAACAGAAACACAGCGAACAATTCTTATAAACTTAGCCACACTTCTGAATGAACAATGTGGATCTAAAACCTACAGAAGAGACAGAGAAAGTGGATTTATGCCTCAAATGTCTGAAATTCTTTGACAAAGTTTCAAAACGTATGGAGATTGTAATGGGTTTATTTAATTTTTCAATTGTCTTCTGTGGTTCATGTTGCAATGAGACTGCAGATTTTCACAGTGAACATCATATAACGGTCAGTACATTCTGCAGATGAGTCATGACTCTGGGGCAGCTGAACCGGAGTTGTGAAATTTTTTCACTCTGAGACCTGGTTTCAGAAATGTTCATTTTTCACTCCTGAAACTCCTGCTTCGTGTGGACGATGTGTGGTTTAGGTCAAATATTTGTTCTGAAACTCCTGCGCTTGGCTTTGTGTAGACAGGGTCTGAGACTCAAAGAAAATATTTGCTTTCACTTACCAACTATTCAAGGTAATATTGTTTAATTGCACCGTGGACATTCCAGGCAAACTCCAGAGACAAGCAGGCAGAAAACATTCCAAACACATCAGAAAAGGTACTTTATATACATTTAAGATAATAAGCTAGCTACATGCATTAACCATACATATTATTAGATTAGCATACTACCTTATGATTTCCCAAGTAAAGTCACTCAGTTTTCGATTCCAATTTAAATTGCTCTGTCCCTCAGATCTGTCCGTGAAACCAAGGCTCCTGCTGTTCAGCCCAATCAAGCTGAGAAATTCAACCTGTCGCCTTCACCTGGGATTCAATATTGAGTTTGTGTCATCCTGTTAAAAGTCAATTTGCAAGACAATAGGGACACTCCATCTGGAAGTACACACACCTCTCTGTCTCTCTCCCTTCTCTCTATCTCTTGTGTAAAAAAAAAAAGAAAACACAAACATTAATTAATAACACTTAGTCTGAGCTGATTGTCTTGTAATAAGAGGTGACAAGGAAAACACCATTCATTACTATCACTGTCTGTTAGGCAAAGGTGGACTGACTTCAATTAAGAAATCAAACTCACACAGCTGTAATGAAAGATACCCTGTGGAGAATGGGAAATTATCTTTAGGGATTTGAAACTAGAGGAAGTGCACGACGCATGAGGCCCAGGGATTTGAAAGGTTAGTGTATAAATGAACACTGCATAATAGACCACTATCATACTGTGTAATCTGACCAATTACTACTAATGCTGGGACAGTGTTATTATTTTCTATGTCTGCAAAGTTGTTTGATTTTCAAAGAGCAGCAATTAACAAAGTCAAAAACATTGTTACATTTTTGTCTGTGAGGATTTTTTGTTTCTCCAAGATTCCAAAACACTGTTCTGAATGTTTCTGATCTGTGATGTCATAGGTAGTTTGTTTTAAGTCCATAAACCATCTAGACTTGATTTGTGAATGTCTGCAGCATTAGCATATCATTCAAGTTTATCTTGATTCAGCTATAACATGTCATTTCCTTTACACCCTATAGCTGAAGCTTTAACTTGGTGCATAAAGGTCCTGGGTTCAACTCCCAGTCTCCCTGTGTCTGAGTAGGTTTCCTCCAGGTACTCCGGTTTCCTCCTACAACTAAAAACATGTCCAATATGACTCCCTTTAATAGGACTACAAATGGACATTAGCTGTAAAGCTAGAATCTGGTACAAGCATCTCTGCTATTGTGCTTAATCCAATTGTACATTGTCCTTAATAAACATCACCTAAACAAACATGTGATTCCAAAGTGGGATTGCTTAGGAGCATGTTTGAAGAATGGGAACAAAGCTAAAAAATACACAACATTTGTCCTTTAAGTATTGTGTGTTGCCCCTGAACAAGATATCGTGAGATGTAAAATATACATAAATTACTTAGCATATTTTCCAAAAGAACGGTTTTGAAATGTATTATCTTTAAGCAGGTGTGAAAAAGTATTTCTATTTAAATAAAAATACAAAAAGCCCCTTAAGCCTCTTAAGAAAACTAAGAAAAAGAAGCTAAAAGAGCTTAGACTTGGCAACTCTGATGTCAAACTAGACAAATTACAGGTTAGACCTTTGGAGAGACAACTACTCAAAACAAGAATGACTATTTCAAGGTATTTAAGGAATTTCTGAGCAATAAAAGGCTATTTGAATTCATACCATGATATTTTCCACACAAATCCAACATCTCTCTCAAGACAAGAAGCTGACAAACTCTTCACTACAAAAGTGAATGCACCTTTATATCTTTCTTCTTTTTGGTAAACCGATCTCTTCTGCTTCCTGTTTTGTATGCAGTGACGTTCATAAACACTGTCTCACGTCCACTTTCCTGGACCTCAGCAAAGCCCATTCTCCACCTCACCACACTCTCCAAAAAAACTCTTTTTTGTTTTGCACTTGCACTCGGTTGTCACATTGAGAGTCCTGAGGATGCAGAGAAAGTGTCAACCCAATTTTAAGTGTCCCAAGATGAGATGGAGCTAGACAGACAGGCGCAAGGACCGAAATACCACAAAATAACACACAAAACTTCCAATATGCTAAGGGTGGAGAGATGGATATGTGGCCTAGTCAGCTCTTCTGCCTGCTGTCATATGCTGCCTCCTCACCCCAGGGCATTGTGGGAAATGTGGAAGTCTTGGCATGTGTGTTGGAGCATATTGATGAAAACCCATTTCTGACTCACGCAGAAAGAGAGCATTTTCCTCTATTAAAAGTGGATGTATACAAAATTGACTTTCATGAGCTTTAACCTCATCGTCGCTATTAGTTTATTCAAAGTTATATTTAGGTTGATTCATCGATGTATATGTAACTCTGATTTGTCCTGCTTGTTCTCGCCCACAATCTGCTGCGGCTTATGTGAGCTACAGCTAGCAGTGAATCCATTCTGCTATTGTTTTGTTTGCATTGTTCTTGTCTTGTAAAACATGCTTTTTTAGGTATTATTAAAAAAAATCCTAAGTCCATGACATACATGTGTTTTTATAAATAAGGAACTGAGCAAAGTAAATAACATAGAGGAAATAATCAAACCCATTTTGCCTGATCTGCTAATGCTATGACTTTTCAATAAATAACAATATTACCGCTTTAATGTAGTTTTTTGTGAAGTAATTTTTCAGTCGTTTCTAAATTCATTTTTGTGAAACAAAAAGGGATAAAATTACAAAACTAATGAACATTGCAAAAAGAAATATGTCATATTGTGCTGCAATTGTTATTTATTGTATCAGTGACAACTAAACTTGTGTGAATAAATGTACAAACATTATGAGATGTTCTAGATCAGCTTGTAAATAAGATTTAAAAGTGCAACCAGAATATTGGCTGAACCGATACCATGGGACTGATTCTCAAAACAGCATCGGCACTGATATTCAATCCTGATATGGGATCAGTGTTGTCACTACTATTAGTGACAATCTTTGATTTGTTTTAAGATTCAATTTATATTGCTTTACATTAAAATATTTGCCCTAAAATGTTTTTCTTTCTTTTTTTTTTTGTTTTCTTTTTGGTGAATCTTTTTTTGCATTATAGCCCTAACAACAACAACAACAACAACAACAACAACAACAACAACAACAACAACCCTGTGTTTGCTTTTTCTGTCTGAAAAATGACAGTGGAATCAGCACTTTTCCAAATTACAAATCAGAAGGGAAACAGGATTGAAACACCACTATCAAACAATTCAATACTATTTTCGACATCGTCCCATCAAAAAGTAGTTTGGCAGTTTATAATGAGCAAAACTGCTGGTCTTGTATTGTCCTAAAAATCAACTGGACATAGCGGCTCTAGTAGGACTGAATCTGCAATAGTAGCTAGACATCTAAACATTTTGTCCAATTAACTTTCTTGTTATGTCAGCCCATTGTGCTATTTTAGTTACTGTCTTTGTAAAAGTGTGTGATATTGTTTGGGCAGTCAAGACTTACAACTAGAATATTAAGACTGCCTACGCATTTATATACTTGTTTGATCAAAGAGCATAATGCTGGTTTTAGTCGCATACGTTTTTCCATTTCCAGCCATCACCTCTCTCACTTCTAATGTTATTACAAAAGCCACTTCAGACAGTCGGAGGCGGTGATTGTTCAATGTGTCCATTTGTTCTGCTCGAATATCAAAGCTCATTTATAGATTACATCGCTCTAGTGTCTACAGTGTGTAAAGAGCTCAGATGAGAGGTGGTGGGCGATGTTTTAGCTTGTCAGTCGAGTGAGAGAGAGAGAGAGAGAGAGAAAGACAAAGAGAGAGCAAGCAGAAGAGACAAGGCACCTTTCGTGGGTCAGATATGGAGCTGAAAAATATCTAATTGTGATTTTTCAGTTACGTATTGTGATTATAATTTGAATGTGAACAAATTCTATTCACATTTCAAAAATTTCAAAATTAAGAACAAGACTGAAACAGGCTTAGTTTTACTTGAGTAATGTTACTTTAAGTTGAGCATATACGTATTTCAGCAAGCCATTTTTTAATCATACCATCTTCAAATGTTTTTAGCTAGAATAAAGCTAAGGCTGAGCAATACTGACAAAATTAGTATTGTGATAATTTTTTGATTATGATGTACAGACAATATTATTTCAAACCAAGCATCAAGCATGTCTTTAAATGTATTAGTTGAAGTTTTATATTCAGAATAATTGGGCTTGACTAGGTTGACAATAGACATTCTTGTGTGCTACCAATAGCTTAGTTGTGTCACAATGATGTGACCAAACATCTGAACCCAACTGCAATCAGCAGACAAAAGCTCAGATGTTTGCATGCTGTTTAACTACTCAAAGAAAAACAAACAAGCTAAATGAAATACAGTATTAAGTTGTGCTTTCTAACAAATACAATTTTTGGTCAATTAAAAGAATAAGAAGTGCTCAATTGACTAAAATATGAAAGTCTAACTTTATTTGATCATTTAAAAAGTAGTTTTTAAGTTTATTTTACTACAAACAAAATACTCAATATTCCAATTTTGCATATCTTCAATACAACAATCACGCTATTATCTAAAATCTGATATAGTGCATACTTATTTGAGAATAAAGATAAGATTTTTCATAAATTGCAGCCTAAGTTTAATTTGCTGATTGCTACCATTAATATTGAAATTTGGATTTGATCGTGATTAATGGTGCGGCCCTAGAGCTGTGTCTGTCTAAAGCTAAGAAGGAACTACACCCTATAGCAACAAGACTGGATAAAACAGAAGAAAAAGTTGAAAAAACAAACAAAAATAACTTGATCAAAACTTCATCCTAATCCTAGGTCCAGTGAGGGCAATAAAACGAATGCACATTTGCAACAGCGCTTCTCTGTTTTTCGACACATGGCACTTCTGCTAACATCAAAAATGTTCTCCAGCCAAAACCCAGTTTATAAAAAAATATATATAAAAACATGGTGTGGAGTTTGCAAACAAGCGAAACAAACAAAAAAGCGCTACTATAATTCTGGAACAACTGATATGGTAATGTACATCTGTTTTGTTTGTGTGAAAGTCTCTATATACATTTAAATTGTAACATTGTATTTATTTTTATACATTTAATATTAAGGTGTATATATTTTTAGATATATATTGTTTTTATTTTTTTAGATTTAGGTCCATTACTTTTGAATCAAACACTGAGAGGGAGAGTGGTTCAATGAAGAGAAAGAGAGACAAAGAGATAGAGAGAGAAAGACACAGTGAGAGAGAGAGAGAGAGAGAGACAGAGACACAGACAGAGAGGGTGAGAAAACATAGAGACACAGAGACCGAGAGAGACAGAAAGACAGAGAAAGAGAGAAAAAAGAAAGAGAGAGAAAAAGTGAGAGAGACAGAGAAAAGAAAGAGGAGAGAGAGAGAGAGAGAGAGAGAAAGGAAAGAGGAGAGAGAGAGAAAGAGTGAGAAAGAGACATAAACAGAAAGAATGGAAAGAGAGAGAAAGACGCAGAGAGAAAGAAAAAGACACAGACAGAGAGAGAGAAAGAGAGAGAAAGAACGGAAAGAGGAGTGAGAAAAGTGAGAGACTCAGACAGAAAGAAGGGAAAGAGGAGAGAGAGAGGCAGAGAGAGAGGGAAAGAGACAGAGAGGGAGAAAAAGACAGAGAGACAGAGACTAAGAAGGGAAGAGGAGCGAGAGAGAGAGAGAGAGAGAGAGAGAGAGGAGAGAGAGAGGGAGAAAGAAAGAGACAAAAGAGAGAGATAGAAAAAGAAGGAAACAGAGCTACATAGAGAGAGAGAGGAACAGAGAGAAAGACAGAGCCACCTGTCATCGATCCATCACCCACTTTCCCCCGGAGCAGTGCAGAGATGTATACGCAGAGGTCATGTGAACAGTAGATCATATGGGAGGACATGGGGAGGGTCATAGTGAGTGTAACAGGATCGCTGCACTGACACCTTCTTATACAGTCTGGCCACAGCACATATCTCCTATACACTCACTGCAAATAAAAAGACTGAAATAACAAACATGACATTATATATACCACACACACCCACCAGCAATACTGGTCTTTGTGTGTTGGCTACATGTACATTTCAGATCTCATCTTTATGTTATTTCAGCTATCTATGCTATTTAATGTACTGTGTGTTATTTATGGTAAAAGACAATGATTCTTACATTCATCAGGTGGACAGAAAGAGATAGAGACAGAGAGAGAGAGACAGAAAGAGAGAGAGAGAGACAGCGGAGAGAGAGACAGAGAGAAAGACAGGGAAAGAGAACCAGAGTGAGAGAGAGAGAAAGAGAGAGAGAAGAGAGAGACAGCGGAGAGAGAGAGAAGGGAGAGAGAGAGACAGCGGAGAGAGAGAGAAGGGAGAGAGAGAGACAGAGAGAAAGATAGAGGAAAGAGAAGCAGACAGAGAGAGAGAGCAGGCAGACAGAGGAGAGAGGGGCAGAGAGAGACAGGAGAGAGAAACAGAGGAGAGAAGAGAGAGACAGAGGGAGAGACAGAGAGAAGACAGGGGAAAGAGAAACACAGAGAGAGAGAGAGAGGAGAGAGAGACAGAGGAGAGACAGACAGACAAAGAGAGATAAACACAGAGGAGACAGAGAGAGAGAGAGAGAGAGAGAGAGAGAGAGAGAGAGAAGAGAGACAGAGAGACAGAGGAGAGACAGACAGACACACAGACAAAGAGAGATAAACACAGAGAGAGAGAGAGAAAGAAAGAGAGAAGACAAATGAAAATGTGTTAAAAGAATAAGTATTGATTCAAAAGCCATATCGGAGAAATTGCCATAAAGTTATAAAATAAACAAATGTGCTGCAATAGTAATAGTAAAGCAAGTACTAAATGTCAAATAATACACAAATTCAAGATGAAGTTGTAACATTGTAAAAGAAAGATATAGATAATATATTAAGATACTTTACTAAACAAAATCATTATTCATTGCAGCTACTTCTTTTTACCAAGTGTTGCTGTGGCCGTCTCTGTGAGTGTTAGAAGCAGAAGTCGTCCAGCTAACCCTTGTCTCCTAATTAAGTTGCATTAGCGGTTGGTTTGTGATTGGCCACAGTAAGGCTTCTGTCATGTGTTAAATATAATAGTGTACATTCAGTGAGCAGCAGAAGTCTTGTCCCTCGGAGGCAGTCGCACAGCGGAGACACGCTGACCCTGACATGACGAGGCCGTGGTGCGATGGTTCAATTAGATTAAACACAGAGAACATGCTGTGCTGTAAATTGGAATGCATTCTTTACATAACCCAGACATATAATGCTAACGCTGCTGTGTCTACAATGAGAGATGTCAGGTAAACACAGTAAAGAGCAGCGTGAATAAAATAACAAATCACAGAAAAACACTGTCAAGTCCAAGTATGGTTTGAAAACTAGAAACAAACTCATCTCTGACTATGAAATATTACTAAACATTACTATAACTAAACTGAAAGCAGCCAACTATACAGATCCTTCTATTGGTTGTTTACCAAATGTCTGACAATTGCATATGTCACCAATTAGGGCCAAAAATTAGCATACAACCAATTAGTAAAAACATTGTGAATGTAGCAAAAACAAGTACATTTCTGTTTCTTAGCAATTAGGGAACTTGTGTTGGTTGGCTTTTTGGTAAATGAAAATAG
Source organism: Mugilogobius chulae (assembly GCA_038363315.1). Taxonomy (NCBI): domain Eukaryota; kingdom Metazoa; phylum Chordata; class Actinopteri; order Gobiiformes; family Gobiidae; genus Mugilogobius; species Mugilogobius chulae. Next base: position 22,247,696 of record CM076404.1, on the reverse strand, counting down.
GCGATAAAAAAAACCAAAAAACATTTGTCTGCGTTGCTTAAATATTTTTTGAGCCTCATTAAAAAGAGGCAGGATGTGCAGTAAAGACTGCTCTGCAAACGAAAAGTTGTTAGTCGTGTTGTTTCGGCTTTCTGGTTCACAAGTTCACATCAGAGGATTTCACAGCTTCACTCATCTTCTCCACCGTTAGAAGAACAAAAGAACTCTGGAAAAACACGGTTATTTGTTTTATAGATCAAAACACAGCGGCATGACGTGAAACTGCGGCGCAAAACGAAATTATTTATGTCCAATACGCATTAAAGGAAGGAAGGATACACTTTAGATTAACAATGAGTCAGCTGACATTGATTTACAGGGTGTTTAATATAAAAGCTGACACAACTTCCTGTTTATCTCAGAAGAGAGGAAATATGTGCAGAAAAAAAATAAACTAAATTCAACTTAAAAATAGGATCACTGGCAGAAAAATAGCAAGACATTCTTCTGCCAGTGATCCTATTGAACAAAGGATTAATGAAAGTTTTGATGCGCTTCTTGTGAAATTTTTCTGTTTTCTTTTTCAAGAATTTCATGCTATTGAAATTTCAGACACAGTAATTTAAAAAAAACTGTAGTATTTTTTTAGTCTTCTATACACAAAGTGGATTTTCACTTGTACTGATTTTAATGCATGTGTTAAAAAAGCATGTTGGATTTTCTCTTTTATGTATTTTTTGGTGTTGGGTGGAGCAATAGAATGGCATTTACATTTTGTTCCCTTTAAGACAAAATATATTATAAATGGGTTCAAAAAATAAACAGACCTATAGACTTTCTATTCAAAAATGCTGATCTGATAAGCCCCGCCTCTTCAATGTTATTTTTAAATGTAACCAGCAGCAGATTTTAACTTTCTAATTTATTATTGCTGGAAATTGGCAACTTGACAACTTTAAACCCTACGATTTTTACTCAGAATCTGATTTTTATTTTTAATAATCGCAAAGACAATACAAGATTACTCAAACTTGAATCATTCCAAATACCGTACATCTTTAAATAAGCAAAAGCTGAGAAAATACTGTTATGACATGGTTGAAAACTCAGAAAAGTGGATTTTGCATTTTATACGTAAGCAGCTGTGTGCTCCAGATGGAGGTAGAAACTTGCCTGGGTTTGCAGCCATTACATTTTAAATTGTGTCGGGAGTATTCTCTTTTGTGGATATTGTTTTATTAACCCATTAACCATAATTACAAGTCTGTATTTTACTTTATATCACTCTTGCATCGATCACAAGTGAAGGGCCAGGCAGCTATAATGTGGCAAGTCAACCTGATTTGTTCTAACATTAAGCATATGGCATAGTTGAAAAGTTGTTTGCTGTTAAATTGTCAAAGAGTAGCATAGTATTAGTATTAGTAGGAGCACTGGTACTAGGCAGTACAAGTATTGTGGCTATAGCAGCAGTACAGACAATTGTTGAAGCAGTAATTTGTCATCTTGTCCAAAACAAAATTCATGGTGACTCCAGATTTGTCCCATTTAAATAGCAATTCCTCACTTCCTTTCTCACATCTTAACACTGTCACACCTGTCAAAAATAGAACCAGCAGTTGTGCACCTGACCTGTGGCACAATGACACAAGTGAGTCAGTGTAGACAGGCTGAACGTAACTGTTAGAAGAATAGGTCTCCTCGGGTGTCACTGTGTATCCTTCGAGACCTTCTGGCAACCTACCAAAGGACAATAAAGGAGGCTAAAGTGCAGTATCTGTCAAATTTCTTCTCTAACAATAGCGTTGCCCAAGAGTCTAATTCACTGCCATAAACTCTGTAATAAATCTTGTTTCTGTTGTGGTGAGGGATGTCTCTGAAGAAAGCTGAAATACATTTCTTCTTGGGCAAAGTTTAATCTGTTGGTCAAGCCATCCCTAAAGTCCTTGCTGTTCTGTCCACATGAGAATAGTGTGAAAATATCTGGCCTATTGCGCTAATGGATCATAATTCTCCCCAAAAGCTTTAATCCACCAAGATTGTTCTGTAATGGATATTGATGAAGGTTATCTCTACAATTGACTTAACAAGGCCACTGTTTCCATAGTTCTTCACCACACTGTGATCAAACCATTCCATAATAAAAACCCTTGAAGCTTCTTTACTGTCCTGTTTGGTCAGGTTCGGTCATGCTTGCAGCCTTACAAGACCTAATTACTGCATTTAACATGGATCACTGTGTCAGTCTGCGAGGCTCAGTTTTGACATTAGTTCCCCATCTCCAAAACAGAACCTTCTCCAAAATACTTGGTGATTTTACCAGTGCAGTAGCTCCTTTTTAGTCAGGTTTACCACAAGGATCAGTTCTGGCACCAGCATTTTTCTCCCCAATTTCCGATCAGTTTCAACTTTAGCTTCTACGATGATTATTCCACGAAACTTTCCACGAAGCTGAACATTACAAATGACTCACAGCCTCTGAAATATCAAACAGTAGCTCTCTTCTTATTAAGGGAAATATATGCTAAACATATCACCTTCAGCCTGACTACTCTGCAGCTCTATAATCATGAGAAATTTGAGGGTGGCTTTTGACAGCAATCCTACATTTGACACGCAGATTAGTGTATAGCCAAGGAAGGTTTTTAACATCTAAGGCACCAGGCAAAAGTGAAGGCATTTCTATCTTTGGCCGACCTTGAAACTGCAATACCCTTTACATTGAAAAGAATATATACAACTCTATTTATGACCACTGTCAACTGAACAACATAGAAAACAAACAAAAAACAACTATAGTGCAACATTGAATAAATCTATACAATTCTGACTAAAACAAGCTGTTACGTTTAAAGCATAACCTCACAACTGAACATTTAGCTTCAAGATGCATAGCCTTTTTATGCAGCATTTCTCAATTATCTTTGTTTTTGATTAAGTAAAAAAAATTTAACATGGCTACTGGCTAAAATAAGTCCGTTTTGTGAAAGATGTGACCTTTAAGCCCTCCTCAATAGAGTTTAAACGTACGGAGCAGTACAACTCTACAATTTCTTCAAATAACTTCCACCTCATTCCTGACTTGTCGCTCCTTCAGAATGAATTTTAAGGTCCTGCTCTTTGTTTTTAAACCACTCGATGGCCTTGCCCTGGTCAACCTGCCAAACCTCCCAAATGTTCACCCACTGGCACAGACATCTCTCGGAGAACAGGTGCAAAACAGTGAGATTGTTCCTTTGCTATTAGTGGGCCAAAGCTTTGCAACTCTACCACAACAACAAGCTGCAACTGTACTTTTTATAGTTTGTAGTACTAGGAGATGTTGCAATAGTACTAATAGATTTTAAGCTTTGTTCAAATTATAATTTTGTGCATGAAAAAGCATATACAACCTAATTTTACACTGTGAGCAAGCAGCTGGACGGAAAGAAAAGGTCGTCTGCTTGAAAGTAAAGTTGTAGCTCTGACCTTCTTCAGACTAAACATTAGAGTGAGTAATGTAAATATTGTACATTATGTCTCCTGTACAGTGACTCATATCCTTTGTCAACTGTACTTCAACAGACAAGACCATATTTCAAAGTAAAGCATCACCAATGTTTATTTATATGGTGTTTAAAGTAACTTCAATATTTTTTTTCAAGAACATCAATGCACCTTTACTTGCAGGCTTAATGGTTTTTACTGAGATTCAGTCATGCCGTCGATACATACCTTTAACAAAGTAATCTAAACATTTGGTTCAAGACAAGCTAAAGAGGTACCACAACTTGCAGTAAATCAAAGGTGCTCTGTGTAACCTTTCTGGTGGAGAGTATGCCAGGATTTGTCTCCATAGAGAGTTAGATTTCACTTATGTTCTACAGTAACCTATTTACTTGGCTTTTTGAGGCACTATTGCATCTAAACTAGGTTACCAGTCTGTGAACAGGCAGCAGCAGAGCATGTTTGTTTAAATATCTGAAAAATATGGTAACGCTTTGTGTCATGTTGCCACGCCATAGATCGTACACCGGCTTGAATATTAGTTTATGTGCGAGTGGTTCATTGATTGTTAATTATTCCTTGTTTATTTGTTATTAATCCTTTATTCAGCATAATTAAATTAGCTGCTAATTAGAAGTTTACCAACACTTTTCTATTAGTAAACTTATTACTATTCAGACATTTTAAGCATGTAAAATGTTCATACTAGGTTTTTTGGAGGTAATAAAATTAATCTAGTATGAAAAAATGAAGGTTATGCAGAATAAGACACAAGAAGTTGAATTAGTGTAAATTAATCTTTAGCATAAGGTGAATAAACATTTTTCTGCAGTACTGTAAAATAAATGAAAAATCTGATATAAATTAGGCTGGATTTAAAAAGTGACTTACTACTGCCATCTTTTGGTTCATTCTGTATCTTTGTCCTTGTGGAGGTGATGAAAGTGTGGGTTTGCAGGATGGGACTTAAAGCTTCAAAGGTTTAAACTTGAAACTCAACTTGGACTTGAATAACTAATGACTCTGGATTGACCTTGGACCCTTGAGACGACTTTAAAACAGATGTGTTGAACTAGTAAGATGTCTTATTATCGGTCATTTTACAGGGGCAAACTGGAACATGTCCCTGTCATTTCTACATTTGTGATTAATTGATTTTTCAAAGGAACCATTCTTCATCAAAAACACTGCTTGAGTTCTAGTACCAAACATAACAGAGTAGATTCTCAAGAGCAAGATTAACAGGACAGAACTATACAAATATTAGTCAACATTTGTCATTTAAAAACAAGAGATATATTTGGAAGTTTAGTATAAAGACTTGAAAGTGAAAGCAAGTTGTGAAGACTCAAACTTGTGTGCCTTTGGCTTGGGACTGGGCTCTGCTTGAGGTCAAAAACTTTAGACAAAACCATCTTGCCTCTGCCTTGTGTCACTCTCAGCTCTTTCTTACACTGAACTACACTTGTCCTGTGGCGCTCTCTGGTGGACATCCTGTAAAGTACACGCTTAGTCCTGAGGAAAAAGCCAATATGATGTACGGCAGCAGGTCCAGAAATAGCTTACAGTATTCTGCTTTGTGCGTCAATGGAGTGACGCCTCTAACAGCTTCCACGTGTGGTCAGTGTGTGCAAATGGTGATAATTATAGATCCTAACGTTCATCTGAGGAACTGATGTTGACGTTTTGCTCTTTTAGTGATTTATGATTGGAGAGTCATCTTCGCAAAAGACTTCAAAGTTGTCGTGTCTTTCAGCAAGTTAATGGATCTTACCACTGCGTAATGTTTTAACTGAAGTGATAATAACTTCTTCTTTTGTGTGTTGTCGATGAAAAATTGTTGAATGATTTTGAATTTATTGTAGATTTTGGATCTAAATGTAATATTTATTGTATAAATAAAAGCTTGGGGTGGAAATGCATCCATTTTGTGAAAATCAGATGGTGCTCAATAGGGCTGGGCGATTTGGCAAAAAATTAATATCACAATTTTCATGGAGGCAGATCACAATTTTGATTTTATCACGATTCTTGTAGATCGTTTATATTCCCATAGTCTTTTAGGTAAACACAATTCACCATAAACAACTAAATGCAGCTATCAAAAGCCAGTGTTGCTAGATTCTCAGAGAGAAACAAGCAACCTCAGCCCTTCAATAAAATGTTAATAAAAGAATTGATTAATTAGAACATTGTGTATACTGCAAAATAAGTGTTAGGGATTTATCATATCAAGTGTTTTTCTTATATTAATAACGACTTTTAGACATTAAAACATACTAAAAATCTGTGTTTCAGTTATATAAATCGATATATTTTAATAAATCAAAAATTGCTAAGCTTCATTCCTTTTATGACTTAAAAGTGAACTCCAAAAGAGACTTAAAAAAAAGAAGCCCAAAGTTGCTAAAAAAGACTTGGATTTGGACCAAGACTAATAGGTTGGAAAAATAATCTATATTTGAACAGACAGATGCATCAAATAGAGAAAAAAGATATCACGTTATGATGATTGCATCAAAAAAAGACAGACTGTCACATAGATGAGCTCGCGATTCGATTTTTTTATCACAATATTGCCCATCCCTATGCTTAAGGAGGAGTAAATGCCTAATAAAAGACTTAAAAGAGTTTTCAAAGCAATCCAGAAGTCTGAATAATAGTCCAAGACACACTAATAATACAGTCCTAGGGTGGAAAGTACACCCCCCACAATAATTATTGGTGATTATAAAACATAAATCCAATATAAAACACACAAAAACATCTCATAGAACCAGTTACTACAGAATTAAGTCCAGGTCCTCATTTGGTTCTGTGGCTTTAAGAAGACCCATCCAGAAGACTTCTCGTTGGGCGGTTGCCTTGAGTCGGTTGGAATTTATGTGTCCATCTTAAGAGAAATGCAGTTATTGGGTCATTTTTTCATATTTGTGTATGCTCAGATAATCCAAATAAACTTACTTCTATGAATTCTTATCTCACATCATGTCATTGTAGGCCGATTTTATAATTCAGTTAAACAAACACCCAGATTGGAGGGTTTGGGGACTGGGAAATGAACTGGGTCAATGAATAAATAATTTAAAATAGACAACAACATTTTTGGTTCATGTGTTGTAACAGTGCAATAAAAAAAAGTCCACACAAAGTAAAATTTAGAGCTTTGGATGATGTAAATGTGTGTCATGCAGCTACAATTAAAGTCAATACACCTTGGGTTAAACGTCATGTCTATTGTATTGTATTGGTTTATCAGATACAGTGCACAGTGGATTCAAGTGGGTCAAATGGAAAAACCAATAACCTAATTAAAAACAGATCTATATTGTGATGTCAGTGCAACTTTGGTGCTTGGGTTAAGAGCAATGATGGAAAGAGCAATGAATACTTGCACTCAAATAAAGGTAGTTTAAATGAAGGTAAGTTTGTACTGTTCAGGTGACATCACAACATCCAGACCAATAAATGTAGTTAATAAAAGTAGTAGTAGTAGTAGTAGTAGTAGTAGTAGTAGTAGTTTTTTTTTTACATTTCGTGCCAAATTGGAAAACCTGGCTCTTGCCCACCATGCAGTGTTATGGCATCATCAAATTTAAAATGAACATTGGACTTAAAAGTAAAAAGTACACTTGAAAAAAACTAAACAAAAATACACACAATAGTGGTAACTTTTTCTGTAACTATTAATTTATGTATGTATTTACAGGAAACATGGTTAGTGAAAAGTCTTAAGCAGAAATAAACAAAATTTTAAACGGCAATCTAGTAACATATTATTCAAGTTTGAGCCAATAAGAGCAGAGGATTTACTGATTAGTAGACCAGACCCACTGATGAGTGCTTTGGGACGTGAGTTTATGCTCTTGACTAGTCAAGATGATTTTAACTGTAATTAATGACAAATATATGGCTACAATTTCACTCAATACATGTAGAAGTGCACACTTTAAAGTCAACTCAAAAACCAAAACCAAATACATCTACTCAACTACAGTAAAGCGAGTATTTGTAATTTCCCCCTTTCTGAATCCAGCTCTATTCTTTCTATCCAACACAGCTCTCCTTACTGCTGACATTTTTCCCTGAGTTTAGCAGAGATTTTGAGTGAGTTGTCGGAGTCTCTGGGGGAGGGTGGAGCGCTCTGTCTGCGCTGTGTGACTGTGCATCACTTGAGTCTCTCTACTGCTGCCTCCAAAAAAAAAAAAAAATGCTCTCCTCCGCCTTGTCACTACCACCACACCACCACCACCAGCAGCAGCACCACCACCAACACCGATCTGCAGCATCCTTCAGTCAGTGTACAATCACCGGCGACCATGCGTGCTGCTTTTCCCACACCATCCTGCGCGCACTTCTTCACCATCACAGCATGCTCCTGTTTGGCTCCAGCGACGCGCGCTAAAACTCTCTCCCTTCGCTAATAAGACAACAACCGGCCACAACACCACCTGTCCACACCTCCACAAACAAGGTAAGTGCTTTTTTACGCATCATTAGACGTGACTGTTTCTTGGCTAAGAGACTTGGGGTGTTACAAATTGGACACACGCGCGCAAACACACACGCGCGCACACACACCGGGAGTTTCCTGGAGAGTTGGCACGCGGAGCAGTAGCGTGGATGGATGGCTTCAGGCAATAGAACAGCAGCAGGAAAAAGATGCACAATAATCACACGTCCCATGCGCAATCTTTGTGTCTTTGATGTCAAGTTCACACAAAAGCGTTGGCGTCAATTGTTTAGCGGCGTTTCCGGTAAAGACTTTTGGGAATAGCTTCGATAAAACAACAAGACTGCCACAATTAGTTGACTATTTGTGACTTGTCGACTCTAAAACTAAACATAATCGTAGTCTTTACAAATATAATCAACAGAAGCCACTTCTGATTCCTATTAACACATTTTATATATTTTATATAATATTATTTATCTAAAAGCATTATTTTTTCTACGTTTACTGGTCAAACATCTGTTTAAAAGTCTGAATGTACAATAGAACTAATGTCTGCTAAAATAAGCCCACTGAAACACTATTGTGACGCGCGCTTACATGTCCAAATTGGCACAGAACGTCGTTGTAATCAATTATTAGTGAGACAATTAAAAGGTTTGCTAACAGGTAAATAACTGAGATGTGTGGAGGTGGTTTTGGCAACACCATGCGCCAAGTTGGATACTTCTTTCCAATCAAACCTGCGCGTAAAAGACTCAAAAAACGTCTCCAAAGTTGCACTCATGGCACGGACCACCTGGATGCCCCTCTCCACGCCCCACTCCACCACTCCAAACCGCTTCTAGCCACTTCTGCAAACGCAAAGTGATGGTGAACCTAATCTAACGCCAATAGGAGCTGTTGCGTAACTTTATAACTCAAGTGCCATCCTGGGCGCGTGGGCGGAGATGTGAAACTTCCCAGTCCCACTTCCTCGCTGTTGTTTTGCTCATTAAATCAGAGTGGCGCATTAGTGACTTCTTTTTTACTTTACGCTTTGAGTGACAGGTGACCTAATGGTTATTTTTGGATACATTTGTGGACTGTGGGTAGCTGTACTACTGAAACACGAGTTTTGTTGCCAGTAGCCTAGTGAAGATTTTGGATAAAGTTAACAGGGCAATAAGGTCATAAGAATCAAAATGCAGCACTAAAATCAACACTGTTTGAACAAATACTGATGGGCTCACTGAAATATGTGTTTAAACAGGACACAGCAGTTTCAATATAATCTTGGTCTACCAAAAAAGGAAGAACATATTCTTTTAAAGAGTAGGTTAGGTTGTCATATAGTGGTTGGACTGGGCAATATGACAAACAATATATCGCCTGGCCTATTATTCTATCAATATTTTAACTAGAACCTCATGTTTTCAGTCATTTTGTGTCTTGTTTTTCATTTTAAGTTGCCCATAAGACACTGTAAGTTAAGCCATCCCATGTAATTCAAACTGATATAAAGTTGACCTCTTCGTGACCCACTTTCAGGTCCCAGTCCATCAGCTCGGAAACAGCTGACGGTGCCGTTGCCGTGGAAACAGTCATTTAAAGTAATTTGCATACACCTTTACTTTGTTTCTATGGTAACAGACTTTTTTAGGAGGCTGTAGTTTTCTTTTCTTTTCCTTTTTTAACCATTGTTTTCATGGCAACAAGGGAGCAAGCACAGACTGGATTAGTTCACAGCTATGAGATATAAATTAGATTTTCTTTGGAATGGAATTAAAGTTGCTGCCGCTGTTATTACGAGCAATACTTTTATCAATCGGACCATTGCAAGTGCAGCAGGCTTCTTCTTATGCAGAAGAGCTGTGTCACAATATATTCTCAGAGCTTCGAGGATTTTAGCTTCGTTATACGCCGCATTTTGAAGACTTTCCCCTTTTTAAAGATTTAATATTTTGTTTCCATTTGATAATACATTATGGCAATTGTTTTATAGTTACACCATTCTGTAACCAGATCACCATTTAGAGTTGATGATTTTATTTTTTGTAAATTAGTAAACTATATTTTTTCCACGGAAAGGCACAATGAAGCATAATGAAGCAACTCTTTGTGATGTAATCAGAGTGTGTCTAAAACTACTCAAGTTTTCACAGCGTGCCAAAGGATTTGTGAGAGCTAAGAAGTAATTGGACATATTTAATATTCTGGTTTTGTTGGATAAAAATCCTCAACAGTGACTATGTAGGCTGGATCGATCCTAAAGTGGACTTCGAGACCATCAAGGCAGTTGTAAAGCATAATCTGAATCTGCGTGATAATTTTAACACGTAACTTTACAGATATGACTCTTTGAAATAGAAAAAATGTGTTTAATTTTGAAAATAATATGAATGGTATGCATTATACTAAAGCCAGCTTAAACTGTGATACAAAATATTACACATAACATAAGTTTCACTTTGCTTTGGGTTAATTGAAAGGTTTTGGAACCCTTGCAACAATTTATTAAAATGTAGCTACGACTATGATTTTATGTAAACAGCAAGCATTTTACATTGTTGAATTAAAGTTTTGGGCCAGATAAATAATTTTTGATGTACCTATATTATAGTTTTTGGTTAGAATGCCTGTGATAAGAAAGAAGTGGTATGATATGAAAAAGTGACAGGGTGCATTTGTATGAATATCTTGAGAAGTTACAGTAATAAACAAGTAAAAGATGCATAGAAAAAAACTGAAACTGAGAAACTGACTTTCTGATTGAATGCAGTCTTCATCTGTATCTAAATGCCGATTTTACATATTTATAAAACTAACAAGCGCGCTGAAATCAAAAGAACAGCTTTCCCAGCTTGTAAAATGTCACAATCGCTCATCTCAAAGTGTTGCTTGGTTGCAGCATTGATGCATATTTGAGCTAGTCTAAATCAGACCGGGCACTGACTGCTTCTGCACGTTCTACTTTCTACCTACATGAAATCTGTGCTAAAGCAGAGACATGTAAGCAGAGGGTCTATTTGAGGCGTGTGTGGGGAGCGCAGTCTGTCCCTCTGTGTGTGGGAGCGAGGGGTGAGAAGAACGCAGGGGCCCAAACGTGACGCACTGGGACGAGCTTCAGAGCCAATCCTGGTCCACAGTCCAGACTGAAGGTTCTGGAGGCTTGTGGATAGAGGTTCTAATGACTTCTGGTAAAAGAACAGTGGTTGAGCTGGTTGTCTGCAGGGAGATGAGAGAAGAGTCAGGGTGACATAGTGGCAGCACAAGCTGTATGACTGAGTTTTCTGTGCAGGTGGAATGGAAGCTCCCTTATATGAGGAGTTGTCACACAGGAGGAGAGGAGCTTGACATAGAGCCACTGCTCCTCTATGTCGAGAAGAGCCAGCAAGCAAGCAGAGTTGTCTGAGGAATCTGTTCTGAATGCGTCTTGGACAAAGTCTGATGAGGACATGACTGCTCAGAGGTTTCCAACATTTTGCCCCAGGACAGCTACTTTTGCAACAAAACTGGCTGTAAACTGCTATTTGTTTAGCAACCACAAGAAACTGAAGATAAATGGGTTAAATGCTTATGAAACATTATCCATTATCCATTTAGAAGTGGGCATAACTCGGCATCTAAAGACACATTTATAGTAGAAATAGTATAGGTGGAAGATGGTGTGGAGCTACTGTATCTTGGGAACTATCACTAGACCACTGTAGGGTCTTTCAGCTGGTTTTGGAACACCAGGAAGTGTCTGGGATGAGGGAAGTTTGGGTTTATAAGTTCAGATGGTCGGAATTGGATTTATGGGTTTAAGATGCATCTCAGCTTTGTTGCAAAGCAATATTATTGAAATCCTCATTTGTGCTCCTCAGTCACTGCACTAGCAGAGAAAATAAATCTATGTGCCTCTGACAACAAAACAAAACAAAAGTCTGAATAATGCACTAGCACTGCAAAAATTGCAACAGCGTATGTAACTTCTGGATCCATCACCTGCCTGTCTCATTAAAAGGTTTTGTTTTCCTTTTTTCCCTTGAAGATTCCACAGTAACTTTTATTTATTCAAATACACACATTTTATAAAAAAAATACTTTTATATCGTTGGAGTGTATCTTAATTTAGAATCTGAAGAAAAATTGCGAAGTTTATGCCATTTTGTGCAACAATATAGGCTAAGGAACATTCCTATTTAGAAAAGAATGTCAGGTCATCCATTAAACAAAACAAATGTCTACAAAGGCTGACAAATCAGTTGTAAACATGAGTGAAGTCTGTCTTTGTTCCTCCTCCTTCTCTGTGATGCTCTCTCTCTAATAATGCAGCCTCTGTCCTCTTGTGGTCACTCTAACACAATCTACTGCACCATCAGACACATCAGTCAGTGTCGTCTTCAGCGCCAAACAGGAAGAACGTGCTGACAAAAAGAGCATCCATGGAACTGCATGGTAATGGATAGCTACATTATCAGAAGAAATCCTTTTAATAGCTGCACAGTCATTGTAATTATGTAAGGAAAAATACAGTGAGTAGGAAAGTGTCTGCAAAATGTGATTATTTATAATAACACATTATCTTACATTTTTTTTCTCGTTTTCACCATATTTAACTTTTATTTTATCGTGCAGTATTCTCGTTAATGTCAAGCTTTATATGTGTTCTTTAGGTAGCAAGTTGGCCAAAGCATAATATCAACCTTTTGTCTGGAAAAACTGAGCTAAAAAGGGCAAATACTGACTTGTTTTTAAAGCTGTAGTTACCCGAAAGACAATTAATAGTTTCCTTAATTTCCATTTTGTCTTACTAACACATTATTAATGATAAGACTAAAGAAATGATATATCTGTGTCTGCATTTGTATTGGCTTATGGAGCTCAACAGTGGAAGATCAACTTGGTGTCGGAAGTTGCCCTATAGTCCATAGAGATTTCCAAAAATTCAAGAGCCAGCTATGTGCTACCTCAGATCCACAGAGCAATTTAAGCACATCTATAATTCGTCTTAATAACTTCATAGTGTTTTGTTTTACTGTTAACCCATTTTCTTGTTTGGCAATAGTTTTTTAGGTGGTTTGTATCTCTTGCACTGTGGTGGCATCATTATTCAAATCTACATTATTCAAAAGTACTTTATCAAGGGAAAAAAAGAGAAATACCCTTATGAATATTAGTCACAGGAATGAATCATCCTGCAGGTTTGAATAACCAAACAGAAAATCCATGTTGTATTAAAAAACGACTTTTCTACGCATCTATTATCTCCATTTATTGCAAATAATCCAGTGTGCTTATTTATTGGGCGTACGTTGCCAGGTTGGCTGGATAAAGGTGTGAAAGGAGGCAGTGCTGCAGTTGTTTGGAGCTGGAGGAGTGACAGAAGCAGTGACAAGATGAGAATAAAAGTTGGGACTTGCATAACAGAGTCGGAGAGGTAGTTTTTTGGGACTCCTGGTCTGTGTGAGTGGACAAACAAGTGACAGAGACTCAACATGCACCTAACAAGACAAGAGAGAGTTGTTTGGGCTAATCCAGCACTGCATTATACCATTTGACTGTAATATTCAATAGAGATGAGGAGCAGAATATATTATTAATCTGAATCTGATTAAGGAATCTGTAAGTTCAACTTCCATGTCGAATCAAATCACATCTCACCATCTTGTTTACATGGTTTACATGTTCTTCCCGTGTTACCCTCCAGGTACTCCGGCTTCCTCCTTTCTCCAAAAACATGCATGTTTAGGTCAATTGTCAACACTGTAAATTGAATGAGAGAGTGAGTGAATGATTGTCTGTCTGTGTCTGTCTCTGAGTTAGCCCTGCAATGAGTTGGCCACTGTCCAGGGTGTTCCTGCGAAAGGCCCAAAGTCACTTGGGATAGACTCCAGTCACCAGGAAGAAGTGGTAGAAAATGAATTAAGCGAGCATGCTAATGAGGAGGCTGTTCCTTTGCGACTCGGATGTCTCCACCTTCCGGTGTCTCAATAGTCAAGGCTCGTGGTCATTAAATGCGATGTTTGTTTACTCAAGTTGTTGAAAATATCCAAGTCTTTCAAAACTTCTACTTTTGGCCACATCAAGGCTCTGTTAGTTACAACTAACACTTCCTGTGGCTCCTAGACAATAAAGGCTTCTTAATCTCCAGCTGCAGAAAGCATTTATTGGGAAAGAGCAATGTAATTCTGCTTGTAATGAGTGAGACATCTCAATGCCACAATTTGGCGTAATGTTATGGAAAAGAATACAAAACATTGATTTACACTAAAAAAGGAAAGCTAAATATATTATTAGAATGCAATCCATTTGAAAAAAAAAAAGAAAAAAAAACATATTAACTAAGCTTATTCCCCCGTTAATTCAAGACAATCATGCGATTAATCGCGCTTACATTTTTTAGGCTCTTGACAGATATTTTTCATCCACTAAATAAATATTTCATCCACTAAATAAATATTAAAAAATGCATCTTTACTGCGAGTTGGCTCTGCAAAGTCTGACTGCTCAAAAACACTTTTTTTTAATGAAAAGGATTGGTTGTCGATTTACTTCCCAACCAAAAAAATTTTTATTTAGACATGATTGAATTTCAATTAATTGGCTAGCCCTTTTTGATGAAGTAAATTCTCATAAACACAACTAAATGTGAACTCTGATTCTATTTCTACAATTAAAACATAAAACATAAATTGCATTGTAATCACAACACACGTCAGAAATATTGCACTTAAATGTTTTTCTCCAAATGATGCAGCCCTTGTATGTAGTTATCAGATTTTCATTAAATGTACCTGGCAGGATTTCGACAATAAGATTTAGTAGTATAGTACAAAAGATGCTTAGCACAGCTCATCATAAGTGCTTGATGTGATCGATTATACAATGACTATTCCGCAGCTTAATGTTAATATGATCGAGTTCAGTCTGTAGCTGCTGTCTCTGTTTACTGCCGCTCAGGACCTGACTCTGCGTAGCTTCACACAGACGATATGTTTCTGATTGGACAGATTCACAGTTATGTTCACAGTCCGGCTCCGCTCTCACTTCTGCACAAGTGTGGCTTCTGACTAATGTCTTCTACTAATCATGACGCGTCTCTATTAGCTGCCACAAGTCACACTTCTTCTTCACAGACTTCCAAAACACTAGGCCTGTGAGAAAAACATACCGAAACGCGATACATTTACACAGAAAATGATAATGATGAGAGTAAAACTTAAAGCAGGTGCAGTTTTTTGGGTGGATGGCTAGACTGTGATCATCCGCGTAACAACTTGTCATTATTACAAGCACATGTCTATTTAGTCTATTACTTTGTCCATTTATTGTGATAAACCTCAGCCTACCCAAGTTTGATCTAAAGTCACTGGAATAGGCTCCAATTGTAGAAAAATGGTACAAAATGAATGAATAATGAAAATATTTTATGCCAGTGACATAAATCCTGAATTTTATTAATCCTAAACTGCTTGTAAATGCACAATATTGTTAAAAACGACTATCTACTTTACATACACTGTAAAGCAGACTAAAAAACTTCACTGTTAAAAGTTTGGGCGCAGTGTAAAAATGGTGGTTGGGTAGGGAGTGATGTTTTTAGATGCAAGAAAAAAGTATATTGCTAGATTGGGCAAATGTGTAAAATCTTAACTACTTCTCTATCTACTCAAAAATAATCATCAAATGTAAAGTACTTTTTTGTCATTAAACCTGCAAACAGCAAGTATTACAACAATAACCACACAATGTTATTGACCCTATTTTGTCCCGCCCACTTGGCTTGGAAATGCACTTCCTGTTTAGCTCTGTTAAGGTAGCTAACGTGTTTGTTTGTCTGTCTTGTGGGGCAATTTTAATTAAATATAATGACAGTTAAAATAAACCCATCGACTGAAATCTACAGACTAAATGAAGCTAAACAGGAAGTACATGTCCTAGGAAAGTAGGCGGGACAAAATAGGGTCAAATCCAATACTGGGATAAAAAACTGGTGCCTTTCTATGAAATTTAGCTGGCTCCAGTATCGGTTACATGATATTTTTTCAGCCAATATTCTGATTGTGCCTTTAACTGGATGTAATATTTACAAGGTTGTAGGAAGCCCTATTTTTTGTATATTTAGGAATAAATTATTGCATATGCTTGAGAAACAGAAACAGGTCCATTGGCTTCCTGTTCAAAACTGCAGAACAGATAAGTCTTCTTCATTGTAAAATGTAACTTTTAATATGCCGCAGACTTTAAATAACTATTTTTTTGTTGTTGGAAAGTTGCTACATACAAATTTTGGACCCTACATGTTTTACTGGGAATCTGAATTTCTGGGTACTCACAAGTAAATACAGACAAGTGGGCGGGGAAAGACATGGGTTTTCTGACCACTGGAGCATCTGCTGCAGGACAATACAAGATTACTCAAACTCAATCCAAATATAATTTTCAGTAAACTAATGATGGTTAAAAGTGAATTTTACATAGTAGGTCTCCTTTAAACTGTTAAAACCATACTTAGCTACAGAGTTTGAGAATTAAAAAATGACATGTTACTACAAAGACAGTCAGTGGCCAAAACATTTCCAGGTAAATACGTCTTGTTAAAAAAGTTGTCTGACTCAAAGAAATAACATGTATAAGAACTGTAAAAAGTAAAATGGAGACTGTGTTTTGTAATGGTGATATTACCTTAAATTCGATAAACAAAATAAAGTTTCACAATTCGTTGAGCTGGTTATTATGAATATTTTTACACAGCGATAAACACAGACTGGCTGGCACATATAGATAGATTTTACAGTCCACAGTAATTATAATCTTCCTCTGGCTCTGATAGACTGCACCTGCTCTGAACTTATGGTATGTTATTCAGATTTTTTCTTTAGCATCTTTCGATAACAATACTGGACAATAATAGGTAAGTCTAACTGATTTTTTTTTTAATTTTGTTTGGAAAAGAGTCTTCATATTTATTAGAGGAGGTTTAATTAACAAATAAAATACTACCAAAAATTTATTGATCTTTTGTTTTCTCAAAAAAAAAGTGCCATCAATAAAAATTAAAAAAAAATTCAAAATACTGTGAGTGACCATCTCTGCAAATCTTTGCATACAGTACTAAAAATCAACAAAACGTTATATATTTGGCATATGCTGATTGGACAATTCAATTAGTAACTTTGAAATTTTGCCTCAAATCAGAAAAATCTGTTTAAAGATTTTAATGCATTTGCCGATAACTGAGACAAAGTAAAACTATGGCGCTGGTGAGAGTCCAGTACAAAGAAACCGTTGCAGAAAAGGTCTAGGAACAAATTTTGTCTCTCCTGCTGCCACTAAGAAAAATGTTGGTTTTGGAGCATTGAGTCGACAGTGCGGAGGTAGACTGTCCTTTCTCAGTACAACAACAAACTGACAGTTGTTTTCAAAATGTCTTGGATTTAATCAGAAAGAAAGAATCAGAATAATTGCTCTAATTAGTCTTGTTTGAAATAAAATAAAAAACAGGTATCACAATACGCTTGTATAAAAGTCTATTGTAAATAGTTGTTTATGTTTGAAGGTGGAAATAAATACCAACAAAGCGTCACATCAACTTTAAATATACAAATATTGCTACCCAATACTATAAACACTTTTTGCACAAAAAATTGCACTAAAATTACAAGTAATAACAAAAGAAAATATTATTAACACACCCCATCAGAACTGGCCCTAGCCCTTTTGGCGCCCTAGGCAAGACTTCATTTAGAGTCTCATGTTTTGACTTCTATCACCGCGGTAGCTTGCATAATTAAATCTGCTCTCATTTAAGTCTCAATGAATATGTGTCATACTGACACGAAATAAAAACTGTCAAATAGCTTATGAGTGGTAGAACATTCTTTTACTAGGGATTCAATTTGGTGCCCTCACCACCAGATGGTGCCCTAGGCAACTCCCTAGTTAGCCTATGCCCAGGGTTGGCCCTGAAACCAATACACCAGTGTTTTTTAGCCAGTGTGCCGGGAACACTAGTGTGCCTTGAGATACTGCCAGGTGTACCTTGAAAATCTGTCAGTTTTCAACATTTAATTGTAATTACCCCATTTAGATTTAATGCAAGGACTTATAATTTCAGAGGGTTTGGAACAACTTTTTACCATATCAATGAAAGCAAAACCAATCACCATTTACAAGTTTAAAGATGTTTAGTGCAACTTTTCAAAAAAAAAAAAAATGTTCTGACATTATGAAGCTCTAATGATGCTGACTGGAATGTTCCTAGATAAGGCATTAAAACATTTAACATGTATTTGCTTACAGTAAGTTATTTTTTTTAATTTTATTTTCTAATAGCTTAAATGCGAAAAAAAAAAAACAATTTTAAATGTTGCCTCTCCATAGATCTGACCTGTACCATTTAGCCTTGTTGTGTCAAATTCTGTCCATTCAGATAGATACTATGTTTAATTGAGCATTTCAAGCACAGTAACAAAAAATTAAGCAACAATTCCACCAGAAAAGTTAGTTACATTGTCACATTGTCATGGACAGTTTTTACAAAAATACATAACTTTCTGTTCCAAAATAGCTTGATTTGGCCATATTTTAAAAAGGTGGTGTGTCGCTGAAAAAATGTAAGCACAAATCTGTGACTCAAAAAAAAAATTGGGAAGCACCGCTACACATAAAAAAAAAAGCTAGTTGTTATTGCTGAAATAATAATAATACTTGTTTACAATACTTCACTGATACATTACATTGCATTGTGTTGTTATGTTTGAGTTATCTAATGAGAACAATTTTTGGGAACTAATTTAAAAGTTTCACATGTCATATCATAGATGTTAATGAATACAATGTAATAAACTATAACCATGATTAAATCCAGTATGTGAACTAAAATAGATTTCTACTAGTGCTTGGTTTGTTGGATAATAGCCACGTTAAGTGTAGTTATCCTACTATCCAGTTTATTATATGAAATGCACTAGGGGGCGCCACTGTCTCCGTGTTTCTTATTGGTTGGTGACAGTGGGTGGACCAACTGTGCTGTGGGGTTTTCCATCTGACACTCAGCTGCTGTGCCCAGAACACCTCACTATTGTTTCTGAAAATGAATAATTATTTGTTTCTTTTCAAAAATATCAACAGATGTATGACGTTAATAAGAGATGAGAGCTGAATAAATCAAAATAATTGGTCCAAAAAATGAAAAAAGCTTGACTCATTTCCTCCTCAGTTCAACATAGCCAACTGCACCTGTTGATTGGATCTGTTCACATCACGGATCATGATATTTTTCATACTTAATAAATCTTTCTTTTGAGCAATGGAGACAACACCTCCAGGCAGAGTTACAGATCAGATCTGTGGAGAGATATGCCTGCGAACAGTGCTTTTCAAAGTATCTAGGAGCTATTAAACAACCTAACAGCAATGTATCTGATCTTCACAGTAAAAAACAACTAGTCAATTCATTTCTAGAGGATTGTAGCATTTTAAACTTCTTCCTCACTTTATTGTTCATATCATAAGAAACACACCGAGTTGTGCTTTACACCACTTTTAAAGCCCAGAGCCCAGTTTTGTCATCACAATGAACAGCAACTAGCATGCTAACAGTGCACTAAAGTGTTATTTCAGGCCTACTCTATTCAGGCCCAAGGTGCAGGTCCTTAATATTAGAGGGCATCAATGATTCAACTTTAGAGACTAAAATAATAAATACTGGAAATACAGCTTTTCACTTGTTTTCAGGGTTAATTCTGGGTTGCAGCCTTAGAATTGATTTGGTCTTACTTTAGTCTTGTTATAATTCTCCTTTAGATGTCATTTGGTCTTGGTATGATTTTGCTTTAGACCTGCTTTAGTTCTAGTTTCAACCTTGTATAATTCTGCTTTAGACCTACTTTGGTCCTGGTTTAGACCCGATTTGTTCTTGGTTTAAAGCTGGTATAATGCCGGTTGCTCCTGATCTATTTTTTGTTCAATTTGGATTCAGTGTTGGTTTGGAAATGTTGTAGAGCAACACAAATCTATCAAAGGCTATAACAGTGACATTACTGAAACTGACTTAGCACAATAGATATTTTGTATTACCCCCAATTTTGTCTAAAGTAGAGACATTTTGTGCAACACCCTGGCCCAGAAGCCACAGCTCTCTGAAAAATCCAGCTCTCAGGAAAGTAAATTGCCTCCATGACCCAAAGTATTGTCATTCAACTGACTCTAGAGTTCTAAGAAAAGTCTCTGCTCACATTTCAATATTTCGAGTTTTAAAATGTTACACACGTTACAGCCCTATTTCATAAATCAAAACATGTAAATCTGCTGCTTCTTAGTAAATTCTACTAAAACCAGTGGAGACGCTTCCTTCTAAACATTTTTGGATCAACAAACAAAGTACCTTCCAAAAGCATAGTGTCTCATTTAGAAGATCATGTTTCTTTTTGTATTCTCTAAATTGTACCATGTCTTTCTCACACAGACCCGTAAACAGCAGGTGTGGACTCCCGCTGGTCTATGGCTCATAAACTCTACTTTACTCAGACCGATCCCCCTCAAGTCCGTCTGTCTCCCACGACGACGGCTCAGTAAATTTGGACTTTCGCTACTATTCCCCACGGACAGCTGCTGTGTCTTGTCAAAACACATTTAGACAAGCCATAGCCCCGACTCTCACTCTCGCTCAAGCTACTTCCTTTGCAGAGAAAACAAGGGACTAGAATAGAGTTTGAAAACATGTGAAGCTCCACTAGTTTCACATTTGGTTTGCTTTAATACGCCATTATCTTCCATTAAACTTAACCCTAACAAAGACAAAATGTTCATAAATGTCTGCAATCTGTGATTATGTTCTTTATTTTGACCTTTTTAAAATATTATTTTCTATTGAAACAAGCATAAAATATCTAGTTTGATCATCAATTTCTAACTTGAAATAAGGAAAAAGTCAGAAAGCATTACATTTATTCTGGATTCCAATTAGTTACTAATAAATAACTCAATAAGACATTGTTAAACACATTTTTGTCTGACTCAGTGTCGTTTTACCGCAGCAATAAATTTAATCCACAATCCATAATAAAAAGGATAATGATGACTTAATTCAAGCACTATCTAGTGTATTGGCTCATTTAAGTTTGTATTAATATATGTTAAATAATTGTTGAAATGTCACAAATCTAATCACAAAAGTGTATACTTTTTTTTCTATTAAACGATATACTCGCTATTAAATTTCTTCATATCTCCAAAACAACATCCACGATATTATCTAAAATTCAATATATTGCACTGCTGTAGGTACAGCGTCTGTTGTACTACTCTTGGTTAAAGTCTATTCTCTGACACATTGAAACACAATGGAAGACCTAAGCACAGGACCAATGTGACAGTACTTCCTGGTTCAAGTCAGGACTCCAGCACCAGAATTCTGGGCGTACTGCAGCTGTTTTACTGTTCATCTAACGAGTAAAGGAATGTACTTCTCAACAAGAGGCAATACCAGTGTTCTATAAAGCTGGTTCAGGAACTTTCTTTTTTAATAATTGCTAATCCTTACCCAGAGTTTGTTTCCAGCATTGTGGACACTGGTGAGACTTAGGATTGTCAAAAAAATCGATATCCCGATACTAACTGATGCTAAAACTAGCATCAATAGTTGATCCTTGTTTGAAGAAGTATCAATACTTCTTTAAAACTTCAGCAGCACAGCTCACAGAAAATGTCCCTTTTCAGATAGTGCAGCAGAAAGAGGTTTTGGGCGTGAGAACTGCTGTTTTACACACTTACACTGCAAAGTGCGTGCTCTCAGTTACTTGTGACAACACTACTGTCACCACACGTCTGATGTTGCACACAGTGGATTTTGTTAGTTTGCACAGACACATGAAAATCTGTATACAACAGCTCATCAATAATGTTTTAAAGAGTAAAATTAATACTGGGTATAATGAAAATATATAAACTTATCTCTTATGTAAAAAAAAATCAAAACCAAAGCTATTGTCAAAACTATGAAATAACAGTTCTGAATTTGAGTCATACTGTAGATAGTTTCACTTTTGGCAATGTTGCTTCTGGCGCTGAAAAAAAACTGTCAGATCTTTTGTTATTGTCATGTTTCTCCTGTCTGTCTGCTTGAACTGTAGCGCTGCAGGCCAACTTCTGATTTTTATACAAAAGCCTAATTTCCACTCTGGCTTTCATCACGTTATCTCAGTGTTCAGTGTTGCTGTTTCAGAGAGTTTCTGAGAGAATTATGTAAGTGTATGCGTGTGTGGGCAGACTTGTGTTTTATGTAAGGCAGACCTGGAAATGCCTCTCCAAACATGAGGCAGTGATCGGCTCGGAGACTTCTGCGCTCAGGGTCAGAAAGAACTGACCTACTGTGTGGCTAGAGTCAGGCCATTATCTTTACAAAGTATTCAGGAGAAGGCAACATTTACCTGATTAACACCAGACTTTGTCTTCAGTTCAACTTTATTTGAATATTAATAATCAGAGTTACTAGGAGAATATATTCAGTTTTGTTGTTGTTAAATATCTTAACTTCAGCTTTGTTTTAGTTATTTTTTGTCTGCTCTTTGAAAATCTAATTTTTGCACAATATACATCTTATATATCCACAGATAATAATGCTTAGATATTATTTTCAACTTAGCTCATCAGTCAAACTGCTCAGTTGTGTCATATAACAGAAATTTAACAGTCAAGCTTAGAACTGCAATACTGCAGCTGTTTTACAGTTCATTGTGATAAGACGGTGAGCAGGCTGTTACAGTAGTCTAATCTACTGGAGACACATGTTAAAGTCTTTCCAAATCAGGCTTTGACACAATACCTTTGATTTTGGTGATGGTATAAAGCTGCTGATGTTATTGACTTGATGTGACTATTAAAGTTCCATTATTATCCTCTGTTTTCTAACTTGATTTAAAGGTCTTAGAGAAAGTGAAGATGACTGCAGACTTTTCTGTGTTTCTGTGGACAGAGCATAAAATCAAAATCAAGTTAAAAATGTAGAACTTACTTTCTCCTGTAGTTTGAGAACATAAAATTAATCTTTTGCACCTTGTAGACATTAATATTACTGCGGGTGGATTAAGGAAAAAAATGTGATGCCGAGAATAAATCCTGGAGCTAAAAAAGTCCACTGTCGTCAGTCAGTGATCACAACTTCACGTCTTTTACGTCTGAAGCTGCCACAGCTTCAACACAATTTACATAACACTGTGAGTGACATAAACGCCATTTGAATGCACTTAAATACAGTTTACTATTCAACACAAATAAGAGGGGGGGCAGGGGAAAATGTGAAGAAATGGAGAGGATAGGAGGGGGAGTAAAAGAGAGCAAGAGAGGGAGGAGAAGAGAGAGATCAGGTGAGAGAGGGAGAAAGAGAAGAGAGAGTAAAGTAAGAAAAAGTAAGGGAAATGAAGAGTGAGTGCAGAAAAGATGGGGAGTTGCGACACATAGGGAGGGTAAAAGAGAGAGAGAGAGAGAGAGAGAGAGAGAGAGAGAGAGAGAGAGAGAGAGAGAGAGTGGAGATGGAGCTAAGAAAGGTGGCGGGGGGAAAGTGAAAGAGAAAAAGGGGAAATAGAAAAATTGAATTGGGGGCAAAACATTAAAACCTGTTATAGGCTCATGATCATGAACTAATCCTAAATTTGTGAATGTTTAAGATTATTTAAGGTTTGTGATTGCCTAAAGGAAGAAAATATACAACTCAGTCCAAATGCTATTTGAGATATGAATAGCAAAAGATTTTTGGCAAGTTTTGGCACAGCACACAAGTCTGTTTGTATCTGCAATCTGTTCAAATTTCTACCAGACAGTATGTTCTGTGCAGCAAAATGAAATGAACAAAATTCACATTCTCACAGTATTCATTCTAAAGAATTCCACTTATAAATTACAAACATTTAAGGAAAAAAAACTTCTCATTTATACACTGATTATGAAATTGGTTCACTGACAACAATTAACTTTTTTTATGATTCTGATAAAGTATTTACATTAACTTTAAAACTATGTTTCTGGGACATAAAACTGTAGCATAGAAATCTGCCATATGTATTGTTTGAATCAGTGCAAAACGTTCCTAGTTTAGCTAAACTAAAAGCACACAAAAGAGTCATAGAACAGCCTACTAACCGCTGATTCACTACTGGTGAATACCTTCTTGCTCTATTGAGTCAGAAGATTTTGAATAAACCTAAAGTTTTGTATTTTGTAAGGCTATGAGACAGAGCACAATTAAATTACAAAATATACGTGTCAGGATTACTACCTTTTCCATTTTGCTCTGATATGACCAGAAATGTGTAGAACTACATATTTACACTTTGAATAGTTTTTTTCTAGTTTTACTAAACATGAACATAGTTACTCTCGGCAACATGCTCATTAACTGCAACATGATTGGCTGATAAACCTGATGATTAGGCTGGTCGATTATTGACATTTTTTCGAGTTGCCTGGGGGTCCAGAACTTTCTGGGTCTGGTTACCACTCCCTCCACGTGTCTCGTTGTAAAATCAACTACTACACCGTGCAATCAAATTAGTTTATTTCCGTGACTCACATAAAACGAAGAAGCACATTGGTTGTTGGTTATACAGCAAAATTGAACTACTCACTTCTCTTCAAAAATAATTTTGACTTCAGTCATAACTCTGCAACGTTTTTCAGTTCCTTGTGATATTTTTTCCATAGATTTTTTTCTTGTAAGCAGCCATGTTTGTTTTCATTGACAGACAATGCACGCTCCCGATAAGCTAAATTATCTGTTAATCACGACTACTGAACATGGTGGCAATATTAGGAATATATTATATAAATAAACATATAATATAGATTTTTTTTTTTTACTTTTTTAAATTTTCATTGATTTAGCACTGGGCTAACTGAACTTTCTAAGATGTCCTCTAAATGTGCCAAGTTAAAGACTTTTGGACTGTCAATTTATTTTAATTTGTGTCAATGGGCTGTGTGCACGGAATTTCAGTTGGCTTGCGATTGTTCAAAAATGCTAACTTCTGTACATACAACCATTTCCTGTTAGCGTTAGCATTTAGACACAATTATGTCTCTTTTTAAACACAGAAGTGTTCTCTGATAAAATATTCCTCTGATATGTAAAGTCTTTAACATGTTTTCTGTAACATTCACCACAACTGTCTGATCTAAAGAATATTTATTAGTTTTAAACTGATGTAGTGAAAACCTCATTGAAGAGTATTGAACAGGAAGTCGTTGTATGTACAGGATGTAGTATTTTAAACCAAAACAAGACAACTGCACTCAGCCAATTTAATTTGTTTTATGTGAAGTAAATTGCTATGGAAACTGACCCAACTTCACATCAAACAGACAAGCAAGAGTCGATTTTGAATCCTTTTAATAGTGTATTAAATGAATAATGATGAAGTTTATTGGTGGTGGATAAAATAATAAAAATAGGCATTAAACCGGCTCAGTCCCAGGTTTGTGTAGAGCAGAGTGGGAAATGCCTGGTAGGACGTTTGTGTAGGCCCGTCGTCAAGGCAACCATCTGCTGCTCCGTTCGGTCCTCAACCCACACAGGGAGAGATAGAGAGAGAGAGAGAGAGAGAGAGAGAGAGAGAGAGAGGGATAGAGAGATAGAGAGTGAGGTAGAGAGAGAGAGAGAGAGAGAGAGAGAGAGAGAGAGAGAGAGAGAGAGAGAGAGAGAGAGAGAGAATAGAAAGAATGAAAGAGAGAAGAGAAAGAGAGAGACAGAGAGAGAGAAGAAAAGTGAGAAAAGAGCAAAAATAGGTTTAAAAAAAAAAGGAAACTAAAGAAAACAGATGAGAGAAAAAGGAGACAAATGAGGGAGAAGAGAAGATTGTTTCTAAACATTATATATCCTTAACTTTTTAAATGTTCCAGTAAAATATGTTGTTCTATGTTGTTCTGCATTTAATTCTTTGATTAAATAGACTGATGTATCACTCTGAATTGAGATCTACACTTTACCATTCAGGATAGACAGTCGCTAAAAGCCGCCGGGGAAAACTGCAACGTCATGAAACATATTGGTCGAAGCATCACAGGGCAAATGCAACCAAGAAGTCACAAATTCTTATTTTTTTCAATCCAGATGAAAACAAAAAACATACATCTTAGGGATATCTCGATATCAAATTTCATTATCGCGATAATTGTGAGACAAATGATTATGATTTTACAATTATTCACGATTACATTTGTTGGGACCAAATAGCAGAGAAATGTTTAATTTCTTTGCATTCTCATTGTCTAACATGTCACTTTTCCTCAAGATTTTGACCAGTTTTATGAAATCAAAACATGTCCATGTGACAGAAACATTAAGATACCTTGGCTTCAATAGAGATTATTCAATGAGTTAATGTGGCTTCTAAAACAATAATATTTCTATTTGTTATAAGTTACAACATGAATTTTGCTTCTTAAATGTCAACATTTATTAAGACTGGGTTGAACCAGTACTGATATCTGTATTTAACTTCCTGCTGTGGCAAATAATAGCCAAAATTTGGAAATTTATATCAATAACAAATCAAAAATCACAAATTTACTTGTCACTGTAGTAAAAAACAAATAAGCAAAAACAATGTATTTATCTGATTTATAAACATCTTAAACTGGAACTGATATTTTGCTCATTATTCTATGAAATAAACTTTAAAGGCTTTTGATTTTGCTTCTAAAATTGTCACGATTATTATTATTTTGTTATTGCGATTATCTTGGGGCTTGAATAATCACGATTATCGATTAACCTAATAATCTTGACGTCCCTAATACATCTTTTCCTCCACAAACTACTGAAAATATTCAAAAGAAAAAATCTGCTAAAACAGGCGGTTGTACGTTCGTCGATGTTTGTTTCAGTTCAAAAGTGCTCTTCCGCCCAAACCACAATGCTGCACTGTGATTGGTCCACTGCTGCTCTTTGATTGGTTGGTGATTTTTTTCAACTCCAAAAAGTTACACAGGGCACCTTTAACGTTGCAGTATTTGATAATGGCATAAGTCCAAGCAATCCAGTTTTTCTAATGAAAAACACTGCAACTTCTCACATACTCACTCAGGTGATGTTTATTAATGACTAATCCATAACTTTTTGCTTTAAAATACATTTTAACTCCTTAAACGTGGAACTAAAAATATCTTGAAAACAACATTCACAGTCACAAAAAAATTCAAAAAAATCTAAAATCTAAAATTCGATATAATCCCCAGCTCTAAATACACATTAAATGTACTTTACAATAAAGCTACTGAGCATTTGCATTTAAGGCTCTGTTGAATGAGACGAGAACACTTTGAGGTAATGAGGAGTTTGAACAGTGAAAGATTGTCACGATGTTCACTCTGAGGTCGGCTTTTCTCCTGTGACATTTTCAAATTTTCTCTTTGCTCTGGCTGACACACAGTCATTAACACACCCACCTCCGTCTCTGTGGACACACTGGACACTACCTGCTGCACCACAGCTCACTTACTGCTGCTCTGTGTGTGTGTGGTATTATGCTTTTGTGAGTTTAAAGCAACACTATGTCACTTTTCTGGTGGAGAGTTTGTCATTGCTAGTGTTGACTTCCGAAGAAGAATAAAACTTTGCCGCTTCTCAATTTATTTTGATTCACGTTTACAATGTAATGTTGGCTGTTGAGTTCACTCCAAAGGAAGTCCCATAGTTGGTTTTGGGGAGGTGAAGCCAAAGGTTCAAGTACAAAACAAAAATAATGAAGCACTTTTTAAAGTCAACCCCAATATCTAAACTTTGTCCACTATTACAGTTCAGATTAGTTCTTGCCAGACAGGTGACCCGTATGCCATTGACAGCCATGTTGTTTCTGGTCATGTCAACAAATGTAAATCCCAAAGAAAATTTGCATAAGATGCTCAAATATCACAGTAATATAATCTTTACAGTCAAATTTTGTGCTCATATCATTCAAAATATTCAACTCAATACAAACACTTTTTTTATCACGTTCAAACATTGCTTCCACATCAAAAACACTTTCTGTTTGTGGAGATAATTCTTTCCTCTCTGGGCCTCAAAAAATACTGTTTAGAAGGCTGGAATTTTGTGACATCATAGGTAGATCTTTAAGATCTTCTGGATTGTTTTTTAGTTCATAAATCATACAGACTCGTCTTCAGCATCTCTGCAGCAGTAACATATCAGGCAAGATCGGTTTGAGTATTTTCTATGTGTAATTAACTTTGCAGACATGACTGACGTGCTTTATTATTGCTTTATTTATTATTACATTTTTGTTTTAGTTTTAATTCATGAAATGCCAAACTCAAGGCATTTTAAAAGAGAAGAACAATGCAAATATCCTAAATTGATTAATACTTGAAATATAAACTGGTCTTTGCAGGACAAAATACAATTTTAAGTAAACTAATGATTAAAGAACAATGAAAAAAGTTTCTACATAAGTCTCCTTTAAGAGTTTTTGAACATCTGGTGCATACATCAAATAGGTTGATGTATGCACCATTTGAAAAGACCTGCACTATACAGTAAAAGATGACCACTGTCAGCTAGACAATTCACAGAGCTGCAGTGGACCAATCACAGCACAGCATTGTAGAGCGACGCAGGCACGCAGAGGCACTTTGTACATTTGTTGATGGGAAAGAGGACTTTTTTTTTCTCAGCTGAATTTAACAAAACGCACATTATTTGACAATAACTTTGACCAGTTATTCAAATATGACCACCAAATCCACAGAAAAGCTGTTCACTAAATGCCACAATCGTCACAGAAAACAAAAGTATTTTGATGTAGCAATGCTCAGACTTGAGAATCCTGTTTGCCTTTTCAATTAGTTACAGTAAAACCTTTGCTTTGCACTTCAGACAGTCAGTATATAAAGTAGAGCTTTCACTGATCAATCAATAGGTGGAAAATAAATGTACAAATATTCAGTGTTTTCTTGGTGATCGCAAGGCTAAATTTCTTGGTAACGCGAAGTATTTTGTGGCTGTGAAGAGGGAGCAGGTTGTACCACTCCGGACAGACCATGTTGTTCTGCGCTGTCGTGTGTAATGTCACTGTGAAATGGTCCAAAGGCAGTGTTAAAACGTGAAATAATCGCATCACAAGAATAATGCTACTGAGAGGCCTGAATGAACACCGACGGAGACAATTGTGACCTGAAATATTACTGTTCATGTCAACTCGTCTGTTAAATATGGATGAACAGCATTTATTTGCTTATAGCATAAACTTGCAGCAATATGTTAGTGCTACAGTATATGGACGTCACGTTTTTGTCCGCCTGACACTGATGACTGATGAAGGGAACTCATGCTTTGTCCGATCATCAGTCATTCATGAATTCAACTGCTCCCACTAAAATCTGAATAATAATAAGATTCTAATTTCAAATGTGGTGAAAATCAGAGGCTTGTGATCTCGGGTCCATCTGTTTTATTCATTGTTCATTCAAAAGATCCCAAATGTGTTTCTGTAATGAAATGGTAAATTCAACCAGGAAAAGTTATTTAATTTTCAATGTATCAATGTATGAAAACTTTAACATTTAGAATATAGTTCATTTAAAGATACAGTGAGTGTGAAAATAATTGCGTATTGTCCCACTTGGGTTCTACTTTGTGATACTATTTGTTGTCAAGACTGCAGTAGTCGAGATCTTCCGAAAAAAAACACAGAAGACCAAGACCACTTAAAGCCGAGACCGAGACAAGGCCGAGATTTTTAAAGGTTGAGACCGAGACGAGACCAAAACTGTAGTCCATCGAGACCAAATCAAGACCATCTTTTTAATTTTATACAAGTATCAGTGTCACTGTCTACATGATCTTATTGTGCAGTGCTTATAACACACTCTGCCTGGGACAAGTCACTGTGGTACAAGATTAACTGTGGTAATGAATGAAATGTGGTCTCAGTGTCCAAGACAAGACCAAGTCCAAAACCAGGTTAAAAAAAAAGTCAAGTCCAAGATAAGACCGAGTTCAAGAACCCTTGAGCACAAGACAAGATTGAGTCCAAATGTGCTTGAGTCCAAGATGTGACCAAGACTTTAAATAAGTAGTCTCAAGATGGGTCTTAAGACCAAGACTACTTGTCATGACTAATACACTATTATTTTTCAATCAATGGTATTGCCCACACAGACAGTAAACAAAGTTGTTAATTTCAGAATTTACTGCACATATTAGACATACTAAAGAGGTAATACGTCAGCAAAACAAAACTACAGTAAAAATATACTTACATAAAAAAAATATTTTCAGACATAAAAAATCTACACATCAACAACAGAGAACGCAATGTCCTCTGCTTTTAAATCTCATAGAAATCACAAGCTGTAGCTGGTCCCAGAACCTCAGAGCAGCCTAAATTTGATTCAAGATATTTTGTGGGGCCAGTCAGTTCAAAGCTTTAGAAACTAACAATAACGTAAGTTGTAAAATTAACGGCAAGCTATAATGTAAAGACGCATAAATTGAAACAGTATGGTAGCGAGAGTTTTGGATTAACTGCAAGAGATAAAGTGATTTTAGGCCGATTTTATTGCAAAGTTCACTGCAGTAGTCAAGAGTAGTAGCAACCTATGTGTTCAAACCTTTAACCTGTTTAAAAATTTAAAAGATAAAAAAAAAAGGTGATAAAAATCAGATTTCACAACGACTGTAATTTTAAAAATATACACGAGAAACTTATATTGAAATCTAAATGGTAATGATCTCCCTTTTGAACTCACATAC
Organism: Mugilogobius chulae; assembly: GCA_038363315.1. NCBI lineage: Eukaryota > Metazoa > Chordata > Actinopteri > Gobiiformes > Gobiidae > Mugilogobius > Mugilogobius chulae. Next base: position 22,217,061 of record CM076404.1, on the reverse strand, counting down.
TGTACGTCACATGACAGCACCAAAATTATTTATTGACCGTCTCCATTACACCTACGAGTGAATAAAACATGGCTCGCACAATTTTTTGTCTTGAGTACCTCCTACTTTGTCTGGCAATAAGAATACACTCCAACTCTGATGAAGATAGACAGATATTGTCAGTTATTATGTTTATGTATTCATGTTTTATCATACTGATATACAAAATGTTCCAAGGCATTCTTCAGTGTGCTGAATGTATGCAAAGTATATGTTTTTACATTTTTTACCTAAAATAGTCTTGGTCAGTTCTGTATTTCTTAAAAGATGTTTGTGTGATAATGTGTGTATGTTTTGTTGACCTTGTTGTGTTGACAGATGCAGGAGGGGGGCAGTGCCAGGGCGTCCCACAGGGTCTTCAGTGTCCTGGACCGGCTGCTGCTCACTCATCCTGTGTGGCTCCAGCTCGCTCTGAACCAGGATTCTGCCATTTACATCCTGCTACGGGAGCCTGTGGGGGTCAGACAAATCACACATCACTTACAGTCCATGTGGCACTATGCAAATTTACTATTTACACCTCTCTGTATATCTGAGCCTTGTATGTATGACAAGTGTATTTCTTAACATATTGAGTAAAAATAAGGTTGCAAAGATTATTTTACGTTGATTGTTTCTTTTAATGAATCATTTATTTAGAACAGGAATTTCCCATGAAGTAAGTTTATAATAATTAATTATTAATAGTAAATCATAACTAAAGTCATTTCGAAAGTAATAATACCATAATGTTCACACTTTTGAGTGCACCTGAATATATAGATTACAAATATACATATATAAGTCTCACTAGTTTATAGTAAGTTTATACAAATCTATAATTTACTTGCATCATTGCATAGGCCATAGTGTACCTTTCTATAACAAAAAATTGGCAAAAAAAAAGACAAAACTCTAAGTGATTTGTCTTAAAACATAAATTACATTTAGTCTTAACCTTTAAAGTCACATAAATATAGAATGTTTACTTTAATTACTTTAATTTAAAGTAGAGTTAAAGATATTGCTAAAGTGAGAATGTGTTTTCATATAAGAAAATCCAAAATGTTCATGTTCCTTCAATATTCATATAGCTCATGTGACCATTACTTCAATAACTGCCTGCTAAGATTATTTATTTACTTGTTGCAGCATCCGTACAATAGCTTATGTTATGTTGGGTTAAACTTATATATTTACACATATTCCTTTTTGTTGTCTTTTTCATAAAGGCTGACAAAGCAGCAATGTTACTTTATGTTTCATAAAATAATGTTCTAATATGAGAAATCTTTAGGAACTTTGAACTAATCAACGTCACATACAGTAAATAATTCCTAACTGAGCAAAAGCTATGTTTGGTATACATACAGTACATATTTTGGATATAATTGTATATATAAAGTACAATATTCTTTAAAAATACATGTTTTGCCAGAGAAAAACATGCTTGGTCTAATACTGTTCCCACGCCAGTACTGTGAACCTGTATTGTTGTGTCTGTAACATACAAATTGATGGTCCATATGTTAAAGATAATATTTCACACTACATTTCACACATTAGAGTCAGTGCTGTGTATATGGTTTGTTTATTCTAACATAATATGAATGCATCTGTTAACATAGGACTGCAAGATATGATTTGGATTGTGTTATAAAGTATTGTAATCTAAAGAGGCACTGTCACTTTATGGGCCACAAATAATTGGAAGGTGTCTCAGGCGACCATATCATATGTTCTTCTTGGGTTAATAAGGATTTACGCATTTAAGGATTTTAGAACATTTTCAAACGAAGACTAGTTTTTTCATTTAGGTCAAATCTACAAAATACTGACTACCATAAAATACTGAAAACTAGCAACACATTTTTACTAGAATACCTCTCAGCATTTACTGGAAAAATTTATGAAAAGTATAAAAACATAAGTACTTTATCGCTGTCACATTTTACACATTTTAAGTGCTAAAAACATTCAGAGTAGTACAACTTTATTAAAAATCTGTTCCATGAGCTTATCACCAGCATGATAGAAAATATAGAATTGAAGTCTACTTGAATTGACCAACAAATGACTCTGTGTAGTGAGACTATTTCCCTCTTGTTCCAGACCTTTTTGGTGCGTAAGTGCGGCTCCAGTCAGAGGAAAGTGCTGTGTTTGAGAGTGACGTCGGACCGGAGTGCTTCGTCTGTAAAAGAGTGCTTCATCTGTGAGGAGGACTCCAGTGAGTGTTGAGATCTGCTGAAATACAAAATATCACCATTATTTAGGATATATTACGACCAAACTGTGAAATCCCTGATTCACTTTTCTTCACAATGTCAAATAGTTTAACTGTTGCATGTGTCTAAAAGAAAACACTCCATACTCAACCAAAAGAATCTAAATAAACTTCACATCTGGGTAATCCTGGCAATAGATCTGAATAAGAATTCCCTTCTTTCTTGCATACTTTTGGAAGCAGAAAATCATGTCTCCCAGTCAAACCACTGTGTATTTGTTGTGTTCACAGCGTTTGCTCTGGAGAGCTCGGCCCTCAGCTTCCCTGACCTGTGTCGACTGGTGGCCTTCTATTGTATCAGCAGGTAAAGTACAGGTGCAATCAAGAGCACATTCTCCAGCCAAATGTTCAACCCTTCAATGTCATCAGCACTATCATGTAAGATAAATAAAATATTCATATAATCTCTGCTGACCATGATACATCCTCCTGTAGAGCAATAGGCTACTGAGTGAATCATCATGGTACACTGGATATGCTACATAGGCTAGCTATATTACCAATGAAATGTTGATAAATTAGGTTATAAGCCATAAACGCATCTGGTTATATTTTGGTAAGTTTAGTGCCTTTTACCACATCAATCAATTGCCTCTTTTAGCTCTATTAGCCCCTTTAATTGTCATCATTCTTGGGTCAAAAAGTACGGCGCTCCATAGTACTCACGAAAAAAAATATATTTATCTCGTAATTACGAGATAAGATCTCGTAATTACGAGATAACTTTCTCGTAATTACGAGATAGTTTTCTCGTAATTACGAGATAATTTTCTCGTAATTACGAGATAATTTAAAAGGCTTTTCCCACATTCTGTATATCCACACGCTTCGTATAGGCTAAGCTAGTGACTTTATCCACAACGAGTAGTCTTTTCTGTGCTAGCTTGATGTTTCTAAATAGCTAAGATGTGCTTGTGGATTTCGTTATGTTAAATTAAGTGTCTGTGGTCTTCACTGCAATGTTTACGGTCGACAAAAAGTATGAAAATAGCCAATAACGTGACTGTCAACTCACGCTACAGTTAGCATGCTATTATAAAGACGGCCAGTGTGTGGAGCTGTTCACCCACCAGAAAGAAGCTAGTGGTAATCGGCAGGTTTTTTAAATAAAACTCGATCTTCTTGACTGTTGACAGTCAGTCCCACTCATCCTTAGAAATGTGCGGCAGTTTTTCTGTGGCTCCAGCGTCTAGTTTTCAATTTATTTGGCCAAAAAGAAGAGAAATGCTGCACATTTGCTACACTTCCGCATGGATCACCCAGAGTGGGTGGGTACTGCAAAAATGCCCGTATGTTGCAAGTCTGTTGCAGCACTTCTCTCCTTTATGACCAAATAAATTGAAAACCAGACACTGGAGCCACAGAAAAACTGCCGCACATTTCTAAGGATGAGTGAGACTGACTGTCAACAGTCAAGAAGATCGAGTTTTATTTAAAAACCTGCCGATTACCACTAGCTTCTTTCTGGTGGGTGAACAGCTCCACACACTGGCCGTCTTTATAATAGCATGCTAATGGTGCGTTCCAGTCGTCCTCGGAGGTCAGAACTCGGACCTCGAAGTGATGCTTTCTCCGAGTGTTGTGTGTTCCAGTGGTTAAGGATTACTTTTACAGTAATGAGCCAGTCAAGTTATAAATAGCTTGGAAACTGCCCAGAACAGCCAAAATACAGATCTCTTTATGTCAATTTATCAACTCGGACATTGCTGTTACATTTACAGTTTGTAAAACATTGCAAGAGCGAACTTCTGCTTTTGTTTACATTAGCTCCGTGTAGCCGTTAGCAACATTAGCATTGCAGCACAAAACAGCAGGTTTATAACGGCAGACGTGCATGAGCAGCGCAGGAGCAAAGTCACAGAGGCGGTTAAACTGTAGAGACAAACTAAAGACAAAATAACACAGGTACGATCAGTAGTGACGCTGTCGGAGGTTTTTCTTTCTCAAAACGCAGGGCGCTGCCATGTTCGATTTTCTACCTCGGACGTTGAAATTCTCTCCGAGGATCCGAGTGAGAAGTCCGAGTTTGAGGGCTGTTCCAGTGAGAATTTACAAGTCGGAACTCAGAAGATCCTAGCTCCGAGTACCACTGGAACGCACTATAACTGTAGCGTGAATTGACAGTCACGTTATTAGCTATTTTCATACTTTTTGTCGACCGTAAACATTGCAGTGAAGACCACAGGCACTTAATTTAACATAAGAAATCCACAAGTACATCTTAGCTATTTAGAAACATCAAGCTAGCACAGAAAAGACTACTAGTTGTGGATAAAGTCACTAGCTTAGCCTATACGAAGCGTGTGGGTATACAGAATGTGGGAAAAGCCATTTAAATTATCTCGTAATTACGAGAAAATTATCTCGTAATTACGAGAAAACTATCTCATAATTACGAGAAAGTTATCTCGTAATTACGAGATCTTATCTCGTAATTACGAGATAAATATTTTTTTTTTCGTGAGTACTATGGAGCGCCGTAAAAAAGCCAAACCTGTATTTATTTTATTAGTCATAAGCAAGTAAAGTGCAGTGAGTGCTAACAGACACAGTTCTGGGCATAAATTACCTTAGAAAATATGCTGATATGGCTGAATCCTCACAGTCGTTTGTCCAAACCGAGAGATAGTGCAGAGCAGGAGGATGAATTATTTTTGTGTTTCAGAGATGTACTGCCGTTTCCGCTGAAGCTCCCAGACGCCATCGCCAAAGCCTCCACGCACAGGCAGCTGGAGGCCATTTCTCACATGGGACAAGGTACACACTTGTTTTTTACGCCTCCATCCTTACAACTGTGTTAACCCAAGGTTTCTTAATATAAGCCAGGTTTTAATGTCCTTTGACACGTGTCCGATTGGCAATTAGCTAACAGATGTTAGCAAACATTTTTGCATGCAAATATTTATACTTTTTAGTATTGCGGAGTCGAAATCTTTTTTATCTATGAGACTTTTAGATGTTCTTTTAAGAAAGGGTACGAATATTATTTTGGTTTTAATCATCATATTAAAACCGCGCGCGGTGATATAGGCCCTCGCCCCCCTTGCGACCGCGGAGCATGAGCCACCGCGGGCTACGAGCCACCGCGACGAGCCCGCCGTCGTCCCGTGCGTTTTCTGCCAACAGCACTCCTCCCTATAAGTTACATCGTATGCTTCTCTATTCACTGATAGGACAAATTATGACATCGTCAAAGCTAAACGGTTGAAAATAGAGGTATGCTTTGGTGGCTTTTTTGTTCGGCATCCCGACGGCAATAAGTGTGCCAATTTTCAAGTGACTATGACGAAGTAATTTTTTTCATTCTATTAGAATTTTTCTATGTATTTCAATGGGAAATGTTTGACGTTGCCACGGTAACACGGTTGCAAATAAAGATATGCTTCATTGGCTTTTTTGTTCAGTATTGGATGGAGAATGTGTGTGCCAAATTTCAGCTTTCTAGGACAAACTAAAATTTCCACCCTACCACTCACCCTACCCTCCACTCTGGCCAAATCTGTCAGTTCTCCATTGAAAACATGGGTTTTGCCTTTTTTCTTTGCCATGGCCAAACGCTTGCAGATAAACATATACTCCCATTGGGTTTTTTGTTCAGTGTGATGAGGAGAGTTAGTGTAGTGAATTTGATGCATTTTGGTGAAACTAAAAATTTTGTCCCATTCAAAAGTAAGGGGGCGCTGTGGTAAAACGGTTAAAGATAGAGGCGTGTCATGATTGACTTTTTTGTTCAGAATGTAAAGAATAATGTGTTCCAATTTCCAGCTGTCTCAGACAAAAAATATTTTTTCCCCTTCTACAAGTTTGGCGTCTCCATTGGATAACATGGGTTTTTGTCGTTTTTACGTTGCCATGGCAACACGCTTGCAGATAAAGGTATGCTCCCATTGGGTTTTTCATTCAGACAGCTGAGATGGATGTCTGTGCCAAATTTCATGCATTTACGACAAACTAAATTTTTGGGCTCAATGCAATTTTCAAGGGGGCGCTGTGGAGCAATTCGTGACGTAGATTTTTTAAAGTATATCGTAGATGCGTCTTGCGATTTTGAACAAAAGTATATTAATGCCGGAGAATAAACTGTGCGTGTCAGAAATACGCATATTGAACGCATTGAAAATGTCACTTTTGATTTGTGGCGTGGCCACACCCACATTTGTTAAGGTATCAAAATCTATTGAAAAACCCAAAGGCACAAGGGTCTGTTGATGTCAGTCCAAATTTTCAACCCATTTAACCTAAAAACAAAAATGGAAAAAATAAAATGTGAGATGAAAAATGTCCAAAAATCTGGTTCCGCCCACGATAGCCGACCCCTGTAGGGTTTAGGGCAGGGTCATAATGTAATTTTTGACTTGTCTTGACACAAGCTATGTTTCTGCCAAATTTCATTTGTCTGCGATAAAAAAGCTCTGTCATTGCCGTAATGTTTTTGATTTTTGGGGGGCGCTAGCGAGTCATTGTGCACATTAATTTTTTTGACGTATAAAAAACAAAATTTTTCGCCGACCTTTAATTTTGGGTACAATAAAATGACTTTTCGTTAACGTTCAGGGGGTCAAAATTAGGTTAAAGCGCAGAAAATAATAATAATAATTAAAACCGCGCGCGGTGATATAGGCCCTCGCCCCCCTTGCGACCGCGGAGCATGAGCCACCGCGAGCTACGAGCCATCGCGAGAGCCGCCGTCGTCCCTGTGCGTTTTCTGCCAACAGCACTCCTCCCTTATAAGTTACAGCGTATGCTTCTCCATTCACTGAAAGGACAAATTATGACATCGTCAAGCTAAACGGTTGAAATAGAGGTATGCTTTGATGGTCTTTTTTGTTCGGCATCCCGACGGCAATAAGTGTGCTAATTTTCAAGTGTCTATGACGAAGTCATTTTTTTCATTCTATTAGAATTTTTCTATGTATTTCAATGGGAAATGTTTGACGTTGCCACGGTAACACGGTTGCAAATAAAGATATGCTCTCATTGGCTTTTTTGTTCAGTATTGGATGGAGAATGTGTGTGCCGAATTTCAGCTTTCTAGGACGAACTAAAATTTTCCACCCTACCACTCACCCTACCCTCCACTCTGGCCAAATCTGTCAGTTCTCCATTGAATAACATGGGTTTTGCCTTTTTTCCTTTGCCATGGCCAAACGCTTGCAGATAAACATATACTCCCATTGGGTTTTTTGTTCAGTGTGATGAGGAGAGTTAGTGTAGTGAATTTGATGCATTTTGGTGAAACTAAAAATTTTATCCCATTCAAAAGTAAGGGGGCGCTGTGGTAAAACGGTTAAAGATAGAGGCGTGTCATGATTGACTTTTTTGTTCAGAATGTAAAGAATAATAGTTGTCCAATTTCAGCTGTCTAGACAAAAAATATTTTTTCCCCTTCTACAAGTTTTGCGTCTCCATTGGATAACATGGGTTTTTGTCGTTTTTACGTTGCCATGGCAACACGCTTGCAGATAAAGGTATGCTCCCATTGGGTTTTTCATTCAGACAGCTGAGATGGATGTCTGTGCCAAATTTCATGTGTTTACGACAAACTAAATTTTTGGGCTCAATGCAATTTTCAAGGGGCGCCGTGGAGCAATTTTGGACGTAGATTTTTTAAAGTATATCGTAAGATTCGTCTTGCGATTTTAACAAAATGTATATTAATGCCGGAGAATAGAACTGTGCGTGTCAGAAATACGCATATTTGAACGCATTGAAAATGTCACTTTTGATTTGTGGCGTGGCCACACCCACATTTGTTAAGGTATCAAAATCTATGAAAAACCCAAAGGCACAAGGGTCTGTTGATGTCAGTCCAAATTTTCACCCATTTAACTAAAAACAAAAATGGGAAAAAATAAAATGTGAGATGAAAAATGTCCAAAAATCTGGTTCCGCCCACGATAGCCGACACCCTGTAGGGTTTAGGGTGGGTCATAATGTAATTTTTTACTTGTCTTGACACAAGCTATGTTTCTGCCAAGTTTCATTGGTCTGCGATAAAAAACGTCTGTCATTGCCGTAATGTTTTTGATTTTTGAGGGGGCGCTAGCGAGTCATTTTAACACATTAATTTTTTTGCTGTATAAAAAACAAAATTTTTCGCCGACCTTAATTTTGAGTCAAATAAAATGACTTTTCGTTAACGTTCAGGGGGTCAAAATTGAGTTTAAACGGCAGAATAATAATAATAATAATAATAATTAAAACCGCGCGCGGTGATATAGGCCCTCGCCCCCCTTGCGACCGCGGAGCATGAGCCACCGCGACGAGCCTGCCTGTCGTCCTCGTGCGATTTCTGCCAACAGCACTCCTCCCTATAGCTACATCGTACTTCTCATTCACTGAAACGACAATTATGACATCGTGACAGCTGCACGGTTGAAGATAGAGGTATGCTTTCATTGGCTTTTTTGTTCGCATCACGGGCAGTAAGTGTGCCTAATTTCAAGTCTTATGAAAAGTAATTTTTTTCTTCCAATTAATTTTTCCTATGTATTTCAATGGGAAATGTTTGACGTTGCCACGGTAACACGGTTGCAAATAAAGATATGCTTCATTGGCTTTTTTGTTCAGTATTGGATGAAGAATGCATGTGCCAAATTTCAGCTTTCTAGGACAAAGTAAAATTTCCACCCTACCACTCACCCTACCCTCCACTCTGGCCAAATCTGTCAGTTCTCCATTGAATAACATGGGTTTTGCCTTTTTTCCTTTGCCATGGTCAAACGCTTGCAGATAAACATATAGTCCCATTGGGTTTTTTGTTCAGGTGATGTGTAGAGTTAGTGTGGTGAATTTGATGCATTTTGGTGAAACTAAAAATTTTATCCCATTCAAAAGTAAGGGGGCGCTGTGGTAAAACGGTCAAAGATAGAGGCGTGTCATGATTGACTTTTTTGTTCGAATGTGAAGCATAATGTGTCTACCAAATTTCAGCTTCCTATGAAAGGAAATATTTTTTTCCCATTCAAAAGTTTTGCGTCTCCATTGGATAACATGGGTTTTTGTCATTTTTACGTTGCTATGGCAACACGATTGCAGATAAAGTTATGCTCCCATTGGGTTTTTGTTCAGATAGCTGAGAAGGATGTCTGTGCCAAATTTCATGTGTCTACGACAAACTAAATTTTTGGGTTCAATGCAATTTTCAAGGGGCGCTGTGGAGCAATTATTGACGTAGAGTTTTTAATGTATATCGTTAGATGCGGCTTGCGATTTAGAACAAAACGTATATTAATGCCGGAGAATAGAACTTTGCGTGTAGAAATACGCATATTTGAACGCATTGGAAAATGTCACTTTTGATTTGTGGCGTGGCCACACCCACATTGTTTAAGGTATCAGAAATCTATCGAAAAACCCAAAGGCACAAGGGTCTGTTGATGTCAGTTCCAAATTTTCATCCATTTAACATAAAAAAAAAATGGAAAAAAATAAAACGTGAGATGAAAAATTTCCCAAAAATCAGGTTCCGCCCACGATAGCCGACGCCCTGTAGGGTTTAGGGTGGGTCATAATGTAATTTTTTGCTTGTCTTGACATAAGCTATGTTTCTGCCAAATTTCATTTGTCTGCGATAAAAAAGCTCTGTCATTGCCGTAATGTTTTTTGATTTTTGAGGGGGCGCTAGCGAGTCATTTTACACATTAATTTTTTTGCTGTATAAAAAACAAAATTTTTCGCCGACCTTTAATTTTGGGTCAAATAAAATGACTTTTCGTTAACGTTCAGGGGGTCAAAATTGAGTTTAAACGGCAGAATAATAATAATAATAATAATAATAATAACGGAAATTTTTTTTCTCCTATTATTTTTCTCCTAAACTACAAAGCTAGATCCTAAACTTTCTCACATTGTGCCCCATCACAAATGAGCCCTCTGTGAATTTTTTCGCATGTCTACGTCAAACGGTTTGTCTTGTACGAATTTTTGAAAATAAAATTAAAGGGGGCGCTATTGGGCCATTTTATGACATACCCTCTTGATATGCATATCGTCGCGTTCAGTTTCAAATGTGCACAAACGCTCTATTTCATTTTCCCTAAAAAAATCTAGCAAAAAGAAAGATTTTTTCCAAATTCAAAATTTTAACAATTTTGTTAAAAAATCACCGTGACCATACCAAACATGATATCAAAATTTCAAACCATTGATTTCATTCACATGGGTTTACTGTGTTTGGCCAAGTTTGACGTGTTTTCGACCAAAATTGTGGACGTGCTGGTCCAAAGTATGAGGTAATGCGCTTTTGCCGTGACGGTTTGATCCAAGATGGCCGACTTCCTGTTCACTTGAGGGCGGGGCCACAATATGATTTTTTTCATGTTCGGACATGAACTATTTTTCGGGCCGGTTTCATATTTTTACTGCGACTTTTTTCGGCGTCGGGCTCCCATTGGCCCAATGTTATTTGATTTTCGAGGGGGCGCTACCGAGTCGTCTTTCATTATTTTTTCACGCGGTCTTCACTCAAAATTAGAGCTCACTGAGTTCTAATTTTCGACACCACTCCCGGGCACGTGCGTCGTCGTTTACTACGTCGTTTTCGCGATTTTCCCCTCCCGGACGCAATTCCAATTAGTCCCTCGCCGGGACTTCGTCTCTCGGCTCGGGCCTAATAATAATAACGGAAATTTTTTTTCTCCTATTATTTTTCTCCTAAACTACAAGAGCTAGAATCCTGAACTTTCTCACATTGTGCCCCATCACAAATGAGCCCTCTGTGAATTTTTTCACAGTCTACGTCAAACGGTTTGTCTTGTACGAATTTTTGAAAATAAAATTAAAGGGGGCGCTATTGGGCCATTTTATGACATACCTCTTGATATGCATATCGTCGCGTTCAGTTTCCAAATGTGCACAAACGCTCTATTTTCATTTTCCCATAAAAAAATCTAGCAAAAAGAAAGATTTTTTCCAAATTCAAAATTTTACAATTTTGTTAAAAAATCACCGTGACCATACCAAACATGATATCAAAATTTCAAACCATTGATTTCATTCACATGGGTTTACTGTGTTTGGCCAAGTTTGACGTGTTTTCGACCAAAATTGTGGACGTGCTGGTCCAAAGTATGAGGTAATGCGCTTTTGCCCGTGACGGTTTGATCCAAGATGGCCGACTTCCTGTTCACTTGAGGGCGGGGCCACAATATGATTTTTTTCATGTTCGGACATGAACTATTTTTCGGGCCAGGTTTCATATTTTTACTGCGACTTTTTTCGGCGTCGGGCTCCCATTGGCCCAATGTTATTTGATTTTCGAGGGGGCGCTACCGAGTCGTCTTTCATTATTTTTTCACGCGGTCTTCACTCAAAATTAGAGCTCACTGAGTTCTAATTTTCGACACCACTCCCGGGCACGTGCGTCGTCGTTTACTGCGTCGTTTTCGCGATTTTCCCCTCCCGGACGCAATTCCAATTAGTCCCTCGCCGGGACTTCGTCTCTCGGCTCGGGCCTAATAATAATAACGGAACTTTTTTTTTTATTTTTTTCTCCTAAACTACAAAGCTAGACTGAAACTTTCTCACATTGTGCCCCATCACAAATGAGCCCTCTGTGAATTTTTTCAGTCTACGTCAAACGGTTTGTCTTGTACGAATTTTTGAAAATATTTAAAGGGGGCGCTATTGGGCATTTTGTGATACCCTTGATATGCATATCGTTGCGTTCAGTTTCAAAATGTGCACAAACGCTCTATTTCATTTTCCCATAAAAAATCTAGCAAAAAGAAAGATTTTTTCAAATTTCAAAATTTTTACAATTTTGTTAAAAAATCACCGTGACCAACCAAACATGATATCAAATTTCAAACCATTGATTTCATTTCACATGGGTTTACTGTGTTTGGCCAAGTTTGACGTGTTTTCGACCAAAATTGTGGACGTGCTGGCCAAAGTATGAGGTAATGCGCTTTTCCAGTGACGGTTTGATCCAAGATGGCCGACTTCCTGTACACTTGGGGCGGGGCCACAATATGATTTTTTTCATGTTCGGACATGAACTATTTTTCGGGCCGGTTTCATATTTTTACTGCGACTTTTTTCGGCGTCGGGCTCCCATTGGCCCAATGTTATTTGATTTTCGAGGGGGCGCTACCGAGTCGTCTTTCATTATTTTTTCACGCGGTCTTCACTCAAAATTAGAGCTCACTGAGTTCTAATTTTCGACACCACTCCCGGGCACGTGCGTCGTCGTTTACTATTCGTATTCGCGATTTTCCTCCCCCGAGTCCAATTCCAATTAGTCCCTCGCCGGGGACTTCGTCCTCGGCTCGGGCCTAATTATAAATTACTTGTTTTAATCAAATGAACTGCTGGATGATGGTTGACGTACACGAAAAACTTGCTAGCTTCACGTGTCTATGTCAGCGCCTCCTGGTGTCTAGTGGTTAGGATCGGCGCTCTCANTTCTACGACAAACTAAATTTTTGGGCTCAATGCAATTTTCAAGGGGCGCTGTGGAGCAATTTGACGTAGATTTTTTTAAAGTATATCGTAGATGCGCTTGCGATTTGGACAAACGTATATTATGCCGGAGAATAGATTGCGTGTCAGAATAGCATATTTAACACATTGGAAAATGTCATTTTGATTTGTGGCGTGGCCACACCCACATTTTTAAGGTATCAAAATTATTGAAAACCCAAAGGCACAAGGGTCTGTTGATGACAGTTCCAAATTTTCATCCATTTACTAAAACAAAAATGGAAAAAAATAAAACGTGAGATGAAAAATTTCCAAAAAATCAGGTTCCGCCCACGATAACCGACGCCCTGTAGGGTTTAGGGTGGGGTCATAATGTAATTTTTTACTTGTCTTGACACAAGCTATGTTTCTGCCAATTTCATTTGTCTGCGATAAAAAAGCTCTGTCATTGCCGTAATGTATTTTGATTTTTGAGGGGCGCTAGCGAGTCATTTTGCACATTAATTTTTTTGCGTATAAAAACAAAATTTTTCGCCGACCTTTAATTTTGGGTCAATAAAATTGACTTTTCGTTAACGTTCAGGGGGTCAAAATTAGGTTAAAGTGCAAGAAAATATAATAATAATAATTAAAACCGCGCGCGGTGATATAGGCCCTCGCCCCCCCTTGCGACCGCGGAGCATGAGCCACCGCGACGAGCCCGCCTGTCGTCCTCGTGCGTTTTCTGCCAACAGCACTCCTCCCTATAGCTACATCGTATCTTCTCCATTCACTGAAAGGACAAATTATGACATTGTGACAGCTGCACGGTTGAAGATAGAGGTATGCTTTCATTGGCTTTTTTGTTCGCATCCCGAAGGCAATAAGTGTGCCAATTTTCAAGTGTCTATGAAAAGTAATTTTTTTCATTCAATTGAATTTTTCTATGTATTTCAATGGGAAATGTTTGACGTTGCCACGGTAACACGGTTGCAAATAAAGATATGCTTCATTGGCTTTTTTGTTCAGTATTGGATGGAGAATGTGTGTGCCAAATTTCAGCTTTCTAGGACAAAGTAAAATTTCCACCCTACCACTCACCCTACCCTCCACTCTGGCCAAATCTGTCAGTTCTCCATTGAATAACATGGGTTTTGCCTTTTTTCCTTTGCCATGGCCAAACGCTTGCAGATAAACATATAGTCCCATTGGGTTTTTTGTTCAGTGTGATGTGGAGAGTTAGTGTGGTGAATTTGATGCATTTTGGTGAAACTAAAAATTTTATCCCATTCAAAAGTAAGGGGGCGCTGTGGTAAAACGGTCAAGATAGAGGCGTGTCATGATTGACTTTTTTGTTCAGAATGTAAGCATAATGTGTGTACCAATTTCAGCTTCCTAGAAAGAAATATTTTTTCCCCATTCAAAAGTTTTGCGTCTCCATTGGATAACATGGGTTTTTGTCATTTTTACGTTGCCATGGCAACACGCTTGCAGATAAAGTATGCTCCCATTGGGTTTTTCGTTCAGACAGCTGAGAAGGATGTCTGTGCCAAATTTCATGTGTCTACGACAAACTAAATTTTTGGGTCAATGCAATTTTCAAGGGGGCGCTGTGGAGCAATTATTGACGTAGATTTTTTAAAGTATATCGTTAGATGCGGCTTGCGATTTGAACAAAATGTATATTAATGCCGGAGAATAGAACTTTGCGTGTCAGAAATACGCATATTTGAACGCATTGGAAAATGTCACTTTTGATTTGTGGCGTGGCCACACCCACATTTTTAAGGTATCAGAAATCTATGAAAAACCCAAAGGCACAAGGGTCTGTTGATGTCAGTTCCAAATTTTCATCCCATTTAACATAAAAACAAAAATGGAAAAAAATAAAACGTGAGATGAAAAATTTCCAAAAAATCAGGTTCCGCCCACGATAGCCGACGCCCTGTAGGGTTTAGGGTGGGTCATAATGTAATTTTTTACTTGTCTTGACACAAGCTATGTTTCTGCCAAATTTCATTTGTCTGCGATAAAAAAGCTCTGTCATTGCCGTAATGTTTTTTGATTTTTGAGGGGGCGCTAGCGAGTCATTTTACACATTAATTTTTTTGCTGTATAAAAAACAAAATTTTTCGCCGACCTTTAATTTTGGGTCAAATAAAATGACTTTTCGTTAACGTTCAGGGGGTCAAAATTGAGTTTAAACGGCAGAATAATAATAATAATAATAATTAAAACCGCGCGCGGTGATATAGGCCCTCGCCCCCCCTTGCGACCGCGGAGCATGAGCCACCGCGACGAGCCCGCCTGTCGTCCTCGTGCGTTTTCTGCCACAGCACTCCTCCCTATAGCTACATCGTATCTCTCATTCACTGAAAGGACAAATTATGACATTGTGACAGCTGCACGGTTGAAGATAGAGGTATGCTTTCATTGGCTTTTTTGTTCGCATCCGAAGGCAATAAGTGTGCCAATTTCAAGTCTTATGACAAAGTAATTTTTTTCATCCATTTGAATTTTTCTATGTATTTCAATGGGAAATGTTTGACGTTGCCACGGTAACACGGTTGCAAATAAAGATATGCTTCATTGGCTTTTTTGTTCAGTATTGGATGGAGAATGTGTGTGCCAAATTTCAGCTTTCTAGGACAAAGTAAAATTTCCACCCTACCACTCACCCTACCCTCCACTCTGGCCAAATCTGTCAGTTCTCCATTGAATAACATGGGTTTTGCCTTTTTTCCTTTGCCATGGCCAAACGCTTGCAGATAAACATATAGTCCCATTGGGTTTTTTGTTCAGTGTGATGTGGAGAGTTAGTGTGGTGAATTTGATGCATTTTGGTGAAACTAAAAATTTTATCCCATTCAAAAGTAAGGGGGCGCTGTGGTAAAACGGTCAAAGATAGAGGCGTGTCATGATTGACTTTTTTGTTCAGAATGTGAAGCATAATGTGTGTACCAAATTTCAGCTTCCTATGAAAGGAAATATTTTTTTCCCCATTCAAAAGTTTTGCGTCTCCATTGGATAACATGGGTTTTTGTCATTTTTACGTTGCCATGGCAACACGCTTGCAGATAAAGTATGCTCCCATTGGGTTTTTCGTTCAGAAGCTGAGAAGGATGTCTGTGCCAAATTTCATGTGTCTACGACAAACTAAATTTTTGGGTCAATGCAATTTTCAAGGGGGCGCTGTGGAGCAATTATTTGACGTAGATGTTTTTAAGTATATCGTTAGATGCGGCTTGCGATTTGAACAAAATGTATATTAATGCCGGAGAATAGAACTTTGCGTGTCAGAAATACGCATATTTGAACGCATTGGAAAATGTCACTTTTGATTTGTGGCGTGGCCACACCCACATTTTTAAGTATCAGAAATCTATCGAAAAACCCAAAGGCACAAGGGTCTGTTGATGTCAGTTCCAAATTTTCATCCATTTAACATAAAAAAAAATGGAAAAAAATAAAACGTGAGATGAAAAATTTCCAAAAATCAGGTTCCGCCCACGATAGCCGACGCCCTGTAGGGTTTAGGGTGGGTCATAATGTAATTTTTTGCTTGTCTTGACACAAGCTATGTTTCTGCCAAATTTCATTTGTCTGCGATAAAAAAGCTCTGTCATTGCCGTAATGTTTTTTGATTTTTGAGGGGGCGCTAGCGAGTCATTTTAACACATTAATTTTTTTGCTGTATAAAAAACAAAATTTTTCGCCGACCTTTAATTTTGGGTCAAATAAAATGACTTTTCGTTAACGTTCAGGGGGTCAAAATTGAGTTTAAACGGCAGAATAATAATAATAATAATAATAATAATAACGGAAAATTTTTTTTCTCCTATTATTTTTCTCCTAAACTACAAAGCTAGATCCTAAACTTTCTCACATTGTGCCCCATCCAAATGAGCCCTCTGTGAATTTTTTCGCAGTCTACGTCAAACGGTTTGTCTTGTACGAATTTTTGAAAATAAAATTAAAGGGGGCGCTATTGGGCCATTTTATGACATACCTCTTGATATGCATATCGTCGCGTTCAGTTTCAAATGTGCACAAACGCTCTATTTCATTTTCCCTAAAAAAATCTAGCAAAAAGAAAGATTTTTTCAAATTCAAAATTTTACAATTTTGTTAAAAAATCACCGTGACCATACCAAACATGATATCAAATTTCAAACCATTGATTTCATTCACATGGGTTTACTGTGTTTGGCCAAGTTTGACGTGTTTTCGACCAAAATTGTGGACGTGCTGGTCCAAAGTATGAGGTAATGCGCTTTTGCCGTGACATGTTTGATCCAAGATGGCCGACTTCCTGTTCACTTGAGGGCGGGGCCACAATATGATTTTTTTCATGTTCGGACATGAACTATTTTTCGGGCCGGGTTTCATATTTTTACTGCGACTTTTTTCGGCGTCGGGCTCCCATTGGCCCAATGTTATTTGATTTTCGAGGGGGCGCTACCGAGTCGTCTTTCATTATTTTTTCACGCGGTCTTCACTCAAAATTAGAGCTCGCTGAGTTCTAATTTTCGACACCACTCCCGGGCACGTGCGTCGTCGTTTACTACGTCGTTTTGCGATTTTCGCCCTCCCGGACGCAATTCCAATTAGTCCCTCGCCGGGACTTCGTCTCTCGGCTCGGGCCTAATAATAACGGAAATTTTTTTTCTCCTATTATTTTTCTCCTAAACTACAAGAGCTAGAATCCTGAAACTTTCTCACATTGTGCCCCATCACAAATGAGCCCTCTGTGAATTTTTTCACAGTCTACGTCAAACGGTTTGTCTTGTACGAATTTTTGAAAATAAAATTAAAGGGGGCGCTATTGGGCCATTTTATGACATATCCTCTTGATATGCATATCGTCGCGATCAGTTTCCAAATGTGCACAAACGCTCTATTTTCATTTTCCCTTAAAAAATCTGCAAAAAGAAAGATTTTTTCCAAAATTCAAAATTTTACAATTTTGTTAAAAAATCACCGTGACCATACCAAACATGATATCAAAATTTCAAACCATTGATTTCATTCCACATGGGTTTACTGTGTTTGGCCAAGTTTGACGTGTTTTCGACCAAAATTGTGGACGTGCTGGTCCAAAGTATGAGGTAATGCGCTTTTGCCCGTGACGGTTTGATCCAAGATGGCCGACTTCCTGTTCACTTGAGGGCGGGGCCACAATATGATTTTTTTCATGTTCGGACATGAACTATTTTTCGGGCCAGGTTTCATATTTTTACTGCGACTTTTTTCGGCGTCGGGCTCCCATTGGCCCAATGTTATTTGATTTTCGAGGGGGCGCTACCGAGTCGTCTTTCATTATTTTTTCACGCGGTCTTCACTCAAAATTAGAGCTCGCTGAGTTCTAATTTTCGACACCACTCCCGGGCACGTGCGTCGTCGTTTACTACGTCGTATTCGCGATTTTCCCCTCCCGGACGCAATTCCAATTAGTCCCTCGCCGGGACTTCGTCTCTCGGCTCGGGCCTAATAATAATAATAAGGAACAACTTTTTTTTTTATTTTTTTCTCCTAAACTAAAAGCTAGACTCGTAAACTTTCTGACATTGTGCCCCATCACAAGAGCCCTCTGTGAATTTTTTCAGATTTTACGTCAACGGTTTGCCTGTACGAATTTTTGAAATTGAGATTTCAAGGGGGCGCTATTGGGTCATTTTGTGAGATACCTCTTGATATGCATATCATTGCGTTCAGTGTCAAAATGTCACAAACGCTGTATTTCGATTTTCCCATAAAAAATCTAGCAAAAAGAAAGATTTTTTACAAATTTCCAAATTTTTGCAATTTTTTAAAAATCACCGTTACCAACCAAACATGATATTCTAATTTCAAACCATTGATTTCATTTCACATGGGTTTACTGTGTTTCAGCCAAGTTTGACGTGTTTTCGACCAAAATTGTGGACGTGCTGGCCAAAGTATGAGGTAATGCGCTTTCCGAGTGACGCGTTTGATCCAAGATGGCCGACTTCCTGTACACTTGGGGCGGGGCCACAATATATTTTTTTCATGTTCGAACCTGAACTATTTTTCGGGCCAGGTTTCATATTTTTACTGCGACTTTTTTCGGCGTCGGGCTCCCATTGGCCCAATGTTATTTGATTTTCGAGGGGGCGCTACCGAGTCGTCTTTCATTATTTTTTCACGCGGTCTTCACTCAAAATTAGAGCTCACTGAGTTCTAATTTTCGACACCACTCCCGGGCACGTGCGTCGTCGTTTACTATTTCGTATTCGCGATTTTCCTCCCCCCGAGTCCAATTACAATTAGTCCCTCGCCGGGGACTTCGTCACTCGGCTCGGGCCTAATTATAAATTACTTGTTTTTAATCAAATGAACTGCTGGATGATGGTTGACGTACACGAAAAACTTGCTAGCTTCACGTGTCTTTGTCAGCGCTCCCTGGTGGTCTAGTGGTTAGGATTCGGCGCTCTCACCGCCGGGCCAGCCGCGTATACCTGTAGAGGCTGAACAGGCGATAGTGGGTTCGAGCCCCAGTTGAAGGTGTTGCAAGTTTAATACTTTAAGAGGAATTTAAGTTTTATACAGGTACATGTGTGTTTGTAGACCCTGTAGCATATTTTAAAACCAAATGTTTGCATTAGATTTGTGATTTTTACACTGCTTTGTTTATTAGTTTAATGTTATATATTTATTTATTTATACATTTTCAGCTGTAATACCTGGACAAAGTGTGTCAACAGACATATATAAAGCACTGTACACACATTAGTTGAAATAATGCTAGATAGAAGTTAATAAAGATTAGCAAAGGGTATAAAAGCTCAATAATACAATAGAATATAATACTAGTACCATTTAATGATTGTGCCTAATATCATAATCTAAATCATGTTTAGCTGTTCTAATGTCATCATTTATTAACAGTGACAAATTATGCAGATGTTCTAAAACAAACACTACATAATTATAATAATAGTAATAAGAGATGCACAAGTTATCAAAAAAATACATTTATTTATATCACAGAAGGACATCACAAACAATAAACAATGTTAAGCAGTGAAGCATGTCATGTTTAGCTGAAGTCATGTCTGAGCAAAATCCTTTCTTCATCTTTGAACTGGTCTGATGATTGGTTTAAACGAAGACCAAGTCTGGAGTTTTTTCTTTACTGAGGATGAAACATAGACTAAGTCTTTGTGCTCCTCACTCACCTGCTCTAAACTAAACAGCTTGAACATCCACAGCTTTGTGATCAGTAAGTCTTACAGAAGAAAGAAAACATCAGCAGCCACCAGTTGTCTTTTAACTATCTCAACATTTTACAGCCAAACTGTCTTTGAAGAACATAATAATACAGTGAAGCAGTAAGTTGTGAACTGTTTTCATCAGGTAGGTCAGCTCCTCACTGCAGCTTTCATCACCGAGTAGGAGACTTCAGATGTCCACTGCTCTGTCCCTTCTTCTGCTGAGAGCAGCTTCACTGGGAGATGTCCTGATCCACACAGAGCATGTAGGCCTCAGAGGAGAGAAAGAGCAATAGGAATGATTGGGCTGTGTTGCATTTAAACATACTGTGCTAGTAAAAAAAACTCACCCCTAAATACATAAAACCAATAAAGCCACGTCAGGCTGCGTACCTCGGTGCTGGAGCTGCACTGTGTGGACTGTTGTTCAAAAACTTAGCCAAGGTCTAGAAGCAAACTGGGATGGAGGCTTGGATGTGTCTGAGAAAGAGAATAATCTGTAAAACAACCTTTGTGTTTGCTTGTGTACAGAGTCCACTGCTCCAGTCTGTGGGATTATTAGTGCTACAGCGTTTATATTCTACGTCCCACTGAAAATAGACAAAGTATACAATAAGATATAATGATCAAAAATCTATGCCAAGGGTCAAAGCATGATTAAACTATCAGAGGGAGATGAGGTAAGTCTGTGGTGAGGACTCTGAAATAGAACACAGAGGTCACATGATGAAGAACTTACTAGAACGACTACATAGAAGTCATGTCAGTGTTAATAAGGCCAGTTGATAGGATTA
The DNA here is from genome assembly GCA_038363315.1 of Mugilogobius chulae. Taxonomy (NCBI): domain Eukaryota; kingdom Metazoa; phylum Chordata; class Actinopteri; order Gobiiformes; family Gobiidae; genus Mugilogobius; species Mugilogobius chulae. The sequence goes on along the minus strand of CM076404.1, from coordinate 22,196,329 downwards.
AAATGACATGAGTGAAACATTGTTCTGTTGATGAAATGATGAATGAAATGATACGAAACAGCTATAGTTTGTCCAGTCTTTTTCTTAGTGAAGTCTCATGTAGAAACAGCTAAGATGGAGGTAGCAGAGATGGAGTCATGAACGCGTCTGATAGTGTGTCTGTGAGGATAACAAAATTAAATGATTCAAATTTAAACATTCTCTCAATTGTAATTGTTTCAGCTTGAGTATAACAGCAGAAACTGGAGCAGTATATTTTCCCCTTGAATCACAAATGAACAAGCTTTCACAAAAAATAGTATAACAACAAAGGTAAAATATTATAAGCCTTTCCTTTGCTTTATTCACTGGTGAAGCTAAAGCAAAGGACACTGAGACATGATCAGACACTGACCCCTCTGTATGTGAATAAAGAAGACTTTACCTTCTCAGCTCAGGCTCTGTGTCCTCCTCCAACAGTACTGACAGCACCAGAATAACATAGATACTGCACATCTAACTGTTCCTCTGGTCTGCTGTGAATGCTGATGTGATCACTGCAGCAGGTGGAGGTGGTGGAGCTGCAGCAGGTGGAGGTGGTGGAGATGCAGCAGGTGGATGTGGTGGAGCTGCTGGTGTCAATGCTGTCAAACTCACCAAAGAAAGAAAACTGTCTTAGTTTGGTAATGAATAAAATAAAAGTACACCGAAGTTAATGAATGAGAAAAAGACTGCAACAAACTTTTAGACTGGTACATTTTCATAATAATAATTTTGAAATACTACAAAGATGTAGCTGCTCTATGATGGTGAATGATTTGTTGTATATTTAATGCAAATGTAAATAGACAGTGATTACAGGTATTGTAGCAAAAGTACAGTGCAATGTAATCAATGCCTGGCTCTCTATAACGTGGAGAAGGCTCACATAGCCTCATATCTAAATCTACAAATATTCAGTTTAGATAAAAAAATCATGCTACTAGCTAGCCTTTGTATTTACAGTAGTTTACTCATTAGTTTCTCCACAAAAACATGCATTTAAGCTTTTGTAACTTATAAGATTATCACAAACTCATTTTAAATTTCGGTGCTGTCACTTACCTTTACAATTTCCATGTTGAAATATGTAGAACACTTAGAAAAGACGTCTTTCTGTAACAAATCTCGAAGCAAAAGCAGCTATACGGAAGAGCGGAAACAGCGCCCCCGTTTTCACGCTGGTGGCCAAAATGAGTATTGCATCCGTATTGTAAGACACTACCATAGGAGATGAACGGGAAAAGTTAAGAGAGTTAAGCTTAACTATACGCGGCCCGGCCGCGCCGCGGCCCGGGTTCGATTCCCGGTCAGGGAACTACTTGTTTTGGTTTTTAGTTTCATACATGATCTAACATTATTTAAAAAAAAAAGTTATATTAGATAGCAGGGGTCTGTATTAAGTTGGCGATTATGTTTTATGCTCTGACAAATCAGCTGTAGTAAAAAAAATATGTATACTTTTTATTTTTATTTAACCTTTATTTAACCAGTAAAAAAACTCATTGAGATTAAAAATCTCTTTTGCAAGAGCGTCCTGGCCAAGAGGCAACAGCACACAAACACAATGGTGTAAAAGGTGAAAACTTAAGAAAAGCATTTGCAAATTGAGAGTTTTGCTTCGTGTTCATCTAGAAGTCTCTCAAAAGAGGCCAATGAAACAAGTTCTTTTAATTTAAATTCTTTCTGGAGTTCATTTCAAGAGTGCACTGTAGCAGATCTAAAAGTCTTTCTACCCAGCTCTGTGCTTGCTCTGGGCACAGAGAGTAGAAGCAGGTCCCGCAGACTGTAACTGCTGCTTCTCAGCTCTATGAGCTGCTGGAGATAGAGGGGCACCAACCCAAAAATAGACTTATAAATTAGAAGGTACCAGTGTTTCAATCTTCAAGCAAATAAAGAAGGCCAGCATACTCTAGCATACAAAACACAATGATGGGTCATTGACCTCAAATTAGTTATGAAACGTAGAGCACCATGAAAAACAGTGTCTAAAACATGTAATGCTGCATCAGCATCAGTACAGTGTATAACAGTAAAATTATACAGGCAGCTACTGCAAACATTGTATGTTTTTTTTCTATGTGCAGCTGGAGCAGTCCTGTAGCCCACAATAAATTTGCTCTTTGCGAACAATAAGGTTTATATAGTCTCTTATCTAATTTCATCTCATCTTATCTTATCTTATCTTAGCTTAGTTTATCTTAACTTATCTTTCAAGGGGCAAAATGATTTAATCCATGGACCTTTGAAAACTCTGTACATTCTTATTGTTTGTAGATTTCTGGAGTTCCCCAAACACCTCAGAGGTCCAGAATGGCCCCGTGGAGCAAGGCCCATCCACTAGCAGCAGCCTGAAGAGCGTTAACCAGGACTGGAACCTGAACATGACGCGCGGCAGACAGGGCAAACTGTGCTTCATCAACCCGCTCTTTCTACAGCTGGAAGTCTTAAAGGTTAACTCAGCTGCAAAACTAATTACAAGAAGGATGTAATCCAAAAAATTTAAAATTGAAACTCCTACCTTGTTGCATTACATTCTCTCCCAATTAGGCTTGGCTGCACTGCCTTATTTATGGGAGAAAAACAACTTTTTGTGATTTTGGTCCAGTTAAATTGTGATGTGCATGCAGTAACATAATATAATTAGCATACCAAATTCTCAACACCATTGACATATCTTTTTTTTTGTATTTTACAGCAAACATTACATTTTTACTGTTGAAACAATGTAAAAGTTAATAAGGCCAGAAAGAACGTTATTATGAGGTGATATTTATTTTTTATTTTTTAAATTTCTTCTTCAGCAGCAGCAACAACAACAGCTCACCAACCACAGCGCTTCCAACAAACGACATCGGTTCAAGCGCAGCATGAGATTGAGGCTGTCCGAGTCCTCCATGAACCTGTCTCTGGAAGGAGGATCCTTCTCTCCGCCTCTGTCCCAGGACCAGGAAGGTCAGGAGAGACTGCAGAAGGCTAACCCACAGAGGAGACTCCACACTGGGGCAGGTGTGCTGAGGAGAACGCCTGCTGTGTCTCCTGGCTCTGCGGAGGAGGACGACATAATGGCTGCACATACCACACAAGTAAAGATTTGTTTGATCTTTTTTGATTTATTAATGTATTACTAAATATAATGTATGAGTTTGTGAGAGCAAGGGATGAGCTTCCTTTGTCCACAATTTGAAAAGTATGTGCAGTATGCGTTAATGTGACCTATTGTGTTTTTTCACTGTATTAATGATGAGTCTCTGACATACAGTATGTTGATCAAAAATTTACATTTCGTTCATTGTAAAAACATGATCTAAAACAGCTTAGAAATAGAAACAGATCTGTTGACTTGCTGTTTGAAACTGCAAAACTGGTAAGCAAGTGAGAATAGGTGGTAGGGGAAAACAACAATATTCTGAACATCTGCATCAGCTGCAAGACAATACAAGATTCATTTAACAGTGCACGAATCAATAAAAAACAACTTTGAGTAATCTAATTATGGGAAAAAAAACTCAGAAAAGTGGGTTTTACATGATAGATCTCCATTCGATGTTATAAATATTTTGAATGTAATTGCCTTTTTGTCCCAGGCAGGTAAAGCAGAAGAGAGCTCCTACCCCCTGCCCTCTGCTCCAGGGGACAGTCGAGCACTGAAGTCTCTGCTGTGGCCTTGGAGAGACGTCCCGCTCCGTCTTTGGCCGAACTTGACTCCAGCAGCTCGTTTAGCAGCATGGACTCTGACTCGGACTCTGAAAGCATGTCCCAAACGCACACCCAGAGCTCACAGCGCCCTCCTTTGGTCCGCTCCAGAGGCCGCGGTGGAATACACAGAATGAGTGAGGCGTTTGTGTGTTTCTTTGCCCCGGACAAGCGCCTAACCCGGTTGGTGGAAGACTTGTCTCGGGATAGAAGGTCCACGTTTGGGGGCATGGTTCAGGACTTTCTTTTAACGCAAAGGGAGGCCTTGAAAACCCTGGTGTCTTCCTCGTCAGCTCCTCGTGTGACCTCTGTGCAGCTTCTTCAGGGCATGAGAATGTTTCTGTCCCAGGCCAAGTGCTGCCTTCTGGACAGTGGAGAGCTGGAGCCTCCCATAGAGACGCTGGTGCCTGAGAACGAAACAGGTAATTTGGGCTGTGATATTTGACTCTTCTTGTCTGATTCTTATATGAAGCTCTTTGAAACCATAAACGCTACTACTTCTCATATATTTATAGACAACATCTGAGTAATTCACCCGGTTGGGCTCTGGTTTTAGACATTTTTCCCTATGTAGATGTACTATTGTTTGGTTCTCATGTTTTAGTGTTGGCTTTCTGCATCAACTCCTATTTGCTCCAAATTTAGTCTCAATATAATCTCTATTTCATTGTGATCCATATGCAAGTATCCAGCCAGGGGAGAATCAGATCAATTAGTTGGGTGTAGTTCATGTTTTTTGGATCATTTTTGGCACTTATGGATTCTTTCTTCTACAAGAATGTAAACAAACAGAACTATGCAATTTTTTTGCATTTTGCTCACTTATCTAATGCAGTTTGAACCTCATAATTCTTCACCACAAGTTTCTCAATTTTCAGAAGTCCGTGTGAGTTGAGCCACGTTTGCATGCTAATGTGAGCTAATGCAGCAAAAAACATACTCGTCCTGAGTTATTGGGAACAAAACATTCTTATTATTGGTCTTTGGTTGTACATTACAAATTAATTTTCACCTAAATGGATACTGGACAATATTTCTGTACAATAAATAAAAATAAATAAATACATCTTGTACAGGGCTAATCATAACTAGAACAGCTGGATTTACATTTTTCAGATTATATTTTTCTTCCAACTATGGCTTTATTGATAAGTTCGACTCTCAAGTTGTAACCAAAGTTGCAAAGTGCAACTTTCCGAACCTTAAATATAAAAATCCTTAACAAATACTCATAGTTCATTTGGGAGCTTCATCTAAACCACAACGTGGCCATGGGATTTTACTGACCAAGCCCAAAACATGTGAGTTTATCTTCAAAATTAAAAATGTATTGACTATCTACTTGATATACATGTATATTTGTTATTTTCTTATACATACTGAGTTATAATTAACAGAAGAAAATGTAAGATGATACTCACAATATTGTCTGAAAAGTAGTTTATTTACTTGGCTAAAGTGCTAAGAGTTAAAAAGTTTATAAAGCAAGAGGAGGGAAAGTTTTTGCTTAGACAGCTTGTGTCTTTAGAGTGAGTTGTTGTGATGTCTTCTGCTCAGGACAGGCTGTTTATCTGGAGATTTTGCCTAGGTCATCTTTTTTGAATTACGATTATCATAAATATGCATATAGCGTGAAACTAAGATATTTACTCCAAACAGAAACTTGCCAAGACCAAACCCGGAGTATTATGAAGCCGTGATTGAATCGATGTGGTGCCAGAGGAGACAGACAGTGTTTGAGTAAACGGTGGGCCGCGCTGAAAGGCACTGTCAACACAAAGTAGTTTTGCGTGGGGGGTGCGGCTCCATCATTGCATTTAGAAAACAGCATTAGGGAAGCCCTCCAGTGCAGCGCAGGCAGCTCCATGTGAGGCTCGCTGGTTAGATCTGTGTGCGTGGGCTCAGCTTGGATGTTGTTTTTTTCTGCAGGTGTGTGTGAATGTGTTGGATAGTTCATATTATGCTTCAGGGCAGAGAGAGGGAGAGAGCTTGTGCAGTGTTCACTTATTATTTCCTTTTCCTTTTATTATTTTTCCTTTACTTTTTAGTGGAGGAGGCCCAACAATTTTCTTTCCCTTGCTTTACTGTAGCATTAGTTGTTGTTTTGGTTCTGGTAGTGATATCAGTAGGTTAGTATTGTCACAAATTACTTAAATTCCAGTACTTTCAGTGTTAGAAAGTAACAGAACAAAGTCATAGTCAAGTGTCCTTTATCTGACTACCTTTAGTGTTTTATGCTTCGATTTTTAGAGTAGGATTTCTTTCTGACCAGATTTTTCAGCTGGAATGAAAAGTATGCTTTCAAGTACATGCATTTTTGCTTGAAAGTTTTTTTACATCAACTCCTAGCTTTGAGTAAACAAGGAGAAAAAAAAAACAACGGAAAATTAGGTTGATTTAGTTGATTTTTATGTGATGCTTTTTTGCTCCTATATTTAAACTTTTACTTGCACTGAACGAAAATACTGTACAAATTCAGGACTTGCAAACTTTTACACTATGTCCTGCTAAATTCTTTGGAATGCCTTTTGAAGCAGTTTATTGTACAAAAATGAAGGTTCAATGTACAGACAACAGCTCTCAAAACCGAACATTGCAGGGTGTCTTTTTATTGGGGCAGCGTAAGGTGTCAAATCAGCTGTACTGTAGGTATACCAAACCTGTTAGGGAATTTAAGTTCTTTAATTACTGCAAACCATCAACCAGGGATTTTCCTATTAATATTAATGTTTGTCAGTTTAACCCAAGATAGCCTACCTTATGTGTGAATATTAACTTTAAAGTAGGTGTAAAATGCATGACTTGTAAATATAATTGAACAGATGTAGTCCAGGGCTTTTAACATGTTTTGCACAATTACTTCCTTCCTTGGTGTTGCTTTCTTCTCTCCTCTCTTCCTAGTTCCTCGGCTCCTGTCCTCCCTGATTCAGATCTATCTCAGTTTTGCGTCGGTGGTAGAGGCATTTGCATTTATTCCTCTCCCCCTCGTTTATCATAAAAAGATATCGCAGTCCTACGCTCACTCCAGCAGTAGCACGATTCACGGCCGGGTGGGAGGGAGAGAGAGAGATGAAAATAGTGCAGGTTACTTTGAAAATGTAATCAGATACACTTACGCCTCAAAAGTCTGCCTGGTTACTGTAATTTTTAACACGGTAAGTGAGTTAACGGGAGAGTCGTGAGCAGAACCGGTTTAGCGGGCGTCACAGAGGGCCGTATGGTATTCAGGAAGTGAAGGAGGGAGATGAGAGAGAGAGCTGATGAGGATGAACTGAAAGCATTGAGCACTCGAGGATTGTGAGGCACTACAGGAAGAGAGAGCCCACTGACGATTTAAACAGAGTGACGCGTGCCACTGCTGCTCTGTGCACGACTCTGGGATAGTAGCGTACTATTGTGATGGTTACATCTGTAATAACTCAAAGAGTATAGACTGAAATGACCAAAATATCTACAGCTCTAGAAAATGTATACTGATTTTTTTCCCCCAGCAGGCCAACGTCTATTATGTTGAAGCATGGTGAAAGCCAAACCTGTCTTTTAACAACATTCCATTAACAATTAGGATAATACCTGGCCTTTGACAGTCTTTTCAGCATAAAATTTAAACAAAAAATATAGTCATTACAAATCTCAGTACCCCTTCCTGCTCCAAATTAGGCTACCCAGAGGGCCAAGATTGGCCCGCGAGCCCCTCTCCATTACAGGGGCTGTAAGTGCTTTCACACATAAAAGGTGGGGTAGCTGGTTTTTACAGTGCAAAAACGATTTAGGTTTTGCAGTTTACTCTCATAAATCCTTCGACACATGGTTAATATCGACATGTATTCATTTTGGTTGCATTTATGACTTATAAACTTCTTTTTACAAACAACAAAGGGTTACTGGAGAGGACCACCCCAGCTCAGCCAATCAGAGCGCTGCATTCAGCTTCTGATTAGAACTAAAATTCTTTATTATTCAGTTCAGACAGTACTCAGAGGTTTTATTTTTTCACAAAGTGCTGTATTCACTATAAATGTGTTAAGCTTTCTATGCCTGTTTCCCTCTCTGACCTTTAGACCTGGCCTTAGAGCGAGCCATGTTTTCCTGTGTGCTTCGACCTCTGCGCTCACAACTCAAAAAGGCTTTGCTAGCTCTCCACAACCAGGACGGCTCCAGCCAGCGCCTTACCCAGAACATGGTAGGCTTGAAGGGAGACGGAGCCATGACGAAGCTGGGTGTCCGCACTGGGGTCCCAGACAGCAGAGAGGTGGAGAGGGTCAAACAGAAACTAACTGTGATGCACCGAACTCACTCACCCATCGACAAAGTGTTACTCCTTTTGCAGATCTGCAAATGTGTGCACAAGGCCATGGGCGTCCCACATGGTGAGAATATTTTTCAACTGCTCATTGAAAAGTTGGTTTTATCAGTTGCATCTCACATTTCATAATGAGAAGTGACGAGGTACTGTAAATACATGTCAATGTAAATTGCATAAAAGAAACCAAGTCGTGAAATAAATGGAAGACATATTATGAACAGGAATAATAATGAGAGGTAATTCAGCTTTATGATAAATCTGAATGTTATTTTTGTCACAATGAAGAAATGTCACTATTGCAATGCAGAAAACAAGCAGGAGAATGGAAATAGGCAATCAAAAATATATATTTTTAAATGATTGACCCATTGTTGAGGTCGGACTGATGACGTGGCGTGACATTTTGTTTGGTTGCCGACGACGCGAAGGGGAAAACATCAACTAGCTGTATATAGGAATGCTTTGCACGACTGATGTTAGATGCTCAAATACTTAAGTTTGGAAACTCTAGGGGCGAAGGGGCGAAGGGGAAAACATCAACTAGCTGTATATAGGAATGCTTTGCACGACTGATGTTAGATGCTCAAATACTTAAGTTTGGACTCTAAACAACCACTGTGCGGTGGTGAGTGAAAGTTTAAATTTCAAATTACTTTACCTTGTTGTTTTCCCCTTCAGTGACAGTGGCGTTTGACGTTTCCACAACAAAAACCTGACAATGACGGTAGTCTGACCCCAAGAATTCCCGCATTGCTGTTAAAAATGACTTATCGGTAGTTAAAACTAAATGCAGACATCAATTCACAAAGACAAAATTTTCTTTTTTCATTTTCTACCGCTTAATCACGTTAGGGGTCACGAGTGACTGGAGCCTATCCCAGTAACTTTGGGCGGGGGAACACCCTGGACAGTGGCCAACTCATCGCAGGATTAGACAGACAACCATTTACTCTCTCAATCACTCACTAGGGCAGTGGTTCTCAAAGGGGGTCCCTGGACCATGTGTAGGGAGTCCCCCAATTTTTATACCAAAAAATTGGGGGACTTTTTGGTATACCAATACCAAAACTAGTTTCAGAAAGATACTCAAAATAAAAATGTATCATGATAACAGAAATTTTTGAATAGTTTGTTACTACTTTAGATCTTGTTGTTCTAAAAGTTTCCATTTAATTTCATGTTTGCTGTAATATTAATTTGCTATTTTCTCTTCAGGACAGGAAGTGAGCTGGGATGACTTCCTGCCATCTCTGTCGTACGTGATTGTTGAGTGTAACAGACCTCAGCTCCTGATCGATGTGGAGTACATGATGGAGCTGCTGGAGCCCTCATGGCTCGGAGGAGAAGGTGCCTTCAATCACTTCTACAAAATATAGATTTCTTCCTATTTTGTTCATCTCTATGTTTTATTTCTAAAATGACTACTATTGTTAGTCACTACTTTTACATGTTAAACAATCAAATTTAAAAGAAACTAAAGAAACCAAATTAAATTAAATTCAAATTTAATGAAGATTTTTGTGTGCGCAGAGACCAAAACTACAAAGCCTCAGATTCACAAAGAATTCAGGAAATTGTTTGTGCTCCAAAGGGTTCAGAGATATTTTTAGTTAGTCGTTCTGAACAGAAAGTTGTTTTTGCAAAAGAGGAAAGATTATTAGACCATTTCTGGTCTAGTTTGTGTTTTTTAATCTACATTCATTAGTTGCTCACCTTTTGAGAATTACCCTTTTAATGAACTTTTCTAAAAATGAAGAATATAATGAACACTCACTGTAGCTAACTTGGTGCCCAAACCATTCGCCACTTAAGCCTTATTGAATTTCTTTATGATGAATTTAATATTTGTTCATGTTTTATTAAAGATGTGTTTATTTTAAAGTGGTACAAACATCTCTTTGTATTGAGAAAGCGATGATAGTATGATGCCAAACATTTTCCAGACATTGAAAACTCACTGGTATCTTTTGTTTTTCCTCCAGGCGGTTACTACCTGACCAGTGTTTACGCCAGCCTCTGTTTGATCCAGAGCTGGGACCGAGAGAAGCCTGTGGGGGGTTTTATGACGCCTCAGGCCCAGGAGGCGCTTCAGGAGTGGGGCAGCAGACGAAGCCGAGAGGCCCAGAGGCACAAGGAGAACCAGCACAACCAGGTACTGTATGCACTTCTGGATTAGTTGACATGTTTTGAAATCAGGATATTTATTTCAATTTCTACCAATCTTCAGTGGATCAGATGTACTTGATAAACTTAGATTATTTGACTGGTCAAAAGATATCTGCTTTGTTTTCCAATTTTTTTTTCTTATTTTAAGCTTCACTATTTTCCAATAAGTTTAGACATTTTACTTACCTCATTGGCATTTGTTTCAAGCTCTGTTGTATGCTGCATCATTAACCCCATTTACTAACATCTAGTGAAAACTACTCAAATTATGGTGAATTGATTGAATTCCAGCCCTTTTAACCTCGACTTTAAAATATTTGCATTGTCACCTAAGGTAGAGGCTAAAAGGCAGGGAGAATATGACAGAACATGACTGAAAGACTTAAACAAGAATGAAGGACTTAAAAGTGGATAATGTAAAACCATTTTTAAATATGAAGATGTGTGAAGCTAAATTTATGACCCTGGGAAAACAGTTGATAGAAATTATATTTGTGACAAACCCTTTTAAATGTGATTTGTTTTTCATGAAGAAGGGACATAGTTCAGTTTGGACTCCAAAAAACACTCATGCTAAACTCCTGCCTCTCTACCCAGTTTCTCTTATTCTAATGTTATACTATGATAGAGACTATGATGTGAATTTATGGTCCTTCTTTAATTCAAAATGTAATCAAGCGCAAACACTCAAACTGCTTTTAGTCATTCACTCATTCATCAACTTTTTAGGGTCCATGGCTAATTCTTACAGCAAGAAAGTGAATGATATCAGATCGGTGTGGATTAAAGCCTTGAAACAAGTTACTCAGTGAAAAATTATATCGCTTTAATAATCTAAAATCTTTGTTTTTAAACCAATGTCAGAGAATGCCAGGTGTGTCTTGAACAACACGGGCAATGTGTGCACATCCCACCTCCAGGAAGAGCTGCCGCTCTTAGACACAAACAGTGGAAACAAGTCGAAAAAGCACCATTGTCAGCTAACTACAAGAGTTTATCACTGTGCGAAAACAAAAGTTATGCTGCTAAATCAACAGTTGTGATGAAATTCAACTCTACGACCCTTAAAAGTTACAGAAAGAAGAAGAAGAAAAACGCCGTCTCAAGCTTCAAGAGACAGACGTCTATCAGATCGGTTCATATCTGATCGAAACCGCTAGCTGTCGTCCTGTTTCGTGTGTTATTCAAAGAAGTTTCCCCAGCTAAGCAAACGGAAAGAAGCTTTTTCATGCACAGTAGGCCAGAAAGTGATGTCCGAAAATCCCTCTATAGGATAAGGTACGAAAATAAATAACTTTTCTAAAATCAGACAAATACATTTTGATATTTGAGCCTACAGTTTTAAATAAAATGGAAAAACTTAAATAATAATACAATTATGTTGTTGTTTTTTCCACAATAAATGCACCAGTAGTGCAATTCAATACTCTGTATGTTGATTGGAACAAATAACAGAATACAATACATAGTGTTCCTCTCAACACTGGTTGTAGTGTACCAAACACTCTTTTCAAACTAAGAATTGTTCAGTGAATAAAAAAAGAATCTGGAAACCACCAGTCTAACTCATTATTTTGTCAGAATAAAAAAATTTATTGAATAAGCGACTTCTTTTCTTGTTACAACCGTTACAAACTTTTTTCATCAACCATTACAATTTTACATCAGATATAAGCTTTATAAAAAATGAAGTGTAGCTAAACTATTGTAAAGTCTCAGTTTTTTCAAATTTATAATTGTGAAGACTGCAATTTTTAATTATCTTAATCATCACTGCAAAAAAAAAAAAGCATCCTGTCAAATGGGAATAAGTTAAAAGTCTAATCTCTCTCTCTCTTTTTTACTCCTGACTTGAAAAAAATCCAGCTATAATCAAACTCTCAATTTGAAATCTCCCAAAATCTTCCAGCCAGCCCTATTGTCATCTGCTTGTGTGGTCACGTGGTGTGCCTCTCCTGGCTTCAAATAGCCGATGTAGCTCGCCCGGCAGCCAGATTTTTCCTCTGACACAGGCGAGGATCAGCGAGCCAAGTGCTATGAAGAAGTGGGCGGTCAGATAACATGAAATTTATTGAGCTCCAACTACTCACCGAAACAGGCAATCGCAATATGCACACGGACAACGCGGACCTTGGTGACTCTGTAAGTCTAAACTCTTATAATAGACACCTGTTGATCCTTTTCTGTTTTTTTCAATTTAGTTTAGTTGGAAAAGTGAATGAGTTACCAGCTTGTAAAGTGTGTTTTTTTTAATCTAACACTTTTTTCTCACCCTTTGCTTATAGGAATAATAATAGTTTTTTGCTTTTTCGCTGTGTTAAAGTCTATAGTTGGCTTATGATGTGGTTACATAATAGGTTGAACGCAATTACTGCCAAGTGTTTTCAAGAGTCCTATTTGCATTTTTAGCAGCGCTTATGTATTCAAACTTTGCATTTGCCTCTCTGGGTAAACTTTAGCAGCGGCGTAAATGGGTTTATGATGTTTAAATAGATTTTTGTGGATTATCAAAGCGTAAAACACAAAAATGAGCATCTCCAACAAGGTGATTCTGGTATCAGGCAGAGAGAGAGAGTGTGTGGGCTGATAGAGCTTTGTTTTCCACTGGAGATCTTTGACATTACCAACGTCATTTATTATTATTATGGTGAACCTTCTCTCACTCTCTTTCTCTCTCTCTCTCCACCCCCGTCTTCTGCCCTCGCTCCATCAGTGCTGTGACCTGCGATCCACATGTACACGTAGAAATGCACAGTTTTAGACAATTAGAGTAACAAGAATGTCTTTAGGTATGAAATGGGTGTTGCACTGGGTAAATACAACACACACTTCCTAATAGTTAAAGGTGCACTATGTGACTTTTTGTGGTGGAATGACCGATAATTGTGTCACTAGATTAAGATGCAGATAAGGAGACTCACCTATAAAGAATGTTTTGTTTTTTTCCAAAGTTATGACAACTTGAAAAAAAATGTAAATAATATTTTTTCTAAAATTTGAATAATTGCAGTTTGGTCCAAAACATGTTCTCCTTTTGACATTTAGAGCTGGCAGTTTTGATTAAAAAGAGTGACATTTTTCACTTAAATTAGTTAGAATAACCACTCATTAGTTTAGTAGGGTTCCACCTATTAGATTAGTGTAGTATTAAACTACTGTATGAGACAAGTACCACCGTCTTATATTTTCTTTCTTTTTCTTTTTTACCATTGAAAATTAACAGCTCCACTGACTTCAACTCTGTCTTTTAATGACATTTAATCCTAACAAGCAGCATTTACTTGTTTTATTTTTTAAATGGTATGTGTTATTTTTGAGCCTTGTATGATCATAGTTTTCAAATGTTCACCTAAACCTTCCAGTCTGCGATTCTAGAGTCAGGAATGAGCTCTTGCTTCCTGCGCTCACCAGACTTGATGTTTTTAAAAGTCAACAAAACTTTCTTATTTGATCCATTGTTTGAATCACAGCTGTTTTAGGGATTTATTTCTATATATATACTTTAAGAAATATTTTAAGAAATCTATTGGGGTTTGTAAAACATAAGTAATTTACATCTTACTTACTTAATTGACATTGGGGTTCATTGCCTTTTTTTAAATTGCAAGACTCATAAGCTTCTCCTTTTCAACTCAAAAATGTTTTTGTTGGAAAAAGGCTACATAACAATTTGAGTCCTACATGTTTAACCTTTTTTAGTACCAGTAATTGCAAGTAAGTATAGACAAGTGGACTGGGATAGGAAGTAGGTGAAAACTTTGAGTAAACTAATGATAAAAGAACATTGTTCTAACGAAGCTAAAAACTCCGGAAAGTGGATTTTGCGTAATAGGCCACCTTTATCTTTAGTGTGGAACACATCCTTGTTCCTTGAAGGTGCTATAAGCTATAATTTATTTAATTTGCAGGATAAAACAGTATTACTCTGTGGGTTAAAAAGACATTTTAATGATTACAAATTTTTTTAAAGGGTATTTTCATATCACATCCCTATTAATCTAAAACAGTCATGATTTTGTGAGTAAATGCCGTTTCTGTGTCTTTGCAGAGGTGTGTTCGGATACTCTTCCAGGACGGTGATCGTAGCGCGGTGCGGACCTTGCAGTGGAGGGCAGGGGAGACGAGCCAGGCTTTGGCCCAGCTGTGCGCCTCCACGTTTGAGGTATCCGACCCTCAGCAGTACACCCTGTTCTGGAGGAGCGGAGGCGAGATGAGAGCCCTCCCAGCCCAGGCCCAACCGCAGGACCTGGCCAGCCACAGCGAAGGCGGGCCCTCTCTCTCCTACCTGCGCACAGACCACGACTTCAGCAAGATGCGGCGGCTCACCAGAGGAGGCGCTGTGGACCTGAGCGAATCTGTGTGTGAGGAGTGAGCTGGAAGACAACAGTACAACCATGTTTCCTTTTGTTTTTCTGAATCCAATCTTGGGTTTAAACTCTGGAAACTCCACTGGATTCAGAGCAGATTGGATGCAGCTTCTTTGACTGATGCCAAAAGTTGTGGCTGCTTTTGTACAGGGCTGTAAAGACTTTATTGTGACCTGGAAATGTGTATTATCTGGTTTTTGGTTGTTGCTTGAACCCAGGAGGATACACTGAAAGGATTACATCACTAAAAATTGACAAGGCTTCGGTCCAAAGACGGTTTCTGTGAGTGAGACTGTTGCCTGGAAACTGAATCTACTTCCTGTTCGCTTCATGAAAAGACTAACGGTGTGTGATGTAACCCTCTCACTGTATACCTCCTCTGGATTCTTTAGTATTACTTTTATTATTTTTGTCGGTTGGAATTTTTTTGGATGAAGTTGATGATCGGCAAACTTTTATGTGTCCCTTGGAGTTAAACATCAAGTATTGTGCAAAGGTTTTGGACTGAATCTTTTGAATCAATTGAATCAATCAAAAGACTTGTATCTGAAAAATAAGCTGAGCTGAGATAAACCCCAGACAAAGTTGATCCTGACTCAAAATCTTAAAGACGAGCAATTGAAATGAGAAATGTCTTATATCTTGAGAATAAACTACCTTACAATCACTGTCTTACATTAATGAATTACAACTACTACTAGAACCAGTTTATTATTTTTTTTTATTGAGTGAAACTAGCTAGTTTTGATGCTTCTTGTGCAACAAACTAAATATGTATTTTTTGGTATTATTTATTTTTTAAATTTAGTAATAAAAAATTACGTTTGTTTAAACAACCTCTGAATCTCAAAAAACAATCCCCCATTTATAAACAAATGTCTGGACTTTTTGTGAAGCTGAGACTCATTTATAAATGGGAACAAGCTCTCCACAGAAAAATCAGATTTTCAATTTCACCTAGATTTGTTTTATAAACAGCAGTGCAGATTTTTGTACTTCCTCTTTGAAAGCTAAAACTACATTTTAGAGACAGAATCTATGTAAAAGTTCTAATAAAATTAGTCTATGGTTCACAAAAAAATATAAATATTATATATATATATATATATAATATCACAAAAATAAGTAAATGGAAAAGGAAAAACACCTACTAAAAACAAGAAATGACTGTACGTAAACATTTTATTCCATGCCTCTTTAAGCAGTGCCTTCATTGACAGACTAGTTTCCAGAAAACTACTGTAAGTAAAACATGTAAGTGGTAAATTTGTCATTTAAAAGTCTTGACATGATATTTTTCATAGAATTCCTAAATATCTACAACAACCACATGCATTTCTCGTTAAAGTACTCGTCTTACAACATATTACTCTGCACCAAGACCTTTGCATGAAAATGTATGATTTTGGGTTTTGTAAAAACGATCAAAGAACAGACCAAACCTCCAAAGCCAAAGTGATGGATGAAAAGTGGCCATTTTGTGACACAGCGCCTGCTTAACTCAGAGAGGAAAGTGGTTTTAATATCTCCAAAGGAAATTTATTTTTGAAATCGCCCACACAGATGAGTTTATTTTTACTTTTACCGAACTCAGAGCTGCGACCCTCCCTCCCACCTGCGCGAGCGAGTATTAAGTGTTGTTGGCAGGTGCACTAATGGGAGAGTAGGCGGAAAGCGGCGCATCAGCCACTTTTACTTCAAAACCAAGACAACCTGGATTTCTGAATGACTTGTGAATGTAAACTAATGTATTTTTCTGTGTCAAGAGTTTAATGCTTACACAATTGCAACCATTTTTACTTGTACTGTGCAAAAGTCTTAGATGGGTTTAAATGAATGAAAACAATAAACATCAAAATGCAAGAGACTGCCCCTATACTGTTGTTATTGATAAGCATGAATGCTTTCTTAGCTGAGATGCTAAGCTATTATTAAAACATTTTGGATGGCCAGTAAGAAATAAATAAATATAAAAGTAACTTACCATTACTAAGTGCGAGGTGTGAATGAAAACAGCAATTAAATGTGTCCATAAATTCTACAGTTATCAATAAGAATGATGTGATATGACTTTGTTTACTGCTGATGTTTTTATTTTTGCCTTGCTGCGTTATAACTGATAATCAATATTTGTCTGCATTGAAATTAAGTATTTTAATAGACCTGTAGTCAACTTTTGGTCAACTGAAGACCAGTCTTGCTGATTGATTACCATAATCCGTTAAAAAGAGCGAAACTCTTCAACCTGCTACACTCACCCAAACTACACTCACAAAATTTTCTGCACTGTAATTCATGCAAACATAATTACTTCCTAACATAAGTAATGAGAAATTGTGTATTTACATGTAAAAAGTCTGATGATGATAGTGCTCTCTTAAATCTTCAATCACTTCGTATCTTCTTTCTGACTGTGTTCCATGTAAATCTTTCATCACTGGAGAGAACCAAAGCAAAGTTTCCAACTTTTACACAACAGTGTTTTGCAGAGATGTGGACTTGCAAGTTGTTACCTGGGTTACTATTTTGATGACTTGAGACGTGACTTGATAAAATAGCCAAAGACTTGGGACTCGACCTGAAGGTCAGTGACTTGGACTTGGAACTCTACGACTTGAAATAACTTTAAAATTATTGAAAAATAAATTGTGTAATTTTACTATGACAAACTGGAACATTTTTCTCCTCACTTTTTTTTGCGTGCTGAACTTTGTTTTAAATAAGATATTGTATGAAGCTCTTTGAAATTGCAAAGATACAAGCTGTATTTGGTAGTTTGACATAAAGACCTTAAATGACTAGAAACTAAAAGTAGTGGACTCAACTTGAGACACTGACTTGGGGCTTGACTCACCACAATGATCTTTAAACAATATTCTCTTTAAAGTTAAGGTTTTAGTTGTTGTTTTTTAACATTTTCAACACAAAATTGGACTAACTCTAGTTGTCTATATTTTTTGTCATTGGTGTGCAAACAATAGCTTTTTATTATCGATATAATAGCTTAGCATTTTGTTTAGTTTGTAAGTTTATATATATATATAAGTCTATATATAGTACTGAAACCACACCTCATTGGAACAAGCTCTTTTCCCCATTTTCTTAACAAATTACTTACAAAACAACATTATTTTTCACACCTCTCTGAGACTTTTGCACTGCACTGTAACTGTACAATCTGACCAATTAAACCAGAGCCTTTGTGCGTTTGGACGAATGTACAACAAATGAAACAACACCACTTTTCTGGTGTCTTCAGCAGCATCTCATTTGAAATCACTGACTTGTTTCCTGTTAAATCAATGATCTCACTGCAAAAACTATATAACATGGGTTAAAATTGTTTGAATAGTCAATAATTCCATATAGTTTAAAACTGAGCTAGTGGCAGGTCAGAATTTTCTGGAATTTGCTATGTGTTTGTCAAAATGAAATGTTTTGTCCTGATTTATGGTCCATACTATGTCTGTACTCTGGGTCTATTCTCAAGAAACAAAAACTGGTACAAAGTTCAACTTCTTCCGATAACTCTTTTATGTTGCAGCAGACAATTATGGGGCAAAAAAAAGAAAGAAAATACATAGATGGCATCATTCAATATAATTTTTAGATTTGTATTTATTTATGTAGATAATATTTCACACAGTAACATAGAATCTATATTTGACAGCACGGTGGGTTGTGGTTTTGACTCTCACGTGGCCTGGGCCTTTCTTTGTAGAGTTTGCATATTTCTGCCTGTGTCTGGGTGGTTTCCTCCGGGCACTCCGGTTTCCCCACCAACCAAAAACATGCAGGTTAGGGAACACTTGGTAGTGGTAGGGCCAGATTGATGCGCCTGGTGTTTAGGCGAATCACCTCTGCTGAGTTATTGAGGAGAATTTTCATTAGTGAGACTTGATCATTTGTATTTATCACTGAGACTGTATCATTACGTTTTAGA
Organism: Mugilogobius chulae; assembly: GCA_038363315.1. NCBI lineage: Eukaryota > Metazoa > Chordata > Actinopteri > Gobiiformes > Gobiidae > Mugilogobius > Mugilogobius chulae. The sequence continues at coordinate 22,177,833 of CM076404.1, read as the reverse complement.
TCATTTTCAGTTAGCCAATGTTTGCATTTCACACTCCAACAGAGTGTGGTACCAATAGTGACCCAATATTTTATGGAAGTGTTTCATCTTTTCACTTTTAGTCCTGATCTCTATTGCCAAATAATTTGGCAAAAGAGATCAGAAATAAGAAATTTTGTGTTGAACATTACCAGAAAATCTTGAAAACAAGTTAAATTACGTATATTTCAATCATGATACTAATGTTAAAGTTGGAATATCCAACTTTTTTAGTAAATTTGTAAACTAAAAAGTATTTGATAATGCAGCACTTGGTGACAAAGTGAGACCACTGCCTGATTTGAATAATAAAAAATTTTAGTTCTCATCGGGGCCAAAAGCAGCACTCTGAGTGGCTGAGCTTGGGTGTTCCACTCCAGGTCCCGTAGTAGTAAGGAAGTACTGGTTGTCAGATTTGTAACCTATATCATCTTTGCAACGTGAAAATCAGATACCACACTTGAAACAACTCAAATTGTTTAGGTTCACCTGGATAGAATTTACTGTTTTGTCCTGATTTATTGTTAGTTTTGCTGCAATTACTGAGTCTATTCACATCTAACAAAGCCTGTCAGAATGTCTTTTCCTTAAAATTATTATAAATAATTGTTTGATAATTGCCTTAAAAAGTCATGGTTCAACTCTAAAGACATGATCAAATGAAATGACCTTTTTAATATGGATGCCATTTGGTGCCAAGCAATCACATATTTGAATTATTAGCTAGATATGTAGACCACCTGCCCCCCATCAGAAATTAGGACTGTATTATAGTATTAAATATAGAAATTAGGACTATTTCTATATTTTAACTAATGTGGATATTGTTTTTGCAGTGCAAAAAGTGTATTTAAACCTCTTTGACTTGTTGCATTTGTTGGCTAGATATCAAATCCAAGTATGATTGCTGTTCAGAGGCTGCAGCTTGTGGCCTGCTAATATGTTTTGAAGGAAATTGCATGCTTTCTCATTTGACGTGAAGGTTCTGCGAATGTGGCGTGTGTGTGTGTGTGTGAAGCATGTGTTATTTGTGAGAGCTCACTATTTTTCAGTGTACAAAGACATGACTGTATTTTGTCAGGTAATGCAGTATCGCAATAAAGACTATTGCTATATTTGTCCTGCAAGCTGATGCTGATCATTTGTGTAGAGTGATGCAATGTAAAATAGAGACATCATAATGTTTTTGGGATGACTTGTTTGGCCAGTAACTTATATTTGCCAGTATAATTACTATAATTTAAAATTCCAAAAAAAAACAAAAACAAAAAAATGTTGATAAAAGTGTTTGGGGTTTTTTTGTTTTTGTTTTTTGTATTTTTTTCTCACAATAATAACAAATTGATGATTTGTCTTCATGCAAAGTTTATAGTGTGGCTTTATAGTGTACTTAAAAGTTAAAGGTACAATAAGTGACCACTGGAGGGAGTCCTTTGTTTGGAAAATCAAGAAAATATACAGTTTACTGTGCACTTCACACATCATTTATTATTTAGCAACCAAAAAGCACTCACACACATATACAAGCCAAATTATTAGCTACTGTGTAATGCTATAATCTGTACTGAAATGTAATGAAATTAATTTATGCTAGAAAAGGTTTTATATTTTGCTATCTGGCTACTTTTTCACCCATGGACCACTCTTGGGAAAATTCCACCGATTCAGTACAAAAGTATTGCTTTGAAAGTAACTGCCAACTTTCCCTGTTTGCAGTCACACATGAATGAAGGAAGGTGCAAAGAAAGTCAGCTCTGGAAAAACTAGCTACCATTCTTACAGGTAACTTGTAAAATTGTGCAATGATATAAAATGTTGCTTGGGAAGTTTTCCAAAAGGTACTCTCCTCTTGACTGTGTTTATAATTGACCTTGTTTGATCAGCAAAATTGGCTAAGATTTCTCTTGCATAAAGTGTTAAAGGTTATGTATCTATTTGTATGTTGTATATTTATCTGATGCTACTTCCAAGCTTCTGCAGCACTGCAATGCCTTTCTCCTGATACTCTTCTCTGGTCAGCCAAAAGGTGTCCTTGTCTTTCATGATGTTGGCCAAAACAGCTCCACCCAGAAAAACCATGTGCTTTCTCCTTGGAGGATCCTCAATGCGGATCTTAAATTTCTGCAGAAAAAAAAAGAAAGGCGAAAGGTGAAAACTACTATCACTATTGTAATTCATGTGTTTGGTCTGCTCATATGTTAACACTTAACAGAACAATACTTATGTAAATGTTTTTAATTTTTAAGCAGAGCAGAATTGGTCCTTCAGTTATAGTTTGGATTTCAGCGTCTGTTAATATGCAACTGGACATTTGACCCTTCATTAGATCTTCATTTAGCTTATACTGTAATTATAAACTGCAAAGGCAACTGTTTTAGTTTGATCGATTGTTCTCTAGAGTAATTTGTGCTCTCTTATCACTTAAATATATGCCTATCGAACTGGAGATTGTATTATCACACATCAGATTCATTTTCATTTGGCCCAAGGTTAACCTAATGGAGATTTTCAGATCCTAAATACCAAAGTTCATAATCTGACAATAGAAAAGAGTACTACATTTATTTAGAAGTAGTGATTCATACCTCTTGTTATCAGTTTTTCAGAGTTTTTTTTAGCTAACGCCATTTATATGGACATTTTGCATATGCCATGTTAACAGTTGTTTTTGTTGTTCTATTACTAGCTCTAATTTGTTTGCTTCTACTTTAATGTCAACTTTGGGGACACAATCAACTAATTAATCCCACCCAAAAGTTAAAATATAGTCAATAATCTCTGTTTACATCTGCAGTCAGTCAGAGTGATTCATTTCTGTTTCATACTGTACTTACTGCTAGCCTCTGCGTATCTCCGTTCAGAACTCTCTCCAGGTAAAGCTGCTTGATCTCTCGCTCCAGTCGAGACGGAAGTCCTGGGTACATGGTGGATCCTCCAGACAAGACAATGTGCTTATAGAAGTCTGCCCTACAAGAAAAGAGAAAAACAAGTAGGTTACTGACAAGCAAAAATATAATCTAAAATATGTTGTGGTTGCAAGTTTAATTGCGGTAGAAAAAGAAGACATTTTGTGACTCTTATAGCTAGGTTACATCATTTTCAATTTGTATTGAGGAAGTAAGTATTTAAATCTATCTAGCTTGTCCCTAGCACTCACAAACCATAGTCATTTCTGCCACAAACACAGCTTTGACCTGCTTTTTTAAACAGAGAAGTGAAGCAAAGAGAACTTAACAGCTCCGAGAAACATAACAACTCACTCACAGGTCTCTTATTTTCAAGTTTTAATTTTAAAAATGTTTTTCTAATAAGAATAAGACAAGGGAGCAAAATACAAAAGTTACTCAAAACTGTTTGGTGGTTCAGCCTCACGATAGATGTTACCTTGTGTCAATATCTGCAGCCTGGATTGTATTAAACAGCAGTTCTGCTACTCCTACTCCCTCAACATTGATGAGATGAGGCTGAAACAGAGCCTCTGGAGCTCCAAACCTCTCACCCCCAACGCGCACCTGTCGTCCATCAGGGAGCTGTGGCATAGAAACAAATAAACACATCAGAATTTGACACCAACTAATTAAATAAGAAAAATAAAAAACATACATCATAGGTCTCAACAAGAAAAGTAGTCTCATTGGCCAGTCTCTGCTCCTGTTCGATGTTGTATCCGACATAACAGAGCTTCTCCTTCAGCATTCTCACTGTCTCAAAGTCTGCAGTATGGTTGAAAGCATAACCTCGTAGCAGCAGGAGCTAAAGACACATTTAAAGATTGTAAATACATAATTTTGTTCTGTGTGTCGTGTCTGATCACAGAAAAGTAGGCTAATGTTCTTGATTGATTGAATTATTTCCATAACATGTCCCAGCAAATTTTATGTAATTTCTATGGTAGTACTTTGAAAGATTAGGCAATGATTCATGTTATAGTTTGTTCAATATTAGAGCATTTTATACTTTGATGAGATAGCGTGTGATGTCTCGTCCAGCAATGTCGAGTCGCCGAGTGAGGTGAGGCAAAGCGAATCCCTCATATACAGGGCAAATGTGGGTCACTCCGTCCCCAGAGTCCACCACTACACCAGTCAGCAAACCTGGAGTCAGATTCAAAACCAGCAGAGGTAAGTAAGGTATTATTTTGTTTACACAGTATCACTAATCAATGCAGTTTGATAATGCTAATGATACCTTGTGCATAGAGGGTGAGCACAGCCTGGATAGCCACATAAATCCCATAAAATTCGTACTTTTCAAACATAATCTCTACGATCTTTTCTCTGTTCTTGCTTGGATTCATTGGAGGTTCAGTCAGCAGGATCTAAAATGGAAAATAATCTTGTTTGTAAATTTGACTCTCACACATTCATACAGTAATAGAGGTAAAGTTGGGCATTTAGTCATTATGTAATTATTGTGTTGAGATAACATTAGAAAGTGTTTTTGTCCAAAAAGAATTACTTAAAAATATAAAAAAATAAAACATTTCTGTACTTTGCAATATGGGTAGTTTGTCATATATATTTTTAACAGTTTTTGATACATGCTGATAGTTCATTTTGTCTGATAGCCTTTTCTGTTGGAATAAATCAATATAATCTAAATATTGATATCACAATAGTCAAAAAAGCAATATTCACCACAATGCAAAAATAACTTGATTTTTGGTTATTTCTGGTATTGAAAATAACATTGACACTATTTGAGTTGATAAGTAGGTTCTTTTTGTACCTTGCAGTCCCTTGTATTGATGTCCAAGCGCTCCGGGCCAAAGGTGTGGTCCCAAAGATGCAACATGTCGTCCCAGTTGCGCACCATCCCATTCTCCATTGGGTAAGACACCTCCAGCATCGAGCGGCACTCACTCGCCTCATCTCCCACCATCAAATCCTGACCAATCAAGGTGTTTTTATTACTGAGTTTCAGACAGGAGCCATAGCTACAGTGTTGGCCATAACGTTGAACCTATTTAGCATGTTTTATAATATTTTTGTAAGTTTTCAACGATCTTACTAGGAAATGTGCTTTATTTAGAATTAGCACATATGCACATAGTAATACCATGACTATTAATTTACTGTATGATTAATTGTTAATGATTAATTAGTGGGAGATTACAATAATGACAAAATCCTGGTTTATTTATATGGATGATTTATTATCTAAATGTAACTTTATTAACTGGCATAAGCTATGTTCTCAGTGAAAATAAGGTTGAATTTAATAAAGAAAACACTATGATTGGAAGCTATATGAGCTAACAATAACACACTATTTTAGGAGCACATTCTTTACCTTTATTTCATAATTGCCCACTTTAACACTTGATCGTATTATAGGCCGGCCAATCATAGCAGGAAATATGTGATCAGGGAAGTTGGACCCAGCAAAGCCACATTTGACAAACTGCAAAGAGAAAACACAAATTTGTTTGCATTGCCTTGAAACATGTTAATCATTTAAATCCACTACAATGGGTGGTTAAGTGCAACAGTATGCATTTACTGTACAACTTCTATAACTTTCTTAATAAACTGTCTTTTAAATTAAGAGTAGTCGTAGACAAAACCAAGATTTACTGAAGCAGATCTACATTTTAATCTATAATCAATATCTGCATTATCACTCTTAATTACTGGTTTGCCACTCTCTAATCATCATGCATTTTTGTTAATAAAAAGAATTGTGAAAAAATAACATTAGAGGCCTGAACATTCTTCTCTCACTCAAAATTATCCTAATCAAACATTGACATAGTGTTAGAGTTACATGTTTACATAACTTCAACCTGACTAACACTTGCTGGGGCCACATTTGGCATTTTTAACTACATTTGCAATAAAAACAATGTCAATAATTCATATCTAATGCTAGAAGCTGCACTGGTTTAAGTCAGTGGATTTGCTTAAGTCAGGGCTACACCTCAAAGCACTGTTTCAACATGTCCAGGTGACCACAGACACATTCCTTATCCTTGGGGCAACAGAACAAACCAGGAAGCCATGAAGTTTAGCAAAATATCCTTTGTGCAACCAGTAGCTCTTTAACTACTTTTTATAGCGTGCTTTAAAATAATACATGTTGCAAGCCACAATGAAGAAGTGTGTCATGCAGGGTTTCACTATTGCTGTTTCTTCCTGTTTTTTAACCAATGCGAGTGCAGTTCAAAGCATCACAACCATTTATGGCTGTGAGAGTTGAAAACATGCAATTGACAAGTTCAGACACATGAAGGACCATAGTGTGCAGCAACTTGCACACAAGATTTTATGCAAGCAATTACAATAAAATCCAACATTAAGATTATACCAACATTATAGCCATATGTGATTCAAAAAAACTTTACTTAAAGCAGGAAATGTTTTGGTTTTTTTTTGTTTACTCACCCCAGTTCCATTGTCACAGACCACCACCTTCCTACCCTGGCTGTCCATCGTAAAAAATACCAGCAAAGTCCCTCCAAATCAGGGCAAAGCTGTAAGTAATAACTGTGAATTACCAAATATTACCCATGCATTAGCTGTGCTTAGTTATAGACAAATGACAGGTATGCAGAAGTGCTACTTCTTCTTGTTTGAGAGGAGGTGGGGTTAATGTTGTCTGACGGTGAACGCCCACTGTTTCTCAGACAAAAATGAACTCGGAAGGTTGCACAGAAGCCCATTAACTAACGCTACCAATTAAAATACAAATTTTAAATAACAGCCCTCAAAAGCAAAATATGCGTGTTGTATCAAATTGGTTGTCTCTTGTTTGAAAGTATCTCAAATTTCTACATTTTTCTCATTTCGGATTTCTAAACCTAATAACTTTTTACAGAGGTGTGGTAAGGTAAAGCAATTGTGTTCTTTTTGTCCCTTCAGCGACTCCATCTTAGCTAGCTTAGATGCTACTTTTGATTAGCGTGGATTTGAACTTCACTGAAACGTAATCATATGTAACTTGATTATGTGTCTTTTTTAGTTTGGTATTAAAACTTGATATTGCATACATTATATTCTAAATTATATTTAAAAAATGCAAACAATTGGAAAAACGTAAACGTTTGCGTTAGCTAGGGCTAGTTAGCCGCATTAGCGTAAACATTAGCTGACCCTTTAACTACAAAATGTTGGAGTTAACGTTAGTTAAATTGTTAGTTAAATTGTAAGTACAATTTATTGTACTTTATTCTTACTGTTTTTGTGCTTTGTAAACATTTCAAATTCTAACGCCGTAAAATAATTTCCTCGTATTGCATTTCTTAATAGGTAGTGTCCTTAACTTTTTCATGAGGAAAAAAAAAAAATTAAAACTACTGTATGCATTTTTATACACATGAAAACCTTTTGGGATAAAAATATGTTTATTTATTTACAGGTAACATGTACAAAATTGGAAGCATGAAAACACCATATAAGAAATGTAACCATGTTATAAGAACAAAAGATAGGCCTTTGTGTGTGTGTGTTTAGGTCTGGCTGATAGCAAAATGTAGGAGGCACAATGAGTTAAGACTAATTGTTATTTAATCTTCTTTCTGTTTCAGCTTCACCAGAGCCTAGAACCATCTCTCCAAACACAGAGGTGGGTTGCACTCATTTACTCCTGTAAAGTTTTAAGAAAATCTTGCAGCTGGACTGCAACTCCAACTGGAGGCATGTTTTAAGTAAGAGCTATACATTAAAACCAATGTTTTGGTTTCTCTTCCCACAGTTTTTGCCCTCTTCACATCTTACCAAACAGCATTCTAATAAGGCTCAGGATTGTGACATCACACATCAGTAGAATGATCAGTTGGTCTATAGCTAAACCAGTGGAGATTTTGAATAGCTAAATACTGAAAATAGTGTTAATTAAAACTTTTACTGACTTTACAGAATGACAGATAAATTTAACAGTACTGACCCAGAAGTTTATTGTTGTGGCTAATGTATTCCTGTGGAAGTTCTGCAAACCTCACAAGAAACATGGCAGATTTGTTATTATTTTCTTTGTAACCATTGTTGCTTCCCGAGCCTTATATTATTTGGAGGTTTTGAGCAGCATACACATTTTGTATAATAAGCTTATTGCCCTTCGTAGTTCCTTGTAAGGCAACTGAATATGTTCACAGTAATCTTGAATTCAAATTGAATCTGGTTTTATATTTTACTGTAATACCAGCTATAGTGTTTCATTTAACTATTCTGTTTTCACTGCAGATTGTCTACAGAATTTATGTATAAGTTACACTAGGCTTTTACAATTTATTTTCCCATAACACTTGGTTCCTGCTTTTTTATTGGCTTATTGCTGCAAATATTTGCATTTAAAAAGAGATGTTAATGTAAAAGTACTCTTGCATTATTATCATGGCTCATTTAAGTGCATTTTAAATTCACATTTTCTGTTTTGAAAATCTGCTATATCACAGCTCTGTTTCATCCACAGAGCGTCCAGTGTCCACAAGCAGTTCAAGAGTCTGTTGTTTCAATTGTCTTTTGCCAAGCTGCTATTTCATGACTCAAACTCGCTGTCGCTGCTAACAGAAATCTCTGGAGTGGATGCTCCGTTTCCTCTGTCGGCGCCTGTGCTGGAGTCGCTGTTCTCTGGACTGCCCAGACGGTGGCGTGCTTGTACTGAGTTTTCAGGAGAGCTTTCTGAGGGGAGCAGTGAGGAGTCCTGCTGTAGTCTGCACACACAAGAGATGGGAATTGGTTTATCAGGTAAAGCAATATTTTATTAAACATTATATAAGAAAATATATATATATATATTTTGTTCATTCTAGTTTAGCTGAATAGTTGTGAGTTCTCTTTTCTCATACAAAAAAAAATATATATATTTCTTATATTTTCACACCTCATGCAAATCTCAGTTAGAACAAACAACTCATAGAGAATTTAGGATGCTAAATATAAAACTAACACCACAGTTTAATAAATATATTTTCCCGTGACCTGATCAGGTTTCACAGTTCATTGATTACTTTCTACATTGTAATGTAGAATGTAATGTAGCTAATTTATCTCAATAGAAGGAATTTTTTACTATTAACAATTTCTTACTGCTCATCATTTTCAAAACTGGGTACAAGGTAACTGCAAGCTTTTCAAAATCAGGTGGACTTTTTTTCTGCTGAACAAAAAATGACTAACTGAAACTGTATGGTGTTTTAGGCCATTTATTACTTAATGAGCCATATTAGAGGTTTGTATAAGAACAACATACCTATTTTTGGCTGAGGCAGCGCGGTCTCTTTGGCGTCTGTTTTTGAACCAGTTTCCAACTTGTGTGGGGGTCAGTCCTGTGGCTTGGGCCAAGTGCCGTTTTCTGGATGGGTTTGGGTAAGGGTCCTGAAGATACCACTCTCTCAGTAAGCTGCGAGTCCGTTCCTACAAAAGCGATGCAAATTTTGAACACGTGGGTAACTTTTGACATTGAAAAGGAAGTGTGACCTGCAAATCACGTTTCCTCATCCATTAATATCTGAATATGTGTAATCATATTAGCTTACGTGTTATTAGAACACATGATCAAATGAATCCTAAGCCAATGTATGGATAATCTTAAGTGGATTAATATGGTGTTGAGCAATTAGGTTTCTTTTGAGCAGTACCCTGGTATGGCCACCAGAGGACAAATAGCAATACAGCAATGTCAGTAAAATTATGAAATTGAAACATCTTAATCTTAACTTATAAATTAGTAGTAATGAAGAAGTGATCACATAAAGATCTTCAATAGACTCCCAGAACATAAAAGAATTTAAAGCAACACCGTGTAACTTTCACCTGCATACAACAGATCATGAAGATATGCCATACAGGAGACTTGCCTATAGAGCAAAATTAACTGTTTTCATTGAAAAAGGAGGTGCAGACAAGTAAGAAGTTTGTGGAGATGCAAGCCCATTCAAGGCCTCGTTTGTCTACCACCTTTTCAGTAGGCTACAATAAAAAACATCCACAGTGTTGCGCAGTAAGGCTTTAGGATGGAGCCCTGTGTTGTAACATGAAAAGACTGAACTTAAAAGGGTTAAAATTGTCCGAATATAAATAAGTTACATTATTGGACTGAGCTTCCCTTGGATAGTCTCTTGCGCCTCTGAATTGAGCGGAGGTTTTACCTTGAAGCAGTGCGTCTTCTGCTCTCCGTCCCAGATGGTCCTGGGCAGGGGGAACTTCTTGCGGATGCGGTACTTCTCCACTGGTCCCAGCGGTCTGCCTCGCAGTCTCTCCGCCTCGCGGTAGTGCGCGTCCAGCCACAGGTCCTGGAGTTTGGCGTGAGACTCGCGCGTAAAGCGGTGGCTCTGGAGGATCTGGTAAAGCGCCTCGAAGTTTCCGCCGTGAAAAGCCACCAGCGCCCTGGCTCTCATCACGGACTCATGCCGGTTCAGCACCTCCCCGCGGATCCGGGCACAGCAGCGGGCAGAGACCAGAGAAACCGACCCAAGCGCTCGATGTCCCCGGTTTCCTCCAGGTTCTCACAGACGCGCGCAACTTGGTCCGGCGTAAACATCGGCAGTGGAAACATCTTTGCGTTAGATCTTCAAAAAGTTATCTAAATTGATGTCCCCGTCTAAAGTCCGACAAAGTTAACCGCATCCAGAGCATGCAACGGATACGTTCCCCGTGTCAGTGTTGTAGTTCTGTGTTTGAGAGTAGGATCGAATAAAGAAGGAGGACAAGAAGTCAACTCGTATTTATAGCTTGATACAATTAGCATCTCTGTAGTTGTTTTGAGAAGGATTATACGTCCTGACCATTAGCTTCTTAGCGGGGGGTAGTGTGTACAGAGGTGACGGCTGATCAGCTTGTTTGGCTTAGCCCGAGGATACATTGACTGCCAGAATGACTGCAGTGAGCAAACAAGCAAAGATAGCTTATTAAATAGGTCGGATCCTGAGACGTGCCTCAGGAAAAATGGTGCTGATGATGATGAGGAGAAAAAATGGGGGGAAAATGGGGTTTTACAGCGGGCAATTAGTTTACAAGAGCATGGATTGTCTATGCACAGAAAATTTTTATAAAGTAGTACTCAAGCCATTGTTTTTAGCTCTACACAGATGAAGTTATGGAGCAAGTTTGCTTATACATATAGTTTATTCTAACACCTTATGCTTGGCTTTATTTCATCACCGGTCTATTATTTATTGCACCAAATGGCAAAAGGAAATTTCAAGTTTGGCAAGTTGTTTGGCATTGGCAATATAACTTCTTTATCATAATATATATGTTTTTATTGTAGGGTGTGTTTCTATTCACTAAAAAGTCATTCAACTACCACAATTATTGTAATAAGTACATTATTAAAAAGTATATTAACGTATCTGTGTGTGATTGTAAATTGGCATTAACTTTAGTTTTTAAAACTCCATGGTGTGTTTCGGTATTTATTAGCAACAACGTTCAAATGTTCGCAGTTTTTTCACAACTTGATTGGGTTAACTAAAACTTTCTTTGGATGCAAAAAATAAATTGTAATAAAATAGTTGTAATAAAATAGTTTAAAAAAATATATAAAACAAAATACAGTGTTATCATATATGAACAGGCGTGTTGAAAAGAAACTAAATTAAAACTAAAAATATAGTACCTTCACAACATAATAATTTGATGATGTACAGTTTTGCAAGTGAAGTGTGAAGTACAGTCACTTGACAAATATGACTTTACAGCAGTTTTATTGTTGTGATATGCTACAATTATTTCCTTCGTAAATCTGTAAATCTATTTGAAATCTGAACCTCAGCAGTAAAGTGCCTGTCGTAACCTTTTGCCACTCGTTGTCCCTTCATTATCACTAGACGCTGATGTGCGGTGGAGCGATTCCAGAATGCAGCATTAAGCATTAGTTCTATCCTTGTGATCTGAGCTGCTCATTAATCAGTCTTAGGATAATTTTCTTATTATAAATCAGGTTAAGGGTCCTGTCAGCATCTGTCAACTCGAATACAAACATGTTAGGCTGAGCGCTCCCTATGTTGTCGTGCGCTGTGTCACTCGTTATACTGTCCTGCTCAATCAAACCGAGACCGAGTTTAGAAGATAATCTGAGTAATTATATTGATTTATCCCTAAACAATGGTAGTTGCAGCAGACGCACAGATTTACATAAAGGTTGCAGTCAGGTGAAGGATGAGCTGGTTCAAACTGAGGTGAGGGGCTTTAATGACTCACTCCAAATCTGATTTTCAGACAATGAGCTGATCCAAACATCTGGGATTATTAGTTTAAGTTACAGTGGCGTTTTTCTCAATAGCAATAATGTTTTTTGTTTTCTTTAGGGAATGCTTCTGAAAATAGATAGTTTGTAAATCGAAGTAGGAAGCTTGCAAAGAAAGATCATTATTGATAATAAAGGATTTGACCCATCCTTTAATGCCACATCTCCTCAGGAGCAGAGAGCCCCACATTACAGTGCTCGGGGACCTATCTCCTGATGTTCTCGCTAGACTTGGTCTACTGTAGCTGGAAGATATTCTCTACAATGCATGTTTTGGTTGGTGGAGAATTTGTAGGGCAGACATGAGGAGAAATATGCAAATTCCACACAGAAAGGCCCGGTAGTGCGAGAGTCGAACCCGCAACCTTCTTGCTGTGAGGCGAGAGTGCTACCCACTCTGCCATTGTGCCAAAATGAAGAGCAGGAGGTGCTTTTATTACTCTCTTTTTTTTAAGTAGCTTACTTACTGTTTGCAGGTTTGAATTGCCTCAAAAGTGAGTTGTAACTTGATAGATTTTTTTTTTTACAGATTGTAAAAAAATACATTATATATTTTGCAACTCCTTAATGCACCATGTAAGATTATATTAAGTTGACACTTTCACTCTATGTTAGTCCATTGAGAGATGGAAGTTTATTCTCTTTACTTATTTCTCAATTCAGCTTCACTGGGACAACCTCCGGGAGCAGTGAGAACCTGCTATCCAAGATTTAGGGATGCAGCTCCAGATTTTGATTGAACTAAACTTGGTCAGGAGGACCAACTTAAGGAGATTGTACCTATTGCGCATGTTTTGTGTTGCTGTAGAAACTGAGCTAAACAAAAAGGCACATTCAGAAAAATGACCAGACAAACCGGGAGTCATACTCCAAACCTGTTTTGCTGCAAAGAATAATGCCTTGTCCACACGAAGCCAAGCTCAGGTGTTTCAGAACAAATATTTGACCTAAACCACACATTATCCACACGAAGCAGGAGTTTCAGGAGACTGAAAACAAGTTATTCTGAAACCATGTCCCCGAGTGAAAAGATTTTTAAACTTTTTTTACATGATGACATCAGTGCCCCAGAGTTATGTCTCATCAGCAGAATGTTTTAAATTAAATAAATCCACTACAATCTCCAAAAAATCCGTTTTGAAGCTTTGTCAAAATATTCCAAACAATCTGAAGCATAAATGCACTTTCTCTGTCTCTTCTGTATATTTCACATCCATTTTGTTCATTCAAAATGTTTGCGAAGTTGAAAAGAATTCTTCTCTTAGCGTCAGTGTCAATTCTTCCTCTGTTTTTTGTGACTTTCTGTGTTAGTGTCACAGCGCCACACTCTGGTCAGTTGCAGGCATTACACTGGCTTCAGGCTGGTTTACTGATTCGTGTGGACGCTCACAAATCCTGAGACCGCTCCATGTTTATGCAGATCATTTTGAAAACTATCCTCGTTTTGTCTACATGTGAACAAGGTATAAGACCAAATACATTTATCTTAATCTAAAGGCAGCCCCGCTGATTGATTAGTTGACAAAAAGTGGGTATAGCAAAAGCTTTCAAAACTATTCAATAGCTTTATAATATAATTATGTATCGGACATAAACGGCACTCAAAATTACATACGAAATTCACGCAAAAAACTATTTATAATATAATTTTATATTGTATTTTGTTAATACATGTCTTCCTCTGTGCCATGGAAATCTGTATAATCTAAATAAAATAATTAGTCAACTAACAAAATTGTAGTCAGTCACCAGCTTATTTGACTAATCTACTAAAAGTGTACAGCTCTAGTGCTAGCCACTGACTAATCTGATTTATTAAAGTCAAATCAGAAGGATAAATATTTTTGCAAAGCAGCAATCCTTACAGACCTTTGTATAGGGATGTTCGTCGAGCCAACTTGCGACGTCAAAATATGGGCGTGGCCGCTCACCGGCTGGCATAACTAAAACCAGCTCCCACTGTTTTTTCCATCGAGGTGTAAATGTCTAAATCCAAAGCTTTGTTCACGGCTTTTTAGGAACACAGTAGAAGCTCTTTGGGTTGCTCTCATCAAACCTGTAAGCAAAACCAGTCACACAAGAAGATACAATCAATGTTTTTTCGTGTTTGTTCAGTGTGCGTCAGTTACGTTTTAAATATTTTGCCAACCAAAGCATCATGTGATAAACATGTGACAACCTGTTGACAAACTGGGGAAAATCCCTATTAGTGATGTATCAATCTGTGAATCGAAAATCGGTGCTGATCCATGAAATTTTGCTAGATCAGTTACTGGCCTCATGACAGTTGTTCTGCCGATATCCCGGTTGTGTCATTAATTAGACGTAATAAGATGTAATATTTTCTGACTGATGTGACGCTGGGGCAGCACATTATGTTGAAATTTTATTCAAGTAAAGCTGAGAATGAAATAACAGTTTTGTCATGTTATATGACCCATTTTGGAACAAGTTAATTGAGTTTCTAGAATAAAAGAAAACTATTTTTAGTTTATGCACTAGAATTAATAATTGAAATTAGTATTGTAATGAAAAAGGCTGAATTGGTGCATCCATACTTTGTATCCACATAGCTAAATACCTCTAGACTTACAGTGTAATCAGAGAAATATATCTGATATGCTACAATATCAGGTGTATTAGTTTGATCAAAAAAGGACATTCCAGTCTGCATCCGAGTAGTGAGATCAAACTCGTTAATCTAACCACTCACAATTATGAGTCTGAGGCATTTCCCGCCACTGTCATAGTCACCTTCATTTTACAAATCCAACATACAGTCTGTTTAACACTTTAAAGACAGACTGAACCCAAATCTGCTTAAGCCTCTCCAAGCCTCTACCGGGCTGTGATAAGATGGAGACGGCCTTAGCAGACGATTGAACGTTTGAACAACGGGTTTGTTGTAGTTTGTGCTTAGACTTGTCAACACCTTATCCTGTTGCGTCTGCACTACTGTTCTCACCCTGAGATTTGTGGTTCACTCAGGCTGTGACTGTACAAGAAAAAAGATGCTCTGACAACAAGGCAAAGTTATGTTTTAAGTATCAACCATGTAATGGCAAACTGCTATTGCCAACAACATATCAATTCATTTTGGTTCAAAATGGCTGGACAGTCTCCTAGTATACCATTCTTAAAATATGTTTTTGGTATAATAGTATTGTATTGTATTATTAAAGGTGCAAATTTACAAATTAAAAAACTAGCATTTGTTCACTTTTGCATTATAATGACAAAAAAGGAAAACATAAAACTAAAACGATAGTTGATATGCTTTTATCTTTAGTACTTCAGTTACTATAATTATATTTACAATGCCTCAAAAACAATGTCAGTATTATTACAAAAACATGAATGTCCTCTCGTCTCATCGTGGAAGTATTTATTCAATTTGTCAGGTCTGTAATTAACTTGTTTTTAATTCCCAGAACAACCCACAACTTACCATGCCTGAGTATTTATTCATTTAAGCATGACTCAGCAAAAATCCTTTAAAGAAATAAAATAACTGGAAGTAGAGACGAAACTGAACTTGTCAGATTGAGCAAAGCAAATTGATGGACCAAAGTAGGACTGGGAATCGGTGGATTACTTAGGATTTGATATGATACATGACTCACAACACAATATTATCCTGGTTTGCGATACATTAAATGACATGCATTGCAATATCACAATTTTTAAAGATCAAATACATTTTAAGAACAGTTTTTTTTTATTGGTAAAATTCAACCTACACAATCCTAATATGAAACACATATTTTTAACTCAACTCTCATCTCTTAACTGTGATTAAGTCAATGTTTTTTTTTTCTCTAAACAATCAACAAAATTGTAGTGCTGTCACAAATAATTTTGAAATTATTTGTGACAGTGAGCAAAAAATACTCTTATATCATTAAAGCGGCTCACAGTAACAAAACTGTGTCACCAAATTAAGTGAGACGATTCATATTTTGATATTTTGGGGATTATAGTATCAATAAGGAGCTCATATTTTATGCCGGCCCTGACTAGAATATTAACGGCAGTTGCGCATAAGAACTACTCTATAATCAGTAGGCATTTTCCAGTATAAGTAGCAGCATGTGTTATTCCTTATTAAATGCTAGAATGAGCCTGGCATTCAAAAATATTTATGTTATTAAAATATGTCCCCCTCTTGGCATAATTAATTAGTGTCCTGCACTGATGCCCCCCATACTTAACGAAAAGACCTGTAGCTTTTGCCAATGTGCCTCCTTGCAGGGGGCAGGCGTGTGGAGTTGCCTGGGGCGATTTGGGTATTACCACGTTGTATAAATCCACACTAAACGCAATTAACAAGCAATTGGGAGGAGAAGTAATTAGTATTATCTGCTTATCACTGACAACCCATTCGGGGAAAAATGGGTTAGAAAACACACAATGACACTCACACAGGCCAGGCCCTGCAGGCAAATGTGTAGCGGCTAATTACAAGCTCATTTGCAACTCAATAGCAGTATCCTCTCAGACAGGCCGAGCGCTAACTGACCCCCTTCCTTCCAGTGTTAGCTTTAGCTCTCAGACGCCATAAGAACCACTAAACAAACTACACCAGTCACTTCCTCCTCTGCCGCCGCTGCCGCTGATAAGAACAGATCTCCTCATTCAATAGACACAGCTGATAAAAAAGCCCAGTGGAATGCAGTCGACAAATACTCAAAAACACATTTTAAGTACAGTCATTATAGTCAGGCTTAGAGGCTGAAAGTGTCATCTGCTAATTACATGTTTATCAACTAAAACCTAAATTCTCACACATCTTGAAAAACTGGAAACATGTCTTTATTTATTTAACGTTCGCTTAAATTAATACAATTGTCTCATGCTATAATAATAATTAATAAGTAGATAGGTGACAAAAATTGATATCTCAACATTTTGCGCATCATTTTGTTAGCAATTTTCAGATGTTCTTTTTAACGTCCTCAAATTAATGATTGATACACTGGAAAATAATAGAATCACTATTACATTTGAATGTATATATCATTTACATATCATTTACAAGTTGGTGTTTCTACCAGAAAAAAATACATCTTTTATCACAACTGAACCAGTGTTTTTTCTGAAATTTGAGCGAAAAACAAACAAAATAACTTACATACAGTATACCTACCCTTTGAACACTCAAATACACAATGTGTCACATACAGTAATAGTATAGCCGAACATTTGAATTAATGTTGTGTTTAACATTCCTTAACACAAAGAACACAAAGCTGTGTTTACTACATCAATGGCAGTTCTATTAAAATCCCAGCCTTGGTAAATGTAGTGATGTTCCATGGGAATCCGATCTTTCCAGGAACGGATTGGTTGAGTTAATGAAGCGGCCTTAGACAGTATCACTACTCTGTGTTTGAGGAATCAGCTTACACAAACTCTAATTTAAGCCTTCTGCAAAACGCCCCTCATCAAAATAGATCAGTTTAGTAATGGTTAGGAAAGCCCTACATGTGAACACACTGTAGGTCTATTTTTTTTCATTGATTTTCTCAAAGAAGATAATTTGACATTATGGCAATATATTTATAATATGCCGGTGAATGTCATATAATTTAAATTTTTATACCTCTTTTGGGCTAAACTCTTTTTAAACTAGAGATCGACCTATATGGGTTTTTCTTGAGCCAATATTGATGCCGATTTTTAAAAATGTCATCCGATGCTGATATCAGTGGCTGATTTTCACGGCCGATTTTTTTAGTTTTCAAAAAACTGAGATGAGATAGTCTATCCAAAAAAGAAAAAGTTCAATCTAAACTATTATTTTGTCTCGTTGTTTAAATAATACAACATGTTTATGCACATTGCAGAACATAAAGAAAGTGCTCCTTTTCAAAACACAGCAAAATGGTTGACGTATATAAACCAAACCGTATCATTTCTCTTTAAAAATAATTTGGAGCTCAGCTAATCACTGTGAGTGAAGCTCTACCATGCATACGACTGTTTACTGCCTGCCGATGTGGCCAATATGCAAAAAAAAAAAAAAAAATCCACAGATGATCCAAAATAATTTTTTCTTAGATTTTTTTGTTGTCAAAAATATGTACACCTTTAATGCATATTGAGAACACATATTGGTTGTTGTATAATAAGGTTTAATAACAGACCTACCATCATTTGCAAAAATGTTCTGATATCAACTGATAGCAGTATTGGAACCGATGTATGTGTGTATTGCACCTATATTAGGGACTTAGTGTTATGCAAATCCCACCTGGCACTGGTTACAAAATGCCCCATTAAGTGGGAATATCCTTCTTGTGCTTCCTTGTTCATATGTAACAGGTGCTGCTGAAGTTGTTTAGGAATCCCCAGGGATTTAAGGTGGGACTTATTCTTACCTAATGCTCTAATGCTCATTAATTCCTGCTTTGGTGACTTACCTCCCCCTGATCCTCTCTGACCATCCCTGTCCAGCCCTGCCAGTGCTGCTCTAGGGCCTCCATGTGCCCCAATCATTGGCGGGAACAAACAGACGATGGATAATATGTCAATTTCAAAGATGGCAAATGGCGGGAAGGGGTCAGCGCGCGATAGGGTTTAGACGAGACATGTTGAACTGGTTATTAGAGTCACCGGCACCACCTGTCCAAGGATATGGGTCAGAAGCTTGGGTCAAACAGATCAATATGTGTAACTAGCCTGGTTTGCACTGAGGAGGCTGTAATGTCATAAATAGTTGAAAAGTGTGTAAACTAATGATTTCTGCTCAGTAAGTTATTCTTAGAAAAGGACCGATCCAGCTTTTTCAGATATGTATTCGTATATCAATAATTTGGCCTTAAATACTGGGTGTGGTATAAACTGATACCAGAGTAGGGACAGAAATTAGTAATGGATCTAATTGTGCTGTGTAGCTGTTGTGCTATGTTTTTTGCAGCTACTGAACAATTCTGTGTGAATGCAATTTCAAACATCAGTTAGCCAACAAACACTCCAATTACATACAATTAAAGACCCAATCCCACTATTGTATTGCTACATCCTGGGCTGGGCAATATTATGATCACAATTTTGAATTTGACGCATTAAAACAGATTGAAAAAAAAACATTTGTAATAATTTTATGAACTATTCATGAGCATTAACAGATAATTCTTCCTCCAGCTTTTGAATGAGAAACATCTAATATAAAAAGACTCAAACTGATCCTTTGACATGACTGAATCTCGATCTTGATTAAGCACAACCTTAGTATAGTTTTCTGTTTTGTGGTTGACTGACTGACTGTGTTGACATAAATTGTATTTGTATTCATAGAAATGTGGATGTTACTTACAGTATGTGTGCTCGCAGTCCAAATGACAAAACTTGAAACTGCCTTTTGTGAAAGTCATTGTGTAGCACTAAAATGCACTTTATAGAAGTGTAAGGAGGCAACTTCATGGTTTAATATAGTACTAAGAAAACTGATTTTGTGTCACAAACAGAATTTTGAAATGAATCATATTGAAGAAGGGAAACTGTTTTACTGCTTTGGGTGAAGTTGTTACACCAGTTCATATGATAATCAGAGAACAACCAGTATAATGTTTGATAGCAGATGCATATGCAAGTCTACTCACACAGAAAGTGTGTAAAATTCTAGACCTAAAGAAGGATTTTTTTGAGTGACATTAAAGAGAGAAAAACTTGTCCTTTGTTAGTTTGACTTTCTGCCCGCTGCGTAAATTCTCATGAGCAGTGAAATCGGATGTTGAAACTCACTAGTAAATTTTATTGATTTTGTTGAAAGTCGTGTAGTGTGATCCTTTGATATAAACTCTGACAATCGATCGGGTGACAGCTAAAGTTTAATCCACTTTATAAATCCAATTAATCTTATCTTCAGCTGCTTTATTTAATTCATTAAGGAGAACATCTGTTCTCTAGTCTGCAGCTTCACTGAAATTAACTGGAAGAATTTCTTTGAATTAAATTTCAAGCTTCATCAAACTTATACTGAGCATAATCTGATCAAATTAGCCCCCGCCTCTTGATATGAAACAGGACAGTTTTGATCAGACTAACCCAAGCCTTGTGTTTGTGTCTGTTAGTATGCTTACTGGATCAATGCATGGTATTACACTTTATACAAATAGGAAACAAAAACAGACATTAATATTTAGTCAAACATAGTTCTGCTCTGATTAACTCAATATTAATACCCTTGTTTCTTTTAGTACATTTTTGCTGTTGTTGTTGTTGTTGTTGTTGTTGTTGTTGTAGTTGTCAAGTTTGTAATGTAAAATAGGATATCTAAACATAAACAAACTAACCACGAAAAGCATAATACTGTAGATCTGCTTAAAAACACGATTTATGTATGAAATGTTCTGTGCTTGTCTTTTTTGTAGCTTTCTTTAGTTTGTTTTTATTTTGTATGTGATGCCTATATATTTAAATATGGTTCATACATTCAGAATAATTTAAAAAAACAGCTGTGGATTGTGTGATTATATTTCAGACTAGGGGTAGGCAGAATTGACAAAATATTTTTTTTCATTTTCTGATAAAGATATTTAGGTCAGTCTGATAGAAATGTGTTAAAACATGAATTGTTACTGTTTTGTCCTATAGCAATGTTAATTTAAACAATAAGCCTATTATTAACTTTTGCATAGTCTTCTAAATAACATGTACAACATTATCTAAAATTTTCTCCATCCATACTTTTGAATACAAGGGGCCCACAGAGCCTCCTCTGCTAATGAGAAGCACTGGTTGAGGACCTGTTGCAAAGACTGAGCTGGCAAACCTCCAATGTGAGCGGTGGGTCATTGTATCATATCAGGCTTCATCTGTTACTAAATGATAGTGATTTATGAGCCTTGCATTAGCGCATCGATCCAACCAGATTTAACTCACAGTACAAAACCAGAGCGGCATATGTTGTTGCTGCTCTGCAGCTTATATTGTTATGTAACTTCCCATTGTTTCTCATTAACACACAAGTATTGATTGTTGGACTGCATATATATAATACTTGCAGAAATATTGTGATAATCATCTAGACAAATCTCACAATAATTTTATAGTTGTTACAATATATCATTGTACTCTCTTTTTTAAAAGGAAGATTTTCAATCTAAATGCTATAATTTTACCATCATAAAGACATAAACAACAGAACTTTTTGCTGCAGTCCACGTGTTTTGCACACTTACATCTGCATTTCTAATTATTTACAATGGCTTTATAAAGCACAGTAATGTAAAGCTAACACCAACTTAACATAGCAGCAGCAGCAGCAGCACACTAAGAGGTTTTCTATAATTAGATGTCGACAGAACACATTTTCTCCCAAACAATGCTTTTATAATACATTAAACTGGGGTAAAACTGATTGTAAGTTATTACAGTACTTTGTGAACAGCCTCTTTAATTCTTTAGAACCGTGGTTCCCAAAGTGGGGTACAGGGCCCCCCTGGGGGACCTCAGAGTTTGTGCGGCGGGGCTTCCAAAAACATTAAAAAACAAAAAAAAAATCTTTTTGGCTTTTAATGTGAGGGGAAAACATGAAAATGAATAATTATTAGGGGGAACACTCAAACTTCAGGCCAATAGGGGGGCCACCTCTTGGAGGAGTTTGGGAGCAGCTGTCTTAGAATATGACAATAACTATTTGCATCAAAGTCTAGTCACAATCAAATATTTCTACAGTTTTGTCTTGATATTCCAATATGGTTACATCACTAGTGTACAGTTTAGAAGAGTGTTGTTGTACTTGTTGATGACTGTTGAGCGTTTCGCAGGGTTCATGTGACAGCCGGGGCAGGAGGCTAAGAGGCGTTAGCGCTAGTGAGAAGGATTACCTCGATCTGTTAGTCCTCCTTTTCTTTCCCCGGGGCGGTGTCACGTCTCATTACTGCTGTCCTCCTGCGTGGCTCGTCTGGCTTTAGCGAGATGCGTTTAAGGCCCGAGCAGGTCAGGCGTCCAGGAACACCAGATTTAGAAGAGCAGTGATACGTGTGGCCTTCTCCTGAGAGGCTTTTTGCAGTAAGCAGACAGGTAAACATCTCCCAAAGCTGGCATTGATGGCAGCTTAGCCCTCGCTCATTTAAGTGAAACGCAGGCCTACAACTCACAGACCTGCTCAGGTCAGTCTTGTTAAAATAGATCAGACCTGCAACCTGCTTTTAGATACGTTTCCATGAACGTGTAAAACCTCTGTGCACGCAAATGAGAAGATACAATGCAGTCGAGGTGCTGCAAGGACAAGACTTGTGTTGGCCTGCTTTTAGTTTACTTGACAACTTGCATGCCTTTTAGGACTGTTAAGATTACTAGGACAATCAGTTATTTGAGTCCTGATATTTGGCGAGGACGATATTGACAGAAATGAATAAATCAACATTTTTCAGATGATATTAAGGCAACCCAATTTTTACTTGGATTTAGGTGCGCTCTAGAATGTGATAATGTCCAGATGATGGGCAAAAGACTTTTTTTTTTTTTTTTTTTTCATTAATAACACATTACTTTACAATAAGAATATATAAAGCAATTTCACATGATTTCTGTTATTGACTAGACTTATTCACTTTTTGTATTTTAACAAAAAAAAATCCATTTAAGCATCTGTAGTGAATGTTATTGAACTTTAGAAGATTGTCAAACAAATGTGAATTGTTTTTTTTTTTTTTTGTTGAAAGTTTGCAGCTTCACTTTTTTTTTTACTTTAATTGGCTTTTTTGTAGTATTATTCATTCTAGATATAGTCTATTCAGATATTGATTTTACTAATACCATAAGAATAATTTCGCATTGTTTTTTATTTATGCATATTTTTTAACATACCGATACTTCTGATGGGTAAGCTTCTACTGTCGCTCTAGCTGCCCTGGGGCTGAATGTCAGAAACCTCTGTGAGACAATATCAAGTGTTTGCTCCAGCTAACTTATTTTGCACAAATACTTGATAAATTATAAGGTTTGATCAATTGAAAAAAGTACAGTTATTAATTATATGCTCTTTGAGTAAGACTTGTAGCATATATCTATTTATAGTTTGCAAAAATCTTAGTTCTGCAAAAATAGCTGATTTAAGATGAAATTGGAAATGATCTTGTGCAGTTAGCATCCAAATAAAAGTATGAATTAATATGTATATTTTCTGTATTTGTAGAAGTTATAGTGTTTGTCCATTCAGTTTTTGTTAATTGTCTTTGAAAAACCCTTTTACTCAAAGGAAGGCACTTGATGTAATCACATTTCATTGTAACAGTATTTCCTGCTCTTCTTTGTATTGTTTAGTCTTTTGTTGCGTCCACTCAGTTGTCCTCACATATGTTTTAAATATGTTGCAGCTCTTTAGTTTTGACTGCTCCACTGGTGGTTTTGTGATTGTAAGTCACTCGTCCTGATTGTAAGCTGGTCCTTTTTGTGCAAGTGGCTCATTAGAAAAATCACTGGTGTTAATCCAGGGAACACAAACACACAGACTATAGGCCTTTTCTTATGAACCAAACAGTGCACAGCCAGTCATGCAATCATTAGTTCAGTTCATTAGTTTAGTTGTAAAGTCCTGTCTTATGTGGGTCAGTGGCTGCAGTGTTTCGAGTACGTTGTGCACATTGACCCGTGTCTCCTTCCAGCTGGTCGACTGAAGCCGCGCAGTTCTCCTGGCCTTAGCAGGACGGGCTAATCTAGGTGGCGGGAGGTCTGCCTCCTGCTAGCATACACAAGAGAGGGCAGCCCTAATTGCTTATGTCGTAAAGCTCCCTGACCCAGATAATCCGTCACTCCCCAAAGCTGTTGAGATAAACCCCACTTTACCTCACCAAACCTGGCTCCCCTGATCTGAACAGACACCCCCGCTGGACACTTGTGCGCCTTCTGCCATGCAATAACACCCAGCAAAGAGCAGAGATAAGAGAGAGAGCACTGTACTTATAGCTACCTGACACAGTGACCATAGTCAACTCTTTTCATGCAGTACATATTGTTTAGTCAATACTGACCGCACAATCTCTGGGTTTGTAAAGCAAGTTAGGTACAAGATAAACCAAAATTATGTTTAATCAATTTATTACCAGATTTTTAAAAAACATCATGTCCTGCATAAACGTTTTGGAAACATTTACTCCTTCTCCACATGTCCCTGTCTGAACAAAAAAAAAACAATGAATGTTAAGACATATTCACTTTTAAAACGTTTTTGTCTACTTAGCAAAGTTACATTTTCTTTTGCAATTAAAGATTGAGTTCTATCTACTTTAAAGTCGGAGATGGTTCTGAAAACAAATTTCTAACCAATTTCTCTCAATCCGATATTTAGAGTTTAAGGGTTAACCAGCTCTGTAGTAACGAATGTCCCAAACACAGTTGCTTTCAGTCCCAGAAACACATTTTAAACTTTTAGCAACAGATTACTACAAAAATTGGCATGAGTTTATTTCAGAAAAATAATTGTGTGTGGTCATTATTTTTACAACTTAATAAATTTGACCAATTGTAACTATTCCAAATTTTAAACTTTTAAACCCTTTGCTAACTTTTAAAGAAAAAAAAATATTTGCTGAAGAAGCAAATCTAGTTAATGAGTAGATTTTTTGCCCCCTGCTTTTTTCTTCATGGTTCGATAATGAACACGTGAACCGTCCTTTTCATTGAAGATCAGTAGACTGGAGTAGATTGAAAAGCAACAGTTCGGTTGTGTTTGCCCAGTAGAGCGACAGTAAATATGATGATGATGAGTTGCTTTTAACCAAAACCGAAAGCTAAAAACCCGAGCGTGGCGTAGCGTGCGTCTTGTGTCTCGTGCCTGGATCACCACTGAGCTGTGCATAAAGCAGGCTTAGCTTCAAACGCTGCTCGGACAGTTGTGTCACACGTGCATTACCAACATATGGCCTCCATGGTAAAGGAACACTGTGAACTTTTGCACTTTAATCTGGAAGTTTAAAATGAGGTAAAATACGGAATGAGATATTGATTGGCCAAAAAAGGTCTTCAGCGTAGTAAAAGGCCACTTGTTAAATATTATGTCTTATGTGACCGCTCTGACACATTTTGGACTTTAGTCAGATTTACATTGAATTTAAAATGGAGCAGAATGACTTCAGTATAGATTGTGCAAAGTTTAGGGGTGCAACTAATGACCACTTTGGTTCTTAATAAGTCTATAATTTAGAGCTATTATCCTTTCGGTTTATCGATTCGTTTAGAATGTAAAAGTCATGTGATGAGAATACTTTTATTCAATTTGTCCCAGATAAAGCTGAAGTAAAGCAATTTGCAGAGCCTTGTGAAGTTAGTTTATGGAGTGTGAGCTGCTATGAGTTGGATTGGGCATTTTCCTTACACTGCACGTAACAATTTTGTGAAGCAAACCTACAGAAAGTTACATATGCTATCCTTACGGTTACTCTGTAAAAGATTTTTGCATTATGGTCATCTTCATTTTTTTTTCTGTATAGAACTATATATTGTCTCTTTCTAACTGGAACGGCCTATTAACTTTCTGTAGCAAACCTTGCCTAAAAAAGAATATATAATTTTGTGTAATTTATTTTTTTATTTTTTTATTTACGATTATCCAACTTACTAATATATGCCTATGCCATCTGTGTGCATTTTTCAATTCAGTATTTTAACACAAATTTGAAGAGAAAACAGTGAACATAGTAAAGCCGATACTTGATGTCTTGTATGTTGAAGAGCTAATAGGATTTGTAAGTTAACACGTCCTCCATATCGTCTCTAGAATCTTTTAATTGACAGTTGACCTTCCTCACCTTCTAATCAACATCACACACGGACAGTGCAGAGATGCCTTTAAAGCCCTACCTTAAGCCGTGTTACACCACAGCTTTACGTCAACTGTGTCAAGAACTGTGCCAGAGATACTACTACAGTAGTAGTATCAGTAACTGATGCTAACCTGTTTTTCTACTGCACACCTTTCCCACCCAAGTACAATACAATATGTGGTGTGAAAATGAAGCTATAATTACGGTTTATTGCCTGATGCATTCATTAAAATTGGCACCTTGGTAGTGACACTTCACGCTTCACCGATTCTTATGTGAAGGTGCACTTTCTGATGAACAGTTTGACACCTGTTTGACTCTTTGGAGATTTTATTGCTGGGCCTGGAATGTTCCACATTGTGACATTAAACTTACATAACTTTTATTACATTACAGATAAGCTGAGGTTTTTTTTTTGTTTGTTTGTTTTTCATTTTATGCCTTGAAAAACACTTTTTTTCCACCTCACTTCATTAAACTGAAGATATTTGACCAGATAGATTAATACATTAGGCAGTTTTATAGTGATTTGTTGTATTTAAAAACAACTAGTAGTTATTAATATAAGTAAATTTATTAAACGCCACAACACAAGATTATAAGTTTCTGTCAAAAATAAGAAAAGATATGCAACCAAGTACCACTGATAAACAACATATTTCAAAATGTCTTCGGTACATTGATTAGCAAAACCTAAATATTTAATTCCAAACATATTGTGCTACAGTTTTCCTGCTTGGAGACACTTCAGTCAACACAAAACATGACACAATAAATATTAATGCAAACATTTTGAACCAAACAAATAAGCAAATACTTAACAATACCACAAATAAGAATAGGTAGGTCAAGATATGAAGTGTGTTGAATAGAAAACAATACTGAGTAGATTTCTTGTAGTGGCTTTTTTCAATCCATTTGGATGTAGTGTACAATAGTTTCCATGCTACAAGTAAATGCTTAAAAAAGCTGCCATTAAAACAACAACAAAAAAGTGATAAAAGAAGAGTTTTCCAGTGTTAAAACTTCACAGCAGTTTCAGCACTTTGGCAAAATGCTTGTTCAGTTCTCTGCAAAAGTGGAATTTCACTTGCATGTCTTAGTTTACATACTGTATAAAGATTTAACATAACACTTAATAACTTCTTCCAGCTACATACTGTGCAATATAGTGTTCAATGAGGCAATCTTTGTGGCCCTCTGGTGGCTACACACTGTCATTGTTCATCGTGGCAATAATAGGAGTTTTAAAGTAAGGGCACGTTGTTAGAATACACCTGAAAATGTTGATTGTGTTTCGTCCATGTTTGCTTAAAAGCTACCATACATATAGTGACTTAAGCTTAGGACAGTTTCCCCCCTGGCAGAGACTTCTAGTATGTCTATAAATGTCAACAAACAAGATCAAAATATTCATAGAAATACTTAAATCCAAACCATAACTGCCCAAATGAAAGTGTTTTTTGTGGAATTTTGTTTAGCAGCTTTGTCGATTGCATAAGAGCAGATCAGTTAAACCAACTCCTTAACCCAAAAGAAAATGGACTTTTGTTTGATATAATACGAGGAGCTTTAGGTGGGCAAAAAGAAGTTCTGGTATGCCTAATGTCATTGTAGAGTCTCAGTACTAATACATTTCTTTGATGAAATTATAGAATGAATCTATTTTCTATTAAATGTCCTAAATTATGAAAAATGCCTACAGTTGTAATTAGTTTCATTCACAAATGTTTGAACAATGCAACTTTTTTAATGCCGGCTACATCTTCAGAGCTCAGGATGATCTGTTCCACCTTGTGATGTCATTAAGTGGTAGTTTTAACACTGCATTTTTAGCCTAATTTGAACTGATTTACTGTGCAATTATTTCTCTACAAATTGCCAGACAATCTTAAGTTGTTTGATCTTCTGTTCATGTTTCTTTTCTTTCTTTTCTTTTTCACAATTCTGGGTGAATTGCAAAGTGAACATTTGAATTAGACTAAAACAATAACTATTGCTTAAAATTTAGATAGTTATTGGGCTGAAAAATCAAAATAATTCTAGTGAAGGAGTGTGAAGTTTAAGTGAAGCATGTTTTTAATACCACATAATGACATCACAAGGTAAATCAGCGTTTTTAGTTCAAGGAGTTTTGAGTGAAACATGTGTGAATGAAGCAAAAACGCAACTTGAGGAATGCTTTGATAAGCTAAAGGCATTATAACATGGATCAAAAATGAGCGTATTATAGGCTCTTTAAATATTGTGCAGACGTTGCTAATGTTTTTGTTTTGAAATATTCTTGTTCAGCAGGAAGCTCTGAAAAATATCTATAAAGTCTAATTAAGTTAAACTCATTATTGTGGCACCACGCTAGTTTAAACTGGCACAAAATTTAGGCCAATGCTTTTCTCCTGATAAATCAGAAATAAGAAAAGTGATAATGGTTAATTTAAAAACTACAAAAATACAAGTCCATTTCCCCTGCAGGATAATCGCAAATTCAGTTTTAGCATCTCTGTGTTGACGATGGATACTTGGTTTTCAGTCCCTCTTTGAAGCTACGAAACAGGACTCGATTTCGTTTGTTCTCCTCGTCCTTTTTGGCGTGGAACTCTCCTTGAATTTTGAATCCTCTATGGACTACAAAAGCGGAATTCAAAACAGAAAACCTGTATCCAGCCACATGTAATTCACAGGCCTAAAAAAGAACAAAAGGATGAGAGGATTAGAGATTATTCATAGAGGAACCTTGTGACATTTTGGCAATCATTGAAAGAGAAAAAAAAATCTATTCATGTTTGATTCAGTAGGTGGTTAGAGAAGTGGCAATGAGAAAATATATGAAAATTGGCAATACTGCTTGATGCTGCTTATTGCATGGTCTCTATGTTAGGACTTATTTATTATGTTGTTTTTTACTTGCAATCTATATTGAATTTTATTTCACCCAAATGTTTTGCTACTAATTTTCTACTAATTTCTACTAATTTTCTGTAGAAATAGTTTTTAAATTAACTTTTTTGTTGCCTTTTTAGTATTTTCAAGCACAGACTGGGTCGAATTAATATAATACTTCTTGGCTTCAGAGTTTTTTCCACGCCCCCTTTTTATTCAATTATTCAGTTGATGGCGCATGTCTTTAGCCTAAGAATTATTTTTGATTGATTTCAGCCCTAGTATCTTGTATAATTTTATAGATAAATGTATGCCATGGGTCATATGTATCTGCATTTAAAATTAAAAGCCCATCATGTAAAAAAATAAGTGATGTATGTTTTTGTCAAATAGATGTCTTTCTTCACTAAAAACTTTTTTTTATGTGTGTGGGTTTGCTCACAAAATGATGAAAAGACTTTGGGCTATACAAAAATAAACTGATTTGATGAAAACGGACCATTAAGTTGCCTGGAGGAGGACTTCTTCTTTAGCTATATTTTTCACATTATTAAACAAATGTTCCAGTACATAGTTTTACCTTTTGATTTTTTGTTTTGTTTTTTGTTTTCTATGTGTTGTGTATAGGAATCACTTTTTTTTTTATGTAAAGGAACAATAACCTTGCTAAAATGATCTTTCCTCTTTAGTGTACTCAAAGTTATTCTTTGAGTCATGCACGTAATCCTCTATTGTTCTGTGACAATGGTGCTCAGAAAATTCACTATCCCCACCTACTATAGTGTACTTCTGTGTAAAATTTTGTTTTCGAGTTTTATATTATATTCTTCAAAATTTCTTCTAAAGTTATGTGATAATTGTTTTGTTTATACTTCTGCAGGTCCAGTTCATACTCACCTGACTGATGCGATTGAACCCGTACTGCTTGAAGCCCTCATCGTACAATGGCACAGTTCGAGGCCCAATGTAGAAGGGTTCCCATGGGTCTGTCCATGTCAGCGTATAGGACACTTCTAGAGGTGCGCTGCTCCTGACATGGATGTTCACCCATTGTGAGAAGTTTGTTGGGGCTTGGCATCTCGGACACAGCTCCTCATAGAATGGCCTTACCTCTCCAACCTGGTACAACTGAACCAATTCTTGCTTTGTGGATGGCATTTTACGATCATGACGTATTTCAAAAGCAGGCAAGACAAAAACTTCATCACTGCTTGGTTCACGTGCCATGATCATTGCTAGAAATTGTTGATGGAGGTCTGAACTTGGCATCATGTCAATGTCAATAACCAGGATGTAGGCTGAATCTATACCATTTCTAGCCACGTTGCGGAGCAGATTATTAGGATAAGAAATATTTCCATTCATGGCATAGTTTTTGAATTTATCTCTGTGATTTTCCAGTCGTTTAAACACAGAAGAGCAGTCCTCAAGTCCAACAAAATGCTCCCGATCTTGCTCTGGGAAACTAGCCATTTCTCCAGAAAGGCAAACCAAATGAAAATCCACAAGTGCTTGTATTCTGGGACAGA
Source organism: Mugilogobius chulae (assembly GCA_038363315.1). Classification (NCBI taxonomy): domain Eukaryota; kingdom Metazoa; phylum Chordata; class Actinopteri; order Gobiiformes; family Gobiidae; genus Mugilogobius; species Mugilogobius chulae. The sequence goes on along the minus strand of CM076404.1, from coordinate 22,147,448 downwards.
AAAAGCTAAGTGCATAAACCAAGGCTGTGGCAAATTTAACATCTTGATCATGCGCAAATATAGCCACAGACAGAGGATTTTGCCACCTCTCCAAAAGGGAATCCAGATGATGCAGGTTGTTGAGGGTTGTGTGAGTAGCTAGAGACAGAATATTTGGATTATCATGGGATTCCGGTTTTAAATTAGCAGTAAAATCACTTTTTATTAGGTTTTTGTAGATCCTGTATTGACCACTGTTATCAAAGATGCCACCAGTTGACAGAGAGTACCTCAACCTCTCCTTACGTACGTTTTTCTCAGGTTGTGTGGATTTTGTTTTGGATCCAGAGCCGCCAAAAAGCTCTGAGTATCGGTACCGCTGTTGTTTGCCATGAAATTTGGACAAGAATGAAAGATAGATGAGTTGCAGCAGCGCAACAATGAGCAGAGCACTCAGCACCACTTTGAAAACGGAGCATTTCTTTGATAGATGCATTACAAAAAAGCAATACCGTAGTCAAACAGCGAGGCAGGCGCAAGCTATTTCTGTCGTGGCGTCCCAGCTATCCTAAGCACCTTCATGCTAAAGCCACGGCTAAATACACTAAAAATGTAAAACAGACATGAAGGCGCATCTGTCGTCGGTTCCTCGTGAGTTGTTAAGTCCGTGCACACCTCAATTTAACTGCAAATAATTGTGTTCTTTCATTCATCGCCATCAAAACACGGCTTTGCCGTTTCGCAGCTGGTACGACGGTGGCGCGGCGCACAATGACGCGTATTACCGTAATACTACTAGTAAAAGAGCGTACTGATCTAATCACGCACTGAAAATATATTTATTCTCGTGCTTAGGTTTGTACAAACGCGATAGTAATGACGCAGAATTTGTTCTACAAATGTTACAAATTAACCTAAACACTGTTTTCGTAAATTTAGCAAAAGTTGTGTTGTGTGACGTTAAGTAGGTGTGTAATGGCGTCGTAGGATTCAGGGACGAGGTGGCCGAGTGGTTAAGGCGATGGACTGCTAATCCATTGTGCTCTGCACGCGTGGGTTCGAATCCCATCCTCGTCGACATACATTTATGTTTTTTTAACATAGAACACATCAAATAGTTTGTAACGGAGTGTAACAATGAGAATTATCAGCTGTAATACTGTATATTGGACGTGAACTGTGACGTTTGTGGTTGAGGCAAGAGATGTCATATATGCATGCTTTTAGATCTAACCTGGCCTGGTGACATTAACTGCTTGTTTTCATACAAATAGCTGTCTAAATAAGTCTACATAAATGTATATTTTTACTTGTTTGAAGACTTATTGAGTTCTGAAACGTCACTCAGGACTATCGAGAGTCAGTTATAGTTACAAAAACATGTATTGCAACAAACTATTTTGTAATGTTTTAGTGTAAATTTGTGTAACCTAGAAAGGTTACAAAATACTGCACACAATCATGAATGGTGCTTTAAGTGAAACAAGGAGGAACCACCATCGCTTAGGTCCTGGTCGTTGGTTATAAACAAGCATGTTTGATCATAATTGCTGCTGATATACTTAAAACATTATAAAGCATTTCCCCTTTAAGTTTAAAACAATCAAAATGTAAAATTAAATCTTCATAGAATTGTGCAATGTTGGGCTCACATTCAATCATACTTTGCCTATGGATGAGTGAATGTGCATTTTGTTATTCATTTTACATGACAAAAATGACAAGCTAGTCAAATGAAAATACAATAACAAGTCAATACAATGAGGTTTACTTCTTGTCTATGAATTTATTCCAACATGCAGACAGTAAACCTTTGGCTACACATTTGCATCAAAAGGTAGATTTACTTAAATGGAGTAGCAAAGAAACACATTTGTTCTTACAAATGACATAAATACTAAAGTAGAAATGACTTGAGATGTTCCAATACAGTTGAATGATTGTGGAAAATGTGCATAACCAAACTGGATTTAGTGACTTTAACCCTATGTTTGAGTACAGAAAGAATTTTTGCCAACTTTTATAACAAACTAAGACACTAAAACACCAGTCCCGCTTTTCGACCCGCCTCCTTCACTGCTCTGGGTCGAGGCTGCCGTTTGGCCTTGGGAGTCTGCCTCTCCTTCTGACACCAATCGAATGTTGTACTTCTCCCTGTACTCTGTAAGCTCCCGCCCTTTTGTCTGCATCTGCGTGTTAATGGTCTCAATAATTTTGGAAATCTGTTGAAGAAATATTACACGATTATTACATACAAGAGATGGGGAAAAAAGTTGTTTTTTTTTTAAGGTTACCTGCTCTTTGTTGTTTTCCAAAGCTGGTAAAACTTCTTTTACTGTTCTCTCAACCAATACTCCTCCAACAAGACGAAAACATTTTCTAGAGGGGTCAACGTCTTTTAGGGTGTCTATTACTAAGCTGAAAAAGATTAGATGTGTGAATAATTGTCTTTCATGTAATTCTGTCAACAAGGACTTTATTTATTTTTTTTACATGCCTGTGTTCGTTGATCTCCATTTCCAGCTCTGCAGCTTTTGATGCCATACTGCGTTGTTCTTGGCGCATCCTCTGAAATGTGGACACCACCTGAAGAAGATATAACGGTATGACTAAGAGGAGTTACAGTTGTCAATTTATAGGAAAAAACACATTCCTGAATAGATTTATGATGGTTTGATCCATACAAGTGATATAATACCACATGATGATAATATTAATATTAATAATAATAATAACAAATATATATACATATATATAATTTTGTGTTGTACAGTATATAGTGTATAAAAAGATTTGTGTAACATTCTTGATATTTTAATTACAGTGGCAAGTATTGACCCTTTTCCTCATTATAATCAATAAAAAGGTTAAGAAAAGGAAGATAAAACAGAAATAACCTAATGTTTTCCCTTGAATTAAAATGTGACAAAAAACGAATTTGTTCATATTTTTATCTGCACAATAATTACACTTTAATAGGAACGATTAGACAAGACGTATATAATATTACTGCTCTGAGCCCATCTCCAAAAACCAAAGATGAAAGTTGAGCAAGAGATAAAAATAGCAGTTCTTGCTCGTCGAACCCACTGCTCGTTTTTATAGAAAATAGATAAATATGGTTGAAATAATTATGAGAATGAAGAAAACACACAAACGTGGCTCAACATAGTTTATAAAAGTGAAAGTGGTCAAACTGTCTAATAAAGCAGGTATCATGTGTTAGCCTGATGATGGCGATAGGGAAGCTAATGTTAGCATCAGTTAGCAGCGTGACAGAATCGATAGGCTTTGACGTGGCTTTTTTAGGTGTAATCGTAAGATAATTGAAAATTCTTCTCTTAAATCTTAACAGTATTTATATTGTACCTGCTCTGGAGTTAGTCCGGACTGTTTACCACTGCCGCTGCTGCTGGATTTGCTGCCCGTGCTGCTGCTGTTGGCCGCCATCTTGGAAGGGTGTTTCAGCTAAGGACCCCAGAGCGAGTGATGAACTGGCCGCTGTGAGTGCCTGACAAAATAATTTCTTTACCAAGATTTGTATTTTTCCAAATCATATTATTTTTTGCTTTAGTTTTGAGATGCATTTCACAAAGTTATTGTATGTTGTATTTGAATTCAAAAATTGAACATTGCTGTTTTAAAAGAAATCTTTTGCGTTAGGTGTATTTTACAAACTATGTCCAGCAGGTGGAGAAATGTATTTTCGGAGCACATTGTAAACTCACTTCTTAGACGAGGCACAAGGCAGGCTTGTTTGGGAGGAAACCCTGGACAACAAATATTGCATTAAATGTTAACCAGATTGGCTGAGTTCAATGTTCAGAAGCAGCTGCATTTTGACTGCTTCGAGGCATTTGTTTCTTTCATCAAGGTGGATTACACAGCACCTGTGCAAGTAGGTTATGCCTAAATTTGATCAGTACACTGCCAAGTAAATGTGGATAGTAAGTTCTATAGTTTACTGATTATTTGTGAACTTGAGAATATGGCATTGTTTGAAGTTGAATTGCGCTTAAGAAATATTTTTTGTTTGAGGTATATTTACATCAAGATCCTTTCTTTTGCATGTGTATTACAGGATGTCCAGCTCTCCTCAACCTGTGGCTGCTGTCTGTCAAATGACAGCCACTCCGGATAAAGAAGCAAACTTTTCTGTTTGTAATAACTTGGTGGAAGAAGCGAAACAGAAAGGTGCCAGCATGGTGTTTCTGCCAGAAGGATTTGACTACATTGGATCAACTCGAGAAGAAACTCTCTCACTCTCTGAGAGCCTGGAGGGGGAGACAGTCTCAAGATTTAAGTGTTTAGCCAGGTACATATGCAGTTGTATTGAAGATTGAACTTAATATTAGTAACACTAGTGTATTTTACTTAGTGCATGAAGTTAGTTTAAAGAAGAGTCAACCCAAGCATCACATTAAGCCAAAATCACAGTTAATAAATAATTAGAAACCCTTCTGAACTGAATATCTAAAGTTTAATAAAAAGCTGATATAACTGTTTTTTAATGTGTATCTGTGATAAGTTTAATAGTCACTTCTTAAGCCGAAGGCTTGGATTGTTTTCTATTCTTGTCATCTACTAACTTTGTTTTCTTATGTTTACACTGCATGCATATTATTGGCCAATATTTTTTTGGATTAGGAAGTTGAAACTGTGGATTTCTCTTGGAGGGTTTCACGAACAAGGGCCAAACTGGGAAACCAATAGGAGAATTTATAACAGTCATATCATAATAAATGATAAAGGTAATTCACATGCAACCACAATTGTAATATCTACAATTTTTCAAACATGTATTCAAAATAATTTTCATACTTTGTGTGCAGGTAACATTGTGTCAGTCTACAGAAAAGCCCATTTGTTTGATGTGGAGCTGCCAGAAAAAGGAATATCACTAAAAGAAAGTTCTTTTACTATTTCTGGACCTTCGCTCATTGCACCAGTTCAAACCCCCATTGGGAAGGTAAATGCCAACATTAATAAGCAAAATATTTTTGAAATCATATTATTTACTAACCTTATAATATGTTCTTCAAGGTTGGGCTGGGCATTTGCTATGATCTGCGTTTCCCTGAGTTTTCAGTGGCTTTACAAAGACAAGGAGTTGAGATTTTGACCTATCCATCTGCCTTCACTGTAGCAACAGGAGCTGCTCACTGGGAGGTAAACAAAATATTCATACTCCATCAAATCAACCATTATAATTGGTGACAACCATTATAATTGGTGACAAAGACAGACTGCCGTGGGAATTTATTATCAAGGCACATGTCCACCAATAATCGTACAAAATGTAACTAACTCACTCTTCAGTTATCAATATTGATCAAAAAGTGGTCCCTGGAAGGAACAGTCAATTACAATTTACTGCACTGAGAGAGCGTGAGAAAGTGCACTGCCCCCTAAAAATATTATAACTACCAAAAGAGATGAATGAAGGAGCTAATGTCATTGCTGTATCCTAATAATTATGTCTATATGTATGACTAAGCTTGAGGTGCTCCTGTTTCCACTGAGAAATCCTAAGTATGTTGAAGTGTCCTTGTTTCCACTGAGCAATGGAAGATTCTTGAACTATTTCTAAACAATGACATCACCACCTTTTGTCCCCAGATTTTGCTCCGTGCCCGGGCCATAGAGACGCAGTGCTTTGTCCTGGCAGCGGCTCAGGTTGGCCCACATCACGATAAGCGCTCATCGTACGGCCATGCTTTAGCTGTGGACCCCTGGGGAGAGGTTCTGGGGGACTGCGGCGGGGAGCAGCCAGGACTCATAATGGTGGAAATAAATCTGGATAAACTTAAAAGCACAAGGCGAAACATGCCAGTCCTAGAGCATCAAAGGGACACTGACTTTTACCACAGTTTGGAGAAAATACAACTCTAATTTAGTTTGATCATGTGTTATTTCTTTTTTTTTTTCTTTTTTTTTTACAATAGATCGAGACAAATTGTTGATTTTAATTATTATTTACAATAGATGGCGCTGTTCCCTCATTTTAGAACACAGCACACATTTTTAGCGCTATTTACATTCTTCCTCAACTTTAACTTAAATAATTAACTTATTAATAATACACCTTTTGCGTATTGATGAAATGTGCTACTAAGCCTAATTAATACATGCATAACCTTGATTTGCAATGGGTTTAATTTGTTATTTGATGATTATTTTTTAGTAAAATTAATATCAGACAAACAAAGAATGCCTGTGCTTGCTTGGATTAATGAAATTAGACTTATTATGTTGTTGTCTTCTGCAAATATGACAGAAAAAACATCTGAATCTGGCTACACTATATCACATTCATTTTTGAAAAGTTTACTATTCTTATTTTATTACACCATTACAAGCTTCACCATAACATTAAGAGCTATGAACAAATTTAAGTCTATTCGCTCAAGCGTGAATTATAAAGGGATAGCAGCCCATTTAGAACCTGTTAATAAAGATTAAATGATGAGTGAAAGGGGAACAACAACATTAACAGTTTCAAGTCTATGATGCAATGCCATGGTCGTGCCAGAGTTTCCTGACCCTAATGCATTGTATTTGATCGCAGTGGATAGATAAATAATTGATCCGCCGCCTTCCTCCTTGGATGTTTTACTATCACAAAGCCAGCGGGCGGAGGAGGTGATGGAGGAGGGCTGGGAAACAGGAAGTGAACGTCACCGACACAGGAATGAGACCAAAAAATACAACACCATCAGGATGAGAGAAATGTCTGATGATCCGACAGCGTAAACCCCGAAAACGGTCACTGCGCGCGGTGAAGGATGCGTCAATGTGCGCGCGCCAGATCTGAGGCTTCGGGAAGGTAAATGAGAAGTGCTTTGTGTTTTAAATTAGCATGTGGGCGCTTGTTCTATGCACTGGTCAATTGGGATGTGTGCGCTGCTCCATCCCAAGGCCATCCATCCAGCGCTGTCCAATTTGGCCAAGTTGGGCGCAAATTTCACTCCCCACATCCCTGTGCCAGATGAACAGGTGCTAGTTTGTTAGCTATGATGCTAACTGCAAAGGCCTTTAAATCCCCTTTACTTTTGGTTGAATCCATCGCTAGCTGCCACAGTTAATGGAGAACTGCATATCATTTGTATAATCTGCCCTGGTTTGATGTTGGACATTGGACTGCTGTGAAAAAGAAACGCGTTTTTAACCAAGAGCATGAATTTAATTTCTAGCCTTTTTATAAAAAGAAGTGGAAAGCTAGTTTATCCAGATGTCTGGCTACTTCAAATGCAGACAGGTGACTTTTGGTAGCTGTTGTCAATATTCATCCGAAATTTTGCTGTGTTTTTAGTAAAATACCCGGTGGCAGATTTTTGTTCACCCCATGTTGCGTTATAAAGTGTTGCTTTTTGGATTGAATTTTTCCAAATAGACAATTGATTTATTTTTGCCTTTTTCCCCCCTCTCATCCTCATGCTATTGAGAACGACAAGAGAGAAAGTAGAGTTTGGTTGGCTGTGTGTGTTGTGTTACAGAATCGTTATATTGTAATATGATGCAAGGCTTCTTGGTTTTCAGCGCTCCAATTCCTCCTCTCACAGTAAAGTTTTCAATAGAAGGAAATTGGGCTAAAGGTATTCCTTTTAATACAAATGAAAAATCACAAATTCATTTTATTTAATACTACAGTAAATTATAAAAGGTAAAAAAAGAAATACAAAAATTATACATGATTATATATTTGTTTGAAAACAAAACAAAAAAAAAGTAATTGGCCGGATACAGTTTTTGATTTGCTGAATTTAATTGTTTTGTATTTTGACCTGCTCTGGAAAAATATTGACTAAACATGAAACTGAACAAAGGCTGTCTTTTCCTTGGATTGTTGTCTAACCCAGTGATTTTAAGTCTATAATTGTTGGCTCACCTCCATAGGATTTTGCCTTTGCAGGGACCCTCATCTGCACCAATCAATATCCAACTCAAAATGTTCAAATTAGGTCTGAAATGAGGCAGAATAAGGATTAAAATGAGACAAAGTCACTGATAAGACAGTTAATATATATTATAATTATTTTAAACTCTCTAAATAAAACAAGTAATCCATCTGGAGAGGGCCTGCGCACCACCAGATGCAACCTGCATACTACCAGTAGTACATGAACCACAGTTTGAGAAACTAACCTGCTTTGAGAATACTTTTTCAGTTAAATATAAATCAAAGTTAAAATGTGTTCTGCACTAACTGGCAATGTTGGATTTTAAATTACCTAGACGTTGAACTGTACTGGTCTCAGACAAGTCAGCTCGAAGTTGGAGAACTCCGTAAAACAAATGGATCCCACTTAGTCCTCTATATACAGTAAATAAATATTGAAAAATTCCAATAATTTTATTGTAAACGTTGATAATGGAAAAAATAGCTTGACATATAAAGAAGCTCTTTGTTGTTTTCCTATGTTGGCTGCTCCTTTTTGTCAGGGGTTGCCACGGCGAAGTTGCAACCAGAGACTTATATGTGAAAATAATGCATTTTGGAGTAATTTATGAACTTGAAATAATCTGGATGGAGTACAGATGATTGCTGAATACCGAAAACACTGTTGGTAAGGTAACTTGTCTTAAACAGTGGTTCTCAGAGTGGGGGTCGGGACCCCTTGGGGGTTTGCGAAGCAAAACCTGGGGGTCACCAGATGGTTTCAAAATGTAATTTTACAAATTTTACTCTGTATTTAAATAATTATTTACATTGAAAACAGTGTATTGTTGTGAATTTCTACTTTATAACACGACAAATTACTAATTTTTGAATCTTGACATTATTACAAACATCTATTTAGTTTTGTAGTGGGGTTTGCGAGTCACTGGCATGGTTGTTTTGGGGGTCTCAGCCGGAAACGTTTGGTAACCCCTGGTCTAGCAGATGCAATTTAAACCAAATTTACTGTTAATTACGCCACATGTTGTAGTAGTTCCTGTTGTTATTCACAAATAAAATAAACTTGAAATAGAGCTCAGTTTCTTCAAAACCATTGTCATATTTATTAAACACATCTTATGGCAGTCTTTAAACAGAAATGAAGTGGTTTAAAGTTGTTGGTTGGAGCTCGGTGGCTAGAGTGTTGTTGTAGGTGCTGTTTTTTCACATGTATAAATCAATATATTGATCGCCCTGTGATGGACGCTTGTCCATCTCTGCTCTGAGACGCTGACTCACAGCCCAGCAACAGTCGCCCCAGGCAACTCCTTCATAGTGACCACTGACCAGAACTAAAATAGCTCACAACAAAGGTTTAAAAAATAATGTTTGTCAGACATTTAAAATGGATACTAGATTGGAAAATATGATATTGCACAAATTAATAAAAGTTGACTACTTTGATTGAATCGATTTTCACAAAACACAGGAAAAGCTATTTTTTAATTGTAATAAATATGCACACAAATAAGTTGTTGAATTAGTTGTTAAAGTGCAATTATTGAGCACATCAGGGCCTACTTTTTAATTCTTGCATCATAAAATGTCTTTAGCCTTGCCTTATATCAACTGGTGATTTAATTTACAAGTTATGAGTCACTCAAATGTGGCCACACCAATCAAGCTAAGTGAAAGCAAAACTAGCTTATTAGCCTACAGTAAATTGTATATAGGCATGCATATAATTTCTAAAACAACAAATTCTAATAAAAAAGCATTGATTTTTACATTTTGTTAATATTTCTAACTGGTGAGAAAAACGGTGCAACTTTTCAGATGAACTCTAAACTCACTGCAACATCAAGTAGAGTTTAACTTCAGCCGTTGGTCACAGTGTTATCTCTGCCCACAGCTCGTCTGCCCACCCATGTCCCTGAGCTAAAATGAAGTTTAAATCTACTGCTTCTTCTGGTTCTGCCTTGAGATAATCACTGTTTTGGAACTATAGAATTGGAAACACAAAGCTAGTTACATAATTATAGTGTGTCCGATTTCGGGGAGGAAAGTTGTGACAGTTACAATGAAATCAGCAGCAAAATCTTACTGCTGTTTGTGAATTATGCTATAAATGCTAACGAAGCAATTGGTGGTTTAATTAATTTTGTTTATTCTCATTTATAACCCAAATCTTTACATCCCTGCTGGTGATTTTGTCCTAATTCAACCCTGATCTTGACAAGGCTTAGTTAAAAAACAGAATTAAGTAAGTACAAAAAGAAGTAAATATGTTGTGTATTTAATCTAGATTTATTTTTCTGTTACGAGGCAGGTGTATTCTATTAGTCCTATTATAGTATGATCCACACATTGGACAGTGCTCTCCTCTTCTCTCTCTCTCTCTTATTCTCTCTCTCTTTCTTTTTAACTGTGAAACTAAACTAAATTGATTTCCCGGATGCAGCTCATTTGATATAGCTCACAGGAAAACCCAATGAATAAGTGTGATTGTTGGCACTAGAACAGTTTTTCTTTCCTATTTGTAACGCATTAACCCTGTGCCAGCGTGGATTTGCCATTTTCACTGTCGGCAAAAGGCTATTGTCTGTGGCCAGTCAAACTTATCATCGTCAAAACAATACGCAGCAAGAATCAATTTGTTGAGTACTTGTTTTGTTTTGCTAAAAAAAATACATAACCTGGCTTTGAAGTTCATTACATTTTTCCAGTAACATGCAAAGTATTAAGCTATTTCTTACATTTCCAAATACAGTTTTAAACAAACTTGCAAACAGACTTGCAGCTATTTGGCTGCGATTGAATGATCATTTATTATCTGTTTTGGTAAAGTATTGACTGAATTTTACAGGCGCCAGCATAATTTAGTTTAGCTAAATTTCTTCCTTGACTTTTTAACCGCTTTCCAAACTTATCAGATCTGCACAGTCACGCTCTGTAAACATCTTAAGGTTATCTTCAATTTCCTCAAGTCATGTGATTCTAACATCCAGAGGCAAAAACTCATTTGTTGATGGAGCTGTTCTTTCTTCTGCCTTTAGGGGGAGTCCTTTGATAGACTTTAATGTTGCAGCTTTACTCTGTGTGATCCTGCGTTAATATCCTCAGCGTTATCATTTTAATCTCTGTCTATAAATACACAGAGAAGCTGAGCAGTTACAATGGTTTTGGTGCACATAAGATGAAGAGAATAATGATTTTTCGATTAAATAAATGGCAAACTCGTCTTAGTTAGACTGAATGTAAACTGTAACGACTTTTCTAAACTAAAATTTGTTTTAAATAAAAATTTTGGATTTTACAAAAACGTCAGTTAGTTCAGAGCTGACAAAAATAACACATTTATCTAATAATCTATTACTGCTGCAACTATTACAAAAATGGAAAATAATTGTGACTTGTGGACTAAAAAAATAATTATTACTTATTCGTACTTAGTTTGATCATTGTAATTATTATGAGATGAGACTTCTACAAATGCTAGTAAATGTCTAAGTGCGTATAATATTTTTAAGGAAAGATAAAATATTACCAAATAAATGCATCAAACGATCGATTTTACTTTTCTCACAGACACATTTTATCAGTCACATCACAGTCAGTTAGCCTGTACCTTTTGACATGATCCTCTAAAAGTGTCTCTGTCTCTTCAGGGTTGCTCTGATGTGCTGCTAAATGGAGTCGGAGCAGTTGTACCACAGAGGCTACTGCAGGAACAGCTACAACAGCATCGCCAGCGCCAGCAGCGACGAGGAGCTGCTGGATGGAGCCAGCGGCATCATGGACTTCCACACCACTGAGGACGACAACCTGCTGGACGGGGACGCTTCTTCTCCAGGTGAGAGATTCTCCAGGGTGACAGCTGATTTTTTTGCTAATCAATTAAAGGCACTAATCTGAACTGAATTAATTAAATTTAAGCTTTTTACAGCAGTCTGTTTTTAAGCACTTTTCATTAGTGCCTAAAATTTTTCATAAGTTTTAAGGACTTTTCAAACCCTCATAAGTAGGGTTTGATGAATCTGTAAAGCTAACAACTACAATGCATGCAAACAGCACAGTGTTTATTCTCCCGGCTCGTGGATAAATAAAAACTATAATTGAAAGTAGAGGCAAACACATTTTTGCCAAATAGGTGCGTTTACTGTATCTGTCTGGGGCAAAACAGATTTCTTACTTTTAAATGTATTGCATTAAAAATGTGTCCTTTATCAATTATAAAGTTTTAATTGATCAGTTGTTTTTGAGATTTAAAAAAAAAAATTAACCACAGAGGAAGGTAAGTTCTGCCTCTCAAAAACATCCAGAGTGAGTACAGGTACAATCACACTACTGTGTCATTTTGATGAAATTAGTTTTATCTGATCCATAAACCCAATTTTTGTGGAGTCTTTATGCAGACTATATAACTTTTATTTGATTACTAAATCAGTAGATGATTATCTATATTTAGTAGCTAAGGTTAATTGATAATTACCCTGTCAAAACCCTTTTTTATTGTGGTTAAACAAGAAAAACATTCTCTTTGCAAATGGATCAGATTTAAAAGCTTGCTATTTCAGGTCGATTGCAATATATTGTTCAGACTGACTGGATTGCAGTTTATCATTGTTGGAAGGTGTCTGGCTTTTAGAACTTTACATACTGGTCTGTGCTTTCTATGTTGTATCTCTACTAGAAACGTTAATATTTTGTGTAAGAACGTTTTGTGATTGAAACAAATGAAAACTATTGACTTACAGTTTAATCAAGACAGATGCCAGAATAGAATATTTGTAAAATTAGAAAAGAGAATCTAGTAAACAGATTGGAGCCAGACTCAAATCTCAAATTGAACTAATTTGATTTAGCTCTGGACTGTCACACAGATATTTATTCACAGATAAAACATTAATATTGTTAAATGCATGTTAGTTTTGAACAAAAGTACAAATAAATAACAAACACAATCTTAAATGAATGCAAAATACCACTGTATTTCAGAAGAAGGTCTCGTTGTCCAAGATTGTGGCTAAATTGTCATGGGAAAAAGTTATTTGACTCACTACATAACATTTGCAGCCAGTACAAAGGCTACCCATTTATCAAACACTAATACCCTCAAGCCAAATACTCACAAACAAGGCTGGCATTGTAAAACATTTGTTAAACATGTGATAGTCATGGAAGTTTAAAGTTACGATGCTGTTATATCAGACAAGTATGGTTCAACTATAATTTGATTTGGCAGATTTATTTAAACTGTTCCTACTATATATACAGTTTATTTTGATAAATTTTATTTCAGTGATTTATTTGAAATTATTATAAGACTTCCTAACTGCATTTACAATATGTATAGTAGAAGTTTACTTGCTTCATATTTCATTATTAGACACTTATTGGTATGAACAAAAAGAAAACATTACTTAATACCAGTAAGGTACTATGTTTTGAACTGACACAGTAATCAGCTTGTTCTTTACAAAGGGAAAAACACACATTGTGGTAGCTCTAAACAACTAAAAAACGATTCAACAGTAACTTTTAATTAATTTTGCAAATTTTACTACAAAACGGTGGCCTACATTGCTGTTTGCAAGCTCCTTTACACATTACTTTGTTGGAACAGTAGAAGGACCTGTTTACTAATGGCATTGCTGTATCAGTTTCAAGGTGTTTGATAATTTGTAGATACAATTGTTATTATAAACTTGAGTTTGATACTAAGGAAAGAAACTGATACCAGTTTCAATGCCACAATGATAAAAACACTGTTGATTTGTACAATAGAAAGCTATTTTCAACATAAACATTGCAAAATAATGTTGGTTTTCTGAAAAAAACAAAAAAAAACACGTGAACTTAACAGATCAAGCATTCCAAAACTCTTCAGGGTTCAACATTGTTCATTTGTAGAATTTTTTAGTATCGATACATGCTTAAATTAGTTTCCAATTTAATTTATGGTATCAACTAATACGGGGTATCAATTTTTTTCATGTTTACCATCATTATTTTTAAGTATCCTAATAAAACTAGTCTTATATCCCATTAGTATTGCCCACAGAGCCGACAGCTGTTTTCATTCACCCACATCCTCCACACAAGTGTTTGCAACAGAATCTGCTCCTTCCTGTTGGTTCTTCCTTGTCGGTGAAAAATCTGCTGAGTATTTTATCGTTGCCTCATTTCACTTCTCAGTTTGAGGGTCACAGCTGCAACAACACAAAATGCTGAGAGTCAAAACAGTTGGATCTGTTCTTTATAGGCAGTTTGCTAAGACTTAAAAATATTAGGGATCATATTGCTTAAGATAAGCTTACAATTGCACATATTCATTCATCTTATCCCTCCTTTCCTGGAAGCATCTCAGTGACAACAGACATTGTAAACATTGATTTTAAATGAGTATCTTTATTGGGAGATGTTGGGAGTATCAAATTTTCCTCACACAAGACAATGATAATTTACTGTACATAAAATACTGTATAGGCTTGTACATTTTATTTCTAGTTTCGAATGAACTTGGGCTTTCTATCCTCCTGATCTCTTTAGAGAAGCCAATGATAAAAATAAATGTGTATTTCACTCACATTCCAGCCCACCATTCTATATTTTTACAACCCACTTGCAGTCAGTCATAGTAAAACACTACTTGGCTCCACCTCCTGTAGTTCATTCTGCATAAGAGTGTGCTGGAGTGACTCAGGAAATCTGGGGATCATGAATGGTTTTCCTTTGCACTGCTGTGGGGTCTGAGAGCTATTTCTGCCAGGTTTGACTGGAGAAGGGCGGGATCACTCTAGCTTGCAGGGCTACCACTTCTGTCAGAGCTCACCACCGGCTTGCCTCACTACACAGAAACACGGAGGCATGGAGGACTAAAAGATTTGGCACTGTGCTTTTGAAGCTGTGAAACTATTTGGAGAATGCCTTTGAACTGATGTAGGTCGTGTGGAAACTTTACATGTTGCAAAATTTGGGATTATGTTGCTTTTTGAGCTACACTTTTGAACATAAGAGCTTGGTGACATGGCTGATTTAACAAGTGCCTAGCAACAAGAGTAACCCTAAAAGGTAAGGCTTGTCCCTTTGGGCAACGTTCAAACAAAGGCTGTACTTTTTATGCTAGCCCCAAGCCTTGTTGTTGTTGTTGTTGCTGTTGTTGTTGTTGTTCTTGTTCTTGTTGCTGTTATTGTTGCTGTTGTTTTAAGGGAAATTTATTTGTTAGCAATTTGTTTATATAGTGATGTAGCTGGGGCTGAATAATTGCAATGGAGCTGAAATTGCAAAAATTATAGTTTCACAACCACTGCATGGAAGTTGCTAATGCCGTTTGTGATTAATTTGTCATTTGTCACGTAAATACAGTTTAATGTCTTTTTCAAGTTTCCTGACTGTGTTTTTCTTTTTGCGCTATGAGGCAGGAGACTACTTGCTGTAACCCATGAGAGAAAAATTAAAAGAAGAAAAGCTGATTCATTGTTGTAGTAATAACAAACAGATAGTAATACCAGAAACATTAAACGTGTCTTGGGAATCGAGGCTGTAATGGACTTGTCTGGGCCGCATGAGCTGATATGAAAAGATATGGACAAAACAGTCATTGTCCAGTGAAGCAGTGGTTTATAGATCAGGCTTGAGTTGACAGGATACATAAAGGTTTTGAGTGGATTGGTATCAGGCTCTATCTTTGATGTGTTTTACATTGTTGTTATGCTGTGTTAGTTGAATGCACTGCACGTTTTTTGGACTTGTTTACATCCCCATCCAAGGCGTTTTATCGTTAGTCTCCCCATCGTTATTCTTAAAAAGGGTTGTAACTATACTATATAACTATACTAACAAAACTTTCTTCTGTTATACCTCTACAACATTCTAAGCTACGTTTCTACGAATGTTTGTTAATTTGTTTGTTTATTTGTATTTATTTTATCATTTGTTTGTGCATTTCTTGATTATGCATTGTTTTTATGCATGAAAACATGCATAGTGGTTAACATTTCAACAATACACAACTTTCTCTCTTTACTTGGTGTTGTACCAAGAAAAGCACCTAATGTTGTTAAATTTATCAACAATATCATATACATAATTGACAACAGTTGCCAATGCAGAGTATACTTTAGTGTCACCATAATGTATGTAGTTGTCTCCATCCCAAAATATTGAATGTTCTGTGGAGGTAGCAATAGCCTATGCCTTTTCTGTCCAAGATCTTCTGGTGGTGATGTGGTCATTGTTCCATATGGCATTAATCATATTTCCTGCATATTTACATGAAAATATTTCACCCACATTGCATGAGTTGGCTGCCTTTCCACAGATCTGACTTTTTAACTATTTGCGTCTAGCTTTGAAAAACAAATCATGAGACACATTTACGTATTCTTTCAGCTTAATTAACTGTACGTGTAGTTATGAGAAGGATTTTGTCACATCGCTGGGGGTGCATTTCTCTGTAGAACACCTGCCCTTCCCCTGCGTCATCTTCCGACGCTGCAGCACCGTCACTGAACTGCAGCCAGTCCAGCCTAGAGCCTGAAGACCCGAGGCAAAACCACACAGGAGGGGGCTGTTGACTTGAATACCCTCACGGAGCTGTTTGTCGTTGTTGTCCCGCGTCAAACATGGCAGACACGGGTGTAGAGACAGAAGCCGCGATGCGCACTAGCAACGAGCATTAGCCTAGCTTTAGCATTAGCCTCCCGACTGTCAACATGGAGGAGGAGGACGCAGCGGCCGATCCTTACCTGCCATACGACGGGGGAGGCGACACCATCCCTCTGCATGAAATATCTGACAGAGGTATGACTAAATAACATGTACATATCCATGTGATTGAGTGAATGGCCATGCAAAATCATTGGATTGACGTGCGTAATGACTTAGCCATGGCTGCTCGTCATATATCCCCAGTGTCAACAGATTGCTCATAGAAACATGCGGATTAAAACATGTCTGCTTTTGCCATTCTCTGTTTATTTTCTGTTGATGATTAATGCGCAGCAAGGGCATATTCGTTTTTTCTAAAATGCGAATACAATGACCTAAGAGGAGCTTTTGTGGCCTTATGACACTACAATATCCTTCACCATTCCTTGGGGGAAACACAGCATGGAAAGAGCAAATATGAACGCCTTATCGTAGTGGTTTTGCAGTATTTAGACACACTACGTCGGGTTAGAGCAAGTCAATCAATCATTAAAATAGTTGTCAACTATAAGTAATTTTATTTGTGCTAAAATATTTAGACGTTTTATGACTGCTTTTTGAAAAGCTTGTTCTGTCTGTAATTATACTCAGGACGACTTCATTCATCTTCACTTCATGTGTATCTTTTTAAAAAATGGTACCAATCTCATTCACAGATCTTTTGCAATCTGAACAACTAAGCGATTAATTGATAGAATTGTTGGTAGATTAATTGATTAGCAAGATATTTGTTGTTTGCAGCCGAAGGCATATGTTGTTCTAAATGTCACCTTCACCCATTGTCTTTATTTTATTGGACATTTAAACTGTTATCCAGTCTAATCTTGTTTATTACTGCTGTTTTGTTCTCTGTTGGTGCCCCTTCAGGGCTTGTTAGATTGTTACGGTAAGTGAGCAGAGACAAAATGCCCCTAGTGAGTTTTAAGGCAATCACATTTGATGATTTTGGTTAATTACTGCTTATTTCTTTTACTTTATGGTTAAGCATTTATTCACTGGCCCTACGAGTGAGTTGTGGTACAGTATAATATTTAAAAAATGATGAAATTATCTTAAAAGAAACGTGTTTTTGTTTGTTTGTTTTCTATTGGTTTAACTCTGGCATGTAGATCTGTAATCTGTTTCCTCTTTATTAGGCTCGGGAACGTGACATCATGCAGCTGTAGAATGTTCAGTTGGTCCCATGTTAAACCAATGGAGATTTTAAATTGTTAAATACCGAAAATCGCGTTAATTAAATTATATTTTGACACTATATAGTGATAGATAAATGTACCAGTACTGACCCAGCAGTTTATTGGGCTGCTCCACGGCTGTTTTGTTTACTTTTTTAAATCGTTTTGTCTAATGTATTCCTATGGAAGTTCTGCTCAACTATCAACAAACATGGCGGATTTGCCATGATTTCCATGGTAACCACAGACGCTTCCCGAGCCTAATTGTAAAGCATAAAATTGATCTTCAAGGACTAAGAAATATAAAAAGGTCCATTTACTTCTTGTTCAGAAATGATAAGCACTGCCTTCTCGTTATTAAATTTAACTGTAGTAAGCAGCAGATTGAAGTCTACTTGCTGTTATTGTTGTTATTGTTATTGTAGCTACATGACAACTGACCGCCGCTTTGCTCGGTATCAGACTGTTTTTTATTTTTGTGAGTCCAAGCAAATACAAACAAGATAAAAACAGGAATTTTCTGAGCACTTGAGCATCAGGTGCAGGACAATGCAAGCAGTGATATATTAATCCTATAAACAGTTATGATACAGAAGTGCATATTATATGTACAGTATAGCAGCACATGGAGGTTTGGTAAAGTTTTTAATGCATCCACACACCTCAGGCACACAAGGGTTTTGTCGAGGGCTCCATCACATGGTTGGTCACCTGACACAGAGGAACCCACAGTAATCTTGTGTGTAAACCTGTGATCTCATTTACTCAACTGCTGTAGAAGACTTCAGGCTCCAGGCTGAGACACATGTATGCAATAATACTAGACATAGTACTAGACATTAGAGCTGCAACAATCCATCAACTAATTGCTTGTATTCTGATTTTAATAATTGTTATCTGTTCTCTACAAACTTTAAGACACATAGAAGAAGATTTCAAAACACATCATTTACATTATGTACTTTTTTAAAAATTATTATTATAGTGTATGTAAGAAACTCATTAAAGTTACAACCTATTGTTCGGACAAAAAAATATTAAATTCTTGCTTGTTTAGCAATTTAAGTCTAATTTCTGCTATTTAAAAAAGAACACAACTCTTATTATTGCTTTGCGTAAGTTATTCATGGTCAATCATAACGCTTTCTTTTATGAATTTGAGAGACACATGTAGTTTAAATTTGCCCTTACCTGAAGTTTTTGTTGTAAATATTGCCAGATATGAATCACCTGTTCATTAGCATTGTTCATGTCCTTGTTGTACAGTGACAGTGTCTCTGTGGCTCTGAGCCCAGCAGTGCGTCATGGTTGACTCAGAGAAAGCAAAGCCCTGCTCATTTGTCTTTGTCTTATGTGTTTGAGCCTATCGTTCGATCGATAAGTATCATGATAATGATGATGCTGGTGTACCCTCTCAAACTGTTAAAGAGTAGGATGCCTTCATTTGCTGTTTATGCTGAGGTCTAATCAAAAATAGGCCTTGTTTTGTGTATGAATCTCAAAAAGTAGAGATGGATCACAATATTTTTTGTCAAAATTTCAAACCAATATACCCTGTGTGTTTTGGTTTTTGTTTTGGTCGACCTGCCTTTTTCTTTCTCTCCTGTTTTTCTCTCTCTCCTCAGTGTGACGAGAGAACTACACAAAACATGACTCCAGTGCTTTTTCATGTTTGTGGTTAAACAAGTTCTCATTGAGTTTGTAGTAAATATAAAATTACATGGTTTGGGGAAAATTGTTGTTGTTCCTATCATCGCAAATTCTGTTTATCTGCAAAGTTTAATGTCCTTATTCTATAGAGAGTTAACTGCTATTCTTGCATGTATAGGCTTCTATTTATTGTTGTGAAAGCAATTAATAAAATCTTAATGTGAAGCTAAACCCTAAACTCCTCCCATAAACACATTTCAGACAAAACTTTGGATTGAAAGTGGAGATCAGCAGTGTGATTGGTTTGACGGCAGATGCTTGTGTATAGCGCTCAGTTCTAAGTAGACAAATCAATGCTGTTTAACACTCTAAAAAAGTTGTCTTTGTGATTACTAGTTTCACTTAAAACATCAAAATAACATTTTACATAAATAAATAAGAAACATGCAACATTTAAAATAACCTTTCTCAAATCAGGTGTTGATGTTGAGAAATTGTTGAAAATATAAACAATTTCTTAATACTGTTTCTTATCATCACATGATTTATCTGTCCCATATAATCAAGGTTATTTTACCTAAATTTGCTGCTTACTCTTGGGTCAAATAAAGTTGGTGGACCAAATATTGTTGTAGAATATAAAATTCCAGTGAAGCTTAATATGGAAATTTTTTGAAATATTGAAGATAAGAGATCCTTTTGTTTGTCCCACAATGGAGAAATTCTGGTGTTGCAATGCAAGTTCAAGAACAGCCGGAAATTAGAAGCATATTTATAAAGTAATCAACTATTAGAGAAAATATATTGGTGCAAGACTCCCACAATATTGTTTTTTTTTGCAATGATAACGTTGTACCAATATAATTTGGATATTTCTATGTGCTCACTGCTGTGTCATCAAATGTTTTCATTTTCCAGATTTACTGTATCGTTTAGCTTGAAGTGTTGTGTGCTCCTTTGCGCAGCAAGCACATTTTAGTCAATAAAATGAAATAACTCTTAAAACATTATTTTGTTCTTGCATTGTCTGAAAAAAACGCTCCTTCTCTTTTTACATGAGTCATCCATGACAGACAAACGTCAGTAGTATAAAAATAACTAAAATATAAAATGGTCTCTATGTTCTTCTTGATTTTGTTTTAGTGTGATAATAGAGTGTTACATGCAAAAAATACACAAAATTGCAGCAATTAAATGGACACAGACTGACTTAAATTTTATCTAAATGCATTGTCAATCAATAAAATAAAAAAAATGGTTTCACAGGTGTGTCAAAATGACTTGACTTTGGCCATCTTGAAAAGGTCTATTTTAACTAAAATCTTCAGTCTGAAAATAACCTAGTTCAGTTGTTTACTTAATTACAGAAACAACATTGTCCATTGACTTTAGAAAAATGGTAATTTTTTTTGTGTTGTGTCCAGGCTCTAACTACGCCATGTCGAACGGCGGCGGGGCCAGCAGCTCCACTCACCTGCTGGACTTCCTGGAGGAGCCCATCCCTGGAGTGGGAACGTATGATGACTTCCACACCATCGACTGGGTCCGCGAGAAGTGCAAGGACAGAGAGCGCCACCGCAAGGTCAGTCGCCATAGTTACTCTTCTTAGCTGTACAAATGAGAATTATGATAAACACTTTGCTGTGTGAACAGTTTTTAATACAGTTTGAACTCCTAATTTCTTAGCAATAGATGGAGCTACTAGATAGATTAGTTTAATGTTGGGTGGAACATTCCAGGTAAAATAAAAGTGGGGGTTCAGGAGTTCTGACTTTTGTGACCTGTGTAAGTGAAACAAATGTTCAATTCCATATTTCTACAACATTTCAGAACTTGCGTTTAGAGAAAAGTTAAACAAATAAAATATTGATAGTGTTATTTTCCTATTAGTTGCTCTTAGTTGCTGATGCACCAGACGTTGCTGGGGATTACAAGCCCAAATACAATATATGATTGAAAATGGGAACAAAACTGTTTATCTGAATTAAGTGTTGCTATTCAGAAGGAAAAAAGGTCCCAACCACTTTTCTGTGAGTGCGATGGCCACTGTCCGACGTGTTCCTCCGCATAAAGTCACCGGTATAAACTCCAAACTCTCCAAATCCAAACGGGAACTAAGAGAAGAAAATTAAGAAAATATGATATTTATTTTTTTATATTTCCCATCCCAAGTTAATCATTCAAAAGGCCATCTTGTGTCACAAGTTTTGTTGTGAAAATAAACGTACACGTTTCTGGGACCTGATGTTACTCCACTGCGTCAACACTGAGTCCAAATATTGACTCAACTTTAGTGGTGGTTCAAAGGAATTTTCTCTCTGAGAATTTTTATGTTGCTTGATTGGAAACATATTTACGACCTACTAAATCTGTCAAACAGGAAGCGGCTTTAAGTAAAGGAAAAAGTATAGAGCCCAAGTAGATTATAAAAGTGTGTCTTCCCGTTAGAGAGATGGATTGATAAATGTTTGTTTTACTCCCTACATTTACTGCATGTATTACAGCATGTAGAATAAAAAATGTTTTACATAGTTTGTGCATTTGTCTACAGTGAAGTAAATGCAGCAAGTATTCAGTCAGTTAGTCAGTCCCTGGTGTCTTAATCGTTTTTTTGTTTTTTCTTAATTGTCATGCAAAATTAGGTATTTTTTAATTGTAAATAATGGCTAAATTGTAGTTCTAATCTTGTGAGTAGGTCAGATGTTTTTTCAAATTATTATGACAGCCACTAGTTTTGACAGCCACTAGTTTTGACTGCCTTTTTAGTTGGCTAATTATTCAATAGGGCATCTCTTTAGTTGACCAATGTTTTTTGCTCGACTACAGCCCTATTCAACAATTTCCTAATTGTTTTTATTTTTTATTTTTCAGATCAACAGTAAGAAGAAGGAGTCTGCCTGGGAGTTTACAAAGAGTCTGTATGATGCATGGTCTGGATGGCTCGTGGTGACGCTCACAGGTTTAGCCTCAGGTAATAAAAAAAGATTAAAACATTTAAAAAATATATAGTGTTTTCGTTTGATTTCCTCTTGCTGATCTCAACATGATTCACTGGAGGATTGGTTCATCTTGTTGTCTGTATAGTTTGTTTCCTCTGTTTAGAAACATGTGGAAAAGCATTGTGCTACTAAATTTTGTGTTGTCAAAAAGTCTTTTCACATTTTGGGTGGCTAGGCATTTAATGAATCAGTAACTGACTTCAATTATTTTCTTCATAGTGTCATCTGTTCTCTCGTTCCCTCTCTGTTCGTCCTCAGGCGCTCTGGCCGGTTTGATCGACATCGCCGCAGACTGGATGAACGACATAAAGGAGGGGGTGTGCCTCAGTGCCATGTGGTTTAACCATGAGCAGTGCTGCTGGACGTCTAACGAGACCACTTTTGCCGAGCGAGACAAGTGTCCACAGTGGAAGAGTTGGGCTGAGCTCATCCTGGGACAGGCCGAGGTGCAAAGACTCAACAATATCTTTTAAATGAAGAAGTTTATCTATTACGTGTAATAAAGACCACATGAGGTTTTTTTCCACATCAGAAATTTTATTTGAAGCTATTGGTTGTATAGGAAATTACTTGGGGAACATAACCAAACCCATTCTGCATCTACACGAAATGGTCAAAACAAGTGTGCATGACTTATGAACCTAAAACAACAGAAGATCTAACAAGAGTATGACATAACTGACACAAAGCTGTTAATTTAGGAATTTAACCAGCGTTTTCTCACAAAATCCTAGTTTTTTTTTTTGGTGAAACTCAATGTTGAGTGTGAAGTTGGCATGTGAAACTGGCATCTGAGCTAAAGGCAAGCTCTTGTTCTTGCTACTTGGGGGAATTTAGTGACACTGAGTCTTATGTTATTTCTGAGTCAATCAGAACAATGACTTAGATATAATATTATATAATATTTAATATTCTTTATTATGTAAACTGACTTCACAGGACAATTCAGTATGATGTTGTTCCAGTTAGAAATGACAAACAGAAGGTGAAGATGAAACAAAACCTTGTCTATGAATTATGATTTACACAAAGCTAGTAGTGCTACATTACAGATACGTCTCTGTTAGAGTTAAAAAAAATATTTATATTTTAAAAGTAACTTTCTCTGTATATGACAAATTTTTGATGTTGTATGTTTGTATTCTGAGGTAACCTGACTGGTCTTTTGCATCTCTGCAGGGCCCAGGCTCCTACATCATGAACTACTTCATGTACATTTACTGGGCGTTGTCCTTTGCCTTTTTGGCTGTTTGCCTTGTCAAAGTGTTTGCTCCTTACGCCTGCGGCTCTGGGATCCCTGAGGTGAGGACAACACATTAAATATTTATGTTACCCAAACTAAAACTGCAGTTAACTATTATTTTATCAGTCACCAAGTCAAACAATTAATTCTGTTGCACGTTGGGATTTTTAAAGGACATTTTTTTAACCAGGTGAAGTTTAAAATGTAGTGACTAAAACCTTCTGGATAGAGAATATTTTCAAATAAGGATTGGACATTTTGCAGTTTTGATTTAGTAATGTCTGCTTATGTATTTTTGTGTTTGTGTGATTCTTTATGTTGCAGATTATTATGATTCTGATTATCAAACTAGAAAAAGTTTAATATTTATACTAAATATACTATGCTTTTCACACTATATGTAGCATTTAATGTTTTCCTATTTAGAAAAAGAGATTAGACAAGCTTTTTCTTTTACAACAACAGAAACACAATTAGATTCCTAATTCTGGTATTTGTGTGTACAATGAAGTAAACACCACATATTTGAGGTAACCGTACATAAGATGCACAACTAGTGGTTCTTAAAAGGTATTGCAGTCACAGATGAACTTGGTTT
Source organism: Mugilogobius chulae (assembly GCA_038363315.1). NCBI lineage: Eukaryota > Metazoa > Chordata > Actinopteri > Gobiiformes > Gobiidae > Mugilogobius > Mugilogobius chulae. Next base: position 22,123,213 of record CM076404.1, on the reverse strand, counting down.
TTCAGAGAGTGAAATGGCCCATACATTGAATATTAGAAGCTACTGACCAATCAGGGACAAGTTTTGCTCTGACGCCTGAATCTTTGTCATGGTTTGTTCCCAAAAAAATCAGTTTTATATGATGTGGGAGGAGCCCAATGCGAATTGTGTGGAAACAAGTGCATGAGCCTATCACAGACAGTTGTGTCTGTGTCATGGTGCAACATCAGTTCAAACTCAAACATGTTCCTGACTCATGGTTCAAAATTAACTTCAGGTTCTAAGAAACCAAACTGGCAACCCAACTGAGAGAGTCATGTGAGGCTCATTCTGCTTTCTGATTGGATAATAAATGTAAACATCAACAAAGGGACATCATGTCCATTGCTTTTTTAACTAGGAATAACTCAGAATTACATTGACTTTCAGTAAAAATAATAGTATATTTGGACTTGTTGATCTTGTATCTTTGGACACATATAGGTCATGTTTATGAAATCTGACATCAAAATCTTACATACGGTTCCTTTAATTATATATATTTTTTCATGTTCTGTCTTTTTATTTCTTGAACATTTTCTTCTTTTTGTACGGCACCCAACAGATTAAAACTAATAAAATCTAATTGTTTTCCCTTTGCTCTGCATTATTTCTGCAGACACTCAAAAACACTTAGTGTAAATTAAATATAAATTGGTTTTATTGAGTGCTCTCTCTGAACTGCAAAGTGAATCTGTTTTTTTATTGAAAAGCCTTGAAGTGGCTCGATATTTTAACTCCTTAGAAGACTCAGAGATGAAAGAAAAAAACATTTTGATTTGTCCAACACCATTTCCATGTGTTGCTATGACAACAGAAAAGTAAAAAAGCTGCAGTATTTCTAATATCTGTTCTTGCTGTGGATAGATGAATACATTATAAATATTTCTTATGACCTTATGCATGGATTTGTGTATTATTTTAGTAAATAGTCCAGGGAGCTAATGACGAATGGGGAGCACTGTGATAAAAGCTACCGGTCATATAATTAAACTAAATATTTTAAGTAAATAATGCGTTAAATTAATAATGTATTTTTGTTTCTTCAGATTAAGACTATCCTGAGTGGGTTCATTATCAGAGGTTACCTGGGGAAGTGGACTTTGATGATTAAAACCATCACGCTGGTTTTGGCTGTGGCATCAGGGTTGAGTTTGGGGAAAGAGGGCCCCCTGGTGCACGTGGCCTGCTGCTGTGGCAACATCTTCTCCTACCTCTTCCCCAAGTACAGCAAGAACGAAGCCAAGAAACGAGAGGTAAGGGGAAGAATAGAGCAGAGGAAAATGGGTAAAAAAAGGATACATTAGTTTTATTTTTCTGAAGTGCATTTGATTGTTTGTGCAGGTTCTCTCAGCGGCCTCAGCTGCAGGTGTGTCTGTGGCTTTTGGAGCACCCATCGGTGGAGTTCTCTTCAGTTTAGAGGAGGTATGGACTAAACAACCAATTGTTCAGCTGAATTCCTTTGTTTCATGTGGGTCACTCTAATAAAAAAAAAAATTGGATCGTACTATTTAATTTTGACTTGAGAGAAAAATAAGTAAAATTTTTGTAATGAATTTTGATCATTTAGATTTAAATACATGCTTCTTTTTCCAGTTTGAAAATAATGTATTTCAATAAATAAACGCAAAACAAACATTTATCAATAAACCATACAATTCTGAGTGACTTTAACCATAGAAAAACACTATCCATCACCATGTTTTCTTTCTTTCTTTCTTTCTTTTAGGTGAGCTATTACTTCCCTCTGAAAACATTGTGGCGCTCCTTCTTCGCAGCTCTGGTAGCGGCCTTCGTGCTGCGCTCCATAAACCCGTTTGGGAACAGTCGACTGGTGCTGTTCTATGTGGAGTACCACACGCCCTGGTACCTCTTCGAGCTCCTGCCCTTCATCCTTCTTGGGGTCTTTGGGGGCTTTGGGGCGCCTTCTTCATCCGGGCCAACATCGCATGGTGCAGGCGCCGCAAGTCTACCAGATTTGGTAACTAATGTCAGCTTTTTTGTTGGATATTTTTTCTTGTTCCATACTAAGAATGTCAAAATTAAACTACTAACTGATATTTATACTCTGAATTTGTTGCTTATGTTTTATTACAAATACCTAAACTAATTTTAATCTAATCTAATATCAGTGAAGTATTAGCTGCTTCACTTTTGTGAAATTTTGAACATTTTGATGACATTGCAAAGGAGATGTTTTATTTTTGTATTCTTCAGCATTTATCTGTGCACAGTGTCAAAGCAAAGCAGTTTTACTGACAGATTGTGTGCTTTAAGAAGCGTTTGTCATAATCTAAGAAAAGTGGATATCTTATTGGCCTTATTTGTCTAAATCTGTCTTATATCCACAGAGAAAAGTTCCAAAACTTATACAGTAAAATAAAACATATACAAATAGGCTAAAAAGTCTTCAGTGTGCTTTTTACATCTTTTGCTTTTGCATGAATGTGACATAGAACAGATATTTAGACACTGGCCAGGCTAAACTTTATGCAGCAGGAATGTTTTCTCTTCTGTGACTAAATTAAAATGCATTTGCAGAATTTACATTTTGCCCTCTGGCTGTGGTAAGTTGTGTGTGGTGCGACTTTTCAAGGATGACAGCTGACCATTTAGACGTACCTGGCTGACATTGCATTTTAAGGATCTAATAAATCTCACCACATCCTTGTATCTTTCAGGGAAGTACCCGGTCCTGGAGGTGATCCTGGTGGCAGCTATCACAGCAGTTGTGGCCTTTCCAAACCCGTACACGCGTCAGAACACAAGCGAGCTGATCAAAGAGCTGTTCACGGACTGCGGACCACTGGAGTCGTCTCAGTTGTGTCAGTATCGGAGTCAAATGAACGGCAGCAGGGCCTTTACCGACAACCCAAACCGACCGGCGGGACCAGGAGTGTACGCAGCCATGTGGCAACTGTGTCTCGCACTCATCTTCAAAATCATCATGACCATCTTTACCTTCGGACTCAAGGTGAGAGAAAAACAGGTCTGAAATCAACTGACAATTAGTCAATAGTTACAACCCTACTGGAGTTTTAATGGTAATAAACAAAAATTGGGATATAGAATATGAAATGACAAAAACTACATACATTTCTGTAAAATTCTGCATTTGTTGTATGAAGTTGCACTCGCTACTTTCTTCTTTTTTTTCTTTTTTTTTTCAAGACCATTTGATGATATCTTAGAAACTTGAATTTTGTATTTTCGTTTTGTCTCCCTCAGGTCCCCTCGGGTCTGTTCATCCCCAGTATGGCCATAGGAGCCATAGCAGGGAGGATTGTGGGTATTGCGGTGGAGCAGTTGGCTTATTACCATCACGACTGGTTCCTGTTCAAAGAGTGGTGCGAGGTTGGAGTTGACTGCATCACTCCGGGGCTCTACGCCATGGTGGGGGCCGCCGCATGTTTGGGTGAGTTGTTCATTGTTCAGACACACAGACGGACATTTCTGTTATCTAATAATTGTACCCAGTGTTAAAGGCCTTGTTCTCAATAAAAAATAGATACAATAAAATAACTTAATGTCAGTTGTGCCAAAAGATGTGTTCTCAATGTATCTGAATGGGTGAAAATTTGTTCAGTGTCTTGTGTATATCTAATATTAGTGCATTTTATTCCTCTAAATCCAAGAAGAAAGCTTTTTGTTAGCGTAGCTAGTTAGCATTTCTTAGACGTTTTTTTCTTGTGCAAGTTTCTAAAACAGGTATGTCCAAATTGTGGCCCAGAGGCCAAATGTGACTCTCAGACCATTTTTGTTGCCCCTCAAAGTCAATGGCTATTTTACTATGTTTTGTTGCTTTTTTAAGCCTGTCTACATTTCTTGTGGCTCAGTTTAACTTGTTCTATATGCATCCATTAGAATTTTTCTCTGTATGGACACTTTTCGTCTGCACAAATTGGCCATCCATTTAGTCTGGTTCAAAATGTGGCCATTAATATAAAGAAAAAAAAGTTCCCTTGTTCTAAAAGTTGTGAAAAGCACTTTTAACTTATCGCGGTTAATTAATACAAGGCTAAAAATGTATTAGGAAAGAGAGCTAAACATGGACTGCTGCAGAGTTTAAAAGACACTAAAATGTGAGACAAAAGTACAGACCACAGAAGAAGAGAAGTTTTTACATTACGTACGCCTGTTTTACTCTTGACTAAATAGTTTTATCTCTCAGGTGGTGTGACTCGTATGACGGTGTCTCTGGTGGTGATCGTGTTCGAGCTGACCGGAGGCTTGGAGTACATCGTGCCGCTCATGGCCGCTGTCATGACGTCTAAATGGGTAGGTGACGCGTTCGGTCGAGAGGGAATCTACGAGGCCCACATCCGCCTGAATGGATACCCCTTTTTGGACGCAAAAGAGGAGTTCACGCACACAACTCTGGCTCGAGAGGTGATGAGGCCACGTCGCAGTGACCCTCCGCTGGCAGTTCTGACACAGGACGATCTGACAGTGGAGGAGCTGCAGGCGATCATCAACGAGACCAGTTACAATGGGTTTCCTGTGATCGTCTCCAAAGAGTCGCAGAGGCTGGTGGGCTTTGCACTGCGTAGGGACATCACCATCGCTATAGGTGAGAGGCAAGACTGTGTTTTTGTTTATTTCTTTTAACATGGACAGAGTACTTTTCAACTAGTGAATAATTACAACACAAGCAATGAGATGAACAAGTCTGGACATTAAAGTCGGCCTACATTTAAAACCATGTTCTAACAGTGTTATCATCATGAGATTACCTAAAGTTGCATTTGGGTTGATAAATACATCTTTGAGTAATCTTGTATGGTCCGGCAGCTGATGCTTGAGTGCTCAGAAAATCTCCGTTTTCACCTACCAGCTATCCCTGCTCACTTGTCTGTATTTACTTGCAATTACTCAAAAATTCAGATTCTGAGTAAACATATAGGGTTTGAAATTGTCATGTAACTACTTCCAAATCAGATTTTCAGATTATTGCGATGTCAAACAGTTATTGCTGAAGTAAGACTCATTTGATTGTGCACAACTGAGTAGATTTCTTTTCAAGGAAAATCTACAGTAAGAAGTCAAACTAATGTGACAAAACAAAATAAGGGACTGGGCAAATTTGAAATACATTCTATTATAAACAGAGTGTTCTAGCTTCTGTAAATGTACAAATTATTCTCCTAAAATAAGCGTAATCTCTCTGTCTTTAGAAAATGCTCGTCGTAAGCAGGAGGGCATCGTGCTGAACTCGAGGGTTTACTTCACGCAGCACGCGCCCACGCTCCCGGCCGACAGCCCGCGGCCACTCAAACTGCGCTCCATCCTGGACATGAGCCCCTTCACCGTCACAGATCACACACCCATGGAGATTGTGGTCGACATCTTCAGGAAACTGGGGCTGAGACAGTGTCTCGTCACGCACAACGGGTAAGACAGAAGTTCTACTGGGTTTAAAAGATTCAAAGGTAGTGTTTTGGCTATTTTTTCACTGGATTTTCCTCAAATACTCTTTACTGCCAGGATTGAACTAGAGTAGTATACTGAAAATGTATATCAGTCTATGAAAGGAAGCAAACAGATTCCTTCTTTAGCTTTTGTATTATTTATTTACTTATTTACTTATTGTTTCCTGTTCCAGCCTATCCATCAAAATGCACTTTTACCGACCTGAAGAAACTAACACACACACATCTCTTGTTTTAATTAATTATGTTTAAAGTTACTCCCTGTTTTATTCTGTTTTTTTAAGCATTTTTCCCTTTGTTTTCCTCTTTTGTTGGGGCTGTGGCACATGTGTGTGGTGTGTGTTGCAGGATTTTGTTGGGCATCATCACAAAGAAGAATATTTTAGAGCATCTGGAGGAGGTGAAGCAGCAAGTCGAGCCCCTGGTACTAAGACCCTCCCTCTTTCTACTAAGCTCCGCCCTCTCTCTCTGTCTCTCTTCTTAGCCCCTCCCCCTTTCTCTGTCTGGGTCAATGCGGAGGCAGTTCTTTCACTAAAACTAGAACTTTACTCTGAAACTCACTGGGTTTTTGGTTTGGCTGAAAAGAACTATGACGTAGTGATGCTTTTTAACTTTTCTCTTTAGTTTGGGCATTTTCAATGGGAGCTTTCATTTATATAATAAAAACAATTTTCAGACATGTAAAAGAACATTTTACATTCAGCTTCAATTAAAGGTAGGTTAAATCAGTGTCTTTGAACTATTTTCAGTTACAGCAAACGTTTTTGGTTTCATATTCAATGTATATTAGTAGTGTTGGTTGCAAATACTGTCCAGTGATGTAATTTACTTTTATATTTTAGACAGAGGTCTTGTTTAATTCATTTCAAAATTATAAAGTATCATTTAGTTCAAATTGGCCACATTTTCTAGACTCAAGGGATTACATTTTTAGGCTGAAATCAAGCCAATTTTCGAGAGCAAAAAATGTGAATGTTGTTTTGATAATAAGCAAAATATAAATATAAAGAAGCTCATTTATGCATCATATTTATTACAAGCAAAAACAAACAATCTATGATTTATTGGCAAATGTATTTAGCAATTTTACTGCTATTTGATTTTAGCTGTAAAATAAAAATGAAAATAAGCCTTGTATGTTGCAAGCTTTGAAATGGGACACAAAGTGATATTTCTGCCATTTTCAAAGTGCAGTTTTACAGTTATTTCACTTTTGATACTGAAATCTCAACTAATACACGTTTAGCACATTTTAGTTAATACATTGTATTGAATTTATGTTTCTCTTTTGGTATATACTGTTTTTATTCAATGCTCCAACCAAAATATACTTTATATCATTTTCTTGTGTTGTAAATTCTTGCATAAAATTACATCATCTAAATCTAGTGCAAGATCAGACCAATAATTCAGTTCATGTCTGAAAATGGGGCTGGATATTTTTAGCGTTTTGCCCTCTTTTTTATTTACGCTGCGTCAGCTCCGACTAAACTAGATTCTGTAGAACTTCCCCATTGTTGTTTTGCTTCTTAGTTAGTCAGAATTAGCTACTTTCTTTGCATGTCCTGCTGTAGTGTTTTAACCCTGTGAAGTGCCGTGATTTTCTTTAGTCAAAAGTTACACAGTGCAACTTTAATGACTTTCTAGTAACATTTTGTGTTTGTTTTGTTTGATTTTTGCTCACCGTTCGACCTGCAGATCGAAGGACACTGACAGATCGCCTTAATCTGCACTCGCCGCCTTTTTAGAGGGTGATATTTCAGAAAGAGAACATTTGTACTAGTGATTTAGTAATGTAGCTCAGTCCCATTGTTCCTTTGGTAGTGAAAAGTGGAGTGATGTTGGTTGTTGTAGACTAGTTGTGTTTTGAGTACCGTACTTTCTGGCCTATAAGCCGCTACTTTTTTCAGAAACTTTGAACTATGCGGCTTATAAGGCAATGCAGCAAAATTACAGATTCTCATAGACTTACTATAAAAAAGTGCGGCCTATACATGTACTTTATCATTTTTCTTACTTAAATCTAGCGGGTGCGGCTTATATTCAGGTGCGCTCAATAGGGCAGAAATTACGGTAATTAAAAAGAAAAGACTATTGGGAACCTGCTGACTGTGAACCAAATGGGTCTTTAACATTGAAATGTATATAGGACCTGTTGATTTTAGTCTGTTCTAGTCAAGATGATTTTTTTTAATTCCGCAACATGGTTAAAAAAAAAAGTTATCACAATTTCAGTTTTATCACAATTCATGTCTATTTTTTCTTTTTTTTTTTTTGTCTTTGAGGTACAAGAAGTATCTAATTTTTCAGAAAGTTCCTACTTGTCAATGACTAAATCCTGCTGTCAAAGGCTGTCTTGTTGCCAGATTTTCAGAGGGAAACAAGTGACCAAGCCTTTGAAAATAAATCCCAAAACCACCAACCTCAGCCCTTCAATAAAAAGTTTAAAAATTAATTAATTTGAACGTTGTGTGTAGCCTCTAAGTATTAATGATTTTGGCATATTTTAATAGTTTTTCTAACATTAACAAAAACTTTTAAAATGAAAATATGCTAAGAATCCACGTTTCAGTCTTAATTGATATATATTTTTGCTAATCAAACTTGGAAAATGCTACAATTCATCTCTTTTCTGACTTGAATGTGCAGCACAAAAAACCTCAACCTTCAAGACACTTTTTAGGAAATGAAAAAGCAGATTGTCAGAGATGAGCTCACGATTAGATTTTTTTCACGATATTGCCCAGCTCTAGGTGGTCAAACAATTTTGTGATCTCAGAATATTGCCTTTTGATATATTTTCACTTTGTTTGAATCGTGACATCTGCACCTAAACATAAACCTTTTCTTATTCAGCCAAAATTTAAACTTGCTGGTAATAATATGAACTCGATTGTGATGCGACACAAAAGTTTGCCTCATTGCGAGTTAAAATCAAAGCAAAAAGTGGGAAATTGACGAATTGGATAAACGTTTATCAAAGAGGACTTTCAGATTTTTAGACTTCTTGTTTCAGGCTCAGATTGGTCCCTCTTGGTTCACAGATCTTCCTCTTCTCTTCTTCCTCTCCTTCACCTCGGGCTCTCAGTGTTTGTGCTCCTGAAGTTTCTGAGGCTGGCAGAGTGGTTAGCCTGAGCAGCTCCAGGACACGTCATAAACCCTGTGCTTCCTCCTCCGGCTCAGTACAAGCTCACATTAAACTGTTTTCTAGTTTATACTGTTTACAATCTCAGTTTGCTCTAAAATATTGATCAAATCATCACTGTGACTGAAAAATCTCTTGTAGTTTTATGTTCAAGATGACAATGTCTTTAATAAGAATCTTGTGCTATGATGTCCACACAATGCCTTTTAACATTTTTGTACTAACTAATTTTTAACACTACACAATTTCTTTTCTTTTGTCACTTACTTAAATCTGCATCTAAATCGAAGTTTGACTTTGATGAGCTTCATGTTTTTGTTGAGATTTTTAATGTATTCCTAATTTAATTTAAACCACTGACATGCATTAATACTGTATATGTTTGGTTGCTTATGTAGGAAATTGCAAGAAAAGCATTTGACAAGATTTTAGAAATAACAGATTTGATGTTACTTATGATTAATTATTTACATTATTGAAGTAGTTAACAACGAATCTGTTAATCAGTGTTTGTTTTATAAAGGCATAAAGACTAGGGCAAGGATATGTGGTAGGTAAAAACAGGAATTTTCCAAACCTTCAAGCATCAGCTGCAGGACAATACAAGGTTACTCAAACATGCATGAATCAATCCAATTCAACTTTAGGTAAGCTAATTATGAGAAAACTTTGTTATGACATGGCTAACAATTCAGAAAAGTGGATTTTACATATTATGTCCCCTTGTTTCGTTTTCAAAATTGTCCAAATTAACCCAACGATGCCAACGTAGCCATTCTGCCACAAGTCATTCCAGAGTTTGTCTCTGGACTCCAGAGTTTCTAATAATAATCAACTCTGTTGATTTTAAATGTGCTATACAAATAAATTGGCTTGGCTTGGCTTGGCTAATATGTTCCAATAGCTTAGACTCTATACCAGTGAGTGTGTAAAATAACACTTAAAAATAATTATCCAGGACTAAGTTTATAGTTTCTATATTTACTGGACTGGATTTCAATCCAGATTAAAACCCTGACTTAATAATACTTGATACTTTTGGCTTTTTTCGATCTAAATTTTGTAAGAAAGTCAAGCTTGATTAGCAACATTGCATTATTGTAACTTCAATGTTTGTCATTTCTCATTCACTGACAACTAAAGATGTAAGCCAGGTCCAAGTCAAAAATCATGTCTAAATTAGGACTAAATTTAACAAAACACTTTGGATTAGTATTAAAAGGCCTAGAGCTATTTTTCATCCTTTTTTAAAATACTTAAATACCACCAACAAAAACATGAAGCCATTTCTATCACTTAAAACCACTTGTTACCAATTTTAACTTCCATTGACCTCTATGATCATCTATGTATCTTCTCATTTTATCTAATTCTTCTCTGATTTCCAGGCGGCTTCTTGGTATTATCACAAAAAAAGACATCCTTCGTCACATGGCACAGATGTCAAACCAAGATCCCGAGTCCATCATGTTCAACTGATCCGCTCTTTCCAGGACAGAAGCTGCGACGAGGAAGAGGAGGAGGTTTTACTACTGGACGGGTCGGACTCCTGACGCTCGTAGGACCTAGTTGTGTTTTTCTGTGTGTTTTTAGCTCTGCAGACAGCTGAAAACTGTGGAATTAACCTTTCGTAACGAGGGCCTCTGGTGGCTGCGAGAGGGAAAGACGATGATGAAACACTTTGAAGTAAATATCATTGCTGCGGCTGCTGACTGAGCTCACTGAAGAGGAAGAGGAGGACGAAGGCACTTTCTTTGTGACACGTTGTTTTTTGCACCTGGGTCTTCTTGCATGAATCCTGTCCACTCAAGTTCAAACACAATGTGCGTCCAATTTCTGAAAACTAACCTCCTCCAGTTCTCTGCTTTTAAATTGATCAAACTCAAATTGAGAGAAGCTATTAGAGAAACAAAAAAAACATCTCGCTTCAATCAAAAAAATCTATTCCCTAAAACACTACAAAATACATTTTTATTACAAAAAACGGTGCATTATGAAATAAAAGCGTGAAACAAGAATAAACTTTTTTGTTTAAAATGGTATTAAAGTTTTAGTGTGCAAATTTTGGAATCAATCAGACACACTTTGTACTCTAAACCTACAAATATAAAAATGTATATGGGCTCTGCATTACATTTTTTTAATACAGGTCCCTAGCAACAACAACAACAATTTTTTTTTTTTTTTTTCAGAGGAATTGGCAAAATCCAAAATATCAAGTGTCATTCAGGCCTTAACTGCAAAGTATTGACTCTATACTGTACCGTTCAGTTCTATACACTGAACTGTACAGTTTTCACTAGTGTAGTAGTACTAGTGACCGCTTTTTTAAGATCTTGATCTGATCTCAGATTCTAGCGCTTTTGGACTTGGTCTTGTTTTAGTCTCGAGGTTGCTTGGACTCGGTTTTGTCTTGGACTTGAGGTCTGACATCGAGTCCACATTTCATTACCACTATGTTCTGCTAAACTTGCACCAGGGGTTCATGGTCCCAGCGCAGTGACCCGTCCAAGAAACAGTTTGGAATAGGGACTGCACAAAAAGATAATGTTGACACTGATAAATGTGGAAAATTAAAAAGTTGATCTTGATTTGGTCTCGATCGACTGGTCTTGGTCTCGATTAGTGTGATCTTGACTACTGCACTAGTTTTCAGTCTGTTGCACATTATTTGACCGAATTCAAAACAAAGGAATTGTTAAGTTCAGAACTTGAGGAGGATGTGTTTGAGAAATTGGACTCACCCGACCCACAGTTGCACTCTTGCGTGTGCCTCGCCCACTTTTCTGTCCCTGAAGTTTATCGACGACACCTGGCAGGGGTCAAAGGTCACGATGAAACGCAAAAAACAATCAGGCGATGAGAGACTGAGGAAACCCTGCAGGAACAAACCTCAAAGTTTCACTCGAATGAATAAATATCCGTCCACTGCGGGCCACTGTCACAAAAGAGCTTTCGACTGGTCTTTTTTTATATCATCATTATTTATGCAGTTTTATTGTCCTTTTGCGACAGAGATGCAGGTTTTGAACAGGCTCTTGGTCAAATGAAGATAATTACATTTGTTTTTCTTATTAAAACCAACCAAATGTATTTTCTGAAAGTGATGTTAAATCCTAATCTCCACACACTACGACCTGGCAAAATGCTTGAAGAGGAAAGGAGCGGGTGAAAGGAGGGGGTGAGAGTGTAGAGGAAACATTTGACAAGTTAATCTATGATGATAGATATACTAGAAATGACTAAAAACTTAGTACAATCGATCACAATTTAAACACAACACTATTAGTATCCAAACATGCTATTTATTGGACACATAAGAACTCTATCAGTATTGAAAATGATTCGGATCAGATATTGATTGCCTTTTCTGATATTGATCTGATACTGGCAATTAAATCTGTGTAAAACAAAACCCTCTGAATATACACAGCTAAATTTCCCACTGTTTTAGTGAACGTAGTGCTCCTCCTTGCTCTCAGGCACAAACAGAAGCTCTAAAAAATGACTTAAATTATCTTTACCTGTAAAATTGAGCCAAATTATGTTAGCATTTAGCAACTTTGAGAACACCAATGCATTTTAAATGCTTAAAAACGTATAGGCCCTTGCTCTTGTAAAGTTATTGTAATGTAAGTACAATTTATGGTGACAATCTCTATACATTTTACAAAATTGTCCAATCTTGATTCACGGTTTGTTTAATGCCCCTTCTACACTCAAACACCCCATTTTCTTCTTCTACTCTTTTATATCTGCAAGCCTTTCAATGAGTGGCAGTTGGATTTAACCAATCACAATGAAGAATTACCTTTCAGAAAAAGCATTTGCGTCTCAAAACTAAAAGAAAAATAAACTTTTACTGATAAAACTGATCATTGACGATGAGAGCTGAATCTCAAACTCTTAAAATCAAATCCATTGCACAGGTCAGAGACGTACTCCGCTCTGGAGGATTAGTCTATAGATGTAGATTGTAAAAAGTGGACTTTACTAATGTAGCAATGAGGAGTGAAGCTAAATTTTGTCAAGATCATCAGTTTATTGGTGTTTTGTTTAAGCCAGATGCCCTCACGATGACTGAAACTTTCACAGATTTTTTTGTTTTGATTAAGGAAGGAAAACTGGACTATTATGACACTCATCCTGTTTCATTCTGTGAACATAACATTTCTATTTAAACTTGAATGAAGACTCAACTAAAGTTTTACTCTGGAACTTTATTTGGTAAACTGTTTTGTGAGAGTGGCCCCAAAACTGACGATCTCATTGTTTACCTGTGAAATATAATAATAATAGTACATTTGTGTGAAAGGAAGAGAAGTCATGTGGTTCGGCAGCGCTACATTCCAAAATGGTTACCACGGGCAACCAGAAAAGGACACGACCCTTCATTCGACCTCTTGACCTTTCGACTTTCGCTTTGGTTCTCAACATGGCTGCCTGAGAAGAATGGGAACTGCTTTAACAACAAATGTGTGAATGAGAAGTGAAAAAAGTACATTTGGGATTTTGAAGTTTGGCTGTTTTTATTGTTTTGGTTTCTTTGTGACAGAAGGTGGTTTTGTTTTTTCTAAAAATGTGTGTGTTACACTTTTTATACCAAGTAGCAGCAGTGAAAACATCACGGCTTTGCAAGTACGGTCTTTAATGAACCAAGTTGAATCTGATTCCGAACAAATGCAGTTACCCAAAAAGGCGTAATCAAGTGCTAAATGAACAGATACAGACTTTAGACCCAACATCCACCAACAACTCGAAATTATACCAATACTTTTCCACAGAAGTAAGTAAAGTAAAATAAAACTAGACTAACCAGACTTGAGTTGAAACAGATCATAACACATTACTTCAAATGAGAACTACATCTTAGGCAAAACTAGAACTAGTCTGAACCAGAACTCAACTTGGAATATGGCCCAATATATTGATGTTTTACAGCATCTGAATCAATATATTTTAAAAACTTTGCAGATTACAGGCACCTGTTTTGTTGTTTGTTTGTTTTTTCTCAACTCAGTTATGCCACACTGCCTTCACTTTGCATTGGTGGCTATGCTAGCAAAAGTTCACATTTTATCACATTTACTTCCAAAATTTGGTCAAGTTTAGAAATTTGGGAAAGGTACGCTAACCGGGTCACGCCCTAGAGGTTCATCATAGCCCACTTTACCATGTTGCTCATTACTAAGTTACTGCATAACCACCTGGTCCGACCCATAGCCCACTTTAGCATGGTGGGCCAGATCACATTGGGCTGCTATTGACTTGTAGGCCACTACGGTATTTGAAAAGCCAAATACTTTTTAAAGCAATTGTTCTAGTACCAGAATGGCTAAAGTTACAATTAAAGAAGAAGTAAACCCATAAGCTATTAATAATTACTTTAATTTTGACTATCAATATAGGGCTGTTAATCATTACTAATTTAGTAATTGAATAATTATTAACTTTATTTGGAGGCTTCAAACACGTGATAAGATGAGAAACGCCTCAGATTGAACAAGCATGACAGGTTTTGCACCCAAAAAAAAGTTTAATCAAATGGCTCATCAGTAATTTCAGCTCTTCTCAATACGTAGCTGTAATTTATTAAACCAAGTAGTCTAACTTTTCGTAGGCACTTTAAACAAAACCAGCAAAAAGCCTAACTTCTGTCAATAACATTACTTTTACTACATCTTATTTTCAACAGTAAAATGTGTGGTCACGGCAACTTCAAAAACCCAAATGTGCTTTTTTACTAACAACATATCTTCCTTTCTGAAGTTAAAACTAATTTGGGTAGAGTGTATTTCAAGCCACACTGAGCCAAAACCAATGTGTTTATCATTACGATGAAGGCGAGTGAATGTGATGTTTGTGTGAGAGGGAAAAAGGAAAAAGTATCTAAAGATTAACTGCGCACTAATGTTATTTTTAATGTACGTGGGGGGAAACTGGAACTATCTTTGAGCGTTTTGCTAAGAAAATACACTCCATTTGTCTATATTTAAATCCAAAAATGTAACTAAAAAAAAGTGTGGTCAGAAATTGGCAAAAATTCAAATGAAATTTCAGATTTTGATGCAAGAAATTTCTTTATATTTTGTTTTTCTACTTGCAAACTAAAAACATTTTTGCTACTAATTCTACTACCACTTTAAACAGATTTCAAAATATTTTCTGTTCAAATTGCATCTTCTGCTCGAACGTTTACCCCTGGACTAATTTCTCAAAGTGCTAATAATAAAATCAAAGGGAAAAGTGGCACCTTATTTCGGCGTGTTTTTGTGTAAAACCAAGTCGTGTTGCCTCCTTTCTTACAAGTTTCGATGTTTTTTCCTTTTTTTTTAATTTATGGAAACTAGTGTCGATAAAGTTGTGCATTAAATATGAATAATTTTATGTATGATTATTACATTGTTTGATTGTACATTTGAAAAACAAAATATGTAAAGATTAAAATTTGTTTTAAATTAAAAAGGAAAACATGAACTTGCACTTGTGGTCTGTCATTTTTTTATCAAGCAATATTTAGATACTTGGTTTACAAATAGCTTATTATTGCTTTTCAGTTTATAATTTCAGGCATGTTAAAGGGCCAAAATATCATGTAACTTTTTCCACGTTAGAATTCTGTTTTCTCATCAAAAACATGGCTGGAGTTGCATTTTGTTTAATTTACTCGTATTTAACACAAAAAATGCATATTAACTAGGCTGAGTTTTTCTGTCAATCTGAAAACATGCTGTTTACACAAAAAGTGCTACACATCTCTACAATCATTTGAAACTGTCTAATTTAGCAGCTACAGCTAATGTTTTAGCCTTGTTTAATGCTTGTGCAACTAAAAATATAAAAGACTTTGTAAACTCAAAGGAACAAAAGGATTTTCGACTGTTCAAAACAAACAGGCAACAACTCAATCTTAGTTCAGTGTATTGTTGTAAAATATCACTTAAAAAAAAGGCTAAAGTGGCCGTTAATAGTTAAAACTGCCACATAATGACATCATAAGGTGGAACAAAGTATTTGGAGCTATGCCGATGGATACAGCAAGATTACTTAAACGTGTGAATGAAAGAAAGCACAAATTTAGTTGTATTTTTGATGAGACAGTGACATTCAAAAATGGCTTAAAACTCACAGGAGTCAAATTTGTGACCTTTAAATTTTGTTTTGCTTTTCACTGCTCATGTTATCAATAATTTATTCAAAACTTAATATTGTGCATTGCCAAAGATTCAAACTGAAGCTTAGCCTATAAAAGTATTTGCCAATGATTTATAGAAACCGTTTTTTTAAGGTGGAGTTTAATAGATAATCAGTCAACTTATCAAAAGTTGTTGAGGTTACAAATAAAAGGAAAAATAGGTCCTAACTGGTTTTCTGTAAAATACATGGAGGTAATATTTACTCAAATCTACAGAAGTTGATGTTTTGCTGGAGACTAGAGCAGACAGTTTCCATATTTAAAGTAAATTGAGAAGGTCTTGTTTTAGAGATAATTGACATCTCCACAACAGTGTCTTCTTTCAGTCCATCTATCATTCATGAATCAGGCAGACTGAGTCTAGTACAGGTCTTTGGGCTGATACACAGGGACAGATTCAAATGTTTCAACCTGTACACAACATTTGTCTTTAAAACTGAAAACATTACATCATAAAACAATGTTATTTTGAGAAATTAATTGAAAATCTGTGTGTGAAGTGTCATGAGAACTTGTCAGAGCCTTGTGATTACCTGTCAAGTTAGTGCTTTGGGAAGTTTAAAGTTGTCTTTATGAACATGCTTATCCTTTAATTCCATTATTTTTAAATGTGTTCAAAATTAATATCACACAATAGAAAACATCTCCATGGAAACATGTAGATTGCAAGCTTTACCAAAGGTTACCTTCTCTAAAAGTTCGTTTTCGCTGGAGCACATTCTAATGACATGAGGCTGTAAGGTGCAGGAGCCAATTTTCCTACTAATTGGCACTGTGCACAGAGTATTTATTTTTCAAAAATGCTAACATCTTGCCGGCAGGTTCATTTCCTGTTTAGTTCATTCCTATGAGGTTTTCACTACCTCAGCCTAAAATGAAAAATGACTAAAGAAGAGGCCGTGAACAGTGATCAGTTTGTGATTTTTTTTTAAAAAACATGTTAAATACCTTATAAAAGAAGAGAATATTTCACCAAAGGACCAAAGTGGGTTTATAAAACGACGTGTTTGTCTGTCAATGCTAATGCTAAAGTCTGACAATATGAAAATAAACAACTTCTATGCACTGAGTCAATAACACTGTACTTAATGATGAAAAATCTATTCTAAACCCATTCACCTCTTGTGTTACAACAAAACAATAAGCTCCCAATTAGCTCCCTTCCATCTTATATTATTGACCCTATTGACCCTATTTTGTCCCGCCCACTTGGCTTGGAAATGCACTTCCTGTTTAGCTCTGTTAAGGTAGCTAACGTGTTTGTTTGTCTGTCTTGTGGGGCAATTTTAATTAAATATAATGACAGTTAAAATAAACCCATCGACTGAAATCTACAGGCTAAATGCAGCTAAACAGGAAGTGCACGTCCTAGAAAAGTAGGCGGGACAAAATAGGGTCAATAAGGCTCAGGAAGCAACAAAGGTTACCATAGAAATAATGTCAAATCTGCCATGTTTCTTGTCAGGTTTGCAGAACTTCCAATACAATCGCCAAAACACTATTTAAAAAAAGACTAAACAAAACAGTCATGGAATAACCCTATAAACTGCTGGGTCACGACTGGTAAATTCATATATCACTCAGCAATGTCAGATTATGCTATAATTAATGCTTTTTTCAGCATTTGGTCATTTCAAATGTTCATTGGTTTAAAGTGCCTGTGACAGGTTGAACTATTCATTTCACTAAAACAAAGTTAACATTTTTTTCAAAATGTCCCGTTGTGATGTCAACATTTTAAAACTCTCATCCACTTCTTGTTCAACTTGTTTTCAAACTTTTCTTCACAAACATGTTCTTTATTTAGGTATAACTATGATTTACATTTACAACTAATGTTAATCTACTAAATTAAATTAAAATGGGATATTTGCGTAAGCCTGTCATAAGCACTTTATTATTAGATTAATTGAACCAATTGATGTGCTATGTCACGACCCCGAGCCTTATGATTTCACATGAACAGAACCTACTCTCTCACTCATAGAATTCTCAGTGTCGTTTAAAATGAGACAATACACACAAAAATTCAAAACCCACAATGTATTTGTACACAGCACTTTTTTATTCCACTACAAAAGAGGCATTTAAAGAGCACCGGTGAAAGCAGAGAAGTGTTTTTTTTATTGACTTGGAGCCAAACATAGTAAGAAAAGTCCTTTTTTTCAGTCCAGCACAAAGATGGCGACTGTCTGATCCACATGCAAAAGTAACAGGAGGCCTCTGCGGAAGTATCAGGAATACAACTTAAATAATTGCACACATTAGGAAAGTAATAAAGCTTAAACTAACACACACCACAAATGCAAATTAATATTAATAATAATAATAATAAAAATAATATAATACTTTTGCAAATGAAATGTAACAACTATCCGAGTTTTACCTGGGTTATTTTTTCAAGGCTGTACAATCATGAAAATGTGAGTTTTTTTGTTTTTTAAGTGGTTTTCAATGAAATTACAATGACTCTGGATTGGTTTGTTCTGAAATGACATTAAGCCAAGGCAGATTAAATTAATGTGTATAAAACGAATAAAATGTAACTATCATACAGAATATTTTGACCACAAACAGGAAGGGGAAAATATTTTGTGTTTTTTATATTTATAAAGCACTTGTTAAGGCTTCTATTGCTCAAAAAGCTAATACATTTTGCTGCTCATCCCTGTAACTTCTTCACCTTATCTGGTAGAACTGGTGAGTCTCTCCAACTACAATCAGAGCCGTATAACACAAGATGAATACTTCTGTTTATGATATTTTATAAATACTAACAAATTAATGAGTAAGCACTTAGTCTGCCTTTTACTTTTAGTCATTATTATCTTGACTCTAAACTAGTTTGATGCTTGTTTCTTTTTAAATGAGCTTCTATCAGGCATTTAAACAATGTATTTTTGGAAATGTCAGTGGGGAATTTGAAATTTTTAGAGGAAGCAGAAGTATTATTGATGAGCTCACTGGTGTAATTTCTCACTCATTCTGAGGTGATGCACAATAGTTAAAGCTATTTATTCATTTATTTTTTCATTGTGTTGGCCTGAAGCCAGGAAGAGAAAGACTTTATACTGCCCAAAAATGGAAGTTATAATCTGAAACGTATTAAAATAATCCAAAACTAGTGAAATTAAGACTTTTAGAATAGGGAAAGTTTTAAGTGATGGCAGTATAAATGGTCACTTTTAAGTTCTAGAGGGTCTTGATTAAAAAGCATGAGTACATGCAAGGTCCCAGAGATTATGCAGGGCTAAACTAATTAAATGCAATGCTTTGTAATGCACTTTAATGCGAAATCTCAAAATGTTTTATGCTATATATAATATATGATTTGATCCAAAACATTGCACTGCCTTTCTACAACACATCTAAATGTAACAAATCAAGTATGTGATGAAAGCCCAAAATATAATTGATTGAAAGAGAAGTCCTCATATAATTTCAATTAGAATTTGTATTAGCAACAAAAAATAAGATAATTGAAGATTTTGCAACGACTCATTGGTTTAAAGGAACCGTTTTTAAGATTTTGATGTCAGATTCATAAACATGACCTATATGTGTCCAAAGATACAAGATAAACAAGTCCAAATATGCAATATTTTTTACTGAATGTCAAAGTAATTATGAGTTATTCTTAATTAAAAAAGCAATGGACATGATGTCCCTTTGTTGATGTTAACATTTATTATCCAATCAGAAAGCAGAATGAGCCTCACATGACTCTCTCTTTTGGGTTGCCAGTTTGGTTTCTTAAAATCTGAAGTTAATTTTGAACCATGAGTCAGGAACATGTTTGAGTTTGAACTGATGTTGCACCATGACACAGACACAACTGTCTGTGATAGGCTCATGCACTTGTTTCTAGCAGTTCTCATCAGGCTCCTCCCACATTGTGTTAAAACGCAATATTTGGGAACAAACCATGACAAAGAGTCAGGTGTCTGTGAAAGTGACTTTCTGGTTATTACCCATGATTCATAGCAAATCTTGTTCCTGATTGGTCAGTAACTTCCTTTCTTCAATGTATGAGCCATTTCACACTCTGGCAACCCATGTTCATTTGTGATTGTAACACCTTTTTAAAACCACTAGTTGTGCATCTTACATACAGTTCCTTTAATCTGCCTTTTCACTTATAAATATAGCCTTCGCTATTTTTTCTATATGAATTGTTGTTCTACATAGCAAGAAAGATGTGTGTTATTTAAATTCATTACATGTTGGTAATTGATTTTAATGATTTAAAATTGGACAAAATACGATTTCAATTTAACATTTTAGTTCTCACACTTTTAGAGCTTTACCTGACCAAGCTCCTTCTTTTATAATTGATCTGATCCAGCCCAACAGACCCTCTCGCACTCTGAGTTTCTTTGGATCAGAATCTGTTGAGGATTCCTCGTACATGTTTCAGACAAGAGGAGACAGGTCATTCCAGGCTGTTGCTCCTAGGGTATGAAATGCTCTCCTGCGTTTCTTGCGCTTCTTAGACTGTATCGATGCTTTTAAGGGCCAACTCAAAACTTTTTTTTATTGTCGGGCTTTCTAATGTAATGTTTTTTACTTAAGTTATCACTGCCGAGTGGTCATAATATTCTGTGTGCGATCGGTGACCTGTTCCTTATCCCGACAGTTAACGTGACAAAGTCTTGTTACAATTCTTTGCTTATTACATTAGTTCAACAGCTGAAATGACCTTTTTTCAAATACATTCAATATGGAAATGATTGGACTGAAGTGTGATTGGACAGTAGCATGTTTTTTTTGTCTTCAGTGAAATGCATAGCAGGTTTTAGACATGGCTCTCGTAGAAGACCTGGACTGGCTGAGGAGTTGCTTTGGCCTCCGCATTGCTCTGCTCTTCCGGAAGCAGAGGTGCGAGAGGCTGAGTTTCGGAATTTGCGTTTTCGGAGTTAGCCGCGATTTCGGGTGTGGCTTGTGCTTGCTCCTGTTCGACGCCGCAGTACGCTTCGGAGGCCAGCGGGGGGTGCACTGACACTTGTATGGCCATGAGCTGCGGTTGCTCGTGCGTGGACGAGTTATCCGAATCAGCCGCGGGAGATTCGCTCCTCTCTCGTGCCCGCGTCTCCCGCTCGTGTCGCTCCTGGAGAATGCTAAAAACGTCGCGCGGCCCCATGGCGATCCGTCCCGCCGCGTGCCGCATCTCTTCTACGCCGACCACTTCCAAAAGCTCCTCCATCAACGTGCGGCAGTTCATGATTAGCGGCGGGAGAGGAATGCTACGAGCCAACTCTTCTATATATCGTGCAAATTCCATTGTCTTGAACTGCGTCACCTTTGCAAGCTCCAAAGTCTTCGCCGATGTTATTATTGGAATACGTTTGGCGATTTCGAAAGCTTTCTGTAGCTTCTCTGCTCCCTCCGTGCGGAAAAACTCGTTGATGGCTTTTTCGGTTTTCTTTAAATGGCTGCTCATCATGCAAAGGCGTGTGACGTTTAGAATCATGATGATGGTGAAGGTGACCAGACACACCACCATGTAGTACACGCCCATGTCCCCGTTTATAAAGACCACGCGCAGGGTGACGGTGCAGTTGGAGCTGCCGTAGACATTAGAGGCCACACACGTGTACTTGCCCCGATCGGAAAACTCAATGTCCGAGATGTTCAAGACGCCGTTGTCCAGCAGCCACCATTTTCCACCTGGAAACACACAGAGCAAAAAGACCGATATTTATTTATTTATTTAGTCTCAGAACGATTGCAAAAGCAGCTCAAAATAAGACTTATATAGTCTTTAATAGGCCCTTTTTCGCTGCGGCTTGGCTAGCTCGGGTTTAGGGCAGGACGATATGGTCTAAAATTTTTATCACAATATAAAAAAAGAACATTTGTGATAACAACATTGCTTAAATTTGCATTTCTTATTGTTTCTGCTTCCACTCTCTACTTTTTACTTCTTTCATTCCTCCACATTCTGAACAAGTGTTGCTCTTGTTCAAGGTTTTAGAGCATTTGAATAAAAAGTGTGTGTTCTAGCTCATGAATTTTGACACAACCTGGCAACATTGGGAAGTAGTCACAATTTCTGTCGGACTAAAAGGAAAACTGCAATATTGCGACATTCTCAATTTCACATGTTCAACAATAATATCGCAATATATGATATACAATATACGATGTGATATTGCCCAGATTGAGCGTCTTTAGTTTTCCCAACGCTGTTATGCTGCTTCCCGGTTAGCATACCTTTACCAAATCCTTAAAATTAACCAAATTAACTTAAATTAAGCCTAACTCTAATCCTAACCCTTACCTTACCCAAACCTCTGCAGTGAATGTTTTAAATTATAAACTTTTGCTAGCATAGTCACCAATGCAAAGTGATGGTGTGTGGCATTGCTGAGTTAGAGAAAAAAAAAAATCAGGCGTAGATAGTTTCATTTCGTTCTTTTCATTTCTTATTCGGAATTTACCAAAATTAGCTAAAATTAATCAATATCTAGAAATCACAAAGCAGAGAGCAATTTCAGCTATATCATCACTAGCAGCTACTTCAGAGCTTTGAGGTAAATACTTTATCAGGGAAAGCCTATGTGTTTAAATAAGTGTGCATTTTTGGTTGTAATGCTAGCCAATAAATTAATTCAAACATAAAGTAAACGACGAGAACAAAACTATTCACAGGTATTCAATAGATCCATGATATTTTCCAACCAGAACTACCCAAGCTGCAGCGTGAAAAGAAATTATTGCCTGAAAACCAGGTTGTTAACATGCTAGTTAACTTTAATGTGGGAACAAAAATGGTTCTAGGACCAGAAAGTTGAAAGTGACAACTACAAACAGTTAGAAACAAATTATTTCTGTTTTTTACATTGCAAGACGGTAAAAAAAAAAGGTACAATGGTTTTGAATGCCAAATAAGGAACACTGGGTGGCAAAAGGTTAATTAGTACACCTTTAATGTTATTTTAGTTATTTTCAGCATAAGATTACAAAATTTGCTCAGGAATATAAAAACTAGAACTGGGCAAGTAATTTGAATAAAGTGAAAATTTAAGTAAGTAAATTTGTTAATTATTTGTATGTTTTTAATTGAGAGATCCACAGTCCACCCTTATTACCAAATGCCTTTTTTAATGTTTCTGAAAAACCTTTCTTTTTTTTTTCCTCCCAATCTCAGGCCCCTAATAAAACTGTATTAAGGTTGTTCATGAATAGCCCGAATTATTGACAGATGAGATGAAAAATGGCCAAACATTGCTCTAAAAAGAAACCACAAAATGGATGAACAGACTAGAGTGTACACAAATCAATATTCTATTAGAGAGTCAGCGTTATAAGGTCATTCATCTCAAAGCAGAAATGCCTAGTACATGGAACATGATGTTCAAAAGCAATACACAGAAACCAAATTGGATGGTAAAAATGATTGATGTATATATTAAAAGTAAAAGAATGTATTCAAAGTGTTGTAGTGAATAAACAAATGTAACCCAGTATGTAGTTTGTAAATGAAGTCAAAGGTTAATCTGGAAAAATCCCTTCTCAGGCTTTTATCCCAAATCCGCCATTTTCTGCTTCAATAAACTACAAACGTAACACCTTTGATGTCTTTTAGTTCATGCACTGTAAATAAGAAATAAGGGTTCGATTTAAGCGTATATGACAGCTTTTTATTTTTTCTTGAATTTTCTAAAACCTATGTGGTAACTAGAAAACTTTTATACCAGTAAAATTGATTAAAAAGTTAATACATTTGTAGAAAATTACAGAAAGAGAAATCAAAATGATGACATGACACTATACTCATACACAGTCCATTGCAAAGTAATGTGGGATGAAATTATTATTCTCTTTGTAAAATTAGTAGTTCATCTTGTCATAGGCACTTAAAAGATTGAACTGAAAATATTTGCTTTCATTATTAGATAAGAGATGTGAAAGAAAGCAGCTGTGGCTTTGTGTTGTGTCATATTTGAATATTTAAATCCGTGCAAATACAAAAAGCTGCTGTTGAATTGAATCACTGCAAAGCTCTTCAAACATATGCAAAACAAATGTGGCCTCATATTTGGTTTAGTAAATAGAAAACATCAGTGTGAGTTTTATGCAGAGGGTTTACAAAAGAGCTGAACAATTTATTGCAAAAAGGTATTGATAGTGAGGCAAGGTGATCAGTACCACAGCTAATTAAGTATATTCCAACATTTGATAGAAAGTCACAGTATTTAATGTTGAAATGCCTAAATTTACAAGACCAGTTTATATGATATTTTTAATATATCAATTATAAAAAATAACTGAATTAAATTACTGGGAATATAGTTTTGAGCAACATTGTTTATTTACTTTTTCATATGTGTTATTATCCTTATTTGATTGTGTCTCTATTTTATATGCCCTATGTTTAAAAAGTTTGTCTTGAGTCACTGTAGCATACAAGCTGGTATTGATTGCCAAAGATAAAATGTAAAAAGTTCTTTTATGTCCTTTTTGCAAGGCATAATATTTACCTAAGGATCTTATGCAAATTGTAATAAATATGGACGTCATCTGAGTTTCTACTCCAGTGGTAATCTTCCATTTCCTGTAAAAATGTCAGTAAAGTTTCCCCCGAACTTCAGAAACTCAGACATCGTCGTGTAATTCTAATGCTGTGCAAATGCATAGCAACGGAAGGTCGAGAAGATGGATGTTTGGGGAAAAGTTTGGACAAAACGCTGCCAAGTTTGGAT
Organism: Mugilogobius chulae; assembly: GCA_038363315.1. NCBI lineage: Eukaryota > Metazoa > Chordata > Actinopteri > Gobiiformes > Gobiidae > Mugilogobius > Mugilogobius chulae. The sequence goes on along the minus strand of CM076404.1, from coordinate 22,098,721 downwards.
GGAGGGTCTTAATCACTGTAAATGAATTATAAGAGAGAGTCTACGCTGTAAGAAATCTGATCGTGTTGATGTGATTTTGAATGACAAGCACAACAATGTGACGAAGGGTCACATTTACACTGCCGCAGCTCAGGTAAGCTAATTAGCGTCAGAACAAACCAATAACACAAGAAATGCTTCTTTCACTAATGTTGTCATAAATCATCTGTCATCATTTCTGGAGAGTTTGTAAAGAAAATTACAGACATCGAATATCCCCGTGTGAAAGCCTGTAAACAAAAAAACTCAGCTGTTGTAGGGTAATTTAAAGTTTACAGACGTCCCTAGGTGAATATTATGCCGTGAGAATAAGACATTAGTCCTTCATTAATTTTTGTTAATGTTGTTTTAACTAGTAGACATACAAATTATAATTTATATTTGCAAACCTCAAACATTTATTTTCAGTTTTGAACATTTTGAAATCAAATTTGATACAAAAAATATGTTAAAAAATCATTTTCAACCCAAAGCAAGACTTTCTTTAGATTTTTGTTCAATAAATATACTTTTTTTTTTTTTTACAATACTACTACAGACAAAACCGAGCCGAGAATGTCTGGTGAAGAAACATTAGAATTTAATTAAAGTAGGTTGTGAGTACAGAGCAGTAACATAGTCCTTCCAGACTGTTCTGTGCGCACAGACAGAGGTAAACAATAGCATTATCAGATCTAATAAAAAGCAGAGTGTCTGTGAGGTCCAGGAAGTCCCGCCCATCCTCCTGCATTGTGTGATGAGAGGAAATGACTGATAATATGTATGACCCTGCTCCAGACACAACTGACATTTTAAGACACATTTGAACATATTTAAGCAACAAAATGAACCGCTTTGATGAGGAAAATCACAGGATACTTTGTAGTTAGTGGGAAAAAAAATATGGTAGTACTGGTATGGTATAAAAAATTGCAGTTTTTTGCAATTGGCCGATTGTATCCATTAAAATTTGCTATTTCAGTATGATTTTGATTAATTGTGCAGTTCTAATTGGGTCTATAAACAACTACTCAAGGTCTAAATGAAAGCAAAGCTAAGTGGCATGTACAGTATTACATTCACATAACAAACTAAAGTATAAGGAAAAGCAAAACATACTTGATGTACACACTAATTGTAGTTGACTAGAGACTGATTAGTCAACTAAAAAGGGGGTGTAATATAGTTTTTGATCTCACTCTTTATTTGATCCAAATAAAGCTTAATAAGCCAATGATTTGGTCCTGTTTTGCTGCTGTCCAACATAAATTCTCATACTGAAATTACTCTAATTAAAGGTTGGACATATTTTGGTCAACCAAGATTCCTACCGATTAATCGACTAAAAACTACAGCAGCACTACACAAAATAAATGAAAATGTGTCTTTTTGCATATCACCAATGGCAAACAGACCACAGCTTGAGAAATACTGCTCTAATTATTATAATTATCATGAGTATATTTCTTAAAATTAATTGCTTTTTATTGCCATTGCCATAAACAATTACAAGAGAGTATGCAAAGAACACAAATATAAAAACAACTAAGTAATGTTCAAGTAGCTAATGCAGAGTCATGATGAACATGTTTAATGCATCTAAATCTGGCTCAAACACAACAACGAGTTTGAACAAGTTTCACTCAAAGGGATCTTCTTCCTGCATTCCTCCGAGAGACCACAAACAGAGCCTTGTATGGAAGAAAAGATGTTTGAATATATGCATGAATAACTGGGTTGTAATTTGTTTATACCAAAATTATATCACCTTTTGTTTTATTTAGTGTATATTTTGTAAAGTTCAATTTTAGCTATATAATAAACTTACTTTAGTTGCACAGAAATTTGTAATTATTTTAAAGTTGGACTAATCTTTATACACAACATGTATACTTCTGTCTGTAAATGATACAACTTTTCACATACATTTGGTCATAAAACTATTCTATTAAGCAGCTTTTTGAGGATAAAGTGAAAGCAGCAAATGAAAGCAGATACAGAATTTGTTTAGCAATGCAAATCTTTAAGTTCCTTTCAAGACGAGCTGAGGTGACTGTGGCTTGTTTTTCTTCTGCTTTTTCCTGCACTAACAGCTGTGATACGTAAAACTTTAACTTGAAGTGGCTCAACAGCCTCCAAAACCAACAAAAACTGACCTTACATAAGTGGGTCGAAGAGATTTTGTGTGACCTTTTTCCTCATTAAAACGGTGAAGTAACTACATAGCTTAAACAAACTTGTCCTTGCAGATGTAAGTTGCTCAAACATCTTACTACCAAATGGATATGGGTTTTGTGGAAGTGGTAGTGATTTGGCATTAATGAATAGTGTGTAAATATGAGAATCTATAATAAAGTAGCACTGTTGTTATCAAGTAATATTTAGGAAAAAAGAAAAGACATTTGGTGTTTTGTCTTCCACAGAAATTGCTTGATTTGCTCAGATTAGCAAAACAATCTTCAGTTCTAGCCCTAGTTTCATGCACTAAGCACAAACTCCAAGTCTTAATTGAGGTTACCAGGTTAATTGAATAGTGTCTTTACTTTTTAACTTGACCCAGTGTGTCAGCTCATGTAATCCTAACTGTGCAAACAAGTCCTAGGTTTAGTGTGTCAGTGCCGTTTGTGCTTTGCCTTACCGTTGTCAGTGTCCAGCCGTTCTCCGTGGGAATTGAACCACCGCACGCTGGGGAAGGGCTCTCCGGTGACATTACAATCAATCAGCACACAGCTCCCCTCGCGGGCAATTATCTGGCTCACTTTGGTGCGCGCCGCTGGGACTAGCCCATCGTCTGGCCACGCGCTACCATTCTGAACGCCGTTTTTGGTGTGATTGGCGTCGGATATGAAGGCCGCGGCGGTTCGACAGGTCATGCAGGACAGCAAGACCAAAAAGAGTAAGCAACAGACTCCCCCATCACGAATACACCGGAACATTTTACTCCAGTTATGAGCGCTTCAGGCCAAAGGGAACAGACTGTCATTGCCCCAGAGACACCATGACTCACTATCTCTTTACGAAGGAAGGCAGCCTGGTGTGCGGCTTCTGACTTCGGACCATGTTACTAGAAAAACAAGAAAAAGATTACAATTTTTTTTTTTTTTTTTTGAACAGTCCGAAAGAGCAAACAGTAGACAAAAATCACACCAGGGGTTTGTTGATAAGTCGCTGTGTAAATAGTCATAAAAAGATCATAAAGCTGTAAAATACAGATTATTAACTGTTTAAAGTCACATTACTGTTGCCTTTTATCATTCTTGATTACTCAACATTTTACGGATTAGCTCTCATTATGAAACATCTTTATTAAGGCCAAAATTGGGGACAAAGGTATCTTTTTTTCTTTTTTTCCTGATAAATAAAAACACGTTAGGAGCTACATCTCCTTATCTTACTCAACTGTTACATTTGGAGTCCCTCTGTAGGTACAATAGCACCTCACAGCTCATCAAACTGAAAGCTCCCAAAGCTAGCTCCTCTTTTGGCCTCATGTCATTTCGGTGTGCTGCTGCTAATGACTGGAATTTGGCTCTGAACTTCTTAAACTGGATTATAGGATTTCTCATACTGCTTTTAAATGTAAACTAAATGACATCAAAGTAAATGTTTTTATTAATCATTAATGTGTTCTTTTAATTCACTTTTGATTAATCGATTAGTCGCTTAGAACAAAGAAGTCACTCAGCTCAAAACTTGCACAGAGGCAAAATTTCTTGAGAACATTCTAGAGGTGTAGATTTACAGACAAAATAGTGTTTACATAAAAAACACTGAGGATATTCATATCATTGCAGTTTCAAAGCCCATACAAAAACAAAATAACAATTATTTCACGACAAAATTATTAATTGTCAATTTTCCTATAATCGATGAGTTGCAATTAAAGGTTTACTATTTACTTATTTTAAGATAGTAGCTATTCTCTCTGACTCTAATGACTTGCGTTAAAAGTAGAATATATATTCCTTTCATATCATATAAATACAGTTATTAGAGCTATAATAATGTGCTAACAGAGCTAACCTAAAACATACAACATATAAAGTAACGCCTTTTGGGGTTACAAAACAGCTTTACAATCTTTCTTTTGTTTAGCTTTATCATCTATTTATTCATTCTCAACAGTCTCATTTTTCTTGTAAACTTGCAATCTCACAAGAAACCAGTCTTAAACACAAAAATACTATTTTTGTGCAGCGAAAAAAGCAGAGAAAATCAGCTATAAAAATGCTAACAAAGCCACAGTATAACGTATAACGGTGCAACATGGCCCCCGTCTAATCCCTGGACCAACCGGTCCATTTCGTTGTTTATCAAGACAATAATGAAACCAGAGTACATACAGACACAGCTACATATTTGCTTTATGAATTTAAATAGTAATCACTTAATCGGTTCACAAGACGTGATTTTAAAACAGCTAAAGTAAATAAAATGGAGAAGGGACCGTCTACTACCGGAGTCTCTTTTTATCGCGAGACACGTCCACAACTGTTTACAACAGACTCAAATGTGTTTTTTCTCCTACTTTAACGAGCACAATCGACCGCTAGAATTTTACAAAGGGTGTACGTTAATGCTTGTATGTATTTGCTATTGATTTTCCGTGTTTGTGCTAAGGAAAATTTAGGAGTTTATGGGAAATCTGGGGACAAGCTAACAACTTGATGCTAACGGCTAATTTCGAGCTAAAATGTTAAAAATCGGACGTTGTTTTTCGTTGAATACTCACGTTATGGATGGTAGTCGGGGTTTTTCGGTGGTAAAGGGGAGCTTTGGTGTCGGGGCAGGCTGTAGTTAGCTGTACGTCCGCATCCTCCTCCTGCCTCCGCTCTGTGTAATGAGAGGATAGTGTTTGGGCTGCACAGACAGCTCAGAGAGAGAGAGAGAGAGAGAGAGAGGAGGGGGGGGGGGTGGGGGTATGTCGCTCAAATGTAAGATCAATACTGCAAAAGCAATGCGTTTGAATAAGTTAGAATTCCCTGATTCAGTTTGCTTGTCAAGTAAAATTGTTGATCAAGATATTCTTTAGAAGAAGACATCCAGTTTCTTGCAATAAATCTACTTTTTTTCCATTAAAGATCTTTTATGTGAAGTGTTTTTTTGAGTCTGATTTATAAAACACTTTCTCTCAGACATTAGAGTCTGTGTATACGCAAACAAACAACATAGTTGATTATTCTAAACAAATCTAAGATAAATATTGACCACTACTTTTACTTTTGCCCACTAAATGTAGGTTGGTTTCATGTGACATCACATTCTACAGACCAATGTTATTTTAATCAAATGGAGGGCAACAAAAATTATCATTATTTAAATGCAGTTTATTATTGTAATACAAAAGTTGTCACTTCAGAAATTACCACTTTTTAAATTATTTAACCATTTTTTAAAATATAATTCATAGTAAAGTACAATGTTATTAATAGTAAAAACTGCCTCCTGCTTTCCACCTGGCTTTTTCACCTCAATCTTAACCCACGTTTATTCGCTGCACACTTCCTGTTTAGCTGAAATCAGCCTAGTTATTAATATACACTTTTATTTTATTTTGTAGTTATATCTACGCAAGATAGACAAGTTAATATGCTAGCTACCTTAAATTGAAACCTTTAAATTGACCTTCTCACATTGCAAACATAATTTTGGTTTTAAATCTGATGACTTCCGCTCAAAAATCCTTTGACTCATGGCTAATATTAACATGTATTAATTTTTGATTGCAATTATGATCAATAAACATCTTTTTACAAACAACAAAGTGAAACGGCAGAGGACCACCCAAGCACAACCACTCAGAGATCAGCATTCAGCTCCTGATTGGAACTAAATGTCTTTAGTATTCCATTCAGACACTACAGTCCACAAAGTGTTGCTATTATCATATAATTTGTAGTGGAAAACACAAAGTTAACAAAAAAGTGAAACCAACTTTAACAGAGCTAAACAAAGCTAAAGTAACTACCCTGAATGTGAAACCAACCTATAGGGCAATTTCATATTTTAACTTTCTGAACAAGGACTAAACAGATGCAATTAAAAGAACTTTTTTTTTTCAATAAGTTTAAATATAAAAAACATAAATACAATGTAATAAGTGTCTGAAATAAGAAACAAAATAGCAAAAGCCAAACTAATAACTTGAACAATAAATGCAACATAGAACAAAACAGTACGATACTTGTAATTGTGTAACATTGTGTAATTGTGTAATATTCTTATCAAGAATTAAAAATATTCAGGGTGAGTCACAGTCACTGTCAATCTCAAGCTTGAATAAAAAGAACATATTAATATTGGGCAAAATAGCAAACGGGTTGTAATTCCCATCTTTCCCAAAAAAGAAATGTCAACTGATTAGAAAATATGAACTCAACAGTCATTTCCATGCCTTCTTAAAACTGTTTGTCTCATTAATTTTGGGAGGCCACATGTTTGTAATGGCACAGCACACTTTCACCACTTTGTCCAGTAGAGTCTTGTCTTCTCCCTCCTTTTGGCGCAGCATGATGAGAGGCACCAGTCCAGACAACAAAGCAAACCTCTGAATGTTCAACACTGCTTGCTTCACAGCAACTCTGGAGAGCGTAATCTTCTTCAACACTGCTGCGTGTTTGTGTAAAGCTTTCAATTGCCTTTGTTCTCCGTCTGGGTTTACTTCCAGCTTGAAGAAGCCATCAGCCAAAACCAGATCACCAGGAAGAAGTATCTCCAAAATGCCAGTTTTTTCAATGATCTCCTCATTGGTGACATTGCCTTCAAACGCTTTTGATACAAATGTTATGTAGCCTTGCGGGGAAGCGCTGATAAGATACTTCAATGCTGAAGTGACAGTGTAAATCTCAAAAATGTCTACTATCACAATCACTTCATCAGCAGAGGGCTCAAAAAACCCATGTAAATCCAGCTGTATTTCTTCACGGCACGGCCAGTGCACGACATGGCTAATCTGGGTGTACAAAGTAGAAACAGTGTCGGTAAACGCCATCTCTGCGGTTCTCCTATTGATCTGGAAAAGGTAGATGAGGTATTTGAAAGGCAAGTTCAACTTCAGCCACATGAGGGTCAACAAAAGCTTCTGATACGGAGACAGAAACTTGAGGTTTTGAGAAAAGTGCGGGGCAAGGGCATTTAGCAACACATTGAAAGTATCCAAGTCTGGCAGACCTGTGTGATACCTGACTTTCTCATTGTCGCCGCTTAAGAACAACTCATTCATTTTCAGCCTTTCAAGGTTGCTTTTGAGGAGACGGTTTTCTTCTAACAAACGACTGATTTCATTTCGTCTGATGTTACAAAGGTAGCATTCATTAATTTGGTAAGACCTCAGCATCTGTATTTCACCTTCAAGTCTCCTTATTTCGTCAGATTTTTGTGCACAGCTCAGACACGGCCACAGTGATAAGTTCTCTCCCATCAAGGCGCTCTCTATTTTTTATCTTTTGCATGTGGAATAATCTGTTGCATGAGGATGGAGTGGTTAGGTGGAGCTGAAGGTGTGACGGTGTAGCCCAAATTCAGAGATGGTGCCCAGTCTGGATCTGATGTGTACATTTCATAAGCAGGTTTGCCTGGACACATACAAAAGACAAAAACATATTTAATAACTGCTTCATCATGAGTGAGTGAGAAAATAACAACATGAAATAATAATTTTCCTTAGAAATTTGCACTAACATCACATATTAAATCCAACTTATGTTCTTAGCAACTGCTTTTTTATCAGCACCACATAAACGTTATAAAATGTAATCTTAGACGAAGGACTACAGGCAAAACTTTTTTTTTATTCATTTTTTGGTTTTGGTCACTTTGTTCTGTCAGCAGGTAAGCGTTCATCCAAACTGCTCAAGATCTCAAAGATGATTAATGTTAGCTAACCTAGGCGAAGTTAAAAGTTAGCTAAACTTTAAACTTCAGCTAACTTTTAAGAAAACATGTCGTTTTATTTTAGCTACCTGTGTGAAAATGAAGAGAGCAGACTTTGGCCGTTTTGGGTATCTTGTCAAATGTGAAATCGGGTCTTCTGATCGCTGCTATCCAGGCCATTCTTCTTCTCCGGGTGATCTCTGACATTTGGCTGCCGTGTGTTTTGCGCCACGCCGGGAAACTGTAAAAAGACAGTTTAACGGGATCTCTCCGGGCATTTTTTCTGCGATTCTTGCAGTTTTTTACACAACAGTATTGTACCATTGTGTGGTTGTTTCTAAAATAAACAAGTAGAGCGATATTATATGAGAAAATCACATGTGAAGTCGCAAGACGCAGAGATTTGGCGGTAATCTTCCGTTGAAAAAAAGATGTGTTGTCATGGTTACTGAATTACCAGACTCTGCCTAACAAGTAACTTAACTAAAATCATTATTATTACTATTATGATTATGATTTATTAGTAGTAGTATTAGTATTATTAGCATTATTATTATCATCATTATAACATCCCCCTGATTATTGGAGTCCAACAATGCGAAGTATGAAAGGCTACAGGATTGTTGTGCCACCTTAAAGGTGGAGGTCTCTCTAGGTCAAATAACAGTCCATTGTGTCCATGCAAGTTCACATAGCCTATTAAATAATAATAATAATAAAAATCTTACATTAAATCGAGCTGCCTATATATTGATGAGTGACATTTGATAAGACTGAGATGAATAGTACAAGTTTAATGACAAGGGCAAAGCAAATAAATTACAGCTCTTTCAATATTAACTCCATCAGTCTAATGCAAAAGCATGTGAGTCCTCAAGTTTTTCCAAGAACATGAAGACTTCCTCTAACTGTTTAGGCTATAATCTTCATAAATATTTAGCTTTGCTTAAACTTTCAGACTTACCTGACCCTGCAAAAATGTGTGGAAGTCAGAAATGCTTATTGAACATTTTAAATAGGAAAACAGAAACAAATAAAAAGTTAATTCCATTTGGTTTGAGTAAAAACGTCTTTACTTGTCTGTACAACAAAATCAGATTGTTTACAATACTTCATCCAGTACGGCATTGATTTGCAATTTGTTCAATACATTAAAAAAATCTAATAAATACCAAATATTAACTTCATATTTTGTAGTGACCTAACTGAAAGCGCTAGCTCTGAGCTTCTTTGATGAGCAATGACAACCTCCTGAAGGCCTGCAAAGAAAGACCAAAGATTATCACTAACAATTAGAAATGACTAACTCTCAATTAAACTTTGACGATCAGTTGTACAGCTATAGTGTATCTATGTTATGCCTTAAGTATAGTCATAGAAATACCTCATCAATTTGTTCGGGAGATGATAGAGAGAACGCAGCTCGGACATAAGGACACGGTTCACTGCTGTTGATCATAAAAACTCCTCCTGGAACCATCAGCACCTGCAACAACAAACAACCAGTGACGCTACAGAGGAAGGTCACATGGATTTGAAATGGCAAAACATGGTGTAGGTGACCCAAAGATATAGTGTTACATAAGTTGTAGTGACTCTAGATTTCAATAAAACACTGCATATCCAGCAGTGGTAAGAATAGCCAAAATTATAGGCTACTCAAGCAAGTGTATAGATACTATTAGAGGATATTACTCGAGTAAAAGTAATAAGTAGTGGTCCAAGAAATGACTTAAGAGTAGAAAAAAATTACACTAAAACTTAACTTTCTGAACGTAACTTGAAAAAAAATAATCTGAAGTTGATTTAATTGGATGGACAAAAGATTTAAAAAGCTCAAGAAACGCACATTTTTCAATTTTTTTATTTTAAATTTACTCACAGTAAAAAGAGGAACTAAAACTCAAGTAAGAGTTCTGTTGTTTCAAACAAAATACCAGCGGGTAAAAGTAAGCTGCTAAAAATGTATGAAAAGTACAAAATCTTTTGTTTCTAGATAGTAGCAAATGTTCCAAAGATAATGTTTCAGGCAAGACTCTCATGCAGACAATTCTGAATCTCAATTTAGAATAAGAAATTTTGTTTAGTCATTTCTCACCTGGCACTTTATAAATTCTATCATAATTTAAATTAGTTGTTTAAATACTTGTAAATGGAAGTGATTGACTTGGGAAATAAACCAATATTTACAATAATGCAAGATAAATCATAATTAATTACTTACAGTCATTGACAAAAGAAGCTGCGGTAAACATTATTCTAATGACCAAGTAAAACATTCTAATTGTCAGATATGGTTCAGTGTATCATTTTATATTTTATAATATTATCTCAGTTTAAAACAAAAATGAAATGAGCAAGCCATTCCCCATGAGAAGCTGTGCTGGAGGTTGTTCTGTTGAGGATTAGACTCTTATCCTGTGCCCACTCATGTTTTCGTGTGGATTTTCAGGCTCTAAACCCACTCACTCCCAACAGTAATGACAAGTTCAAACCACCAAATCAGAACACTCAAACACTTACATGTCCCAATGGAAACAATGAAGTGTTCTCTACCGTACAGAGCGCTTTATAAACGTTGGTATTAAATAATATTTATGTGCTAAAGTTTGCGTTTGAGTCTATTTTGAAAGTTATTTATCTGGACGCATGATTTTGTGTCTGTTCTTGAGCTGTTTGTTGCAACACAGAATTTAATTGTGTAATAAATTAAGTTTTTCTTATTTTTAGCCAAACAAATCTCCAGGTATATTTAGCAGTCTATACTTTTACTCATATATTAGCATGTTGTTTGCACCCAATATTTTTCCATGTGATTTGTGTCTCCTAACCTGACTTGGGCAAACTGCGGTCCGGGAGTCAGATGCGGCCCTCAGCCTGCTTTTATCAGGCCCTCGGTACATTTATGACAATAAGTGTAATTCTTTATATTTGCTTTTCATTGACTTACATAAGAAGCATCTGTGTGTCTGTGTTAAAGATTACAATATAGTAACAAAATAATAGATTAAATAGCCTACACACACAAAAAATGATAAAAGATAAGCTAAATTGATTTTTAACCTTAATTTCAGAAATGTTGACAAACAGAAGAACTCCATCATTTTCAATGTTTCAAATTAACATTACTTTGAGATTTGTTATTTTCTAAATAGGTTAGGAAACATTTTATTGACCTCTTTGGCCTCTCTCTAAAATAATCAGTCAGAAATGCTTTAAAAACAGTGGAATTTCCTACAACATGTGAGTAATTAAAATTTAGAAAAAAATTCTAAATCCATGTCATTTTAAGCAAGGCTAGACAGACTTTTTTTTTTTTGCAGTCTTGAAAAACAGCAATGATGGCACTCAGACCTCCGGCACCTATCTGAATTTGAATATGGCCCACGTAAAAAAATAGTTGCCCACCCCTGGTTTAATACCTGTTTTGAATGACTGATGTAGTAAATGTTAGTGTTATAAATATCATGTTTATTTATACCGTAAATTGCAAATAAACTCAACTGAGAGTGACTCAATAGATAAAAGGTGTGAAAAGTAAGTATATGATTCATCAGCATGAGTGTATATCATGTCTCAAGTTTTGTCTTGAGCTGAGTATTTAAATCATTATTCATTGAATTATTAATATTCATCATGTTAGACTTCATCAGTGGTGCCATTACAAGTGAATCAATGTCAATGGGTGACATCTGGGCACTTTATAATGAATGTGAAACTGAAGAAAAGGTCTAAACATACCTAAAGGTACACTTTTTGGCCAAAAAATAAACTTAAATATACAGTATGTATGCTTTTCTAGTTTATATGTTGTTGTCGCTCTAAATAAATAATAAAGTTGTTTAATTTTACTCTGAGTGAGCTTGCATTGCCACAAAATGAACTATTTAAGAGGAGAACCTTCTCTTGTACTTTTCCATGGAGAAGCAACTGCTGTAGCTGTATTTTTTGACATTACGGCATGAAACTTATATATCCCCAATTCAAATAAGATCTAAAGAATGATTCCGTATTCCTATTTGAATTGAATAGTAAAGTTGACTTTTCACCTCCAGAAAGTTACACGATGCACCTTTAATATAAGCTTTATGCATAAGTCGTGTATGACATATAACTACCTCTTTCTCCAGTGCTTTTTCCCGGATCAGCTGTTGTGTGTCAGTGATTCCCTTTAGTTTGATCCACAGGAACATCCCAGCCTTCGGGACATGCCACTCTGCAACATCTGTGAAAAAGACAAATCAGATTTAGAGATTATTCTGTAAATGAAAACATGTGATTGCTAAACCCACCACAAGAGGGCAGAATCGCCAAGCACTACAACCTTATACTTACAGAGAAAAGTCTGTCTCTAAAGTGATTCCCACGTTAAAAATATAACCATTCATATTTTTAAGCAATAACTATACACATTTTAGCATTCGAGATAGTTAATCAACAGAAAAAAATGCATAATAACATTTTAGGTTTGCAGCAAAATATTGAACAAAAAAAAGAGTTAAAATAAAAAACTAAAATGTAATTCTAAGCTAATATGGACAGGTAGCATTTTGACAAACCTTTTAACCACTTGTCTGCAGAGCTGATCATGGCGTTTCGCTGTTTTCTATAAAACTCTATGACCCTGTAAAGTAAATTATAAACATATGTTTGTGTTTATCCTTTAATAAAACAGTTTGGAACAGGAGACCCGCAGAACTTACCCTTCAATGTGTTGTAGGAAACCCTGTTCTCCCCAACTGTGCAGTAACTGGGACACCATCAACTGAAACAGAAATGTACTGTAATTAGTTCTAACAGTAATTACTCAGTCCCGTGCAAACAGAGTTCTTTAGATAACGTTGACATATAAAAGTGACACAGTGTAACTTTCTGAAGGTGAAAAGTCACCTTATCCTTAGACACACATTTTTATTATTTATTTAATACAAAAGAAAGACATTTAAATGACAAAAACATGCTTTTATCTAAGTCAATTTTTTTTGGTCAAAAGATTAACTTTAAATTGAAGTATCTTGTTGATCAGATCTTTGTCGTTTTAATGTCCACATTTGGAAAAATAAAATGTCTTTCTATGAATCTACACTTTACACACTTTTTCATTTACACCTTTGAGCTTCTCCTTGTTTAAAAAAATGTTCTAGCAAATTAGTCACATTTTTGACCTGGAATTTCTCAATGAAACATACACGTTGCAGTCCCTAATGTAACTGCTTACTTTGGAATGATGTGTTTGAGTGGAGGTGGCTAAAAATGCAACACAAGCACTAAAACTATGTGTGTGGAGAAGAAACTGTAATTATCTCTAGTTAAAACACCCAATAATTTCAGGAGGAAACTTGATTCATTGTCTTGTAAGTTCAAACCAGCTTCTTCTGTTATACCGGTTTTCCTAAATTATGTTAATCCTAGTTTTATCCTGGTTTGTGCATGGAACTTATGTGCGTGTACACAATATTACCTGTGCAAAGGTGCATGTGTGCATTGTCGAGGCCTGAACATGCAGCACAACTCTGTCGACCAAAGGCTTTGGCCCAGTGACAAACCCAAGTCTCAAACTGAAACATAAAACAAAATATAGTTCACAACAAACCAGCCGGACACATCTGCTTCTAAGAAAAAGGGTGTGACTCTGAGTAATTAATCTTTAAATACAACAACACTTAAAGGTGTTGGTTCAAAATCAGAAACCAGCAAAAGTTTAAATCACAATTTTTATAGGCTATTTGTGTGATTTATTAGTGTGAATGAATAAATAGTGTTACAAAATAACACTGTGGGACTAATAAAGGTATCATTCATTCATTCATTCAATAACTGTGAGAAGGTTTGGATATGATTTATGTCCCATTCTCTATCTCTTACTAAAATAAATACAAACAAGAAAATAATCGATTATTCACACCTAATCAATTAATGAAACTAACAACTAACTCATTAATCCAATAATGGTTAACTGGACTTTCTGTAAGCTTCAAAAAATGTCTAGAGCTAAGAAAAGCCACAGATTGAACATCTATGATTACCAAGATAATCTTTGCAGCCCCAATGCAAACATAAAAGCAAATGTGCAAAATTCAAACATACATATAATAAAATAGTTTAGGTTGATGGAGACAGAAAAATCACACAGACAAAGTAAAAACACGTAGAGTTCACTTTAAATAACTCACCCTGAGGAGAGAATTTTGGAAAAGGAGTCAGTCCGGATAACTCGGCCGTCAACATCCATCGAGAGAAATGTCGCGGCCCAGGGCTGTGCGCAAATATGAACAGAATTTTAACTTCAACAAACTATGCAAAACAACAGGGTTGATCTTAGGCCCCTAAAACACTGCACCTTGTCAAACTGTAGAAAATAATAGGGATCATCTTCAATAATAAGCATGTCGTACTGTCGGGCCAGCTGTAATCAGAAAAAAAATAAGATAAGATAAGATAAACTTTATTGTACATACATACATTGTGAATACATATCTTAGCTTGTAATAACAAATAAATAAGTAGTAAACATCTTCTAGAAATGCAAACAATTATGATTCCTCAGATATGTGACCTGCTTTATAAAATTTCTAAAAATAATAAGGTAAAAATGTTCTTTTCATTTAATTTTGTGCAGAATGTTAATCACATATTGTTTTGGCCTTGGTGTATGAAGAAAGTAAATATGTTTCAGCCTCTTTAAGTCTCCTAAACTGTGGCCCACCTCGTAGACGTCCCTCTTGCGCTGCTCGGTCATAGAGGCACCAGTCGGGTTTCCTCCGTTGGGGATGGTGTACAGGACTTTGGGGACACAGCTGTTGGGTTTGTGGACGTCAGATGGACACCAGCGAGACAGAACTTGTCTCAGCGCCTCTGGGTCCATCCCATGTTCATCGCTTGATATGTTAATGAGGTTACAACCCAGAGGCTGCAGCTGGATGAGAGAAGAAAAGACTGAAGAAGTTTATTATTGTATATATGTTAGAGGAGTGGAATAAAAAAAACAAAAACTAAACTTCATTAAAAGCATAGAGAAGAAAAAGTATTGATTCAAGTGAAGACAATGGACATAAGAATATCCTAAAAATTGTAATAATGTAATGTGAACAGTGTCACAGTAATATTGTGGGCAGTCGTCAAATACAGTATTATATTATAAGCTCCTTTATTTCCATTTGTCATTGTTTTGTTGACAACATCAGGAACTACACTTTGCTACATGTCAGTACGTGCACCATTAGTTGTGTGGCAACTGCCAAAGAAACAACACAAGAAGAAGAAGACGACATGTTAGTGCGGATAACATGAAGAATAAGTTGATATCTTTTTTTAAATATGAAGTCAAGTCATTTTTAAAGGAAAGTTTTTTTTTACTTGTGTATGTGAGATTTGCTCATTGTTATATCTCAAAGACTAAAAGTTGTCTACATATTAGAAATATTTGAACAAACTAACATCTGACTTGTGTTTTTTGGTACAGTACAATAGGTCTGCTGAGTTCAAAAGTGTTTAGATAGTAAAAAGAAAATCACATTATTATTTCCAGAGAAATCAAAAATAGAAAAAGTTATCCTATTATCCTTACCGCAGCTAAAGTGCCTGAATAAGTTGGAGCGTCGAGCAAAACATTGTCCCCAGGATTCACCAACATCTCAAACACCTTCAGATAGAAAAAAAAATAATGATGATGATATTTATATTAGAAAGTTTCCAACAGAACAATTGTCATCACAGTCATAATAAATGTATTAGGATTTCTACAATGTATTATATGAATGGCATATACAGTATATGCTGTATGCGTGTAATGTTTTGCAATGGGCTATAATTAAAGCTCTTCAGTGGGTCTTTTTTGGACAATAATATTACTACATATTTACTTTTAAAACATTGTGAAACAAAAGACCTTGATCAAAACAATAAATTCTGATTTGTGAATAATTATCAAGTGTACCTTGCAGAGCCCCTCCTGGCTGCCTGTGGTCACACACATCTCTGTCTGAGGATTCGGAGGATTGTGGAGACTTTTTTGTAAATCTTTCATCCATGTCAGAAGCTCTGGGATTCTAACAGAACAAAATATACATACATTTTATCTCACTAAAGTACATTTCAGGGTTATACTCTTGAACAAACAACAACTGTGTCAATGCACACTGGTCAAAACAGAGAGGTGAGAGAAGACGGTAGTGAAAGGAGTAAGTTACTGGTAAAAGTTGACATTAAAAATGATAAGATAACATAAAAATACATTATGAATAAAGAACAAATATTATAATGTTCTGAGTTGATGCTTCGTTCACACCACATAAATTTGAACAACATTTTGAACCCATAACTAAATCTGGATTTGACTAACGCTAAAGAATAACAGAGGTGAAAGATTTTTGAAAAAGGCCTAATAATAAACCAGTACAATGGTCACCATCTGTTTTATTTGCTCTGAGGAGAACAAAACAATGAATTCTACTTCCGCTTTTTGGATGACTAAAACCAGCTTAGATTTAGATTGACCCTTCACTGTTACACGGTGCATCGTCTTTCACTTATAATAGGCAAATGTTCAACAGTTTCAATCAAAATAGTAAGTTGTAAAAGGCCTGAGCAAAAAGAAATATCAGCCTGCAAACAAAATTTAAATTTCTCCAACTGACAAATAAAGCAGTAAAATGTAAAACTTATGATGATAGATTCACTCACCCATTAGAAGCGGAGTACTGCAAAGCTCTCTTCATTGACGTTTCATCAAAGTTCACAGTTGGACCATTTCTGACTTGTATTGAGGCTGTCAGAAAAGGGAAGGTGTTTGGGTTTGGGGCTCCTCCGGCCAAAGAGATTAGAGACGGAGGCGAACGCTGCTGCAGCTCAGCTATACAAACAAACAATACATTTATATGTGATGATGAATAATGTTCCAAACTATTTCATAACTGAACAAATTAATATGAACATTTTTTTTTAATTAATGCATTTATTATTGAGCATTACTAATCTAAATCAAAACAAAGAAATGGGTATTGAAACATTCAAACTGTATAAACCAGAAACGAAAGCAGATTTGAACAATTACTAAATAAAACAGATTAATGCCCTTTTTAGACAGCATTTTATAATAAACTTTGTGATAAACTATGACTAATTTTTTGTTATGCACTTACTGAGAATTCTGATAGGGGAGGGTTTTCTGGCTGCACTGACAGCTGTTAAAAACCGGGCGTAGTTCATGGTTTCTCCTGTAAGACACATTTTAAGTGTTGTTAATCCTGCAGAAATAAAGGTTGACCATTGGTTGGCTCGATATGCACCTGTCAAGTCGTACTGAATGCTTCTTCTCCCTTGTATTAGTTAGTGCTGCATAACTAATTTGCAATAACATTTTCTGTGCACTGTCTCGGAACTCCACGTGACTGACAGAAGCTATTTACACCCACAAGCCAACTTTAAAAAGCCTGTGTGCCTTTCTGCGCCTGTCTGCTGAGCACATCGTCACATGCATCTTCTTTATCATTATACACATTTCATACACAATGCCAGTGTAATATAAACACCATATTCGTGCACATTTACAGAGCTTTGTTACCTACCGTCAGTATTTGACCAATCCGAGGGACTGTTAATGTATTTGTACGAGTGAGTCAGTTCAGGTCCGGAGCGGTAATCTGCGACGTCCGTTTGAGTAAACTACAAATCCCCAAATCTGCGCGCCACAAAATACGCAAAACAAAAACGTAACTTAGTTGTTTATAGTCATAAAGCTCAGGTGGTGTTTTTCCGTTTTGAGCTCAGGCTTGACAAACTCGGCGAGGCGAGCTGGAGCGTTCATTGTGGTTTTATTTCGAGGGTTGTCCTCTAGAGAGCGGACCACCTGTCAAAACCGGAAGTACCATAACAGAAGAAGGGATCTCACTTCCGGGGTCGCTGGTTACACGTTTAGCTTTGACATAAATAGTGAAAATGTCGCTTTTTTATTTGCGTTTTCCCGTTTTTTGTGGTTGTTGCTAATTTATTACACAAGACGCTATACAGTAAAGTCATTGTTGATGTTACTGAAAACACAAAACGTCTATTTATGTGGAAATGCTAACAGGCTAACGGGCTAACGAGCTGCCAACTGCTTAGTCGCTTAACAGCAAAACACTCAACTTGCATAAACTGTACAACAATATGTATGTCAGCTGTTATATACAGTTGTAGTGTATTGTAGCATCTGCATCTTGTACATAATTTCCAATGGGCAAAAGGAAGGACATGATTCACCCCAGGTTTCTCAGTAAGTGTTGTTTGTTTGTTTGTTTGTTTGTTTGTTTGTTTGTACACATATACAGCGGCAGCCTATTTTTTATATAACTTTATATATTGAGCTAATGTTAGATGACTTGTTTTTTATGCTTAACTTATTTATTTATCAACTTACTTAGAGATGATTATGTGATAAATGGAAAATACTACTCTCTGATTTTCTTCACAGATGAGGGCAGCTCCTCTCTACACAGTGTCCATAAGCACAAACACAAACATAAGAAACAGAAGAAGCACAAGAAAAAGCACCACAGTCTCCCGGAAGTTCCTGAACCAGTGCCAATCCCTCCTCCTCGACCTCCTTCACAGCTTCGACTCAAGATAAAACTAGGAGGCCAGACACTCGGGACCAAAAGGTAACAAATCAATAGATTAGTGCATCATCTATATGCAATTTTCTTTCTGCCAGTTACTGCACATGTTTAAATTTTTTGAAGTATATGAGTTGATTGTCCTTTTTCTGCAGTGTTCCTACGTTCACAGTTCATCCCGGTGTGGCCCGTCCTCCATCTCCTCTAATGATCATCGATAATGACAGCGATGATGATGAGGAGGATGATGAAGAGGAGCCCTCTGTGCCTCTGGAGCAGTATAGAGCCTGGCTAGGTATAAACAGTACAAAATGTTGAAACGTTTTTATTTATCTTGTTACTCTTTTCCTCCACTCTGCTCTATATTTATATTGTCTTCTGTTTCTCGAAGATGAGGATAGCAACATGGCATCGTCCCCAATGCCCAGCATGGACTCTGACTCTCTTCCTTTAGATGAGGAGGAGCGATGGCTGGACGCTTTGGAGAAAGGAGAGTTAGACGATAACGGAGACCTGAAAAAAGAAGTGGACGAGTCACTACTTACGGCAAGACAGGTCTGACTTCAATATAATTTGAATTGTCCTGATTAGAGATATGTGTGCTTTTGTTTATCAGTTAACCAACGTATTCTCTTGCCTTGCATGTAAATATCACGCCATAACAAATTGCGTGTCATGACGACGCTTCTGCCTTTTTTGGTGTGCAATTACACACCTGTTTTTTCATGCGATGGTTGAGGACAAACAGGAGTTTTTTGGGGGTTAACGGCTAAAGTTGCAAAAATGGGTACGTTTAGGTCTGAGGCTTGAAGTTGGTTAAGTTTAGGATTAGGATTGTGTTAGTCTTCATGAATAACAACACGTCTTAACATTCACCATAGAAATGAACTGGCACAGGAACACGTGAAATACACACGCTAAAACACATTGCGTTCATATGACACGCTGTTTCAAACTGCGTGGTATTGACATGCTTATCTGTGAAAACAGGCTGAATGTTTGGCATGGTCAGCCCTGAGCTCGCTGTCTTGAACCTGAATAAAACAGAATAGATAGACCAAAGCTTGGAAAAAAAACAGCAGAACGTGTTGGTTCCAGTACTGTGGACCAACAGAATAAAAAACATCATCATTGACCTCCTCAACTACCCTTGAGAACTTGTTGCACTTTCTCTGTATTTCTGAAATGACCTAATTTAGCTGTAGTGTTCCCTTTTGTTTATACTTTTCCAATTTCTAATGATTTTATGAGTGTGAATGTTTTAAGCTGCTGGCTTTGGCTGCCATTGTCAAATACATTTACTGTACGAAAAGACCTGATGTGTAGTTTTGTTACCTCCAGAAAGCTTTGCTCCACAAGCAGCAGATCCAGCCTCTCCTGGAACTACCCATGGGCTATAAGGAGAAGGAAATGACCGCAGAAATGATGCAGAAACGTGAGGAAAGGGCTCGAAAACGTCGTCTCCAGGCCCAGAAAAAGGCAGAGGAAAACAAGAACCAAACCATCGAGAGACTCACAAAAACCAGCAAGGCCAAGATCAAGAGCATGAGGGAGAGAAAGTCCAAACTAAATCAGTGTCCCATGGTGAGATACATGGACACAAAGGCAGGTGTGGCCATATCTTTCCCCTCTGGAGTTCAAGCGCCTTGCTCTGCTCAGCTCAGAACCCCTGTGCCCAGACCGGTCCAGTGTGGGGTGAGTGGGTGTGAAAATCTGAAGAAGTATGCCTGTTCAAAGACTGGAGTTCCACTGTGCAGCCTGGAGTGCTACAAAAGGAATCTGCTACTGGTGCAAAATGTGGCATAGGCTCAAAAGATAATACAACTAGGACTATCACAATAATACATTTCAAAATATCAAATTTGCTACAGAAATACAATATATCATGTTCTACCACGGTCAGTAAGAAAGCCAGTGCTAACTGTCATGCGTTAAGAATGCTTAAGCAGTTTTAACTCACTCTGCAGTTCTAACACTTAAAACAACTTAAAAAACAGCTCCTCGTTGTTTATTGCTTACGTAATTTTAACATATCACAACTCTGATTGTGATAAATATATTGCTAATAATAAACATTTGTTAATAAAAATTATGACAATTTTTAAAACTTGAAAGTTCTTCCACTGGACAAAATACAAAAATTTCAGTTTTTGCAAAATTTTCTTCAAAGCTTTATGTGGAGATGTGGTCACAAACTCTGGTCATGTTTTATTTTGAAATCATTGTTAACCCAATAATGATTATGTTTGCATTTATACTGCTAAAGTACAATTATGTCTGTCTGTTGTCTCTTTCATTAAACATGTGATGATTTACATTATGAATAATCCTTGTTACATTGGAAACAATTGCACCTTTTTTTCCGTCAAGAGTTTCAATTGATTTTGTGTCATCGGTGATAAATAAACACAAACTTTGCACATTTTTGTATTTATTTGCTAAAATTGTACAAAATTTTAAATTATTGCAGTACAAATAGAAAAAAATGCCAATGCTAGCCATATTATTACATTAATATTTATCAGCACCAAATATATTGTCATTTTCATTAGTGGCACACATTTTTTTGAGTTTCCCTTAAAATAAATGC
The DNA here is from genome assembly GCA_038363315.1 of Mugilogobius chulae. Lineage (NCBI taxonomy): Eukaryota > Metazoa > Chordata > Actinopteri > Gobiiformes > Gobiidae > Mugilogobius > Mugilogobius chulae. Next base: position 22,077,649 of record CM076404.1, on the reverse strand, counting down.
CACAAAAATAGCGAGGTATTGTTTAACCAAAACATTTATTATTGTTTATAAAGGCTAGTTTGGTGTCAACACTTTGAGCTAGCATAAGTTCATATTGCAAAACAAAACAGCTCCATAATATTATTTCAAGTTTACATAAGAAAAGTTCTTGTTGCTTAAAAATGTCTTTAAAAAAGAAACGTGTAAAGCACATTCTAAATTTCTGTAATCTCATCTCGTAACTGAACTAAGTATTATGCAAATGTGTAACTAAAGTAAATAAATAATTTATTTTACAACTTTTAGTTTTCCCTATAGACAATTTAGAATTACATTTTGACATTGCTTTAATCAACCTTCACAAAGAGAGATTGCTCCATGTTTCGACTGACTTTGATCCTCAAGGACTCCTTAAAGAGCTTAGAACGCTGGAGTGTGTCTTCATGTTCAGATCTTGGTAGGGTTTGCTACATTCAGCAGCTGACGTCACCTTGATGAAACCTAAAACATGCCTGAATTTAAGGCTGATCTCAGCAATTTACAAAAAACAGTGATTCCCAGATTTTTTTCCTCTTCTGTTTCACTGTTAAGGCACAACTATTTATGTAATGCATCATAATATTTCTGGTCTTGGCATGAGTGCTGTGAATAAAAAGACCGAAAATGCTGATGCTAAAATGCCATTGGTTTGTTACTAAGCATGCAGGTTCAACCTACAAGTTAGCATCACTGGAATATGCTGATTTATCAATGCAATGTTGGGTGAAAAATAATATCTTTCTGTTATCCCTGCTTTTTATAGACATAAATCATAAATAAATCTGTGTTTTCTCTTATTGAATAATCTTGCTCAAACACGTTCCACGGGTCAAAAGCGAGTCAGATCACTATGGAAGTTAAACCTCTCAAGGCCCACTGCGAATTCCTTAAATTGGCCGATGCAGTTCACTTATGACAGTGTAACACCAAAGTGAACCAGTCAAAACATGGCCACATATGAGCTTCTAACCAAACAAATTATGGCAAATATTCTCAGCCCTTAAGTTAATAGTATTTTTCCTGAGTATTTCTTAAATGCCATTATTTCTTGACAAAACTTGTTTAGATTCACAAATCTAGACCAAATGAGAGTCTGAATGCCATTTCCACTGGGACTTCAGGGACAGAGTCGTGAAAGCAGACATAAAACTCCTGAGGAACTGGCTCCAGCAGCATTCGCCTGTGAATAAAAAAAAACTATTCAGATGAAAGTTTTATTACAAAACATTTGGTCATTTGCTAATTGGTGGGTTATGACAACAAACGGTATCATCATCATCATCATCATGTTTTTTTGAGTAAAGTGATTTAAAAATAATTTGTTTTTATAAGTTGTCAACCAGACTCTTTTTTTTTTCACAACCCTGGAGTATTGTTGCATGGCTTTATAAACACGCTCCAGTGGTTCCCTTTTTTTAGATGACGTTTTACTTGGAGCATGGAGCAGAAGAATTTCATTTATTCAGGATCCCCATTAGTTATTGCCACAGCAACAACTACTCTTCCTGGGGTCTGCATAAAACTACACAGTCACAGTATCACACCATCACTGTCACAATGAACATAACATTTACAATAATAAAATGTTAGTACAAGTAGTCATAAAACATTGTTAGTAAATAAAACTAATTTGAACATTTATGTAAAATGCGGGGTCAGTTGGTACATTATATCTTAGTACACAAAGTCCTCTGGGACTGGATCATGTGGAAGCTCAACACGCAGACACACACTCACAGTGGAGACTGTATTCAAATGAATATTAGTCTGTTTTTAGTCTGGACCTGATGTTTCTTCATTGTTTCTGCTTAAGGGGAAGACCAACATGCTGGATTGTGTGCCTTGCTCATTGATGCAGATATTTAAAGCAAAAAAAAAAAAGGATGCAGAGGGAGAATTTTTTTTTTCAGCCTGCTTCAGTGAGTAGAAGATGTATGCATTGCAAAACAGCAAAATATATATATAATTTACATCTTGATGACACAGATCTGGACAACTGTGAAGTGCTTTTGTGAGGCTCAGAGCCGAGGGAACTTGTAAACATGAAGATTGGAACCTGCTCAAATAAAAACAATCTGATTTTTTTGTTTGTCTGTTTTTTTGGGGTGGGGAGTGGGGGGTAATATGAGGAGAATATGATATATTACGGATAAAAGCTCAAATTAACGTGTCGTTTAAATTTTTTTTTTAAACTGTCTCAAGTCTCATTTTTTGCCAAATTTTTCTCTCTAAAATATTTAATAAAACACCTTTGAACCTGTATTTTTTCTTTTCTTAACTCACCCTATAACCCAGTATGTCATGGTGGGTGCAGGTTTCTTTTGGTCAGTCCAGTTTTGGGGTTTACACTGGAACAGTACTCCATGTTCCTTCACTGGACCTAAGCCCCACCCTGTGCGCTGAGGCCGACTCGACGCTCGCCTGGCCTGAAACAGAAATACAAACACAGGCTCAGAGCGCACATTCAGCTCAGCTCCAGAGCAAACAAAGTTGATGGATCACCTCCGACACAGAGTTAAACTCAGAGAAGCTGTGGACAACAATCTATGGACTTCCTTTCACAGAATTGTCCAAAAATACTTAGAAGCGCTTGATGGTTTGACATGTTTTAATCTGTGGGTTTTCAAATGAGAAACCAGGATAGTATGTTAAGATGCACGATGTAACTTTTTTGAAGGGGTCTACTATGTTCTACATTGATATGTTATTGCATTTTCCGAATAGTTATTTTTCATCTAATGGTGGTGAAATTAACAATTTGATAAATAGCATATTGTTCTTGCCCTGAAACTGTCCTGACTTGTTCATACACTAGTTTGGAAACCATAAGACAAACTAGTTTATGAACTGGTCAAGAAGAAACACCTTTACAACTGCAACAGTACAGCAAGCATTTTTTCTGATAATAAATTATATGAAAGGAAGCTTGAATAATCGTATAAAATCCTGGTTGCTCTATCTAACCTTGGCTGGGAGGCTCTGTCTGAAGGCATCACGGATGGACAGGCAGCAGTGGTGGAAATTTCGGATGAGCTGAGGATGAATAGAGCCGCTGAGCTGTGATACGTCTCTGTGAGAAGGAGCAATAAACACGCCTCGAACACTGTCCATCAGCAGGAAGTGAAACAGTGAGTTCTCAGCACCACTGCTCAGCCTAAAAACAACATATTACATTAGAACAGGAGAAGAATTGATCATATGAGCTGTTGCAGTCGCCGCTCACTTCATGGTGTTGTACATTTCTTCTGTCTCTTTCTCAGTCAGAGTTTTCTTCAAAGTGCCGAGGTAAAATGGGTTTGGATGCTTCATCCTGGGACTCTATGTAAAAAACAAAACTTTTATTTAGTAACATAGTACCGTAAGTATTTTACATTCTGTTACATGTTTGTAACATACGTATAATGTTTGCATCACATTTTTGGGGAAAACCTTTCTCCCTTTAAATTACATAATTTGAAATTGCATAATTGCTATGGCTTAACTAAAACCAGATTTTATATGAATGACACAAAAAAAGTTTTTTTTTCTTCTTGCCTATTTTCCAGTAGCAAACCTTTCTCAAAGTTCTAAATTTAACCAGTTGATCTTAACATAAAACATCTTCATGTTTTGCTCCTCATATCATTAATACATAAATAACACACCTTAAATAGTAATGTGCTGCCTCCACTGCCCTCTGACCCTCCGGACCCCAGAGAGTCTCTTCTTGTCCCGAGTCGTCTGCCTGAATCTGGGGTAGAGTGTGGACTCAGCCCTCGGTTCCGGGACATCCCAAAGCCCCCGTCCAGTCCCTCGCTGCCGCTGTCTGAGAGACTCCGCTGTGGGCTTGGCTTCCGGGACTTTTCCCCAAACAGATTACGACCTCTGGAGCAATAACAAGAAAAAACGTGTATTTAAGAGATCCTTTTTAACAATCATTTAGTCACAATAATTCAGTACATTTTAACATTAAATTATCCAACCTTCTACAGCTAATATATTATTGCACTACATAACATATATTGAACCCAAAAGTACTGTTCCTCTTCTATTATGGCCATAGGTTTAAGAATCCTCGCCATTGGTCTACCTGTGGCCCGAAGAGTGAGAGCCTTTTACAAGCTTGCTGAGAACAGGCGAGGAGGAGGCCAAGCTGTCAAGTCTGTCCCGAGTCGAGGAGGACGAGGGCAGGAACCAGTCTGCACAGGACAGACACGGAGCTGCAGGGGCACTGAGACGCTCTTCGATGCCTCCCTCCAGCTCTTCCAACTGCAGCAGAGTTGCCTTTACCTGCAACCAGAAGATTCAAACATCAACTTTTTATGACTCATTAGGCTAAAAATATCACTAATCTAAATGAATACAGTAGTACCAATTTATTTTAAATTCTTTATTTAATGCAGCTTTGGTGATAAACTGTACTTTACAGTTGTTACTCTAATCAATAGTTTTTTTTCGAAATGTAGAGTAGTTACTTTTGATAACACAATAGTTATAATAGTACTACAGTATTTTATTACAGTCGTCATGTCTTGTCACTGGATAGAAAAATACTTTAACCCTAACCACCAAAGCACTAACACTAATAAAAGTGAATTTTTTTGTGAACAAATAAAACTGTTACCTGGTCAACATAGACAGAGTCAGGTCCTGGACAGCCCACAGCAGGAGAAGCACAGCCGCCAGCCTCAAGCAGCACACACTGCAGGAAGTGTCTCTGAGGAACACAAACATATAAAACATTAGGACCCATCCATTCATTTTCTTCCGCTTTATCCAGAGTCGGGCCACAAACATTAGGACCCCGATCCTGCAACAATACAACACAACTTGCAATTTAACAGTAAAGAATACTTTTTCTCTCATTAGAAAAATGTGTCCAAATACATATTCATTTGTATGAAAAAGTGATCTACTGTAGGTAGATAGTTGTTCATGAAAATGTGAAAACATTCTGGAGCAGCTTTCTTGTCATAAGATTATTACTTGTTGGTTACCTGTGTTTAGTTGCATGTCCACCACAGAATTATCTTTGTAAAAGAAAACATTAACAAATCATTGGTTTACGGTCTAATGTCAATTTTGCAGAAGGTTCAAGTAAATCGGCAGATCGTTATCAGTAAATATCAATCAGCCGATATATCAGCCTATCATAAAAGTAGGGATAGACCAATTAATCAGCTGATCGATATTTTGGGGCCCATATTTAGATTTTTGTATATCAGCTATAGGCTGATATACAAAAATCGACCTCAATTTTGGCCGTTGTTTGGGCTATTCCTCTGCGGGAAAGCCGTACTCACAGTGATCAGCTGAGCTCTTAGTTATTGTGGAGAAAAACGATTCTTTTATCTCTCTCCATTCCTAAGTCTGCAGTTTTTATTTGCTCATTAAAAGTTAAATTTTTGTTCTATGACATTGGCTGCAGCACAGCTTTAATAATTGAGAAATAATTGTTTCTTAGGCCAAAATACAATCAAGCATCATTACATTGTGTGAAAGAAACGCATGTAGCGTGGTGAATAATAGATTTAGGTTAAAGGTTTTTTTTGTTATACTATCTCACCCCTGCTCTGCCTTTAAAAGTAAAATAAGAAAATCAGCCTCAGAAGTCGGCCTTGAAAATTGGTCACTGATATCGGCTGACAACATGTTGAAATATCGGGAGCGGGAACGACCAAAGAAAAACCCTTTTTGATCAATTTCTACAGAAGCATGTGTGATTATGGTTTCTTACCAGCCCCACAATGAGCAGAAAGTATCGTCCCTGGGGCGTGTTGAACCCTGGGGCAGCTGTGGCTCTTTGCTGAGGAAACACCTCCCTCCAGACCACCAGCTGGCCCACCCTTTGCTCCCAGGAAAGAGGGAGCAGAAGGTAGTGCTGGCAGTAAAGACTTATGTCCAGCAGATCTTCTTTGGGTAGGTGGTTAGCGATTAGGTATGACTAAGGTAGGGAGACGAAAGTGAATTTTAGTATTAAAAATGTAATATATACTTCAACAGTAGTTAACCCCATGTCCCTGTTATTTTCACACAAAAAACAACTTAGATAGATTTTTGTGAGCATTTTTGTATGTTTTTTTAGTCTTAGTCAATATTACCAGTAGTGTATTTCTTTTGACATTTGGCACGGTTTGGAATGTGACACGTACCTTATAGAACAAACAGGAGCCGAGGATCACGTACATCCTCCTCAAACCAAAATAATCTTCGGACTGTGAAGAAATTGCATGGGCATAAGTACAAGATGAGTCAAATTTTGGGCACAATCTTGGAACAAAGACTATTAAGATAAATTGACGTTAAGTTCTAACCATTTCTCCAAAGTCAGAAGATTCAAAGTCTGAGAGAAGTGTGTCCACCTCCATCTGTTAGAACAAATGACAGAAGTAAGATGAAATTATACAAAACAGCTTTATGTCTTTTCAAAACACCAACAGTAGAGGGTGACAATGCTACAACAGCTGCAAACATCAAAAAAGGGTTAAAACTTAATGAAACAGCAAATGGGCCACTTTAGACTAACCAATTCATCTATATAATGTAAATAGTTTAAAATCGAAAAGTAGTGGACCATATAAAGCGTGAATTAACTAAATGACTATTTAGAACATACTCCTAAATTTAAAGTGATTAATTAACTTCCACAATTAAGCAACATCTACCAATAGGTTGTAAATATATCAATTATCTCAGTAAAGTATACCTTCAATTCAAATCAAACCTTGATCTCAGGAGGCAGAGTGAGCCATCGAACAGCAGGAAGCCCGTCCAAAAACAGTGTCCCAGAGGCGTCCTGGGGGGGAGCAGCGTGCCCCTCTGTGAGTCGAGATGGCTGGATCAGTTGCTGAAAGAACAGGCAGAAGAAGTGGTCCAGTCGAGGTGCATGATCCGCCACAAGGAACGCACTGTCAAACAAGAATCATTTAACAGCAATGTCCAGGATTTTTGTGCTTCAAAGAAAACTTAAATCTAGTTCATTCTTAACACTACTTAGCAGTTCAAAGCTGTTCCTCACTTTCTCACACATTCTGAGTCTTAATTACTCACTACAAGTTTATTTTAAAGGTGCAAAAAGAAAAGTGAACAACATATTTCAGCAGAAATAAAAATCTAAAGCCATACACTGGACCATCGTTAATGGTATTTGTGTGTTATTTCATAATATGAAGAAAATCTAACCAAAGAAACAGTTTTTCTATGGACCATACAAGTAAAGACAAAGATTGGTATTATTTATTTAGTGCAATAAAGACATCTAAATGACAAAAACTTTTTATCCGAGTCTATTTTTGGTCAAAGTGTTACACAGCACACCTGTAAGCACTTTGTACAACTCTCTGAAACCCCATGGAGTTTTGCTGTCACAGTAAAACGTACAACCAACTAGTATGCTAATCATAAAATGTATGGTTTTAGAATGCTAAAACACTTTTTAATGATCACATACAATTAAGTGGGATTTGTTTGTGCTATCAGTGTCCACTTGTTTGTTTTTAATGTTGCTTGCATTGTATTACTGATTCCCAGAAAGGAAATGGAGCAAAACTGTTAAAACAGAAAAAAGAAAAATAGTCAAACCTGTCTAAAGAGTTGTACATCATTTTTAGAGTCCTCACGACATCTCCAAGCACCGTCTGCAGATACAGCAGAGGAACCCTGAAACCAACAAGAAAATTACATTTACAGACTCAAATTTACTTTTACCAAACCACAAAGCTTACTACCATCAGACAAAACAATAACATGATTAGTATAGGACTAGGATTATATGACTAATGTGATTTTAGGAAATTCGAAGTTAACTCTATAAAAATGTCACCAACTCACAAAATCCAACAACAATGAACTTTTTTTTTTATCTGTGTTATCATGAAAAAGGACATAAAAATATGAATATATTAAGTCTTTATCGCCACCTTCTGACGTACATCCCTGGTTATTTGAACTGTTGAGAATTATCACATTTATTAAAACTTTTGCAATTTATGAAGTAAATTTGGGTTTTGAGTTCACAGTACATATTGACAATAAATGATTGAAAGACTTAACTAATGTATGAGTTTAATCCTGTTTGGTGTTTCTACCTCTCAGCGGGCAGTCCAATCACCAGCAGGTTGTTGTTCTCCTTCCAGTAACCCACGTGCACCAGCTGTTTTCCGAGGAGCAGCGACGAACTGAGGACAGTTAAAAACAATAACTTTATAAAAACAGGTTGAAAAAAGACAATTCCAAAATAGATTTGTCAATTGTGAATACACTCTATCACTTCTGTTTCATGTGATCAGAAAGTTAAATAATTATTTGATAAACTAACTCATTTTAATCTTTACGTTGATGCTGATACTGTATTTTGTAGCCCAAAGGCACCTATAGCCAAAGAAGAGCTCTGTTAATAGTTTCAGGCCAATGTGTAGGGCCTGATTAACAAAAAAAAAATCTTTATTTGAAAAAAATGTCTTTCCTTTGAGTGGTTAGTCGACTTAAATTAAATATGGTCTGTAGATTTAGACCAACAGTCAATAAAGTAAAACAGTGTAGCTAGTTACTCTCGATTAGTGTTATTTTTGCATTTAGCACAGTGGATTTGCTTTGTTTTGTACCTGAGTATCTGTCCTCCTGTGACGTTCTCCAACATGTCACATAAAGTCAGAAAGATTCCTCTGACGCCTTTGAGCTGACGAGACGCTTCAGACGCCGGGTACTGGTACAAGATCTCCTCCTGCAACACACAAATGTTTATCATTTAATTCAGTACACTTCTATACGTATCATTTTGCAGAACTCAAATTCATAACATTGGTCACCTTACAGGACCGACACCTAAAATGGTTTATTGTTCCAACAGACAATTAAAAAGGCAAGCAAATCTCTACATCAAATATATAAAGAATATCTGGGAAAAGATCTAATTGCAATTTTTCAGACAAGTATTGAAATTTCAACTCAATTTGCAATTTATGTTTTAAATATTTGATTCTGTTCACATTTCAAACATGTCCAAGAAAACCAACTGAAAATAAGTGATTTTGAGGAAATTTTACTTTTAATATTCAGAATTAGATGTTCTTGAACGGAATTAAACACAACATTGTTATTTGGAAATAAAATCAAAGTACTTCGAAAATTGCAGTGTTGGTGATTTGACAATTGCATCAATTAATACAGCGATTTTGATTTGACTGAGATTATTAGTGCAGCCCTACTAGAGTATATCTCATTATAAACATTTAACAGTTGTAATGGTGGCATCTTTAGTCAGAGCAGACAGAGGCAAGAAAATATGTTTAAATCCGTAGACTGAGAAATGTGATGTTTAGAAGCGGCTAAACCAAGATCTATGTGAACTTTAATTATGGACAGGACACAGGAATGAGCAGACGAGTGTTTTGTGACCTCAAGCTCATGTCAAAAGGAGCCGGGCCCAGGACACAACAAAATAGCTGTGGCTGACAATACGATAAGAAAAATTTAAGTAAAAACTGAAAAATGTGCTTGTTTTGGAGTAGCTAGTAATTTAATATACCACAAAAATGAATAGGCAGTTTAGGCTATTCTTAAGAAAATTAGAAGAGTTGAGAGTGGATGAAAGGCAGAGGGCAAAGAGGTAGTGGGATGAAAACTTGAATGAAGTCTTGCCAGCAACAGTAAAGGGAAAATATCTATAATGACCAAGAAATAAACCCACTACTGTCTGTCAAAGCACTTTGCCGCCTGTGTCCACAACACTAGAGTCATGCAGCTTTAGCTCCAAAATGCCACCACAGACTGATTCTCTCAAATCTGCTGTTCCCTAAGGACTAACAAATGAAAGCCCAGCTGTTTGACACATGAACTGCCATTTTAAAGAATCATTCGAGAGCTGCTGTGGCTCCAGACAAACTCAGCAGTCCATCTCGACTAAAAAATCACCAGTAAAGCAGGCTGGAATTATATTAGCAGTAAAGGGGTCAACAAATGAAGAAAACACACATATTGGGTTTTTGGCATTCAAGATACAAGATGAGTTACCGTTACTGGATTTTCAGAGCGCAACCAAGCCAAAAAAGACCAAAACAAGAGACACCATTTACAATAAAAACAATACAAACAAAAACAAATAATGCCAATAAAAGCAATGCTTCTATGTTAAATGTTTTTTCTATTTTATATTTCTATATTTACATTACATTTAAAACCAAAAGTAAGTAATTTCACTTCAAGATAGACCCACAAAGTGAAAAGGCACTAAATTGTTTAAATTCTGTGATAATGACATTGCTAGTAGGAGTGGGTGTTTTCATTATTTATTGGTTGTTGAAAATTACTTATGCAAGTAACTTCAGAAACATTTTGCAAAAGACATAAACCCATAATTCTCAGTTGTGCCATTTGGATGACTAGGAAGAAAATAAATCCAATAAAGATTTCCTTTTGCAGTTTTCCAGTTCCTCCTAGAACTGTTCTTTATATTACACAACCTCAAGGATTTTTCCGCCAAGAAAACTGTGGTGGGATAAAATGATTTCTGTTTTCTTTCGGAAGCAGTTCATTCAATGTTCACTGTCTAAAATGTTCTCCCCTTTATGTAATATCACTTTACCACACATTTTACACCGCCTCTTCAGGGATTTTCTTTTTACTATTTACTATACTGCTAATATTTAAAGACCCAGACATTGCTCCTTCTTGTACTTCCCTTTTTAAATAACGTTTTATGAGGCTTTTTGGCCACAAGCCCCAAAACCACAAACTATGATCAAGTTTCACCTAAACAACTTTAGTTTCCAAAGCGTAAGGACAATATTATGCTGAATGGAGTTTAGACATCACCAGAAGGTTTAAAAGCCTGGTCTATATGTCATTTTACATTATTATAAGCTATGCTCTAGTCTTTACATAACTCTCATCCCACCTCCCAGTTGCCTCGACGCAGCATTAGTACATAAATTAACCATTAGGATCTAAACAAAACGCATTATGTTTAGTGAGTTGCGACTGACCTCGTCCTGTGGAGATGCAGAGTCCAGTTTGAGCGACAGGTACATAACTATATGTGGGATGTGTTCAATGGACATCTGTAACTCGGCTGTATCATCTCCCCAAAGCAAACGCACAAGCTGGCTGACAGGAGGAGACGATTTCATCCTGCGGGCCTCGAATGCATCGTCAGCTCTCGCTCTGTTTAAAGGAATCAACGTTTCCAAGGTCAACCTAACCTAGACAGAAAGAAAATTACTTTATTTGAAGAGATTTAGATTGAACACACTAAAAGGAACCGTATGTAAGATTTTGATGTCAGATTTCATAAACATGACCTATATGTGTCCAAAGATACAAGATAAACAAGTCCAAATATGCTTTTATTTTTACTAAAAGTCAATGTAATTCTACGTTATTCTTAATTAAAAAAGCAATGGACATGATGTCCCTTTGTTGATGTTTACATTTATTATCCAATCAGAAAGCAGAATGAGCCTCACATGACTCTCTCTTTTGGGTTGCCAGTTTGGTTTCTTAGAACCTGAAGTTAATTTTGATCCATGAGTCAGGAACATGTTTGAGTTTGAACTGATGTTGCACCATGACACAGACACAACTGTCTGTCATAGGCTCATGCACTTGTTTCTACACAGTTCTCATTAGGCTCCTCCCACAGTGTGTTAAAAAGCAATATTTGGGAACAAACCATGACAAAGAGTCAGGTGTCTGGGAAAGTGACTTTCTGGTTATTACCCATGATTCTTAGCCAATCTTGTTCCTGATTGGTCAGCAGCTTCCTATCTTCAATGTATGGGCCATTTCACACCCTGGCAACCCATGTTCATTTGTGATTGTTATACCTTTCTAAAACCACTAGTTGTGAATCTTACATACAGTTCCTTTAAAGCCAATACAAAGAATCAAAATTTGTATTTTGACTTGTTTCATATATGTATTATAGTTTTACAGTAACAAATGCATATTATGAAGAAATTGACGAATAGCATATGAAAATTACAGAAAGTAATTTGAGTTCTAAAATGGGGTCTTGAAAGGGCGCCAAAATGCAACGACAATATATACACAACTGTGAGTTTAAACTATCATTTAACAATCCTAAAGTGTTACAGGGTTAGGGTTAGGATTTTCTCATTTTCATTTCTCATAATGGTTGTTAATATGGCTTCTAGGTAACACCTGTGGAAATAGTCTACATTGTCATATGTTGCTTTTTCACACATTTTTTGTTATCTAACTCATGGAGTGTGTCCATAGAGAGACTGAAATAATTTACAATATGAGATTTAACTTATCTTCTGCACGTGATAAGTAATGTGATCACGTGATAAGTAATGTGATCACGTGATAAGTAATGTGATCAGGCTTGCTTGCCCACAGATTCAGTCAATAACTTCATAAATTGAATTTCATACTGTTTATTGCTAGAAATAAAGGTTTGAAGCATTTTAGGTACATAGCAAACTCACCATATACTGTATTTCATGGTACATGGTAAAAACATAAATAGTGTAAATCAAAGAGCAGCACTATTCTAACTCAGTTTGTGCATGAGAACAGGGAAGCCTCTTTTTTGTGGACTGTAGAACATGCCGTGCAAATAGAAAAAGGGCAACTTTACTCATCCTGAAATCAGAGAAGACACAGAGAGAGCTGAAGAGAAGCTGGCATCCAAAACCACAAGTACAGCACAACAAATAGCAGATCTGTTAATGTGAACCAGACCTATGAGATGATTGCAGACTATAGAGTCACTTTCACTTTTTAAACTCTCATTTACATAGATACAGCTAACTGGTAAACATTGTACATTAAAAGATGTATTACTGACACAGCAACTGTAAGTCACTCAAAACATTAGAAAAGCCGACTAGTTAAGCAAGCTTAGAAAAGCAATGAGTGTTTGAGCATCGAGTTTCTGTATAAAATCTTAGCAAATTAGCTGTTTTCTATAAATCCTGTTGTTATTATGCCACATACAGTATCTTCTATCTATATTGCCCAAGAAGCTTGTGCCTGTACTGAAGTTATATTTGAGGAAAGAAAGCTTATAATCTGTGAAGCGAAAGCTGAAACTGTATATTTCTGATGTCATCGTCTCTGAGAATGGGCTGTCAACTCTAACCACAGTCCACCAGTCTATGAACCAGGCGCCTCCATTCAGGCTCTGAGCCATTTTGGTCTTCTTCAGGGCCATAACCATTATTAAAGAAGATCTGGAAAGTGAAAAACTACCCCTGGATAAATCATTCACAGAAAATACCTTGGAGAAATTAGAGCTCTGTTTCTTTTTTTTTTTTCTTTAAGTAAAAGTACCATAAATGAGCAACCTTTTAAATGAAAATGAAAGTCTCAGGAAACAGGATAGTGGTTTTCAAAATCTCACAGTTTTGGGGAGCAGAGAAATAGCACTTACTCTCTACTACAGGTTTTCATTTTGTAATAATTGTCTCCGTTTGTTAAGCATGAAATCAGTCCTGTTCAAGACAGTTATTGCAGTTGTTTTATTCAGCATTTAAATATTTGAAAGTTTTTATTGTATTTTGTAAAAAAAAAAATGCAATGTTCGTAAAATGGCTTTCCAATGTTACAGAACAGAAAAAAGAAGACATAATTTGGTTAGTTTAAATTTCCTAATCTCCAAATGTTTTGACAGACCACTTGTTGGCAGCAACACAATTATTCTGTCAGCAAAACAAAGCTATTTCAGGATTTGGAAAGTCACTGTCGGCCCTGGCTTACAAAAGTTTGTATATTTCCAAAAACCTCTTTATTTCCTGAATGGTTGTTTAGTTTACGAATGCATCTTTCAATCAGCTGAGCGTCCGACCTCTCAAATAAACCACTCTGCTTCCTGTGGCAAAGTCGTCCTCTCCATCAACCCAAACTGTTCTCTATCATTTGAAAATTCCTACTTTTGATGGTTGAGTTTTTGGTGAAAGCACACAGCTGAGGAAAAGTCCAAGCTATTTGTGCTGCCGATCAAAGAATCAGTTTGCAGTAATTGAAGGTTTTGTAAAGTTAGCCTGCACGCACTGCTGCTTTCTATTTCTGCTATCAAACCCCATTTTTGCATTTTAAATTAATATTTAAACAAAAAAGCAAAATGTATAGTCTTTTGACTCTAACCTGTGTGGGGCCAGGGATGCAGGACAAAACCCTCTCAATGTTTTCAGAATTCACATCAACATCGTCCACAGCAACAAGCACATCGCCTGAAGAAAGCAGAAATAGTAGATTAATTTTGTATTCAACAATGTTGTAGACTATGTTCGCTAACATTTAAACCACACAACAAAAAGTGTTTGCAAGTTTCTCCTTGTGCCTGGAGAGTTTCCTCTAGGCATTCCAGCTTCCTACATCAACCCAACACATGCAACACAGAGAAAATCCTTCATCTATAGGTTAACTTGACAAAGCCATGTTCAAGCCTAGCAGACCTGTCCCTGCAACTGTTAAATGCTTCAGTGACATAGAAAGATGGTTCAAACATAGGGAGAGATTTAAAATTAGATAATAAAGTTCAAATATATTTGCCATCAATTAATAAATTATTAGGTAAACTACTAAAATGCCCATTTTAAAACAATTTAATGGTATGAGCACAATGCGGTTTTCCTCAAAAGTTTCTTTAAACAGTAACTTATGTGAACAGCATTTTTTTGAGTTATTAGTGGTAAAGCTCCATCTGCATTCCTGAGCATGCTGCAAAACAACCACCAACAACAAGTCAAAAATAAAGTGAGATCACTTTAAAAATTTGGCATTAGTGGTAACATACAATTTTGAGACCAGAAAAACTGTTCTTTTAGCATTTTCTATATCACAAGCATGAACATAAGATGCATAACTGACATACTTTATTAACACAATACTACATGTTCAAGAATAGTTTATTTTATTTCTCCTTGTGGTCATCAAATATACTCCTTCTGATAATGTAGTGATCACAATTATTATCTTTATAGTGTAGTTATTTTAACAAGTGTAGCAATTCTGCATCATGTCATTCCAGGCTCTTCATTTCCAGACTAGAAGTTCTGATGAGAAAATTCCAGATTCAACTTTGTTCAGGCAGTGGTATAAAATATTAGTTTGGAGTCTTAAAGTTGAAGTCTGTCGATTTACTAGATTGTATTTTAAATTAACAATCACAGTACCTACGAACATATTTACTACACACAACAGCAGGTAGAGGTAATGCCTGACTGACAGATGCTGGTGAAGCTTTGCCAAACTTTAAAAGAATGTTTTTTCATCTGCTTGTCTATTGAGGCCAAACATCTGTCGACGGTCGCAATAAAAAAGTTAAACTGATAAATCCAGGTTTAAAAGATACAGACAGAACATTATACTTAATAAGAGAAACTATGTTTGCATTTTATGTCAAGAAAAACTATTTTGTATATTTTCTTAAAATGTGAATGACACTAGTAAAACTACTCAGTATGACTGTGATTTTGCTAATTTCAGAGTTAATCTTTATTCTTGGAAGACTTTTGAACTGGCTTTTCTATAAATGTATTCTTCAGCTAAATAATTTACTCTGTTTAATGTATGTGCATATTTCTATGAAAATAATACAAATAATACTATTGTGTTGTTTGTTGAAATTGACTTTTAATCACTGATAAATCAAATTCAAACCAAAAAAAAAAAAAAAAAATAGACATTTTACAGTTAGCTGTGATTTAAATCTGTTCCTCAGTGTGTGTCTCTTCTAAAATTCACCTGTTCATAGATGTATTCCTTAAATTTTTAAATATGTATTGTGATTGCTGTGTTTTCAGATGCTCATGGGTAAAAATAACATATTCTCTGTGAATTTACAAAGTGCTCAGTAAATTGATTGATTAATGGTCACAAACTCGTACCAATTAGAATGTCTCCACACTTCGCTGCGGGAGAGTTGGGAACCAATCCGTGAACTGTGAGCTTGTCTTCTTGCCTCATTCCTTCCGAGTCCCAAGATGGGCGATGAATCACTCCTAGCAGCGCCTCCAGTAGCCCCCCGTCCTCAAACAGGGGTACTGAGGAAGCAGAGAGGCGTTTGGGGTTGAGGTATACGCATACTTCTTTGAGCTGCTTCTGGACAGTTCCTCCCTGATACTGCCCAGGCTGGTTCTTCAGAATAGACGCTGGTACATCTTTTCTTAGAGCTGACCTATGTTTTCTCCTTAGCATTTTAGCGAGTTTCTTAAGTGTAGCAGTCCCTTTAGTTCGAGAACCGTTGCATTTCTTTTTTCTTTGGTCTGTGATGACTTCAGCTTCCTTATCGCTGAATCGAACATGGTTAGTGGACACTTGATGATTGGTCGCTCGGGTCAGTGCAAGTTCTTCTTCTCCTTCACTTAGCTCCAGGTAGAAAAGTTCTCCGTTCTTCTGGATGTCATCAAGCCATTCAGGCTCCAAGTCACTGCACAAAAAATGGGAAAATATGCCATTTTGGTCATTAGCTGGGCATTTAAGTGTCAACACAAGAAATTAAGCAACACATTGCTGCACTAATTCTGAGCATTTGAGTGTAAAATTATAGGAGTAAATAATTAAATTTCCTTTTTTTCTTACCCATAGGACAAAAACATGGACAACTTTGTGTTATAGGTTAATAAAAAACACTGATATGATATAACATACATACATACATACATACATACATACATACATACATACACACATACTTGTTTTTCTATCTTAGTGAGGACCTTCATAGGCATAATGTATTATAGGTTAAGGTTAAGGTATACTTTATTGTCCCCGTAGGGAAATTTGTCCTCTGCATTTGACCCATCCTTCAATGCCTCTGGGGCATCTCTTCAGGAGCAGTGATCGCCGCAGTGCAGCGCTCGGGGACCCATCTCCAGGTGTTGTTGCAAGGCTTGGTCAGGACTACCGTAGCTGGAGGATTTTACCCTAACATGCATGTTATTGGTTGGTGGGGGAAACCGGAGTGCCCGGAGAAAACCCACCCAGACACGGGGAGGAACATGCAAACTCCACACAGAAAGGCCCGGCCCGTGCGGGAATCGAAACCCGCGACCTTCTTGCTGTGAGGCAAGAGCGCTAACCGCTCAGCCACCGTGCCGCCATTACCCAGCCCCTTACCCTAACCTTAACCATCCAAACTAACCCCCTAGCCTTAACCCTAGCCCTAATCCTAACCTTAACCCAATTCTAACCCTAACTCTAAAACCTCATCTTGACCCTCAAACAGGCCAAAACAGGCCCTTCGCAAAGTGAGGACCGGCCAAAATGTCCTCACTTTCCAAAAATGCCCTCACTCTGTTGGTTAAAAACTCAAAACGGTCCTCACAAAGATAGAAAAACAAGTACATACATACATACATACATACATACATACATACATACATACATACATACATACATACATACATACATACAATTTTAAGACACAGTATGTAGTCTGGAGTTTAAAAATCACTTGTATAAGGTAAATCGATACTGTAAAATTAGCAATTACAACAACATTACAACAATTATGATAACATTTCATTGAAACATGCAAGAGAAGGCTTCCTCTAGGACACATGTGTCAAACTCAAGGCCTGGGGGCCAAATGCGGCCCTCCACCTCATTTCATGCGGCCCTCAAGGTCTTATAAGGTTTACTTTAATTTTATATTAGTGCCAGAAGTAATCTGGATGTCTTGACCTAATGAAACAATTGGTCTGAAAGTCATTTTTCAGATTAATGCAGATGTATATTCAGTTGTTATCATTTCAATAAATATACAATTATCAAATACAACTATTATTTGTAGTACGTCAAAGATTAGTAAGGTTCATTTCAGTTACAACCGGCCCTTGAAGGACAACCCCGATGGCAATGTGGCCCTTTGTCAAAATGAGTTCGACACCCCTGCTCTAGGACATAAAAAGTCAAGAGAGCAAATGCAAACCCAATCATTTTTAAAAAGTCTATTTTTTGCCAAATGATTGAAGAGTGTGTCTTTAGTTATTACTGTGCCTCTATATTAGAGAATAAATAGGGTAAGTTCCACAATTATAATATCAATTTCTTCACATATTACTGCAGCCTACATTAAAAGTCAATTGAAGCCTTTAGAATTCTTTCAGAAGTGGGAAAAAATCCCTTCTAATTCAGAGCAATCTATCATATTACATAAGAAAGAAAACGTGCAATTATTTTGAGATGAAGGGCTGATACTACCACCCAAATTGAAAACATGCCCCAAAGCTAAAAGTAAAGTGAAGGTTGTGGTTAGTCAATGGTCAGACACTCCCTCTGTGGTTTAGCAAGACGCCTCTCTCCGTACCACGAGAAAAGGGTCTTCTTCGCAGTAGTTTTTCATCAAGTTAACATTGCCAAAACAACATACATATCCTCCCAAGGTTACGAATAAAAAGCAAATGTTGAGCAATAATCCTTACTCGGAGCTACAGTAACTTGACTCTCCGTCGCTTTTGCCATCGACTTTTTCGCTCTCATTTTCGTCTTTGCGTTGTTTGCTGATAACTAGGCTTTGCGTGCTACTTCCCGACGCCATTTCTGATTTGCTGACTGCACTCTATCTCTAAAAAATGGGTTTAAAACTTCACACAGCGCCTAATTTTACGATGAAATGTCCTCGCCATATTTTCATCAGGAGCGCCATAGCAGCGTCACGTGATTTAAATAGCGTTGCGTGGTTGGTTGAGCGGACTGTTGCCCTGGACAACAGTGAAGCTTTACGAGCAGGCAGGGTGCTGGTCTACCGAGAAAATGTATCTTTATTTGGTGAGTTTATTTCAGTTTTCTCTCCTTGTAATTAATCGAATCAGATCCATCCCTCTGTCTATGGAGAGTAAAACAAATAAATTGTGATCAACAACACTGGTCGAACATTCTCTACTAACGTTAGCTAAACGAAATTAAGTGCCCGTTTACGGTAACACAATTCCGATCCCACTTAACGGAGAAATTATTTAACTTACAGCAGTAATCTAAATTGTTTAACATTTATATCGTTACCATTATTGCTACAGCACTAGAATAAACCCAATTAAAGCGCTAAAAGCATCCCCGAATAACCACACAGTGTGAAAGCAGCATTATACTGACCTGTGTAAGAGGACACTGCGAATAGAGTCGAAATCATCAAGGTTTTGAGAGAAAGAGTCTCCTCCATCTATGTAAAAGTTGCACATGGTTTGCAATTCATTGCTTCTTCAAATTGTGTTCAAGATCAGAAAGGCTACACAAAAAGGGAGGTAAAACGTAAACAATGTATTTTTTTCTTTTCCTATCGTTCTGTATTTCCAGAGGAAAGCTGCGCCTCCAAAGAGTTTAATAACTGATGCGTTTACGGTCCAGTCTCCAGTGTGTGTGTTTTTTTTTCTTCTTGGCATGTGGCGTCACTGAAGACGTAACACCACGCCCACCAGTGGGGAAAACTCTTTTGTTACGTAAAAGAGATCAGAAAAATCATTGGGAAAAGAAAAAAAAATCTGTTAATGAATTCTTTCTGATTATTGCAAATACATACCTAAGTAACCAAAAACATAATCTAATGTTTATGAAGTTTTGTTGTATATTATGTTATTTTGTTGGCTACTGTTCAGGGTGTTTTTTTGGAATAGACTGTCTCAAGGCATCCGCAACCTCAAATATCAACTCATAAGGTGGACCACTTCTTCTGTAAGGATTTAACAAAGAAAAACATATTTTAGATCACTGTTGTCAAAGAGCATGAAAAGTACAGGCGCCAAGCCTCGTCAAGCCAATTTATATGTTCAGCACATTTAAAATCAACAGAGTTCACACAAAGTCAGAAGAGTTCTCTCGCTGTCTTCTTTAGGCTATATTCAGGAAGAAATACCAAATACTTCAGAAACACATTTCTCAAGTCACTCAAACCATAGAGATAATTTATGTATAAACGCTTACCATAGGACAACTGTGCAGTGACACTACAAGAGCCTCCCACTGTGGGATTGAGGACCTTCCTGTGTTGAAAATTATGTAAAAACAAATATTCAATAAAAAAAAGACAATTACCCAATGTAACTACAATATCAATACCTATTAACTTAAAATCAGAAATTGATTCTGGAGTTTTGTCACTATTTAAACTGAAACAAGTGTCTCACACTGACAAGCAGTAGCATAAAAATAGTTTTTGTCATGTCATTTCAACACATAATCGCGTAGTCACTACAAAACAGAGTCACAGTCGCTCTAGTATTGCTGCCCAGCTGTCCATCATTAAGATTAGTTTCAAGAATTATTTTAAAAGATTGTGACTTGGGAAATGTGTTTCTAAAGTGTTTAGACTTGCTCATCATGTTAAACAGTTGAGTTTATGATACTATTTCTTGAACATGAAGCAGGCAGAGAGACTTGGATTACAGTGATTTCATTGAGTTTTGTTCAGGTTACAGCTAATATGAATGTTTTTGTTTTAACACTAAATGTTATTGGGCCCAATCTTACATACTCAGAAATCACCAGATCCTTAAATTTTTGGTATGTTTTATTTTATGTTGAAACAATATAATTGATAGGAATGACTTTCCAAAAAAAGAAGCCCATAGTCGCTTTCAAAGAAGCTGACTTGGCAACTCTGGTTCTACTCAAAGGAATAAAGGAAATAAAGGAAAGAAATAACTAATAAATATACTATAATTTCAATTTTTTAGGTGACAATTGAGGAAGCAATGCCACGACTAAAAACCTGAAAAATCAACTTTAAGTTTAAATTTTCAAAGTTAATAACTTAAAAATAAATTCATTCGCATAGAAAGGCTGCCGATTTGCTTTCATAGGACTTATTTTTCACAATATTCCGCAACCACTCTGATCATACTCTGCCCCTCGCTGCTTCCAAAGAAACAGTGAACGGTCATCAAGAGCACAGTTCATGGGTAAACCCAGTCATGTGTGCCTGCTTCGCGCTCAGGACAGAGTATCATCTACTCATCATCGTGGTTGGCGAGACCAAACACTTTAGAAACACATTTCTCAAGTCAACAACTATAGAAATGATCCCTGAAAGTATAGTCTTAACTCGGAAGTAAAAAAAAGCAAACAGTCATACAAGAGGCATGCGGCTCTGGGTCACGGTGTAAAGTAAAATTATAACTTCCTTAAAAATATCACAGTATAGTTAACTAACAGAAATCTGAACAAAAAACATGAATATAGCTAAACACATGTATATAACATGTGGTTTGAACAACAATTTGGTTTACAAATTGAAAATGAAAACTTTTTCCATAAAAGCATTTGCGAGTCTGTTGGATTTGATCACATGTGAGATCATTTATACCAATATGTAACCTATAAATCGAACATTAAGCAACGATGTTATATAGTATTCATTATAATGCATCAAGCTTCCGTTATTGTGTTTTCTGATTGGCGGCTTCCAAACATGTGTCACCCTCTGCTAAAAACAACTCAACTTCAACAGTGACTTAACGTTGTACTCTGGTAAAACTATTAAAATACTTGAGTGTGACGTTATGTAATTTCACGGTGTGAAAGTGGAGACGCTAAAAGAAACTCGTTTGAATGAAGTATAAAAACAAAAACACAAAAAATATGTAATATGCTAATTAGCCTCAGTTGTGCACCTACTAAACCAACCGGCAAGAAACACAAAAACCCATTGGTTCCTAGTTCAAAAAGACTTTATAAAATAAAAATAAAATGCTGACAAGAGATTTAACTTGCTAATATAGCTAGAGCAATTGTGTAAAATAGGTCGTCTTTCACTTTTTTGAGGAACAAAACAGGGTGGATAATTCTCAAGAATTACATTATTTACCTAAGTAAGAAGTTACTTAGCTTACAATCTTAACAAAAAAAATGCATTTGACCCTATTTCACGGGTAATTAAACTAGCTTAGTGTTAAAGTTAAGTAGCAAGGTGATTAACTAGCTTTGCTTTGATTTGCAGCAAATGTTGTGGAAACTAAGTAGTTAAGCTAACATTTTTTCCCGCTACAGCTAATGGTGAAAAAGTAACCACTCTAAAATACAGCTACAACTAATAAAATAGTATTATTAAAATACACGTACCTGAAAACATACCCCTTACGTTGATCACTGTTGGTTGAGTTGAGCGGCAGAAAGAGTTGGCCCCAAAAAGTGCGCATTACTTCGTTTTTTGTTTTGTTTTTTATCTCTAGCTTTGGGCTGGAAAAATGCAAATGTTCGACCATCATGATTACAATAGTTCGTAGTTTAGACACATTGCACCATAACATTCTTTCACTATTTCACTCTGACACCGCGGGAGCACAGCGAGCACACGTTATTGTTGTATTTTTACTGACATCTAGTGGCCACTTGAAATGTTGCGACGTTGCGTTGTTTCTTTAGTGTGACCTCATCAGTCTGCGACACGTACACGCGTGTTAAATTTATCTTCTAAAATACAGATACCCGTCTCTTTGGATGTTTTTTTCTTTCTTACCTTAACCACAATTAAGCGGCGAACTGCCCTTTATATGCTCATGTAATGAAAGCGCCTATAACTCGTTTAGCTATGGGACATGTGTTGTGAATTTCATGATCGAAGACAAAATATGGCCAATTCGTCTTGTGAAACAAGTTTCTATGATGTAAATGTAATTTCAGAAGATTTGAACCTGCTTCACATCGAGTTGGACACAGATTTGATTGAAAATAGGTCCAACAGGAAAGATGCTGTTTGTTCTGTAAGTTCTTGATTCAATGTGAAACTCAAAGCATAGTCATTATTGTCATTGTTAGCAGGCTCTCAGTGTGAAAGTGTTCATTTGTACCATATAGCCTAATGCTCACACAAATGCTAAGATGATATCTACTAATCGTGCTCTGGTTTCAGTTGGCAACATTTCTTGTGTTTGTATTTGCAGAAAAATGTCCTGAGGAAGCAACGACACTGGGAGAGACAACTGGCTGCAAAAAGAAGCAAAAGAAAAGAGGAGAAACAAAGGAGGAAGCTTAACCGAGAGCAAACTGGTAAATTTCGTATTGGTATGATTTTGCCTTTTGAAACCGCATTGTAGATATTTTTGTTTTTGTTTAGGTGATGTAGACACTCCTGAGTTCACCAAACGGGTTTTGAAGGCCATCACTAAAGAGCGGCTGGCAGAAGCTCAGAGCACAGGTCCCAGACTGTGTGTGGACCTCAGTATGACCGACTGCATGTCTGACAAGGTTCAGTTCATTCCATCTTTCAAAACTCAAAATAAGCTATTGCTTTGAAATGGCAAATATTATTGTTGTCAAAAGCCTACTATACAATAGGTCTCTTACTAACACTGCAGTGGACAACAGTTTAATTTATAATTCAAAACAAAGTATTACATCTATTTTTGAAAGACCTCAAAGTGAAAACTCTAAACCCTATTTCTCCACCTCATGCATAGGCCTTGAAAACAGTTTCTTTTTAAACTTTAAATGGGCCTATCACAAAAATCATTTTCAGAGCCTTCGCTTGATTTGGCTGAATGAATTATGTTTTGCTGAGAGCCACACGTACTCTTGTTCTCCTGGGATCTAAAGTGCAAGATGTCCTCTGTGAAACAACAGGTTTAATTTAATTGAGTTAGACCTAATGGTTTTGTTAAAAGTCTAGTGGAATGAGTTGACTCACACTTCGGTCTTACCAAAGGTAAAAGTATTCAAACAGGTATAGGCCTATTGGAGCCTAAATTATCATCAATGAATTCGCTACAAGCACATGCAAGTTGTACTCTGTACAACTTGCACAATTCGTTATTCTCTTTTTTGTGCATAATGTGAAGAATATAGGCTATAAAGCCCATGTAGCCTAATAACAATAAAGATGCATGCACTATGCTGACTCTTCAAATGTTTTACAAAATTAAATCCATTGTTGTCTAGTTCAGCACCTAGATACATTTATTGGCTTTATTTGCCATCAGGACAATTTTACGAGATTTGTTCAAATTTTCCTGGTTATGTATATTAATGATTTAATTTTGTTCCTTGTTCAGGAGATCAGCAGACTGGCAGGGCAGATCAGACGTCTCTATGGCTCAAACAAAAAGGCGTCTCGACCGTTTCACCTGTGTCTGACCGACTTTAAAGAGGGCAGCCGTTTGTACAGAGAGTGTGTGCGAATGAACGATGGTTTCCTCAACTACACTGTGAGTTTGTGTTTTTTTATGTACTATTTGTTGCTTTTTAATCTCTGCAACAATTTATCAAATATGTCATGACCTATTGAGTGCTTTGCTCATATTAAGGCAATGTATTAATATATTTTTTTTTCTCTGTATTTTATCAGATGAAACTAACTGAGCAAAGCTGTTTGGATCTCTTTCCATCAGAGACCATTGTTTACCTCACGCCAGATGCTGAACAGGGTAAAAACGTGTTTAGTATTGTCAGCAGAGGGCGCTACAACCTCAATAATAAACTACTGTATATTCAGTGATTCCTGGTAAATAAAATTATTCATGTTACTGTTGCTGTTTACAGGAGCTGTTAATTAGTGCTCTGCCTACCGCAAAAAAGGAATATATCAGTGAAGAAATTAGACAGATTTCTTTTTTCCTCTAATGGTTAGAAAAATTAATCTGCAACAAAACATAACAAGATAAAACACCTATTTTGCATCTATAGGCCTTTTCTCACTGTAGGAACTTATTTCAGTTTTTTGTACTTTTTTAGTTCCAGTCTCCCTTTTAGACGTGTTCACACAGAGCAGGAACTTTACACATTAGGGACTTTTTTAGCTCCTGCTCTGGGGCAAGTACTTTCAATCCGACTAGGAACCTTTTGGTGACACAAGCACATTTACAATACTAACTTCTTTGGAAACATGTTTTAAACATTCTCACATTTAGAAAAACTTTCTTTACTCTTAAGAAAAGTGATTTAAAAGCAGTTACTCTCAAAATACAGTTATTAAATTTGTAAATAGTAGACTAAATATTACTAGGAATTACAGTGAATATCGGTGATAGTGTTTTATTGGTAATTTCAGTAATGTTTTAGGTTCATCATAGTATTATGTAGAATCGAAAAAGACAACTTTTGTTTTCCTAACATTACTTAATTATTTATTTAAATGTTCCAGACTAAACAGATGCTTATGCCAAAGCTAGTTAGACCCACTTTCAAGAACTGCAGTTGTGTGAACACAAACATGGGGATAGGATAGTTCTTCTGACTAAACAGGGACTGGAGGGATGGAGGGACTAGTTCTTGGTACTTTCATGTGCGAAAACGCCTTATGTGTCATAGCTTTTTATTAAACTGTTAAAAGTGCTGTTAAAATAACTGAAAAAGCATGCTCTATAAATAGTGATCCCAAAAAGCATTGTTTCATCTTAAATTTTATTTTAACAATAACACCATTTATTGTGTCAGGCCCACATAGTGCAGTTTTAAAGAAAATTCATGCTTTCACCAGCTTTGCAGTCTGTGGACCCTGACAAAGTCTATGTTCTTGGTGGACTTGTGGACGAAAGCATCCAAAAGGTACAACTCTTAAAAGTTGTGTTTGTCAATTACAATAAATTTGTAATAAATAATAATGTATCTGTACTTTATGTGTATGAATAGAAAATTAGTTTGGATAGAGCCGGAGAGCTGAACGTTGTTGCAGCTCGACTCCCCATAGATGAATACATGATGAAGAAAGACAACTTGAAAAGCTTTCACTCCAAAATACTTGCCATAAACCAAGGTGAGCAGTAATAATACACAGTGTAGCATTCACTGTGTTTAAGTGTTAGTTTCTCTAATGTATTTTTTAATTTTTTTTTTTCTTCAGTTTTTGACATCCTATTGACTTTCTGTGACACTGGCAGCTGGACAGAGGCCTTCAAATTGTGGTTCCCTTTGGGGAAGGGCTACATCGTTCACCCAGAACCCACAGAATCTTAAAGTAATTAAGACAAGCAAATTATTTATTTATTTATTTTTTGCAGTTTACACTATTTTGCACAACTTTTTTCTAGAGAATTTAAACTTTAATTTCACAAAATAAAGATGTTATCCGATATATATTTTTCAAGTATTTGTTTATTTTTTCAGGATTTTACAATATGGTTGCTAGGTAACAGTTGTCACATCAGTTGCTCATGTCCAACCAGGAAGTGAAGTTAAAGTCTTTGGTAAAACCTAAAATATGTTTATGTTTACTATGTTTTACTGAAAAGTGTTGTCTTACCTATCATTCGTATTGCCATTGCGATTATTGCCAGTGATGTACGCTGGGTTTAGCTTGTTTTTTGCACCCACCCATCTATTAGAAGGTCGTGTCACATTGTTCAAAGCAAATCTGATAAAACCTTACAATCTGCATATTTGTTTTGGTATATCCTGATATTTCTGCAGAACGTGACTGGAGATGTGCTGAGGTCAAATGGTACAGACTTTTATGACATTCACATCACAGGTTGCTTTCTTTAGGTTTAGTTTAGCTTATTGGTCAGTATTTTTTTGATTTCAAGAAATGACAAAAAAAAGTAATTTTTTTGTTTTAACAATTTAAAATGCAATGGTCTATATTTTTAACTGTCAAAAGTTCCCAACATGGCATCTAAAACAGAATAAAATGGGAACGTTCATGAGAACCCTATCAATAAGATCAAAGTGACCACAGAATTGTACTTCTTCTGGATTTCTTGGTATTTAAATAATGTTTCTTCTACTTTTCACTGTAAATCTCAGTGTCATCAGATTGCGTAGTATCCATTAACCACATTTTTATTGCCTCATTCACAAAATACTTATATTTGGTTAGTTCTTGTAATTTGTGTTTTGGTTTCTGTTTTCTTTAAAGCTGAGTACTTATGAACTAATATCATACTTTGTAATCCACTTTAATCGTTATATTGTTTTAGTCTTTCACTTATTATAGCTTTTCTGTTTGTTCGAAAAATATTTTAGAATTAATAATGATCTGCTCAAGTCATGGCTTTGAGCAAACAAAATTTAAAAATAAAACACTTGCTAAATTCATCTCGATTTAAATATTTCTGCAAATCTGTGTTAAATATTTGTATTTTAATTACTCAAAAAAAAAAATTCATCTTTTTTCAGTTTACTTTGATAACTTGTACTAAAGCAGGATAAGAAAATGCATTTTAACCAGTTTGTTGTACAAAAAATTATAAAATATAAACATTCACTGACAAGAAAGTAATTAATCAAACAGTTTATTAAAAAATTACAGACACTCTGCTTTTCCAGATCTCAAAACAACAATTGTGCCAAATAAAATTAATAGAAAGTGCATGTTAAAATACATATTAAAGTATACATCTCTTATCAAATTTGACATAGAAAATTAAAGTATTAAGCACAGCTCATGGTTGTTAAAGTTGATTTCACGCCTGAGCTTTAGCTGGTCCTTGCATCTGTTTCTCCAGCACAAATTTCACCAGTTTTTTGACCCAGGAAGACTGCGGATTCAGACACACTTTCTCCCCAGTGGAAAGTCCGGCGCTGGAAAAGACAAGATCACGTTAAAATACAGGAACACGTGAGTTGAACGTCATTTCAGTGGCACACTTTGTGAAATATTTGAAATGTACAATCGGAGCCAAGTCACTTGATGTGAAGTCACTTTGAATCAAGAGCTTAAAACGTGTCCTTTCTGAGTCATGTTAGTCACACACTAAAATCTTACTGCGATCAGGCAAAGCGTTATGTCAGGCTGAGTCACATCCAGACTAAATAAAATATGGACTAGTTTTTGAATTCACTCACATTGGACTGCAGTGCTGCACTGTGCACATTTCACAATGATTACGCCTTAAAGATGCACTGTCTGACTCTGGTGATGTCATTACTCAGCCTAGGATGTTGAATAATATCGCATTAAGGAAACTAGAATTTATTTCACTATGGGTGTTTTTATTGGTCTAAAAAAGCACTTTGAATAACATGTTTTATTATAGTCTCTATGGAGCTTAAAGCCAAACAGCGTGACTTTGTACAGACAAAGCAAAATCATCTCCATAGAAATGTGGCGATTGCAGACCCTTCACTAATAAAAAAGTATGAACGCTATATGTGATAAATAGCTGTTACAAAGCTGTTACAAACATGTAACCTAGAAAGATTTTTTTTTTTTTTTGCCTCTGCTATATTTACATTAAAACTCTGCAATGATCATTATTTGATTTTGGAGTTACCAGAATAACATTAAGTCAGGTTAACAGTTGCATCTGTTGTAAGTTAGGTTATTTCTTTCTGATTGCTCCCAGAAAGAGAGCAAATATATGTGGCAAAGACAATTATTAATTCATTGTACTTTGTCCTTCAAATACAGCAGTTAATATAAACAAATCTGTCGATAAATTAAGATCTTTTTAATTTGATTTCCCCTGTGCATGTAAACACATATCAAAAGTCTGGTCTCACTACATGTTTTTTCTAGTAATCTGATTTCTTCTGGCAGTAACAGTGATGCCCAACCTGCCCAAATTAAATAAAAATGTGAAACAAATAAGGATGTGATCAGGATGTAATCTGTGCAGCCTAATTTACTTATTACTTGGCAAAGGTCATAATTCTTCCAGATTCCTCCACACACAGTTTACTCTCTTTACAGTCACTCACATGACTTCGGTGTGAGGGCACTGAGGTCCTTCTGGCACCAGCTTGATGCTTCTCAGACTGTCTGGAGGGATGATCCTGGACTCCACCTGCAAACAGCGACAGTGGCTGTTGTACTCCCTGTTGATCGGAGGCATTCCTGTAAAACACGCAAGAAGGTTGTCACTTCAAATGCCACAAACATCGTAGGTTTATTACAGATATTGTTAAAGTCATCGTCACCAACAAGGCCGGTTCTAGCTAAATGATCTTCGGTGGACAAGCAGAAAACATCACCAATATATTATTGAACGAATTATTGAGCTGTTTAGTTTATCCAGTCTAATTTTAAAATTTATTACTATAAACTATAATTAAAATTATGATGTATTTTAGTTTTTACTGACACACTTAATTTCTATGTAAAATGACATTTTTTTTCAAATGAACTAATAAAATATATATACACTACCAAGTAAAAAAATCAAAAATGTAATTTTTACACATTCAGATACTCTGTACTTTTCAAGCAGAGTATCACTTCTGACATGTTTTTTAGAAAAGTGAACCTTATTAAACTTCCCCTGTAAAAGGGAAGTTTCAGGGAAGTGAAGGTAATGAAAGTTTTCAGAAGCCGTCCCCCAAAGTTGCTGAGGTTGGTTAAGTTTGAAAGCTGTTGTGTCAGAGGTTCTCTCAGTGTGTACCCTTATCGCCTTATGCTGTAGTTTGATAGTTTACTGTTTTATCAGTTTAAATAAATATTAAAGGAGACAAAAGGTGCTTAAGTAGGTGCAAAAGCACCTCTGTGTTAAAAGCGTTCAAGTCCCCCCCACACACACACTTTTATTAGCAGTGCACTTCCTGTTTAGCTCTGTTAAGGAAGCTAATGTGTTTGCTTGTTTGTTTTTCAGTTAGATCTCAATGAGATAAACGACAATATAAAATAAGTTTTCAATTAATATAATTTAGCCCATCATGCAGCTAAGCATGAAGCATGAAAAACTGTCTGTGGACTTAAAAAAGTAATTAAGTTGTTTTCAAAGTGTAGGGAGGAGAAAGTACAGATTTTTTGGAGAAAAAAAATTAAGTAAATTAAAAGTAAAAAGTCATTACATTTTTTATTAAACAAGTACACATATAATAAAAATTAAGTACAGTACCTAAGTAATACAGACTTTGACTTTTTGACAATTTTAGTCAGGTGTTTTAAAGAAAATTGGTCGGATCAAAAATTATTATTAAGAAAAAAGCTTTATATGGTATCTCTTTTTGTCAATTATAGAATATTTTATTGATTTCGCCTCTAATTACAATATGGTTGCTCGGTAACAGCTGTGGAATGTCCTCTACCCAGGTCATAGTTGATCTTCCAATGATATAAACAACATACAAATCGTCAGAAAGACGAAAAAATCGGTCAAATCTTCAACATAGTAAGTGTTCACTACAATTTACGGAAAGCATACTCACAATAAGTAAAACACTAACAATATTTTTGGCTTTTGTGTCATAACTTACCATTGATGAGGACGAAGAGGGTCCCAAGCATCACCACAAGACACAGCTTCATTGTTCAGACGATTTTTCTCTCAAAGTCAACGACAAACTTAAGCTTGTTGGACTGCTACTGTTCGGATGGATGAGTATTGGGTATTTATACGTTCAGGGGGTCATGTGGTGTTGGTCTGGCTGTAGATTTTGAGCAGAAGGCAGTGATTGTGGTGGTGGGTGTGAGCTGGTTTCAGGTTAGTTCACATGTACAGCAGCAGCAGCAGACAGTCATGGGACAGAGGGGCCCAAAGAGAAGTGACTCAGTGACAGACTTACAGTAATAATATTCATAACAAAACTGAATGTAGGTACTTTTAAAGATTGCATAATGTTTTGTTTGTTTGACTGATAAATAATAATTGATTTTAATGTTTTTAGCCAATTAAACTTCACAAGACCATAATGTAACAGTAAAAACTTTTATTTTGTGTTGAAATTGATTACATTTTAGTGAAATATTAAAGAATAATGGTTTAATTAAAATGAACGTGTGTAGGATGGGCAAAAAATGAAAATCTAAATTTTTTTTTTTTTTACAGCGGGTGGGTTGCGTTCATGTTCTAGAATAAGATAATGAAAATAATAGAGGGATTTTCATTTGACGTCACATTCCGCCCTGCTGCGCATGCTTTGCAGAAAGACCCCCTTTCCGTCCGCTTAGCTGAGGAAACTTCTTTGAATAAAACAATGAAACTAGAGAGCTAGCTGTTTTGATCAGGTGTGAAGCTTGATACAGTGATTTTCTCGCTGGTTTTTTCACTCACATGAATGTAACTTTTAAGGGGCATTAGGTCGAATTTCAATTACAAATGTTGACTTAGCAGCAGAACTTTTGCTTACGCACAGTAGTTAGTTAACAATGGAGCTTTTTCGACTTGTTTCCATTGTTTGTGTCTATGAGCGGCGGCTCTTTCTACAGGTGGGGTGTGTGCGCATCGCCCGTGTTGATAAACAACAAAATCCCTCTATAATGTAGTAATAATAATATAAATACATCTACACCCTTTGAAACATAATTTTTTATTTTATGGCTTTTTGTAGCAATATTCACTGTAAAATCAATGGTAAATGTTTTAATATCTTGAAAGCCTTTTTCATAATATTATCTTATATTTGATATAGTTCCCACCGCTGAATGTGTGAAATCAGATGATTACTGTATGTTGCTCACCATCAATGCTCAATAATAATAACATGATATTGTCTATACTATGAAACCTAAATATACTGTAGCTTTAAAAAATGTATTTTATTTCAATTAGGCAAAACCTGCTTTTCTTCTTAAAAATATAAGTGAATGTTCCACAGTATGACATTAAACTTATCCATCACCTTACCAGAACTGTGAACAGAGTAGGATAGAAATAAACACGCTTTCCAATGTTCTATGAGCATTTAAAACACTAGAAACTGAATTAGATCAAGGTAGACTTGTTTAAAACTAGACCGTGGATGGGTCTCTTGAGCATTATAACCTATTCTAACTTACTTATTTACCAGAAAAACCTCCAGTCATAAGATTTCCAATTGTACTTTGTTTTGAACCATGCAGAGACATACAGTAGCTGAGTTGTCTTAGGTTCTGGGGCAAATAAAAAAGGAATGATGCTGTAATGTAATAAATGCAAGAAAGATAAGTTTAATGCCCTGAGACATTCTGGGTAAAGACAAGCATCTCCATGGCGACAAGTTCTCCTCGTTTTAATGACATTTTTAAGCACACGTTTTATGAGTTTTTGGCACCAAATTATTATGAGTTACACCTTAATTATTCTTAAGAAAGCATGAATAAAATTGTAATTCATAATGGAAAAAACATCACAATAAGAAGGATTCTTGCGTAACAGATTAATTAAACAGTGCTTTGTTACATCTAAATGTTATTTTGCCATTTAATTTCAATAATAAAAAAAAAATTATTTTAGTAGTCAAAAATGTATTTATTTATTTAATTTTTGTTTTCATACAAATCGTTTTCATTCCAGAAAAGCTTGTCAAAGCATCCTTTGATTAAATGTTTTTATTTATTTATTATTATAATTTGTTTATTTGTATTTTTTTTCTTGTTATTATTTATTTATTTATTTATTTCATTTTTGCTTTAGTTTGTGTTTTACAATTATATTTGTTTTGTAATTGTTACAGCACCAATTCAAATGTGCAAATATTTACAAAAGTTTTCAACAAATTTTTCTCCTTTAAAGCTTGATATCTTTTATGTGTAGAGTTAACATCTGTTCAGGGTCCTATTATTATTTACTTCTATTTCTTTCTTTCTTTTTTCAATTATATTTTATCTCTCCCTTTTATTTGCCCTCAGAGAAAACGCATCAGCAGTTTGAGTTCTGTAACTGCTTATTTTCTTCAGATTTTGTAAATGAAACTGCCAAAAGGTCAATGTTATTGTTGATAAAATTTCTTTTCCTTTTTATCTGACCCAGAAAATAAGACAACTCAGCTACTGTAACACACTGTATGTTCCCGCATCCAAGTAGTAAACAATGCAACCTTATGACTACAGTTAGAGGCTTCTCTGGTAAATATGTGGGTTCAAACAGGTCATAATGCACAAGCCCCATGATGTACTGTGAATAATATGACTCATTTAAAAATATCATTGTGGTCCAAAGCACAAGAGGTTACCAAAAGTCATGCTATAGACTTATGATGCTGGTTTAATGTTATGTATCCTGTGTCTCATGTCTGAGGTCCAGTCCTTGAATCTCTGTTTATGATACAAATAACTACGCATAATAAAGCATGTTTATTTGTACAAAATACTAGGACTTATGTTATGAGGTTAGGTTTTTGAGGAACTGAAAGAACAAGGGCTTAGGAAGTTCAGTAGTGCTTTATATAATAGACTTTATTTACTCTGTATTTTGAGTGTTTTGTTCCAGCTCAGCTATTTTGATTAGGTTCATCAAAAGGCTTTCTGGCTGGAAATGGTAAAAAAAAATTAGACAATAAAAACACTTTTAATTTGTTATTTATTAAAAAAAAAAGTGTAATTGTGTCTGAATTGTCTCTTTATTTTTGATGAAATGTTGCTTTTTGATGAATACATTTTAGTTAAATTACTTCCAGCTCATTCAGGCTCTGACTGCAGACACCAGATTTACTGCTCCTTATATTTACCAAAGAAAATTAAATTCCAACTTTCCACTGTGCAGGGCTTGTTGTTAATTATGCTATATAACATGTTTGCTGACTTTGCTGACTGGTTGAGTAATTATTAACCAATAGCTTAGTATTACTACTGCTTAAAGTAATATTGCAATTCCATTACTGCTTCTGCTAAAACTACTGCAGTTGTTTAGATGGGAATGCTTGGGTCATGTGTTGGGGGCCCCAGAATATTTTGGTAACATTGGATATTATTCAGATTACATTTTTTTTTTTGTAGTATGTAATCCCAAATATGTAAAAACCAGTACAAATGTTTTTTTTCCATCCAAATGTTCATAAAATGGTTTGAATTTTCTAGATTTTATAGTAATGCCATTGTGCTAATGATAAATCACCATTCATTCAAAATATTCAAAATATTACTAGTATTTCCTGCTGTACTGCCAACTTGTTGGATAGCCAGAAATAATGATTCCGATAAAAGTATATTACAATATATTTAAAATATATATTTTTTCAGGATTATAGAAAAAACATTTGTCAGTGTATTATTTTTTATTATTATTAACAACTCTAAATGTCACACAGTATAAACACAAATGAAACCAAGTAAAGTTAATACTTTGTGAACATATCAAAAAGATTTAAAGAAAACAAAAATACTTGAAATTCCAGTTTTAAATAGTTAATAATTACTCAGTAGTTATTGTGCTGTTATGTCACCGATTCAGCTGCCATGTTGATTTTATACAATACATATCAAATATGTATAAAATACATCATTAGAAACAGTTCTGTCCTTGGCTCTTATTCCTTTCGTTTTGAAGTTGCAGAAGTGAAAACTGTTGAGGTCTCTGAAGTTTTGGCAGATGCAGTGGAAGATTCTGTCAGTGCAGGTCGAACTGTTGTTTTTGTTGATTTCTTGGAATTTTTCCTAAACAAACAAAAGCATTTGATCATAACTTTAAACTGTCAAAATTAAAGTTGGCTTTGGTTTAACATGTTTACAATGATCTTAGATAACGACAAAACCTGCATGATAATTGTAGCATGGTGAAAGTGAGATACAAGTCTTTTTCCCACAAGGATTTGTTGGAAAGCTTTTTATGAAGAATTTTCCAAGTTGATTCAGGGTCAACAACCTGCTCTTTAATGGCGGCTGCAAATTGTAACTATTATATGTGCACTTTTATTACAACTAATTAAGTAAGATAGTTGTTAGTTGTGGCTCCAAGTAGCAATTAAATGTTGAGCCAAAATGTTGTTGAGAGCAATGATTCTTTTCAATCCATGTATTTTGGGACACTCCCTCTGTCCTACACACCTGTCCACAAGAAACTGACATGCAAAGTTCTCATTCATTTTGTTTCACCACAAAGTATTAAAAGTAAAAGACGCAGTACGAGTCGTAGTTTTCATTCAACACAAAGTTCAGCAGTAGAGAAGTGATATAAACAATGATTAAATTATGTGACATTTTTGAAAGGGAACTATGGTATTAAACATAATCTGTCTTTTATTTTGATTATAAATAACAAATACAGTTATCAGAAAAGATGAAAAAGTTACATGATGCGACTTACCTGAGCCACACTTTTAGGTAGTTGTTGAAGAATTTTCCCTCAGGATCAATACACACCAATCTTCCATCTTTAAGGGTGAGTCTTTCAATTTAAAAGAACAAATTTTTTCGTTGTAGTTTTTGCCTGGTAACATTTTTGTAACCAGGATGTTTTTATTGTACTTACAGGACTTCCTTCTTGTTGCAGGAATGATTTGGATTGTTAATTTTAATGGAATAAATCAAGCGAGGATTCACTGCTTGATCTGTTTCTGGGCATCTACAATATAGTGCTGAAATAAATAAGCATAATTACATTTACAATTGAAAAACAAAAGTATTTGTATGGTACTATGTTTTGGTACTTACATTTTGATGCACACATGGCAGCACCAATGACAACAACAGCAAAAACCAACTGGATCTTCATCTTGGACTGTTAAGCTTGTTACAGGTGCAGATTTTGTATTGCGGTGTCTCTCTTCTTGTCCAAACGGTCCTCAACATGATTTTAAAACCTCCAGACTCAGATTTATACTCTCCAAAAGCTGAAGGCTGGATTGGATTTCTAGGGAAACGGTTCTTCTGACACTTTTCATGAATTACTCTGCTCTGAAGAACTTACTCTCACTTCCTATTGGACTCCATGAAGTATGCAACTCTAATTATATGTATTAAAGAATGACGTAAGACAGAGCACTGACCAAGTGTTTATGCTCCATATCTCTTGTTTGCATGAA
The DNA here is from genome assembly GCA_038363315.1 of Mugilogobius chulae. Classification (NCBI taxonomy): domain Eukaryota; kingdom Metazoa; phylum Chordata; class Actinopteri; order Gobiiformes; family Gobiidae; genus Mugilogobius; species Mugilogobius chulae. The sequence goes on along the minus strand of CM076404.1, from coordinate 22,042,159 downwards.
GGAACCTGTTCAGTTTATAACATTCTTTTCATACTGCGTTCACCTATATTTGTGTTAGCTTACAGTTCAGAGTTTCTAGGAGCTTACTTACTTGAGTATTTCTAGTAACAGAACTGTACTTATGAGGAAATACAAGTGGCAAAAGCTCTGTCTGGAACACACTGCCGTATACGGTGGCATAATAATGCACGGCCCCATGTGGCAAGTATCAGTACACAATTTTTGGAAGCTGAAAACATCTCAGTTGTTGCATTGACAGCATACTCACCAGATTTGTCATCGCATGTTTGGAAGACTCTGGATGAGTGCATACAACTGTGTGTTCCAGTTCCTGCCAATATCCAGCAACTTCACACAGCCATTGAAAAGTTAAAAGTTTAAGTTTCATAGTGTCCTTTTATTGTGGCCAGTCGGAGGCACATCTGTGTAATAATCATGCTGTCTAATCAGTATCTCGATGTGACAAACCTGTGAAATGAGATGGATTATGTCAGTAATGGAGAAGTTCTCACTATATCATTATTATTTGTTGTACTTCAGAAAACAACATGGCACTAAACTCTAGAAACAAAATGAAGACGTGCTAAGTTAGAGCATTGCAATATGTAGTCCCAAGACATGAACAACGTGAGCCTTTTGGACCCAGGCCACAAGAACAGATTTTGGACTTTTGAACAGTTCATAATACACATATGTTGGACTCTTGCACACTTCACAATCTATGACACCTGTCACTCTCTTAAGTCTGTAGCTTAACAACTAAAACTAAACACAGAATCTACTTTTGTTTCACTGTCTGGGGTCAAAATTGAAATCTATTGCAGGCATATTCCACTTAAGGCCCTGGGGCCAAAACAGTCCTCCAAAGATTTGATCTGGCCCTCAACCCATTTTCCCACTACTGTATTACAAAACATACTTTCTCTCTCTCTCGACAGTTTAAAACTGGGGTACTATACCTAGACTTGACTGGGTCCTAGTTTGGATAAATTCTGCTTTAGACCTTGTTTGGTCCTAGTTTGGTCCTGGTTTAATGCTGAGATTTTTTTAGTACTGATTTGATTCTTGTTAATTAAAACAGACTATAGCAGTGTTATTTTACTAAAACAGATAGTGCTGTGAATATTTGGCGTAACCCTAAATTTTGTCAAAAGTGGTGACATTTTGTGTAACTATCCTGCCCAGAGGTCATGGTCTTCGGTTAAATTTGGCCCTCGAGAAACAGTTGAATAGCTCTGATCTATTGTTTCCAGGCACAAATGTACACATACTCAATCAGCTGTTTGTTCTTGTGAGTTGGCCAGTATATGTCCTAAATAAAGATTAGCTAATATCTGAAAGTGGTAGAACATGTTCCTGTTATCCAAACAAAAGGCTGGTCAGGTGAAGTAGTACTTGAGACCAGTCTTGGTCTTAAATGATTTTTAAACGGCTTGGTCTCGTCTTGGGCTCGAGCACACTTGACCTCGGTCTTGCCTTAGTCATGGTTGTTTGGACTCGGTCTTGGTCTTGGATTTGGGGTTTGACATAAAGACCATATTTCATTACCACCATGTTCTGCTAAACTTACACCAGGAGTCCCGGTGCAGTGACCCATGCCCAGGCACAGGCTGCAATAAGGACTGCACAATAGGATCATATGAGAATGAAGCGAAAGATACTTTTTAAAGTCTCCGTCTTGACCCTCAGTGGACTTGTTCTGGTCTCAGTCTTGGTGCTCTGTGGTTTCAAATGGACAGTCTTGACTACTAGGGTCAGGCTTGAAGATCAGTTATGCATGTTTTATTCAGTTTGTGAATGTCTTCTCTGTGTTGATGTCTCCAGAGCCCCTGAGGCCCTATGAGCTGTGCTCTGTGTGTGTAATGGGTATTATTGCTAGTAAACCGTCAATTCTTCTTTTTCTGAATAAATTAACAAATACAATCCTTAATCCTTAGTAAATTCGAGTTTATTCTTTGTTCCATAAAATTATGCAAACAGGTATTTTAATACAAATATATATGAAAGAACAAGTTAAATAGATGTGTTATCTAAATGTATACTGTATATAAAAGTAAGAATAAAAAAGTAGTAAAAAATAATAATAATAAAACATATCAACAGCCACTTGAAATATATTTTTTAGATTGAGATAATTATTACTGTGCATAATTATTCAATAGTTTATGCTGGTATGTTACAGATTTAGCTGCCATGTAATAGCTTTGAAATTATTAATACATTAAAACAAAAATACACAGAAACAGCATAACACTCTGTAAAAGAAAACCTAGATTATATTATAAGATAGTAAAAGATATTAATTTTAAAAACCTCCGTCCCTTTGCCAAGTTACATACAGATTATGATTTGTAATTGGCATTAGATAAAAGAAGCTGTAACGTGTTTGATCTTGTGAATGAATCAAACAGTTTTTCCTGCTGCTTTAGTCGTGCTTTGTGGAAGTAGAAGTTAAAAGTCTTGGTGTCTGAAGAGATTTGGCAGGCGCAGTAGAAGATTCAGCAGGTGCAGGTCCAGTGGTTGTTAATGTGGATTTCTTCTTGGATTGTCTAAAAAAACAGAGCGTAGTTATCAGTATTTCAGCTACTGGCAAACTTGTGTTATGGATAAATTCACTGATATTCTACATTTTCCCCATTATAATGAATAGAGAATGTGTGGGTTCTGTTGTCGTGGTAGCAGAGAACTCCACCTGTCTGTCTGGGCATTTTTCTTCTGAATATTGTGTTTTATTCTCATTAATCACTTTAAAATTATAATTTATTACCTAAGATTTAAAGAATTATTTTTTTTTTTCACTTTAGCTTGGCTGAATGTGAGGTTAAATAAATGTAGAAATAAGAAAACATTCAGTTATCAAAATATTTAAGGGAAACTTTGCTGGAGCAGGACGTTTATCATCATGGTTACGCTCTTTCTGTTCAATATTAACTCAATGCTTTTACACATTGCCTACTTAAATAATCTTTAGCGTGAAATAAAAATACAATTAAAGGTTTTCTCTTTTATCTTTTCACTATGTACTAAACGTACATAGACAGAGTATTTCAGTAGCTGCAGAAGTGAAAGTAGCAGAGTCTGCAGTGATATTTATAGCAGCAGAGGTAGAGGAAGAAGTAGAGGTAGTTAAGTACCTATTGTATGTCAAAAAATGCTTAAATGGTGGATTTTTGTAACTTGCCGGTTATAAAGGTGGATATTCCTCAATATGGCATTAAACGTATATTTATCAAATTACAGGTAATTTAGCTATTCTTCTAGAAATACTCTGGGAAATGTTTTCTTTAACTTCAAAAACCAAGATAAGTTTAAGGCCAAATTGCTGAAAATTCAAAGTAATTTTTTTGTGTGACAATCAGGTAATTTCCCCTCAACCAGACAAAAAAACATCTTCAAACTTTTTTTTGTAAAATACATGTTGCTCACCTTATCAAGTCAATAAGGAAATTGGTGAAGAATTCTCCGTTGGGATCAATGCACACCAAGCGTCTGTCTTTTGTGTTGAGGGTGACTCTGCCAAACATAACAAAGACTATGTTTAGTTTTAGTTTTTTGCATGGACAAATTTTTTGTAAATAGATTTTTAATTGTACTTACAATACTTCTTTCTTGCCGCAGAAAGAATTTGGTTTATTAATTTTTACAGAAAGAATTAACTTAGTATCCAATGATGAGTCTATTTTTGGGCACCTGCAGTGTAGTGCTAAAATGAACAGGCATAATTAGATTTACAGTTAAAACGCATTTTAAATAAAACTTGTAAAGCATTTGTTAGTACTTACGTTTTGATGCACACATGGCAGCACCAATGACAACAACAGCAAAAACCAACTGGATCTTCATCTTTTGTAGATTTGTAGATTTTGTATTGCGATGTCTCTCTTCTTGTCCAAATGTTGCTTATGATGGTCCTAAGACCTCTGGCCTCAGATTTATGCTCCAAAAAGTGGAAGGATGAAGGATTTCTATGGAAAACAGTTCTTCTGCAACTTTTCTAGAATTATACTCCTCTGAACTCTCACTTCCCGTAGGGCTCTAGGAAACTCTCAAGTCAAGACGTGCCAATGAGTTTTCAGTTAAGGAGATACTTTTGAAAGAAACATGTCATTGTAATTGCAAGGCTTCCACAAAGTATTTGATGATTGAAAGTGCACAGTGCAAGTATCTTTTGTTTGCATGAAATGGGATTATCAAATTTTGCAATATCTTAAAGCTAGGAACTTTTTCTACTTTTATAGATATTTATTCATGCTGACAGGCATAACTTTATATACTGTTTTAGCAAATTTAATTATCTCTTTTTTTGTGGTTATTATCACTATAATAACATAATAACAACTTAATCTTGTTTTAGACCTGAATTAGTTTAAACTCTTGTTATCTCTATATTAGTCTTGATAAAGTCCAAGTTTAGATCTGGTAACTGAAGAGCTGGAGAAGAGAACTGGGTGTAACTGTAATTAGATTATATGTTTGAGTTACTAGTAGAGTAACTTAGTTACTGTGAAAATACTTGTAATTAAATTACAGTTACTAACAAAATACTGTTAGTTACATTGAAGTTAATTTTTTTCCTTGTGTGAGATAAACCATTCAGAAACACAAATCAGCAGCTGAAACAGAGGCCAGAATCATTTTTAATGTTGATTTCACTCAATTTGAGCCTATTTAAGCAACTCATTTGTTGTTTGCCTTTGTTTAAATGCCATCAACAAAAGTTTAAATCCCATTTTTGATCAATGTTAATAAAAAAGTCATCCTAAAGTAATGAGTTACTTTCTTGGGGCAGTAACTAAGTTGTGTAACTAATAAAAATTTTAAAAAGTAATAAGTAATTAGTAACTATTTACTTTTTCAATTGTTTTTCCTGAAGAGTCATATTGATTTAAGTGCTACATAGTGTAAAAAGTCTGAGAATCACCGGTAGTCAAGTGTCTCAGTTTTTTTTTAGTCATCCTATCTACATCTAGGAATTTCTCATTCACACACGTTTCCTTACAAATGCAAACACAATTCATAACTTAACTTTAGCACTTCAAAGTACATGGAGGTTGAGACCCCCATGGTGGTCAAAAGAATGATAGACTCATTTGCTGGCCATCCAGATGAATTTATCTGGGTTTATGTCTTAAAATAAAAGACATGCTCACTTTGAGGGGGCCTACATGTGTTTGGAGCTCACATCACAAATGCCTAAAGTTGCTACAGCCTGTTGAAAAAGGTTGAACCACTGCATTAGGGAACACAGCATGTATACATTCTACTAAACATTTTTAAACTAATGAATTATGAATTGTAAACTAACCCGTTGCAATTTATGGTTTTAAATTGCCCCTGCTCCATTCTCTGAGGTTAATCTCTCCACTTAATATAAGTTTATATTAAGTTTGTTAATTGTATTTATATTTTGTTTTATGTTTGACCTGTTTCCATATTAACTCAAAATTGCTACTACGCAAGACTGCTTTAGGTTTGGGTTCGATCGATGAACCGAAAACAAAACTTTCAGTATTATTCAGCATTACAACACTGCCATCTACTGTCCAGGGAGAATTCTGTGATAGTGGGGCAGCAGAAATGTAACTTAAACACTTCAACTAAAGTTATTACCTTTTTTATCATACATATTATGTATTAGGCGACATAGTACGGTTATTGGTAGGCTACATATAAATAGGTCTAAGACAAACTCATAATTTGTGAAGGCTACATCGAAAAGGCAGTGGATTCAGATTACTGTCTATTATAATTTAGACAAACAAACAAACAAAAAAACCTTTGGTCAACTGCTCTGTTCATGTTCTAGAAAAACACTTAATATCCACAGCGGGCAAGTCTCTGTGGCGCAATCGGTTAGCGCGTTCGGCTGTTAACCGAAAGGTTGGTGGTTCGAGCCCACCCAGGGACGAAAAGCTTTTCATTTGCTTTCTAAAAGTATTCTGAGACAATCAAACAGCTGAAAGCGTAAAACTAACTCTTCTCATTCTTTAATGATTCACATGGTCATGATAGAACAGAAGCACTGAACTGTAAATAGACTGAGCTTCACTGGGCCTTTGCTTTGTATGGACAACCTTTACTGATCACAGGGGATTAGGAAAACTCAGCCACTACTATAGCTAATCTGACATTACTATTTGCCTAACAGGTAGCCTAATAGTATTAGGCTGTTAATGTATAAAAAAGGATTTAAATAAAACCTTTATTGCAATAACAGCAAACATTTCAACTGAAGTAAAATCAAGCAGTTTCCTGAGGTAAAACATTTACCTCACTTAAAGGACCCAAAATATAACTTTTTACCCATTTTAAAATGGCATTTTCTCTCCAAAAACACACATTAAGTTGTGTTTTATTTCATTCACACTTGTTTCATTAAAAATCCTTGATGTTTAGGAAGCATTCGTCACTTGAATTGAAAACACTCTGTTCTTATTATGTAAATATGGTAATACAAAATATAATTCACTGTACTTTTACATCCCAGTCACCTACAGTAGAATTTTTTGTAGGGCTTTAGCCCTGTAATTGTCTAAATTACAAGCCACAATTTTTGTTTTAGCCTCATAAACTCCAAATGTGGAAATCACAACTAATAAATAAAAATAATAAAAAAATAAAGATGCAGCAACTTAAGACAGTCTAGTGATTTGAATAGTATGGACTTGTACGATAAACCAGCTCAATTGAGGCTAAAAAAGTTTTAATTTCAAGACTACCACCACTCAGTGACATCACAAAGTAGATCAGAGCACTTGCAGTTTTGGAGATGCAGAATGCAGGATTACTTAAGCATGTGTGACTGAAACAAACCACAACTCCATGTATGTTTATGCAGAGATAACAACATTTTAACAGGACTAATCACTCAAAGAAGTCAATTTTGTGTAATATGGGACCTTTAATCTTCTTATGCTGTACTGAATAGGCTCTGTGCATAGAACATCATTTGGCTTGTTTATGTTCAAAATAGCGAACTTCTGTACATATGAGCATTTCCTGTTCAGCTCATTTCTGAGGTTTTTACTACACTAGCATAAAACAAATAAATACTCAGAAGATCAGACAGTGAACAGTGAGTTGTAGTGAATGTTACAGAAAATGTTAAAGACTTTACAAATCAAAAGAAAATGGAAATGCTCAGTACATAAGTTAGCTATTTTGAATATAAACAAGACAACTGATGTCCTAAGATTAATGTTTATTCATCTAGGCCTAATGTTTTTTGCTGTTAAGAGAAATTAAGTCAACAATAATACGAAAAGCAAATAAATATCAGTCTATCACTATTTTTAAATGTTTTATGTATGTGTCCTGATTGAGTTTGCTTATCAATTTAATTTTCTTAATATGAATGCTTGCAAGAGAGAAAATAAAAACATTCTTTAGAATAGATTGTAGGCGATGCCATGTTCATAGAAGGCCATTTAAATTCTAAATTGCTGATATCATCAACAAAGCAAAATTTTCCAGTGTAAATTGAGATTATTTTATCCAATTTTCCAATTTGAATACAACTTTACTATTTTCCTCACAAGGCACATTTAGGACATCTAGTGGCTTGCCATAGTAGTGCACTGCATCAAGGTTTGACCAAAACTCAACAAACGCAAATTTATTTAATGACTAAACTTAAACACACACACCAACAATTCAATTCAGCTGACATACAATAACATTTTTTAAAACATACGTAACCATCTGGAAAAATCCACGTTATTTCCTGTAAGCACTGCTCGAGAATAGACAACACCTGAAAGTGAAAGTAAATGTGTCAGACTTGTACGGGACAAACAAACGAGAGCAGCAAGTGTCCAACAAATGGATCCTGATAAATATCCGTTGTATTTTGTGGCTGAAGAAGACTTTGACACTCAAGAGAGAAAGAAAATAAGAAGATATTTTACGATCAGACGAGATTCAGGCGGAGGTGACTGTGGAGAATTACAAAAAGTTGGAGAAAAACTTTACAAAATATGCTTCGAGCAGGAAGAAGGTAAGGCTCACGCGCACTTTTTATTCTGTATTTGTCTTTATACGTTACATAGGATAACATTTTTGTAATGTTTTGCAGTTCAAGAAAGGGTCCTGGGACGAAAAACTCACACGATTTCACTGCCTTCTGGACATTTACAGCTGACTGTGTCCAGAACAGAGCCAGAAGCAAGAAATGTACAGGTAGGTTAAATACTAAGCTTGTTATTTACATTTGGAACCAGAGCAAGTCCTATATTAGAGCTTTTAATTTGATTTTATATCATATTTGGGTGTGCCCCTGGTGTGATTTAGATTTGATTGTAACTGATCACTTTATTAATTTGGTTACTGTAAACTACTAAAGTAAATACTAAAAAATGTAAACTATAGTTGGTTTATGTGAGCAATAAATGTAGGACTAAACATAGGCTGTAGATAAATTACAGTAAGAAAAGGTAGAACTTAGAAGAAAAGTTATATACACAAAAATAGACAAAATTGTTACTTGGAATTATGCAAAGTCAGAATATTGTGTATATTCTATTTGATTAAAATATTACAAATGATCTCAAAAAGAGAGAAAAAGAAATATCATACTTACTTGAGGAAGTGTGTACTTTAAGAATGATTATTGAGCCTTGGGAAAAATGATTATAATGTGATAACTGTGAGTTTTGAAGACCAAACAAGACAATAAAATAACTTCTGTTGCAAATAACAGGAGTCATGCACTTCATTCAGGTTTTGTATGACACCAAAGTAGAGATTGACCGATATATCGGCCGACCGATATTTTTGGAGCTGATATTTGGATTTTTCTGCATATCGGCCATCGGTCTTATTTTGGCAGATTTTTCATCCGGCAGTTGTTTAAACAGTAATCTGCAAGGTAGAGCTGCACTCAGTGATGCTGAGCTCTAAGTTATAGTTTTGGAGAGAAATGATACGCTTTACTTTTTTTTATTCGCTTTTTTTTTTTTTTTTAATTACTCTTTAAAACGTTCTGTAATAGATGAGCATAAACAAAATAATAGTTTAGAATGAACTTTTTCTTTTTTGGATAGATTATCTCAGCTATGTTTTTTATAAACTAAAATAAGAAAATTGGCTTCAGAAATTGGCCTTGAAAATCGTCCATCGGCATCGGCTGACAAAATGTATAAAAATCAGCATCGGTATCGGCCAAAGAAAAAAACATATCGGTCGACCTCTACACCAAAGGTATTAAAAATATACAGTAGCCACTGCAATTGACAATTTAACAAATGATTATAACTTCTGATTTGGGGAAAAAGTCCACAAAATGTTACTTAAAACAGAAAGTTGGTCCTATTAACTCGTTGTCTAGCTAACCTACAGTTCTTTATTCTCTCTTCAAACTAAGAATCAAGCAAAACATACCACACATTTATATTATAGTTTGTTTCTATAAATGTGTGTGTGTGTTTTAATTAACATTGGAATGGAGATAGACAACATGTGTAAACATTTCATAAGTAGAAGGCGGAGTTATAAGAGTTGAGTTATAAGAAACGTGACCTAATTCTATGTTTACTGTAAAGGTTGAAGAATAAATAAATAAATAAACAAATTAATACATTATAAAAAAAAAAAAAAAATCTGATATTAATGTACTGTAAATAATACCTGATTGAGAGAGTGAATACCTCATCTATATTTAAGATCATTTCATTAATACCATATACTTTGATCATCAAGACATAGACCAGTGTTTCTCAAAGTGCGGTACGTGCACTATTGGTGGTATGCAGGCTGTTTTTGGTGGTGCTTTTAAGTCCTCTGCAATTTGACTATCTTGTTGTTAAAAAGTCAGTCTTACAACAGAATAAATCAGCTTAGTCGTCTACAAATGTTTTATGAAATTTCACAGCGACATCTTGAATATACACGCAGCAAGTGTTAAACTAAAATAAAACTAAACTAAATAACATGCAAAAAGTAAATGTACACAGTCTGAGTCATGGTAGATTCCACATGCTGTATGTTGTAATGTGTTTATCTTAGCATGACTTTCGGATTGCTTTCTCACTTACCGGCAAAACAAATTTCCGAGTTATGTGGCCTAACTAGTTTTCCTTGATTGTTTCTCTGCTTCTATGTTTTACAGATATCGTCAACAGAAACATCAGCAAAACCTCCAAATGTGTCCAACTGCCTGGAGCGGACTTTACAGCCGGACACTTTCCTTATTCGCTATTTAAATGACTGTAGCAAAGCTCTGAAAATATTACAGAAGCAGTTTGCATGCATTGGCTGTTCCGCGGAGCTCAACTTGGATAAAGAAGTAGTCACAGTGAAAGCAGATGCACAGAAAGGACTTGGTGCGTTCAGTGGCATCTCGGAAAAATGGGAAATCCAAGTTGATCGCGTTTGGAGTAGTTTTCAAGAAAGCTTCACCTGCTATCATGTAGTCGATCCCAAGATTTTTAGACCCATTTTGCAAGATAAGAGTTTCACAGATGATGATGTAGAAGTATATTCTGAACTTGGATATATCGTAGTTGTTGGAGAAACGAGCACTGTCAATGATAAAATACAAAACGTACAGAGAAATTTACCAAAGAAAACAGAATTGGCAATAGACGAAAGGCAGTTTAACTTAATAGAGGAGGAATTCGCAAGAGTGATGCGGACAAAGTTGCCAAATGTTAATTTAATAAAATGCCATAATTATATAGTGTTAGAAGGTCTTGATACTGAGGTGCAGTCAGGTCTAGCTGCTTATGACAGATTAGTCAAGAAGATACAACAAAAGATTGTCCACTTCTCACCCGAGCTTCAAAATTTTTTTGTGACTAGCGATGCTATTACAAAATACAAAACAAGAATCGAGCAATGTCTAAGTAATCCAGTGTCTTTAGAGATCTTTAACTCGGATTTAGTCTTGTCAAGCTTGTCAATAGAAGCTGTTGATGAGGCCGTGACGATTTTACAGAGAGATTTTACTACGGCATTTGTGAATTTGGAGGGAAACGCTGCAGTCCCGCCTGATTTAGATCGGATTAAGGAATTGATAATGAAAGAAAAAATCTACGTAAATGTCCAGGAACGTAGACTTGATGTTCAGTTAGTCTCTGGACCACAAAGTACAATCAAAGTTCAAATTGCAGGCTACAGCGACTCAGTAAACAGATTAAGAGAAGAGTTGCTTAACTATTTACTGATTTATGTCACCGTGGAAGACAGGGTGAGTCTTCCTAGTGCAGAAATGGTTGAAAATTTTGACAAATTGTTGACTATATTTGCTCCAAAAGACAGTAGAGTGTCCATGAACACATCACTAGTCCCTCGTCCTTGCGTACTGCTTTCAGGGCCTATGCAGTTAGTCAGAAAAACCCAATCTGAACTAAGCAAAGAGCTTTCGAGTTTGATTTCGGAAACATTAATTCTAAATGGGCCAGGAGCAAGACAGTATTTCAAGGCAGTGGGGAAAGCGAGTAAGGAGTTAATAGAAAGATCGAATCAAGTTTTTATACAAGAGATGGAAAATACGGAGGAGGTAGAGACAGAAGAGGAACCTGAACAGGTGATTTATTCAGCGCCAACAAGTTTACCAGCAACAAGTCTTACTGAAGAAGTATCTAGAAGGAGTAGCATTTACAGACGAACTCCAGCCAGGAACATCAGCATATCGATCAAACTGGGCTGTTTGGTGAATGAACAGGTGAGTAATCTGAAAAGACAGTGTTATTTTTGTTATCATTTATCACCAGAACAACACCTAATTTATGTAATCTGTTATTCTGTGGTTATAAAAAGGTATTACAAAACAAGAATAAGATTAAGAAATATTTATTATTTATTATTTATACTCCATTTGTACCTAAAATTGTACTTGTGTTTGCACTGCAGATGGAAAGTAGCACCAGCTAAATTTAATAATCTAACTAGAAACTGTGCAATGGCTGAAGCCATTGCGAGTGACTGCGAAACGTGAAAAAATTACTGCAAAAGATTGTGAAAGTTGTTGAAAACACTGAAATGGTGGAAGAGTTGTGAAATGGTTGAAGATTGTTGAAATGGTTGAAGATTGTTGAAATGGTTGAAGAATGTTGAAATGGTTCAAGATTGTTGAAATGGTTCAAGATTGTTGAAATGGTTGAAGATTGTTGAAGAATCTTGAAATGGTTGAAGAACGTTGAAATGAAGACTACTGAAGTAGTTGAGGAGTTTTGAAATACTTGAATAGCTTAGAAATGGTTGAAAAGTCCAAAAACGCTGTTTTACAGTGCTTTTATTGTGAAAAATCCAAAAACGCTGTTTTAAAGTGCTTTTATTGTGAAAAGTCAGAAAACGTTGTTTTATAGTGCTTTTATTCTGAAAAGTCCAAAAACGCTGTTTTACAGTGCTTTTATTGTGAAAAGTCAGAAAACGTTGTTTTATAGTGCTTTTATTGTGAAAAGTCCAAAAAAGCTGTTTTACAGTGCTTTTATTGTGAAAAGTCCAAAAACGTTGTTTTATAGTGCTTTTATTGTGAAAAGTCCAAAAACATTGTTTTACAGTGCTTTTATTGTGAAAAGTCCAAAAACGCTGTTTTACAGTGCTTTTATTGTGAAAAGTCCAAAAACGCTGTTTTACAGTGCTTTTATTGTGAAAAGTCCGAAAACGTTGTTTTATAGTGCTTTTATTGTGAAAAGTCCAAAAAAGCTGTTTTACAGTGCTTTTATTGTGAAAAGTCAGAAACGTTGTTTTATAGTGCTTTTATTGTGAAAAGTCCGAAAACGTTGTTTTATAGTGCTTTTATTGTGAAAAGTCCAAAAAAGCTGTTTTACAGTGCTTTTATTGTGAAAAGTCCAAAAACGCTGTTTTACAGTGCTTTTATTGTGAAAAGTCCGAAAACGTTGTTTTATAGTGCTTTTATTGTGAAAAGTCCAAAAACGCTGTTTTACAGTGCTTTTATTGTGAAAAGTCCAAAAACGCTGTTTTACAGTGCTTTTATTGTGAAAAGTCCGAAAACGTTGTTTTATAGTGCTTTTATTGTGAAAAGTCCAAAAAAGCTGTTTTACAGTGCTTTTATTGTGAAAAGTCAGAAAACGTTGTTTTATAGTGCTTTTATTGTGAAAAGTCCAAAAACATTGTTTTACAGTGCTTTTATTGTGAAAAGTCCAAAAACGCTGTTTTACAGTGCTTTTATTGTGAAAAGTCCAAAAACGCAGTTTTACAGTGCTTTTATTGTGAAAAGTCAGAAAACGTTGTTTTACAGTGCTTTTATTGTGAAAAATCCAAAAACGTTGTTTTACAGTGCTTTTATTGTGAAAAGTCAGAAAACGTGGTTTTATAGTACTTTTATTGTGAAAAGTCAGAAAATGTTGTTTTATAGTGCTTTTATTGTGAAAAGTCCAAAAACGCTGGTTTACAGTGCTTTTATTGTGAAAAGTCCAAAAAACTTGTTTTACAGTGCTTTTATTGTGAAAAGTCCGAAAACGTTGTTTTACAGTGCTTTTATTGTGAAAAATCCAAAAATGCTGTTTTACAGTGCTTTTATTGTGAAAAGTCAGAAAACGTTGTTTTATAGTGCTTTTATTGTGAAAAGTCCAAAAACGTTGTTTTACAGTTTTTGGTCAACAATGAGTTGTTGACTATTTTTGTAATAGCAGAACTAAGTATACACATATCATGCCTTCGGCATGGCCTATGCTTTCGTAGTTCTCGCAGGGAGTGACAGAGTGACTGATCATAATGGCTGGGCTTCGCCCAGCCATTATGATCAGACCCAGAATGTTGAAATGGTGGAAGGTTGAAGAACGTTGAAATGGTTGAAGAACGTTGAAATGGTTGAAGAACGTTGAAATGGTTGAAGAACGTTGAAATGGTTGAAGAACGTTGAAATGGTGGAAGGTTGAAGAACATTGAAATGGTTGAAGAATGTTGAAATGGTTGAAGGCTGTTGAAATAGTTGAAGATTGTTGAAATGGTTGAAGACCAGTTGAAATGGTTGAAGATTGTTGAAATAGTTACTGAAGTCGTGGAAATATGTGTAAAATTGTGGAGAGGCTTGAAATGTGGAACATGTTTAAAGTGTGTATGGGTGAACTGGTATTAACTGCTTATAACTGCTGAAAATGACTAAGTGTTTTTTGGAAAAAGTATCAAAATTTCATTTTCAGGTTGAAATTGTGAAAAAACTACAAAAGGCACGAATGTCAAAAGTAATAGCAGCGTTAAGTTAGAAAGCCTGAACAGAACGAGGTATAAAGTGTTGAAATCGGTTAAAATTTTAAAGAGTTGAAACGCGCCGAAAAACGGGAAAAAAAGGGATGTTGGAATAATAATAAAAACACAAGAACAAGTAGTGACTGCGTGAACTACACGCAGTCACTCAATAATAGAAAAGCTCAAACTCAGTGCAGCTCAACAAGAATACTCATCTGTAATAGAGTCACTATAGTAACATTTGCAGAAGTGGCCCTTTTTTAAGTCCAAAAGTGACAAGCCTTCAGCAATTGTGGATATGTCTATAAAATCATAGTTGAATCAGTTATATGCCGAGTTCAATTTAAATATGTTTGAAAGTAAATAGTTGGAGTTAAATATAAAAAACCTTTGCAATTTGCTATAGACAGTAAGGTTATGTGTAAAACCATCCAATAAAGCCGGGAATACAACTGCTAACCTTCTATAAATGTATCATCTTCTTAAATTACAGGTGAATGTGCAAGTTGTCCCGATGCTGAAGAAGCATCTACAGTCCACTCGGATTGGCAAAAGTCTGGTAAGAAAAGGAGGACTGTCAATGAAGATAAAGTTCTCATCTGCAATGAAAAAGTCTCTGGCTCCTGGAGGAGTCCTGGAGGTGATAGCTCCACCGTCTGTGGGCTGCTCCAAACTGTTCTTCATCGAGTGTCTGCCCTGGGATGGACTCGGAGGACAGAGCATGAAGGTAGGAATGGTTTTGTTCATTTTCTTTAAAGCAGCATCTTGACAAAATGAGACCAGCTTGTGATGTCTCTGACTAAAACCATTTGAATTCTCATCCATCAAAAGCCTGAGCTGATAGCAGAGCAATGAACGATCACACTTTGGCCAGAAAGAAAAACTATATATAACATTTTATTTCATCCCTGCTAAAAACACCCACGACCCTGCTTAGCACAAGATTGTATTTTGTTTTATTTTTGTAATTTATGTCATGTTAGCTTATTTTTTTTTAATCACATTAATAGTCACAAATTACTACCAAAAATATAAACTTGCAATATTTAGCCATATTGTTTCTAAAAGCGCAAGTGCATGACCAAACCAGAACTGCTAAGCCAATAAACTCAGGGGAAATTTTTTGAGACATCGAGGCAAAGAATATGAAGCATTTAATGTATTCTATATGAAGGAAACTACACACATTTGTTCTAGAACACAATAGCTGGGTTTCACATTGTAGAATTCTTGGCAGTTACAAGCCAGATGGAGGGCAAGAGGCAGTTTTTCCTATGGACTTTGTCGTGGAATAATTCAAATAATATTTAGCTAATTTAAAAAGCGATTATTTCTATAATGACTAGACCCACTACTCATTTGTATAACAAAAATAAATAGCATTATAACAATATTTATTTTAGCTGCCCTCCACCTCATTGAAATTACATTGGCCTGTAGAAGGTTGTGATGTCATCTGAAACCCACCTATTAAATCAGTTTTATCCTAAATGGAGCACTCAGTAAGTCCAACTCTGTGTATTTTCTACTTGTTTTGAATATTTCTTCTTGAATATTATGTGTGATGTCTTTGTCATATTGTTCACTTCCAGGCCCTCAGCTCTGGTCTACAGCGCTGCCTGGAGCTGTGTGAGGAGCAGGGCTACAGTTCAGTGGCGCTGCCTGTGATCGGACCGGGGAAAGTGCTCCAGTATCCACTCAAAGAGGCCGTTCTGCTGCTGACAGAGAAGCTCAAACAGTTTGGAAGAACAGCCAAAGCAACATCTACTCTCCAGGACATCCACATCGTCATTAAACCTGACGAGGATAGTACTGAGGAGGTGAGAAGCAACAGTCTGGGTATAAATCAAACATTAGGACTTGTAAAAAGAAAGGTAGTAAAATACTGGCTGTTAAAGGAGACACAATATGCTTTTTCAGGTACTCTAAATTGAAACAGCTTAATATTAGAAAATGGCTTATTGAATTTCTGCAGAACTGATAAGCTCTGCCTCATATTTATATTTTAGGAAACTGGCTATGTAATATTTTGGAGGCTTACAAGTCTCACACAAAGTAATGTTTAAGTAAATCACACTAAGTACAGAGATGTGGGTGAGGCTAGGGGAAAACATAAATTTTTGGCACACTCGCTTGTGTCTCTTTTAAATTATTATGCATTAATAGGCACTAGTTCTTTTTATGTTTGTACAAAAGGTAATTACTTAAATATTAAAAAGCTTCTATTACCTTATAAGTGTTAGTAAGTTATTAACATATAACTAAACAAGTGGATGTTAATAAACCATGTACAAAATGTCTAACCCTTTGCTTATTAAACAATTTTTAATAACCAAGTGATACATTTTGTAATACATTTATTCTTTTTCACAATACCCTAGACCTAGAATGTTATTTTTTGTCTGTACATGATGAACATTTCTATTTCCCACAGATTTTCCTTGAGGTCCACAGACAGCTCACTCAGAACATAAACCAGGAAGGACAAGGTAAATTTAGGCAAATGTAGTGTTCTCTCTTGTCCTGCTTAAAATACTTTCTTTTAATCTCACTATATAGTGTAGTTCTCAGTGCTAATCTAATAGCTTGTTAATGATCTGCAAGCAGTTATGAAAAAAAAGCATATAAAAATATTAACAAATTTACCCATAGATATATAAACTTAAATGTATGCAACAGCTAATTAGAAATATATCGCAGCATAAAGTGTTACCCAAAAAGCCGTGTATTACATGTGTCCAATGTGTTTTACAGTGATCTTTAAGCCTATCAGCAGTGAACTTGATAATGTGTGCATCACTGTTGGGAGTGGGATTCAGCTGGAGCTTGTTTTCGGAGACATCACAAATGAGAGAACGGACGCTGTGGTCAACTCTACCAACTTTGAAAACTTGAACAGTGAGACTCATGTTTGACATATTATATATCAAATTCATAAATATGTATTGGTTGTTGTTGTTAATTTACTTTTTCTTACAAAGGTGGTGTGTGTAAAGAAATCTTGGCTGTAGCTGGACCAGACGTGGCAGCAGAACTCCGGTCAGGTAAATTTTGGAAATTGCAAATATTTTCTCTAAAATGTTTTTGTGTTTAGACTTGTAAAATTTGCTTTTCTGTCATTATTCTAAGTTGAAATTTGATTGTTTCTTGCTTGCTTCGCGCTACAACTGAGGAAAATTTCATTTTTACACAATGGTTCTAAAATGTTACAAAGCCACATTTTCAAAGTAAAAGCTTCACAGTTTGTTGCCACTATTTTCAGAAAAAGTCTTTAGATCTGTTTTTATTAGGCCCTTTTAGATCAGTGTTGCAATTTGCAATAAACAAAACCATATTCTACTTAAGTTATAGTTTATTAGTAAGCATTAAGCATTAACTTAATTTATTAAATTAATTAATGAATTGATTGATTAATTGATTAAAGCATTAAACACATCACCTGGCCAGCTCACTATTTTGACCGTATGACTAAAATACAGTGAGCAGCGGGACGTGGCACTCATTCAACTAGCCAAAATATGTTGCGTGATTGCCCTCAGCAATTCTGTGGTATTATACGTGCAAGAATTGTCTTCAAAACTTGTCAACAATTTGCCTATCTTTTGTCTTTTCTAGCTAAATTAGAGAGAGATGAAGTGTTTGTGACCCAACCAGGCCGATTCCCTTGTCAGGGGCTGCTACATGTCTATGGAAAAAGCAACGCACACCTTCTCCAACAGTTAATGGGCAGCATCGTCCAGTACTGTGAGGCGTACGAATGGATGTCTGTGGCTATGCCTGCAATTTGTGCTGGTAAATATACATTTTATACTTTGAAAAAAGAAGGCGCTAACTTAAAATGGTTTCTCTCTGTCTTTCCATTTTCACTTTTAAGAAACTAGAATGATTTTGTAAGCACAATTCACCATCTGCAAATACATTATGTTATATTGTCCATAGATTTAACATCTTAATATTAGCCATAACTTGTACAAAAATAAGCAACAATAATAAGTTCAGTGAACAGTCTTAAGCAGTAATAAAAACTCCTCATTGTCGTTTCAGGAGCCGCAGGTCTTTCTGCTGGAGCTGTGGCTGGTGCAATGCTTCGAGGGCTGAATGAGGCTCTGTCCATCCCTCTCTTTAGTTTGGTCAAAGTCAGAATCGTTCTCAACAAAATCAACATTTTCACTGCCTTTAAAGAGGAAGCTACTCAACTGTTTTCTGCCTCCGTCATAAAAAAAGGTAAAAGAAAATACTTTTGCTATGGGGCTTTTTTAAAATAAACAGAACACAGTTTTGCATCAAATCCATACTAGATTATATTAGTTCAGAGTCTCCCTCTGTTTCTGCCTCCATTTACTTTTCCATTTTGTACTAATAGAGTTCTGTTTGGGACAAGTTTATATGTCAGACGTATCACGTTATAATTCATACTAACTGAATCGTGAAAACTACACTTTGGTAGAAGTATGTTGGTTATAAAAACACAGCTTTGACTGAAGAGTCAAGTAAAGCTAATTGTGTGTAAGCTTAAGCAAAAAAAACTGTGACAAGTAAAGCAAAAATAGTAAAGATAAAAACTGTGTTTTTGTGGCACTGGTAGAATTTGTTTTTCATCCTGAATGTTAAGGTTTGAAATCTGTTTATTTCTCTTGAACTTGAGCCAAAGTGAATACAAATGTATTTAGTAAACATTAATGAACAAGAACAAAATATATTTATCGATGAAAAATAAAAATGTATCTAAAATGGAACTTTTAAAAACTTTTGTCACTGTGGAAAACTGGATAAAACCAAGCTCTGACATGAGAACATGTCAGCTATTTCTAACCTTACACTGATCATGTTTTCATATGTATGCACTAATGAAATAAGTAAGTATTATTTAATTTCGCACATTGTTGAGACTATAGTAGCACAAGCCGTCTATATTTGAAAATAGTATGTAATGTTGCTTAGGGGTTTTTCACACATGGAGATTACATTTGGACACTAGCAGGATAGCTGTCAGCACATTTAATTTCGAATGGATTTAGCTATGGTCTTTTTAATGTACAAAATCTCTGTTTAAATAAGCAAATAAATAAACATTAAAATGCTCTGTGTGAGTAGCCTTAGTGTATACAACATGATTTCTTTTCCCAACCTAATTATGCCAGACAACATCACTGCATTGGTAGCTACGTAGCAAATGTATCCATGTCATTCTGTTTTCTTCACTTACCAGTAAAGTGATCTCTTTACTGGTTTACTGTCTATATCGATATAGACTGTAATGTTTGTGGTATTTACTATTTACAAATTATTTTGTTAATTTACTTTTTCAGTGGCTCCTAGTCTGCCCTCCTTCACTCGCCCTTCAGTTGTGTCTGCTCCTCCTCCACCACCTGCATCTGCATCTGTTCTTCCTCCTGCCGCCTTCAGTGACCTGCCCAGACCTCGCACAAGCTCATCTGATCAGAAATCCATTTTTAAAATCACGGGTCTATCCAAAAACAACATTTCCAAAGCGATGACAACCATGAGGGAAGTTTACCAAGCCCAAAGCTCGTCCCAAACTTTCAAAAAAGGAGAGTTAGCTGCGTTGACGCCTGGAGATTTAGCAACACTGAAAACTCAAGTAGAAGCTTTAGGTTTACAAGTGGAATGCAACGAAGGTGACTGGACTGTGAGTGGTTTGACTGTCAAAGTGAACCAAGTAATACATTTACTCAAAAGTTTTATTTACGGGACGCTGACCAGAGAAAAGAGGACAAGAGAGGAGGAAGAATCATACAGAAAAGTAGCATGGTGCATTCGAGGACCTAACGGAGATTGGGAAAGGCTGCCCAAAAAGGCTAATTACCAGCTGGAGCAGGGGGAGATAGATGAAGGCATAAAGGACGCTCAAGGGGTCAAGTGGATAGTTGATCTGCCTAATATGGAGGTGACTAATAACTCGTCAACTACAAAAGCACTGAAAAGGCTGGAAAATTTACCAGGTGGGTCTAAAGTGATAATAAAATCTACTTTTTAATACCCTAAAGATAATATTTATTTTGAAGATGTTTCTCAGATACTCAAAGTTGAATTTGGATTGATTTCTGTCTGTCCTGTAAATGCCCTGAGTCATAATAAAATTCCTGTGTTCATCTACCCCCTATCCCCGCCCATAAATTTTTGTAATTTAAAAAACTTCACAACGCCACTTTTTAAAAATAAAAACAAGTACATGAAAATGATCTGCTTGTAAAATGTCACTGCAGATTACAATGAACAAAATGTAAAATGATGATGATTTCAATACAAAGCATAATACATATTCATTAATCTGACTCTCATGTTGTTTCAGACTTCACTTTCCCTCTGTATTGGGACAACATGACGTCTGGTGAAAACCTGAAAGTTGTCCCGTTGCTGCCGTCATGTGCAGAGTATCAGGAAGTGAAAGATGAATTCCAACAAACCTGCCAAAACACTGTGCTTAAGGTACCTCAAATCTACAATTTAAACCCATGGCAATAACCCATTCAACAAGTATTTCTATTGACTTTTTGTATACATTATGAATACTGATTGAAGCTTGCAGCATGGGAACATTTACAAAGAAAGATATAAAATAATAATAAACATTATCTTTGTAGACTTTTTTTAGTCTGTTTAGTTAAGATGGTTAAAACAATCATCATTAGTTGATTAATTGTTGCAGGCTTTCTCATATAAGAAAATGAAATCAGAAATATTATTCCTCTTGATAGGGGAATCGTTGAAATTCTTCAGAAAGAATGATTAGTCTAAAACCCACTAACATGGTCTAAAATCCACTTAAATTATGCAAAAAACAATCTACTGAGATTGTAAAAATCTATTATAGCAGTCTTTTATAATATGTTTTTTTTGTATTTTGTCAGATTGAGCGAGTGCAGAACATTCACCTGCGCAGGAGTTATGAGGTCCAGTTAAAACACATCGCAGATAAAAACAGACTGGTCGGAGGAGAGAATGAGGAGCTGCTGTTTCATGGGACCACTAAGGAAAATGCCAAATCTATTATGAGCACGGGGTTTAACAGACGCTTCTCCGGACAAAATGGTAAATATTTTTGGGAGCATTTGCAATACTTATCCTTAGTAAAGCATGAACAAACACTTTATTATTACCAGAAGATTTACCAAAAACAGCTTTGTGACTATAAATAACATCCTCAAAATGATAACCTCTGCAAACAAAATGTTCATTATGAATTAAGGGCTAGTTGTTACTCTTTTAAGGGTGTTAAAAAAGTGTTAAAAACATGTCTATGAAGGAAATCATCAAATTGCCTTATTTTGTTGTTGGCGTAGCAGTTAAACCACATAGAAACAATCTACAATAATCATGACAAATTAAACATTTGTTGCAATAACTACACTATATAGTACTTAAACAATTTAATATGCAGATAATATGTATTTTGTTTTTTAAAGCAGTGGCCAGTTTTTTCCTACAAGTTAGAAAAATGCTTGTCTTTTTTTCTTATTTCAAGTAACTAAGATTGTTCTATTGTCAATAATACAAGACAATCATAATACTAATACTTCATTCAATTTTGACTAATTGTTTTGTTCAAAGTGGTCTTTTTCTATTGTGGGCAGAAATATTCTGTTTTTGCAATTTTCAACTTTTATTTGCTAATTTATCCTGCAACTTGAGTGATGTAAAACTATATTTCCCAACAAATTATACCACCAAGCAAATCATAATAATAAAAAACATGAGCACCTGTCATAAGGACATTAAATCTAGTGTGAATTAACTTGAATACTTACTTTCGCCAGCCACTGCCTATGGACAAGGCACGTATTTCGCCCTTGACGCCAGGTACTCAGCCCAGCCCACTTACTCCAAACCTGCTGCGGACGGGACCCAGCTGATGTTTCTGGCTCGGGTCCTGACTGGTCTCTACACTCTGGGGCACAAGGACATGAGAGTTCCCCCACCTCGAGACCCCTTAAACCCCCATGAGCGCTATGACAGTGTGGTGGACAACATGGACCAGCCCAACATGTTTATAGTGTTTCATGACAACCAGGCCTACCCAGACTACCTCATCACCTTTAAATGACTGAGCAACGGAAAGTGGTGGGAGATGCATGACTAAACACTATTTGCCTCATTTATCAAGAACTTAGCTAACAATGCTATAACAGCTGCTGGAACCTGAAACAACAGACATTTGTGTCTCACAAAGGCACAAAACAAAGATGTTATATGTGCATTTTCCAATATTTATTTGTCTGCCATACACTCACAAATAACATGCATTTATTTCAGTTTATGCTCCCGCTTTAACATCTGGATTGAGAAATGAGGCCTTGTGTTTTTCAAATTGACTGTGACACAGCTAAATTGAACTGCATTCCTAATTTGGCAATAACAGAGTGCATTGCATTCTTAATTTTTCAGTATGCCTCCCACGTCTATTCAAATTTCAGCTTCTTCTTTTCACATGCAACAATCTGATGACTTTTCTTGCATATTTGCGTTTTTGTTTTAAGATTTATATTGTACTGTAGAAACCGTTGTGACAGACACAGAATCACTGCCACTTCTCTGTCAGTCAGCCTTGAGGCAAAGCTTAACCCTGTGTGTGTGTGTATAGTGAAAGAAAGTGCAATGCACTGTGACTTTTAAGTGTCCAAAAAGCAAATAACTTAATATAGATTTAGTTTTTGATTGTGTAGAAATTTGTTTACATGTTTTTTCCTGTTTTTTCCTCAGCACTTTACAAAAAGCACTTTTTAGAGTTTTGTGCCTTAATAAATTAACATGACACTGTAAACATTGAAGTGCATTTTACGCTGAATAAAAATATATATTAAAATGTAATGAATTCAGTTCTACAGATAAGTCAGGGAGAGAGCCTTTATTGTTTATTAATTTTGATATTTGCAATAATGAGCAACAAATAAAACAAACATTTTATGAGCTAAAAATCATACACTGAAGTTGCAAGCAAGATACAGTTTTCTCCATTGTTGTTTGTCAGTTAGAAAACAAAGATTAAAATGTTTGTGTATTTGCTTTATTTTTTAAATAAAAATTCATCAATAAAATGGAATCTTGTCTTTTAACTGTCTTTTAGTAACAGAGCAATTGAAGTCTCAAAAATCACCCTTTCACAAAACTCTAAATAAAATGTATGTACTGGCATTCTTTTATGTGAATAATTCGTCTCAATATTTTAACACAGACAGCACAGCACCGTTGTTCAAATGTTTATGTCTTTTTTAGCTTCACCATTCTGTCTGAAAGTCCTAATCGTAAACAAAATTAACTATTAAAAATTTACAAACAAATGTGAGCTTGGCCGCAGTGTTCCTGTTGTTTATCTGCTTTTCTAATGCTATTTATTCTTTTTTTTCCTTTAGACGCCGCCTACAAATGAAATATTTATCAGAACAACAAACCTTCATATTTTTTTTCATTAAAAGCAACTCCTTTACATTTTAGTTGTGTTTTCAGCTCCTACAGAAGAATATGTCATAACTCACCACTGACTCTTCGGTTTTGCCACTCACTGCTAAATATAGGAATGTGTATAATGTCACCTCTACTGAGATGGAGCAACATTTTTTACTAGTTTAGTATGTTGTTTTCTATACTTATATAAAGGATAATACTAGAGTAAAAAGCTCATATAAAGCATGCTAAAGCCCTTTCTCCCTCCTTGTGACCTTTCTACGGCTCCACAGTGAGAGACGCCTCTCCGTAGACCTGCCTCAGCGCCGGGCAGTCCAGACTCGCGATGATCTTGGTGATCCCAGCTCTCTGAGGACTGAAGCTCTCCGTCCAAACCACAGATGAGTTTGGAGTCAACAGGCTGAGAAGGACACAGGAAAAAATATATATGTATAAACTAATGCAGTTTAGCTATTAGTATGGAATAACAAAACATGCAATGCTTCATTCAATTTCCTTGATATCATAGTTGTTTAGTATCAGTCACCAATTCAACTAGTCAGTCTAACTTACTTGGTACAATGACATTTTTAAGATAACGTTTTAACCAAAATAAAGCTAAGAAGCTTTTAAATTGAGAATATTTTTGTAGTTGTATTTTTTACGTTAAGAATTTCATCAAATAATGCTGTTGTTTGGATTACAAATTTCTCCC
This sequence comes from Mugilogobius chulae, assembly GCA_038363315.1. Lineage (NCBI taxonomy): Eukaryota > Metazoa > Chordata > Actinopteri > Gobiiformes > Gobiidae > Mugilogobius > Mugilogobius chulae. Next base: position 22,017,891 of record CM076404.1, on the reverse strand, counting down.
CATATTTGTGTTCTCTGAATAACAGACTAAAAAATTACTTAAACTACAAGTATCTTCAGCAAATTATTCCCCCAAAAATGACATGAAAATAATCTTATCGATCTTGATACAAAGATTAAACTACTGATTCTATTGGCAAGAAGCAACAGTCTGCTCAAATCATAATAAAATTTCAATTCAAGCTAATTCTTCAGAGATATTTATAAACAAAGTAACAATACTGTGCCAAAGGTGTGTACTGTATATCTGTGCTGACCTGTAGTATCTGAACCGGGGCAGCATGGCTCCTGGACCCTCCATCCTTAGATAAATGCCCTCCAGGTTAAAGGTGAATGGGTTTGTGAACTGCACCGTGGCCAACATATCCTCATTCACTTTGGCCACACCAGAAACCTTCACAGACACCACAGAGTTAGTATGTTTAAATGCCTTTCAGGTACTTTACAGCTTTTTTAAAAATAGAAATCCCAGACCTCGACAGCGAGTTTGGGGTTGCGCAATGTCACCACTTTCATGGCGGTGACGATCTGGCCAGTCTCCTTTACTTTTCCGGTCACGATGAAGTTGAGGTTGGCCTGTTCCACCAGATGCTTCATGTAGCTCCGAGCCTCAATGTTCACCAGCTCCTTCACACCTGGACACAAACAAAAACTATTTATTTTAGATCACACTTATAACGCAAGTGTTCAGAGAGTACATCAACTGATTTTAAGTAGTACTGACAAATAATAGGTTCTCACTAGAATTAATGAACTAGATTTTTATGTTTTCCAGTGGTTCCAGTAATATGTTAATTTGTCATAAATGTGCTAAAACTCGCCAGTAAATGTTGTGGTTGAGGTTCAATTATGGCCACATTAAAGTTAAACACTTCTACCATACTCTGCCCTTTTTGTATTTATATATACCAGTTATTCAGCTTTGCTTATTTTAACCACAGTGGCCATAAAAACTTTTAGTATTACATTGAGTACTTTTAGTAGTATTTTCAAAACTGTCATCTTTGTTGTAATTGTGTATTCAAGGTCCTTTTAGTTGATGACTTGTAAAATCTTGTGTGTTGCAAATGTTGACGCTAAATATTTATTGAATCAGGACAACTTCAGTTGCTTCTCCTCTGCTGTAAAGTTACAGAGATGCAACAATTAATGTGTAATACAGTGACTAGCTAATCATTAAAATGATCACAGTTGTTACTGTTCAGAATAAAGATAAAAAATGATTATGTTTTTACTCAAACAGAAGGATTCCATGTTAAAAATCAGTGCTTCAGTTCAAATCTATTGTTTGACTAAAAAAGCTACGGGGTGGGTCTTAAGTTTTTATTTTGGGTTTTTCCAAAATACAAAATGATTTTACAAACTCAAGTAATTAGTTCACTACTAAAGTAACTTTTGGTTGCAGACCGAAATAACACAGTTCAAGTACAAACAAGTAGAGCAAATCTAAATCACGTTGTTAGTCTGTCTGTTTTAAGTACTTTACTCACTCTTGTTGGGTCCTAAGGTGACAGACGGAGTCCTGAAGAGGAACTCAGAGCTGGTGACTCCGGTGTAGTAGACCACACTGCCGCTCACGTAAGCGTCCATCGTGCGGCGCTGTTGGCTGCGGTTCACAAACTCCACAGAGAGCTCCAGGTCCTGCCCCACTGCCAGCTCCACCGAGGGCAGCACCAGGTCCACGTCGGCAGGAAGGGGGTCTGACTCCTCACGCTTACACCCAAACTCCTCGGCCTTTTGAAGAACGGTCCGCTCCTCTGTGCTGCCTGAGGAAAGAAAAAAACACAGTGCTAATCAAATGTGTCAACTTCTATGTGTGTCCTATATGCATTAATTTGAATTGTACAATCTATGACTAATATTATTACACATGTTTGCACCATGATGTCAAAGCAAATTGCTTGTTTTGGAATTCGACAATTAAAAAAAAACTAAAAATTATATAATCACTTCCTGAGATTGAATGACAGGCCTTTACTCTGACGATGTTCTAATCTGGGTTCAAAACATTATTTTTATTTGTTGATTTTATTGATTTGTGTATGATGCCTGCTTTACAAATAAACTTGTCTTAACATGCTTTAGTACAATTATCAGCATATTTTGTTGTTACAAAAAAAAAAAAGTTAGTTTGATAACTAGTTTGTACTCTTAATTTAATGTAATACTAATACTTCAAATTTTGCTCTTGAGTTCTTTGTGTGTAGCAATACACACAAAGAACCACAATTGGAAAGAATTCTGAGTATTCACATGTTATAATTGATAAACGATCATTTTCTTATTCTGGCAAGTACTGAAACCTGACCTCAGATTTATTTGTGTGCACAGCCACTGAGGAGCAGATTGCAGATATTTGGATAGACTTAGTAAAAGGTACAATTGGTACCACTTACCACAATAACTATTATATACTAATTAATATCTATGACATACTAATTAATATTGATAAATACAGTAAATCTTTACTGTCAACAAATTCACAAATTTATCTTTGGAACATGGTTGTGTATGGGACATGTGCTAAATATATAAATAAATTAAATTTGATAATGTGGTGTGTCTTCAGTGTATCAAAACAACTAGCATACCAAGTTCAAGCCAGGTTTAAACAAGTAAGACCACACTGGAGATCAACAACTTAAAAACATATACATAACATTATTTTACGAGGGCTTTTCTAACATTGTGAGAAGTTAATTCCATTGGTCAGAAGTTTTTGGCTCAAACAAAACCAGAATGACTCAACGCAGCACTACACTTGTGTCAAAATTGGGCTACATTAGACAGTAATTACACAACTTGTAACCAAAGAATGGCAACTAGAGCTGTGTTTTGGTGGAAAATTAACAAAATATGAATCACCAAAACCGTCACAACTGCCAAAGGACATTTTTTCATGCCAATGTGACCAACCAAAACCAACCACTTATTATAGTAAATATGTGCTTGCATATTTAGTGCCTCTCAGTTTCAAAATATTTTCATTTGATCAGTAAGTACGCTGTATCTGCCATGTACATAATAGGACCAAAAAACATTGTTTTTCCCTGAACTATAATATACTGTATGCAGATCATGTATTTACATTAGTACAACACGAGTACACAAACACCCACTTCAAAGTCACAAATTTTCTCATAAATTTAGCAAAGATAATTACCTTCAGCAAACTTGTACTGCTCTGTAATTTCTTTACGAGTCAGCTCTCCAGGTGTTTTGGTGAAAATGCCTCGTCCCACATGAGAATGGTTTACTTTCACCGGGTCCAGGGTCCCATCTTTTCCACGCGTATAGAAAACCACATCACTGTTCACCTGAAAGAAACATTCTTTAATATTTATCAGGATCAGATTCATCTTTACAGTTAAATTCAACAAGAGGAACTGAAACTCTACCTCAGCAAAGACGAAAGGAGCGTCGTAAGGGTAAAACACCTGTCCGTGTTTGATGGCGTTGACAGAGGCAGGTCCACAGCGGTACATGCCTTTTGGTTAGGACAGAAGTTTAACAATCACAAATAATAAAGTATTAGCTGCACAAATATTGCATAGTTTGGAGATCTATCATTGAGACCTTTTGATTAGTTACTGCCTGTAAAAACTCGCAACAAAAAGGCAGTTGTTTTTTTTGTGTAATACTGCATGATAAAGTATACAGTTTTACACGAGTAATTTTGTAGTTTGTGAACAAAATGTAGAACAAAAAAAGTCAATAAAAATGCTTACAATTACATTAATACCCACACACTTACAGTTGCAACCATTCATAATTATTTTTGTACTTACTATAAAGAGGTTATAATTTAATACTGGAATTATCTGTGTTTGTTAGATTTGCTGCTCATGTAAAATCCTAATCCTTTGCCCATGTTGGTTTGTGATATGGTAAAATGTTGTTGTGGCTACATTACTTCTCATGCGCACTACTTTCTGGATACTTTAATTTTTAGTTCTCGTAAAACATGTAGTCCTTGACAAATGAACAGTTTACCGTCGCTGGTTTCCTGTGGTGTGGCATCAACAACCTGCCAGCCTCCGAAACCTGCAGGAAGATCTTTTCTGGCCATGTAGCACTCGTTCCAGCAATGGTAGTTCCTATTGGCCAAATATGAACAAGTTTTATTTAAAAGGAGAACATAGGATTAAATCAACATAACAGCAACCGTAGAAAGCAGGCTCTGATACCAGATGGAGTCTTTTGTGCGTCCACGGTCAACTCTGCCATTTTCATCCAAAATGATGTCTGTTTTCAGGTTTCCGTTGTTGTCGTGAGCAGAGAAGTAGTTGGTCACCACTCGAGAGGGAATCCCGAGACAACGCAAGACTAAAAGAGAAAGATTTTTCTGTATGATTAAGTCTAGATAACAATTATGACAGACAACTTTTTTTGTGATTTAAAGTACCTGAAATACCTGACTTGAAGACAGTAAAATTGGATTTACAAACTTTACAAACCCTATAATTCAATCGAGGCATAAACTTTTTTCAGACAGAAAAAGGGGATCTCCTAAGAACAGCCAATGAGTGTAATGCTTTTGGATATTTTCATAAAAAGTCAGATGTCTCAGCTTATCATGTTTGCAACCCTAATTTACAGAAATAAAACGTTACTATATTAATTTTAAGTAACTTTACAAAGAGTGCCTAAGGCAAGTCTTCTCACAGGTATTGAAGACAGCAGCGAAGACCCAGCACTGGGCGTAACAGACAGGGCTTTGGCTGTTGACGTAGCCCAATAGAATGTCCGTGCTGCCGGTCCAGGAGGTCGGCGCAACTCCGTAAGTGTAGTCTCCGCTCCAGTTTCCCACCAACACACCATCATCGTCACGAGAGTTCAGCTGTAAGGGAGGAAAAAAATGTGTATTGCAACAATGGAATTTCCCAAATATTGTAACAGTTACAAATGTGGCAGTTGCTGTATGATATATTCAAAAACTTAAAAGAAACAATAATACACTTTATTGTAAAGGCCAGAGGAGAGCAGATAATCATGGAAGGTAGGGAGCTAGTAACACTAATGTGATAAAATAAAAAAGTTTGCACAAATTGTTGATTAAACATTTTAACATTACAGGACAATAAACCTGGCACTGTCTGTCTACTGACTGGTCGTTGCAAAGTACTTGTTTCATAACCTTATGATTTGACAAAGTACATACAGAGTCACAGTGACCTAGACATGATGAGTAGTGTCATAAATAATCGTTATTTGAGCAATACTTCCTGAAGTCATGGAAATGGGCATATTAGGTTTAATATGTGTTGTTTCTCACACTAAAATGCCAGCACACAGTTTTTACGCAATTTGCTTTTACATGCTCAGATAAATGTATTTGCTGTTGTGGTAGTTTAAGCTGGTTTGCTGGTTCAGTGTATAATTAAAAAACTCTAATGACATTTTCTTGGCAACATCTAGCAAATAAAAACCAGACTTGCTGCTTGTAAACTACAAAAGATGGTCAATACCTGGTGTATTTCTTGTTTTGTTTCTTTAAAATACAACCTGCCATTGGCTTTCAACATATAACTGAGTGACTGAAATAAAACTAGAATCAAATCCTAAATTATTGTGCATTTATCAAGACCTTCCGTTTTTCTCAAATGCAATCTGAAATAGCATCTAAGTATTGAAAATAGCCAACCACAAGCTACACTAAATTCTTTAAATACAAATAAATGTTTTCACATGAGCTGAAAGGAACATCAAAGCCATAAACAAAAACAGTCTCTAAAACCTGACTGACCATAGCAGAGGCCTGGCGCACCACTTTGACTGCATCTCCTCTGTTGGCGATGGGCATTTCAGAGCGATCCAGGATGTACAGACAGGCGTCCAGAATCCCAAAGTTAAACTACAGACAAAAAGTAAGTTAGATATCAACCAACAGTTTTTTCTTGTCTGATATTAATTTCTAAGAAATCCAAGAATACAGTAATTTTTTAAACTGTGTTTTGTACATTGAAAATAAGATTGAAACAAGATTGAAAGTTAAAAAAGATTTGTGGTGCGTACTTGTCCAAAGTTCCAGGTTCTCTCTGAGACATCGTCAAAGGAGCCATGATAAATGATACCCATCTCGTTCATCACACACTCCTGTCTCTCTGTCTCATCGTTCAGAAACACCTCGTCGTCTTGTACAGAGAAAACACATGTTAGATACAAAATTTGAATCATTATAAGTGAGCAACAAGTTGAATTTGTCACCAACAGGGCCAAACCTTTGTTCAAATTCACTTTAAACATTGGAAAGAAATTATATTAACTAAACAATTGCCATCTTTACTATTATTTCATTATTTTGTATCATTATTATACATTGTTTTATCTTTTATATCTTGTAGTCTACATTAATGATTTTCTGAGTAATATAAATGCCAATGAATTTAAATACATTTCTATTTTAGTGTTTTTATTGAAAGGAATATTGCACTGTAGAACTTCCAAAGTAAGCACAAAAAAGTAGCACAAACCTGCTGCCCATGGGTTGAATAGAATGTAGAGGTCACGAGCTGCCTCTCTTTTAGTTCTGCGGATGCCATAGGGCGTAACCACAGCAACATACATGTGGTATTTGCCTACAATGCAGCTGGAGTCCGGGGTGATGCCCATGGTCACGGTGTTTTCAAAGGTGTCAATGACACGACCTGCCCATCTTGTCTGCCTCTCCTTGGTGGGGAAAACCGGCATGTACGTGCCTTTACTGAACTGAGGACTGGAGCCTGTAGAAGGATAAAACATGTTGCATCTTAAAACTATACCACACAAGTACTCACAATTCGCTAAAGCAACTACAACTACAAAGAAAGTGGCACTGAGAGTGTGTAGCTCATATTATAACACTCAAAGTTGCTAGAGGAACAGTCTCAGTTTAGAACAGAATGAAAATAAAAGTTGATTTATAGAAATGTCTCTACTAATTGATCAACAACCACAACATATCAATTTTCAGTATATTTGCAATTAAATATTTAATTAATTCATCAATTAATTAATTACTTTCAAAGGTAAAATCATCATAAAATGTTACGTTGCATCAATGGCTCTGTCATCAGTAATTTTTAAAGACAATAAAAAAATGCATAAAAGTCATCAATATGATTAGTGAAGTGTTGAATAGCAAGCAATGCAATTCTAAACCATTCAATATTGGACGTTTTTACTTTGAGTAAGAGTGAGGGCCAATTAACCAGAAGAGTTGCTGTCCATCATTTTAAATCAGCTTAAAGCAAATTCCCAATTTTTAACTAAAAATACACTTAATTACAGTGTCACTAAGCATCTACTTTAGCATTAAACTTATCTAATTCTCACCGATGACAAACTCCACTGCAAACTTGTCCTCGGAGGGTTTGTAGGGGCGGTTAAAGGTGATTTTGATTTCAAACTCTTGTCCTCGTCTCACCACCAGCGTGTCCAGGTTGAACAGATGAGTGTTGTGACTGGTCCTGTTTTTCTCTTCAGCATGACGCTTCATGTCCACATCGTAGATGTCCAAATACTCTGACCAAACAAGACAAATATGTGCATATGAAAGATACTACAAATAACAAAATAATTTGGAGTGTTGCTGCTTGGTGTACTTTCTTGCTCTTTGTAAAGCACTTATTTAACTTTTTATTTGTGGAACTTGCAATATATTTGATTTTAAAATATCACTAATACAGTTTTAAAGCTCCATGATATTACAAAAGACGTAGTGTATGGAAATTATTATTATTTTGTAGATAAAGTTTGCTGCCAACCTTCTTGAAGCTATTTGTAGTTCTTAATATTTTGAAAAAGTGTTGTATTCTTTTAAAGTAAAGACCATATTAAAGTAAAAATGACTTTATCTTCTTTATCAAATTTGTTTTCCTTCTAAATATTCAAGTTTTCCCTCCGATATTAAATGTCTGCTTGTCATTTCATTTATCAAAGACTGTTTCACAATAACCAGTAGCGTTCCCTCACCAGTCAGAGGTGGGTATCCTCTGGGCCCAGGAGCCACAAAATACTCATACTCAGGGATGTCCGAGGTGTCCAAGTTGGAGTTGGCGGGTGGGGCAGCAGTGCGCCCTCTGCTGGTCATTTTGGGACGTGATCCAGTGGGAGGAGGGGGAAGGGCAGAGCGGGTGGAAGACGATTGGTCCGACATGGTGAAGTAGATCAATCTCACTAAAAAAAGTCACTAAAAAAATAAATAAATAATTAAATACAAAGCAAAACTAGCAAGCTCAGGTTCAAGCCACTTTTTAAAATTTTCAATTAATTTATTAGTGAAAATACAAAATATTCTGATTTATATATAAATGTATGTCACTGGATAAATACATCAAAAAGTAGCTAATACAGTGCCATGAATGTTGTTTGGGATATATTTAAATAAAAAAACGAATCAAATCTTTATTTTGCTTATTGTAAACTTCCAAGTAGAGGTATATTTGTCTCCATTCCTCCCACAATACTTGTTTGGTAAATATATTTCCCTTTTCAAATTAAGTAAAAAAAAAAAAATTTAATCAATAAATGTCTTTAATTTATTCTATGTCATTCATCCCCATATGAAAAGTGCATTCCTAATGACAAAACACACTCATGTCTTTTATGCTGCATCATGAACAACATTAAGAATTTGATCATCTAATTATTAAATACTCCATACATGTTTAAGTTGATGATAATTTATACACGTAGTAACAAGACCCAGAACTGAATTTTCCCCTCAAATAAATATAAATGGTTGATTTAGATTAGAACAAGCTGGTTCAGGAGGTTTATAACACAAAACATGTCAAATGATCTTGTATGTAAACTTTTAGAACTGTTTTAGTCAATGGCATTCCTATTGATCTATTCATCTCCATCTGATTTCACTTTACAGATAGTCTTTGCTCTTCCAGTAAACAAGAATCATAGTCCCACAAACATATTGAAACATGGCTTTGATAATTAATGACATTAGTTTGAAAAAATGTTGCACAACTGGTTAGCATATGGGTTGTCTTTTTTAGGGGGGGTTCTCTAAAACTGTGCAATGGAAAGTATGCTTAATGGCTACTTACACTACTTAAAATAATAAGTAAACATTACATAAAACGCATGACTAATATCATAAATATATACGGTCTGTTTGGAGAGTCTGACTAATGACAGGTTGTGGTTGCCTCATGTGTAAAATAAGCATGCATTGTTGACCTATTCACATTCAAACATGACCTGCATCGAAGTGACATGTTGACATTAACCTAAACACAGCTGTCATAATAAAGCATAACAAAATAACTGCATAAAAAACTACTTTTTACATAAACTGTATTTAAAAGGGGTAATAATGTCCATCTACATTTGTGTGAAACTGATTTCATTATTCAAAAATATAGACTCCACAAGTTTAGATTCAACACATTAAAAAACATTAGGACAATACAAAAAAACTATTATGTACACATGTATTTGTAGATTTCTTTCTTTTGGCAGTGCCAGTAATCTTAAGAAACTTGAAGTACAAACTAATGCAGGAAAATATATGTAGCAGTGCCCATTGAAGACGCAAACACAAACTAGTAAACTGAAGGCAATTTATTTTTAGAAAAGAAATGATGCTAAATGTAACATGTACAGTGAGTAAAGCATATTTCCACTCAAAATAGGTTCATTTGCTTTGGTCAGCCAAAAAAACCAAAGCCAATTAACATATTTTGAGTGGAAACATGTGGTTTAGAAAAACTCGACTCTAAACTTGGATACATCTTTTACATGTCAACAAAGCCCCCACTGTCCTGCACCGAGTGAGTCACTAAATCCACCAAGAGTAAAATTACAGTTTAGTGTGCGACCACAGGGGGCGACGCCACTGGATTATGTAATTATGTGGGGAGTTTATTCAGTGTTTTTTGTTTTGTATGTGACTGAGACACCTGCCCCTCAGAGTTACATAATGTGGGCGTCTGGGCACAGTTATATGCCAATTCAACATGGAATCACATAAAGGGAGAGAGAGAAAGAACACAGACGTTGCTTTACAGTAAAATGCCCAATGTACCTGCTTGTTGCTATGGAAATAACATTGATTTATTTGGTTCAACTCTATAGCATTAGACTTATCTATCTTGAATTTACTCAAGTCCATTAAAATCAAATACCATAAAAAATAAAAATATTCCTTGTGTGTGAAAAACGATTCCTGGTATATGATCATGAATAACTGTATTACTATTATGTCAGAACAATTTATTTTGAAAATCTGTTGCCGTATCATTATAATAATACAGCAACAGAAACCACAGCAATAATTTTTCAGAAAAATCATCATATAATATATATAATTGTAAGTTAGCTGTATTTTTATAGTTCTTGTTGTTAATTGTGTGCTCACCTGTAGTTAATATCTTCTTTAATACAGATTAAGAAATTTTGTACATGGTGACAAATAAAGAGGCAGGTAAATACAGGCAGATATTGCGCCTTGAAAATGTTGATTAATGTAATATTTCATATACAATGTCACTAACAAGTTTCTTTTTTTTAATAAAATGAACAAATAGTGATTTAGGAGTTCAAGTCTAGTGCAATATTGTTGATCATTCCAGGCAAAACAGCAATATTTCTATAGTGACAAACAGGTGGCAGACAACTTCTATAAAAGTACAAAACAAGTTGTACACAGAGATTGAGAAGATTAAGGGTTAATATGTGGGCCAGTTTGATGCCAAATGACTGCATAATGTTATGCAACTACATGAAAGCTTCACTCCATTTTCAAAACCCAAATGCTGCCAACAATTATTGGGGCATATTTCAAAGCATAAATTGCAGGGACATTTCTCTAACTTCATTGCTTATTGCTGTTTCTAAACTATTGCATTTGACAGTTTCTGCCACCATTCATCAGGATTACTAAAATACTTACACAAGATGCACTAGGAGCACAGTAGTAGAGATTAGTTGATTTGAGGAGAAACAGTTGGATTAGTAGCATGAACAGCCACAACATCAGCAGTTTTAGTAAACAATGCAGAAATATTAGATTAACACTAGTAGTACCTGTAGTGGGGCGTAGAGAAGCTGCTGTCCTCAGAGCTGGAGCCTGGGCAGTGGTGCGGTTTGCGACACTGCACTTCTGCTTTTAAACCCAATGGGAGGCATCGAGGAAAAGACGTGTGTACTTCTGTGTTAAGTTGTGTAGTTTTTGTGAGTGCAGTCCAAGTTGGGAGCAGGATGTGGAATCTGTCGTCTCTCTACAAACCACACGAGAGGACACAAAGATGAGGTGATGACAAATGAATGTGCATTTAAATCCTCACATCCAAAAATCAACCAACTTTAGCTAAAAATACATTTAACAACAACTATAAGGCAACCTATTTGATTAAACGTGTTGTCATAATGCATTGTTATGTGTTTTTCTGTAAACCAAGGTCCAACAACTACAGAGTCAATATGTCCTGGGTCTACCATAATTTAAGCCTGTAATGATTATTCAACTAATGAGGACTAGTCGATTACAAAAAATAATAAATTTTTGTTAACCGTATTCATTAACTGGACCACACAAACTTCAAAACATGTAAAATATTTATATAAAGACTGCTGCATTATAAAAACATTAAACTTCTACAGATTTTGTTCATAAATATTACATAAAAATACGCGTTCTGTCACCATATTTCAGCCTTACTTTGGTTAAAATGTATTTTAAAAAGTTTCAGTGTACAATAGAAATAATAATTGTTAGTATCTGCCCTAGTTTAATTCAAAATAAAGAAGGTCAAAGATGCATAGACAATATACTGCATGATTAGAATGACAAACCAACAGGCCTAAAGACACTACTTTTTCATAAGTCTATTTATTCATCTAAGAACTCTTGGTCTTTTTGAAGATGTATTTCTGGCTTAGTTTTCTTAACAGACCAGATAATTTCCTTGAAACTGTTCTGACATTGATTTATAACATTTCCAGGTACAAAGTATATAATTTTAGCCCTATTTCCTGTCCACATTAGTTGACCCCTGGATCACCTGGTTTGACTACAAAGTCTTTACAGAAAATAAAAAGCCGATGTAAGTGGTATTTTCCTTTCCACAAGTTTTTTTTGTGTGCTGTTTGTGGACTTATTTTTGCAATGTTAAACTTAGAGGCTGCCCAGGTTAAGCAAACAACATTAATATTTATTTTGGGGCTATTTCTGACAATAATTTCTCAAATCTTAAACCAACTTTTTTTTGGCGGTAAAATCAAGCCAACCATTTCCTAACCAGCATATTTACTAATTTAGCTACACAACACGGATTAACTTTTTTAGAATGATTTTGTGTTATTCTAGACATATTTTTACTCTAAGTAGGGTGAAAATAGTGACTCACTAAAGCTCCGTGATGATAAGCAGGAAAAATTATTTTGTTTTTCAATGCTAAATTCAAATGGCCTACCAAAAAATAGAAATGTATGAGTTTCCAAGTCCTAAATATCAACAATAAAAATAAGGTCAAAAGCTATGAGTATTTTCTTCTTACTGAGACGATCACATAAAATTATACAAATGTAAATGCATAAACCAATAATGATTAAAATGATCTTATTACAGAAGGTTTGTTGATAATTTAAACTATTCTAACCTCACTGGACACATACCTATACACAAACAATAAGAGATGCAACTAATATAATATGCATTGTAAGTAATTGCAACATTTTTGTTAGTCTTAAATACAGAAAAAGTGAAGTCCAACTATTTGTACTTTGTTGTTTATTCAATAGGTGAGCACTGTAATAAGCTACCATTTTGAAGCCTAATCTTGAAAATTACCCTATTCCTTAATAATCTTAGGCAATTAGGTTTGATTTCTGCTAATTACTAAAACAGTAATATTGTCTTTTTCTACTTGCCTGCAGCCGTCTCCTCACCATTTTGAAAACAGCATTTCAAAAGGTCTGTCTCGTGTATAGTTTTGTCCCCTAAAGTGACAATATTCTTAGTTGAATTGGACATAACATGTTCTCGTAGAAATCCTTGTCTAAACCCATGTACTGCCGCTTGAGAAGAAATCAATAAGGAATAGAAAGTTCATTCAACAAGTTTTCTTAGAGGACCATTTGTCAAAAAACGAATTTACTCCGAGATTGTATTGCAGCTATTTCCCACTGAGGCCGGTCCACTTCCAGTCAATTGATTGAGCAATATCTTTTCTTTATCACAATCTCCTCTTTTAGTGACAGCAAACAAGGTTGAAGAGAAAAAATGTGGTCCAGGATAAATGTTTCAATGTCAAATAATATACTCACATACCAACATATAGCAATCAGTGAAATATCCTAAAGCTTTCATTCTCGATTGTGATGAAAATGAAAAAGTCATAATTGAAATCACGATTATGTCACCGTGGGTTTTCTCCGGGTACTCCGGTTTCCTCCCACCGCCAAAAACATGCATGTTTAGGTTAATTGGACATCACTGTAAATTACCCTTAGTGAGTGAATGAGAGGTTGTCTGTCTAACCCTGCGGCAAATTGGCCACTGTCCAGGGTGTTTCCCCGCCTAAGGCCCAAAGTCACTGGGATAGGCTCCAGTCACCCGCGACTCCTAATGGGATTAAGCCGTAGAAAATGAATGAATGAATAAAATCATATAACTTTGTGCACATGAACGCTTGATTAGCTATAAACAACAGCTTGTAAACTTGAGTTGAACGCTACTACGCTAGGAAAAGTACTAAGTTTGGGGGTTTGCTGTAAACAGATGAAAAGATGAACGCAGAAAACGCTTCTCCCAAAAAACACTGCATTTGGAGAATTTCGGCTTTACAAAACAAGTATTTTTCTAGTTATGCCGACTAGAGTAACAGAAGCCACATCGAGAGGAAATACAACTGCAGCCACTTACAACAACCCCACAACTAGAATGTTTCTTTAGTCTTCAAACTTCTCAAACTAATTTGCTAGCCTCAGGAAAACCAAATGAAAATTCACAGGCTTCATAGTGTTTTGATTCCTACATGTTATGTCTGTAGTTAGCGCAAGTTAGTGAATTAGCTTTGTTAACAGTGGACCTATTGCTAACAACAGGAAAAACCAAACCATTTTCTGCTTGCTGCAGAACTTGTGCTGATAATATGCACATAATTGTAATAGTGTGATTACTGTATTTGAATGCACAGAGAAATTAAGAGACAAGAAATCGCATATAACAACGTATATTGCATATTGCATAAAAAAAAACAAATACATTAAAACCAGCATGGAACCCCAACCTCTCATCTCAGAGACCCAAGGACCACATGAATACAGCAAGTCACAGACGATCTAATCAATAAAAGATAAATTGACAGTGCACTAAGGCAACTTCATGTGATTCAACACTGACAGATATATATTTTTATTTTATTTTATTTAAAAGTGCTAGAACAGCAGGGAGCCCAATCAAGAGTAATTCATTTTGACATTTACAAAAAGCATATTAACTAGTCCATCACAGTAATAAGCAGTGAAAATGTAGACACACAGTTACATGGGAATAAATGGGTCTGAATTAATGCAGGCTATTCCATAAACAATGATGGCTTTTAGGAAACTCGGAGCAGAGCTGGAGGAAAGAGTGAATCATGTTGTTGGTTTATGTGGAGAAATGGACAGATTGCACTTTGTAACTGACTGTAGTGACAGAAGTGACGAAGAAACTAACAACATGTCTATTCAAAGCAATTAAATTATGGCTTGATTCTATTAATTAGGGTTAAGGTTATTTGACTAAAAATTAGATGTTATATTATGAACATCTGTACTTGATTACGACTTGATAAAGGTAAAAATGTTGATTTAAAGCACATGGAAGGTATTGCAAGATTTCTAAAAGCGTGAACTCTACGTAATTTTTGGTATTTTTTGTTATCTTGTTTCCCTTGTTTTATGTTTTTCTTTCTTCTGATATTGAAATTCGAAAACTGCCTGAGTCAAACTGACTCCATGGGACCTCCAGTGAAACTTTTTTTTTTTTTTTTTTTCAAACATTGTATCCGATCCCACCTAGTAACCAACTAAATCGTAAAGTTTCAGTATAGACATGGCATTTTGTATTTACAGGACAATTTAAAGCAGGAGTGGTCAAACTCATTTTGACAAAGGGCCACATTGGCAAATTGATTGTCCTCGAAGGGCCAGTTAAAGGAACCGTATGTAAGATTTTTATGTCAGATTTCATAAACATGACCTATATGTGTCCAAAGATACAAGATCAACAAGTCCAAATATGCTTTTATTTTTACTAAAAGTCAATGTAATTCTAAGTTATTCTTAATTAAAAAAGCAATGGCCATGATGTCCCTTTGTTGATGTTTACATTTATTATCCAATCAGAAAGCAGAATGAGTCTCATGCGACTCTCTTAGTTGGGTTGCCAGTTTGGTTTCTTAGAACCTGAAGTTAATTTTGAACCATGAGTCAGGAACATGTTTGAGTTTGAACTGATGTTGCACCATGACACAGACACAACTGTCTGTGATAGGCTCATGCACTTGTTTCTACACAGTTCTCATTAGGCTCCTCCCACAGTGTGTTAAAAAGCAATATTTGGGAACAAACCATGACAAAGAGTCAGGTGTCTGGGAAAGTGACTTTCTGGTTATTACTCATGATTCTTAGCCAATCTTGTTCCTGATTGGTCAGCAGCTTCCTATCTTCAATGTATGAGCCATTTCACACTCTGGCAACCCATGTTCATTTGTGATTGTTATACCTTTCTAAAACCACTAGTTGTGAATCTTACATACGGTTCCTTTAAAACTAAAATTAACCTGACTAATCTTTGACGTACTACAAAAAATAGTTGTATTTTATTTTTGTATATTTATTTGAAGGAACAGTTACTGAAGTTACTACTCTTTAAGTTTTAGACAAAACATTTCTTTAGATCAAGACACCCAGATTACTCCTTGCATGAATATAAAATTCAAGAAGACCTCATAAGACCTTGAGGGCTGAATTAAATGAGGTGGAGGGCCGCATCTGGCCCCTGCGCCTTGAGTTTGACATGTGATTTAAAGGAACCATTTGTAAGATTTGATTTCAGATTTCCCGATATGCGTCCACATATACAAGGTAAACATGTTCAAAAGTAACATTACTTTTACTGAAAGTCAATGTAAATGTCAATGTAAGTGAGTTATTCCTAATTGAACAGGCAATGGGCATGATGTTCAATAATGATTTGTTGAAGTGAAGTGGCTCACTCTGTAGCTTTCCCAGCAGCAATTTATATATCGTTTTGTCACTTCTTAATACAATTTAAAAAGATAAATCAGTTTAGTTTCAGTCACTATAACGCAGAGTCACAGTCTGAGGCTCTAGTGTCGCTGCACAGCTGTCCATCATTAAGATTATACTTTCAGGGGTCATTTCTATAGTGTGTGACTTGAGAAATGTGTTTCTAAAGGTCTCGCTGATCACAGTGAAGAATTTGCTTCATATTCAATAAGAAGTATCACAGACAGAGACTTGGTTAACTCCTCATGTTCTCTGCTTTTGATGATTGTTCACTACTTGAAGACAGTGAGGACGGAAGTATGAAATGTGATTAATTTAAGAAAAATAAAAACAAAGAATTATTTTATGTAATAAGCACTGGATAGACCATGAGTCATAATGTACAACAACTTTTTGTAAAAAGGAACCGTATGTAAGATTTGAATGTCAGTTTTCATAAACATGGCCTGTATGTGTCCAAAGATACAAGGTCAAACAAATGTACTATTATTTTTACTAAAAGTCAATGTAATTCTGAGTTATTCTTAATTAAAGGAACCGTATGTAATATTCACAACTAGTGGTTTTAGAAAAGTATAACAATCACAAATGAACATGGGTTGCCAGAGTGTGAAATGGCCCATACATTGAAGATAAAACGCTACTGACCAATCAGGAACAAGATTGGCTATGAATCATGGGTAATACCCAGAAAGTCACTTTCTCAGACACCTGACTCTTTGTCATGGTTTGTTCCCAAATATTGCTTTTTAACACAATGTGGGAGGAGCCTAATGAGAACTGTGTGGAAACAAGTGCATGAGCCTATCACAGACAGTTGTGTCTGTGTCATGGTGCAACATCAGTTCAAACTCAAACATGTTCCTGACTCATGGTTCAAAATTAACTTCAGGTTCTTAGAAACCAAACTGGCAACCCAACTGAGAGAGTCATGTGAGGCTCATTCTGCTTTCTGATTGGATAATAAATGTAAACATCAACAAAGGGATATCATGTCCATTGCTTTTTTAATTAAGAATAACTCAGAATTACATTGCCTTTCAGTAAAAATAATAGTATATTTGGACTTGTTTATCTTGTATCTTTGGACACATATAGGTCATGTTTATTAAATCTGACATCAAAATCTTACATACGGTTCCTTTAAAAAAGCAATGGACATGATGTCCCTTTGTTGATGTTTACATTTATTATCCAATCAGAAAGCAGAATGAGCCTCACATGACTCTCTCAGTTGGGTTGCCAGTTTGGTTTCTTAGAACCTGAAGTTAATTTTGAACCATGAGTCAGGAACATGAGTTTGAGTTTGAACTGATGTTACACTATGGCACAGACACAACTGTCTGTGAAAGGCTCATGCACTTGTTTCCACATAATAAATGTAAACATCAACAAAGGGACATCATGTCTATTGCTTTTTTATTTAAGAATATCTCAGAATAACATTGACGCTCAGTAAAAATAATAGCATATTTGGACATGTTGACCTTGTATCTTTGGACACATATAATTCATGTTTATGAAATCTGACATCAAAATCTTACATACAGTTCCTTTAAGAATGCAAAAATCAGGTACAGTCTCTTTAAGAGAAAACAGACAAATAAAATGCCAAGTCAATCAAACAACTCCATGCAGTTCAGAAAAAGCTTGTAAACTTCAAGGAATTCTGCATTATGATTGGATAATCTTTTTGAGATCCAAAACACCAAATGTAAACATTAACAAAGGAACATTGTGTCCATTCCTTTTTAATTAAGAATAACTCAGAATAACAGTGATTTTCAGTAAAAATAAATAAATAAATAAATAAAAATAAAATAGTATCTTTGGACACGTATAATTCATGTTTCTGAAATCTGACATCAAACGCTTACATATGGTTCCTTTAAATAAAAATACAGTGTCATTATCTAAAAGCAAAATTATATTTGATCATGTTTCTTTGTATCTGAACAGAGAGAAGTCATGTTTATGGCATTTGAAAACAAATTCTTACACGATTTCTTTATGTTCATAATTCAGAAAGGACTTTTTGAAGCTTTGGCTGTGTGATTTTTTTTTGTTTTGCAGACACTAAACAGAGCTCCACTCCAATTCCTGTCATTTCAATGTAACCTCAAAAACAAAACAGAAAAAAAAAAAAAAAAAAATAGAAACATTAATTTTATCAAAATCATTATTCTGAGACCGGACTTTTATAATGGGTTAGAAGTTTTGTCTTTTTAAGGTTTTATAAAAACAAATACTGTAAGTTACATGTATAGATATATTTTTCTTTGAATTGTAACATGAATCACTCAGATCATACTTCCATCCCTCACTGTCCTAAATCAGACAATGAACAATCTTCAAAAACAAGAGAGCATGAGGAGTAAACCAGGTCTCTCTGTCTGATCATGTTCAGGAAGAAGTATCACAAACTCTTCATCGTGATCAGTGAGACCAACACTTTAGAAACACATTTTTCAAGTCACAAACTATAGAAATGATTCCTGAAAGTATAGTCTTAATGATGGACAGCTGTGCAGCCACACTAGAGCCTCAGACTGTGACTCTGCGTTGTAGTGACTAAACAGCTCCTGGTGCCACGTGAATAAAAAGTGTTGTGTTGACACCAACAGAGTGATGTCACACATGTGTGTAAGTGTGCAAAGATGTTTTATGAGACAAAGTTAAAATAATCTTGACAGTTAGCCTGGTTCCGACCAGGTTTATGTCTGCGCACTTGTTCCTTCGGCAACTCAGCGGCAACTCTGGCTAACTAAGCTAGTGGAACGGAAATGGAGATTTTATAAACCTCAACTTGCCAAAAAAGCCAGGCTTTGCTATTATCTCGCCTCTCTCTGACCTTGTAGTGAACAGGAGGGAAGGGGCAGCAGTTTCTTGCTCTTTGCTGCTTCTATCAAAATAAACCACAATAAACTGAATATTTTTCCATCAGATCATGTTAAAAAAAAAACAAAAAAAAAACTTTTTCTCTCTCATTCTCAGTGGTGTTGTTGCTTCATTTATCTGGCCTCGTCACATTTAACGGAACGTGTTGAGCTTAAGTTGGAGAAGATAGTTTCAGCTCAGGATTTTAGGATAAGACAAGACTTGTAATACCCCCCATGTTCATTGTTTTTTTTTAATTAAGAATAACTCAAATTTACAATGACTTTCAGTAAAAATAAGATGTTTACCTTGTATCTGTGGACTCATATTGATCATGTTTACAAAATCAAAATTTACACGGTTCCTTTTTAGCGCCCTTCTTGTGCTCAACTGAAGTATGTTGTGGCTAAATTTGGTGGCAGGAAATGCGTTGGTAAAGGAAACAGTCACACCTCGCCACAGTTTGAACGTCGGGGCACAATAATTTCTGATTATTTTGTCACTATTACAGAAGCATTCACATTATATGGTACATCTAGACTTTAGTGTCACAAAGCTGATTTTAAAATTAACCAACCCTTTGCAAGTTACAAAAATAAGTTTGCTTCAATTTAAATGCACACCTTTTAGACTAAACTTGTTTCTATCAAAAAATACAAAACAATGGAAACTAACTGCATTTTAACATGTACTGATACAAATTAGGTGCAAAAAAAAAAACAAAAAAAAAACTTACTGAACTGAAGTCCAAGATTATAAAGCTTGCTATGTAGGAGCTACTTTTGGGGTTGATTTTTATGCATTTAGAAAGAAAGAAAATGCAGTAAATAGAGAAAACATTTGGAGCAACAGTACCTCATGGATTAAATGAAATAATTAAAACATCTTGATAAAAAAGGCCACATTATATTGAGAGATCAAACTGACCAAACAACACTTGCTTGTTTTGCTTGTAGACATTACATGTGAACCTGTCTCGTCTCAAAACCTTGACACTTCCTGTACACTAACACGAGGAAAACCGCAGCTGATCACGTGACTTAAAACGTCTCCTGCTTTCAGATATTATTTGAATTTGAACCAGCTTACGTCTCATCCTTATCGTCTTTGGCAACAATATTGACGAAACAATTCACGTTAAAGAGAAACAGGAAGTAGAAAGAGGAAGATTAAGAAAGGAGGAAGAGTGGACGAAGGTGATGGAGGCAGATAGAAGCAGCATTGGTCACGACACCGACACAAATGAGGGTAAGTCTGTTCAATTTTAAACTAGCTTAATAGAATACAGAGGACTTTCTAAAGTATTCAAAGTATTCTTGGTAAAGTACTGCTTTACCTCAGTGCCGGAGTACAGCAATACTTTTGTTTATGAGGCTATTAGGCACATTCCTTAGTCTTAATACTGTAATTATTGTAGTAGTCAACTAGTCAGCTATTATTTTTACTCAAATATGATTATTATATTGTGAACGGAGCAACTTCACTTTTTTATGTAAATTATCACACATAATTAACAAAATTGGGTGCCTATTTAGGTATAATTAGGTGATAAATTGCATGAATAAATTAACAAAAAAAATGTATGTGCTGTTTGTGAGCATTCTGTATTAATTATCCTATTGGAAGATGCACATATAAAATTGTCACAAAACCGATTTGTAGTTTGCATTTATAGTGTCTGTGGGAGTATTAGTGGTGTCAGGTTTTTGCTCCCCCTAACCTATATTGCACCTGAGCAAATGCAACATAATGAGACCCATAGTGTATTACGGTGAAAGCAAAATACTTTTTCTATTTTTAATGATTGATATATTTAATGCCATTTTCTTTGATATAGATGGTCTTGTTTATGGGTCCGTGTATGGTCCTGCTAATAACAATGATGATCAAATTACCTTTTATAAGCAGATATGCTCAAGTTTCTAAGAGTTTTGTTAATAAAAGCAATATTTGCTAATTCCTCTTAGCCATGGGCTCGCCAGTTTAATTTACTTTCCCCAAAAAACTATCAATGAAAGTACCAGCCTTGGTTTTTCAGTCTTTTACAAATTAAATTAAAGCTTAATTAGCTGGTGAAGTTTTTAAGCACTAAATCTGACCCTCAAAAGGCATTGCACCTTGGACATGTCATTTATTAAACAACTAAGATTATAATTACATGTGTGGCCTTTAAAAAGTCATACATTTGTAGATAAACAAGTTATTAAACAGTCCTTGTATGTTTTTTCACTTTTATTAAAATTTAAAACCTGGTTGCACCAAAAACTCTGCACAAAAACATTTTATTACTTCAAAATACACAGAATTTCCATTTCTACAACAATATAGCGTATAACAGTTAGTTATTTAATTCAATTTCACCATTTAATAAAGCCAAACAATGTACCAGCAATAGCTAACAATCCTTGTATAAGTGCATAATATGATTTTTTTTATCTATACAAATAAAACTCAAAAACTTACAGCTTACCTAACCTTTATTGTTTATTTATTAAACCAGGATGCTCCTTCCCTCCCCGTTCTACAACTAAAAACATTGTACATGTTTTTAGTTGTAGAAAAAACGAAGCATCCAGGGGAAAACTTAAAACCTTACATAAAACCTCTTGCTATTTTTGTGATTTTTTTAACCAGCTTTTCTATTATTTTATTGCATAGAGTATAATCCAAATCTGAGCTTTATGTCTAAATCTAAGTCTTAAGTCCAATTTAACTTTAGTGTGGGTGATTTATATTGGTTTGAAAACAGAGCAATTTATTTATTGCAGTCACGTGTTACTAAAATATATCTTTTTTACTTGTGAGTGTCCTAGTTACTCCCAAATGAGAGTTTATAACTTTCAAAGCCAAATTTTGTGGTAAAGACAGCTCAGCATGGCATGGAGAAGAAAAGGCCCTATATTTTGGTGTTTACTGGGAAACAAATACCGTAACTTCCAGCCCATAAGTCACTATTTTTTTACTTTTACTTTTTTACTAAATTATAGATTCCCATTGACTTACTAAAACAAGTGAGGCCTTTATCCAGCTTTATATTAGCTAGTTGGTGCGTCTTTTATTCAGGTGCGCCAAGCAATGAAAAAATTATGATAAGATCTCTTTATGATCTGAGGTGCAAAAATACATTTTTGTTGCTTTAAAAACTTAACCAAACAGAACTATTTTATTTTGAACCTTTTTGCAGCAGCCCACAGGTTTTTCTTACTTACCTAATGCATTTTGAAAAACTAACACAAATGAAGCTTCTGTTGTTAGATGTATATTGGACATTGCAAAGTAATTTCCAGCATATTATGAAAATATAATTGTCCTGAGGTTAAGCAGATTTAAGTTTTTATCTTTAAATAAATGGTTATAGTGCCGTTTTGTTATTTGATACTTTCTGTTTTATCTTTCACAGTTAGCTCAGTCCACTGCACTGAGGTCCTGCTTCGACCTTTCTTCAAAGACTATAGTTTTCAGTCCATCATGGCCACTCCTACATCTCCTTTGCCAACAA
The DNA here is from genome assembly GCA_038363315.1 of Mugilogobius chulae. Classification (NCBI taxonomy): domain Eukaryota; kingdom Metazoa; phylum Chordata; class Actinopteri; order Gobiiformes; family Gobiidae; genus Mugilogobius; species Mugilogobius chulae. The sequence continues at coordinate 21,995,277 of CM076404.1, read as the reverse complement.
ACCGCACTTCTTCATCACCACTAACCGATCTTCGGCTGGTTCTACTGGGCAGGAAAGGAACTGGCAAAAGTTCAGCGGGGAACTGCATTTTGGGAGCCGGATTCGAGTTTGGAAAACCGACTGAAGAATGTATTAAAAGACGCACTGATGTGAATGGGATTAAGGTAACTGTGGTCGACACTCCTGGATGGGAATGGTACTATCCGCTTAACAGCACTCCAAACTGGGTGAAACGGGAGACTTTACGGAGTGTCACTTTATGCCCACCTGGACCCCACGCTGTCCTGCTCGTGGTCAGATCATGTGCCTCTGTCAATGAAGATTATATAACAGAAATAGAGGAGCATCTTTTGCCACTTGGGACACACGTTTGGGATTATACATTAGTACTTTTTACAAGAGGAGATGAATTAGGTTTGGTGTCAATGGAGCAACGCATTCAAACAAGCCCCGGACTGCAAAAACTACTTCTGAAATGTAAAAACCGATATCATGTGATGGAGAATAGGGGCAAAGGAGAAGGGACGCAGGTGAAAGAGTTGATTAGAAAGTTGAAGAAGATGGTGGAGGAGAAGGAAGAGAGGTGTAAACATTTGGAGATGGAGAACACGGTGCTGTCTGAGCTGGAGGTGGACGGGACGAGGAGAGCAAGAGAGAGGAGGAAGAGGCAGAGGCAGATGGAGGCCCAGGCACAAAGAGGGACCATCAAGACAGCTTTGATGAGTGAGTTTATCAATACACTAAGCAACTGTTGTACCATTACAGTACATTATTAAATACACATTGTAATGAAAATACCTTGCCACTTTCTGAGAAGTGGTGTTGGTTAAGTGTTTTCATGTGCTACTGAATAAGTACATTATGAGAGGTACGCTATCGGTTATTTGTCTCAAACTAGAGAAATTCCAGTGTTTCATTCAATGCACTATTCAAAAACCACATGGCAGCATCATTTATTTTTAAAGGAGACTTAAAAAAAAAAATGTTTACAATATGAACAATCAACAATGAACTCTATATAGGTAAACATTTTCTTAGTTAGGCTATATCATATTTAAACCTATTTTACATATTTATTAAAAAAATTATATTAAACTATGACATACACAAATCAGAGTAATATTGATTTAAAAAGGCTTAGTTGACTTCCTGCTTAAAACAGCTGTTCTGATAAGTTTTGCATCTTCATACTGACATTTCCCTCTATCAAGCAGCAAACATTTATATATTTTATTTTCTAAAAATGTCCAAGAAACACTTCCTATATGTCTAAAATAATAATGAAGTAGTGGATGCGGAAAGGGAAGGTGCAAACAAAACTTTGCTGAGCACTCAAAGGCAGGACAATACAGTACTTGAGCATACACGAACCAATATAAATATAGCTTAGAGAATCCTAATGATGAAAACACATCATTCGTTTTGTTATAACAAAGTTAAAAGCGGTACAATTGTCTATACAGAATATGTCCCTTTTAAAACAATGCATGTTTAATTACTTATCACATATTTCCGGTTTTGAAAATTTCTGTAAACATTTCAGGGATTATCATAAGAAGCATAGTTTTATGTATAAAGTTTTTAAAAAAGGAAGCGAGAATTATGTGTAACAAAGATTAGTAAAATGTCCTCACCTTTTTTCTGTAGGTGACAACCTGCAGACCTCTGATTCCGAGGCTCACCACTCTTTCTCCAAAACCCCTCGCCGTCTTCCGGAGATCCGACTAATCCTTCTGGGAGAGCGGGAGACTGGGAAAAGCTCAGCAGGGAACGCCATCTTGGGTCAAAACCTTTTCCAAACTGGGACAGTCACAGAAGAGTGCGTTCGGCAGCAGGCAAATATCTCCCAACGCCACATAACTGTTGTGGACACACCTGGATGGGACGGAGGTGTAATGGGCTCCACCCCTGAACGAGTGAAGAGAGAAATAGTCACGAGTGTATCTTTGTGTCCACCTGGTCCTCATGCATTTCTATTAGTGCTTCGAGTGGATGCAGCGATTAGGGAAAGTCACATATGCAAGCATTTTGAACTATTGGGAGAAAACATTTGGAGGTACACAATTTTACTGTTTACACACTGTGATCAGCTACGAGAAGGAGTCAGTATTGAGAAACATATTCAAAAAGGAGGTAAAGATCTACAAATGCTTTTGGAGAAGTGTAATGGACGATTCCATGCAATGAGCGAAGCTAATGGGTCACAAAATACTATGCAGGTGACAGAACTGCTGGAAAAAGTTGAGAAAATGTCAGCAACAAACAGATGCGAGGCGTTTTCAGGGCTAGTTCAGGAAGTTAAGACTTTGAGCAGACAAAAAAACGAGAAATACAACCAGCGTTTCAAAGAGTTGCAGGAGAAGATGTCGCGACAAGAGGCGGAGCTTAAAAAATTGAGGGACAGAGAGATGAAAAGCTTGAGGTGGTTTTTTGAACGGAAAAAAAAGTCGAAATCGCCAGGGAGTTTAAAAAAGCAAGGAGAGGAGGATGAAGAAAAGAGAAGTATGGATCACAATGTAGAGGAGATGGAAGAAAGAATGCGACTGATGATAGAAGATAAAGAAAGGGAAATAATAGATTTGAACGTTGAACACGAAAGAATATTAGCAGCGCTGCATCAGAGCAAAAGAGAAATGGAAGAGTTGGGGCTTAATATTGAATTAAAAGAGAGAGAGATTGAAGAATTGAATGAACGAATTGACGAACAGCAATTAAAAATCCTTGATCTTGAACGCGTCGCGCTTGGGCATGAACAAGAGAAGCAGCAATACAAGGAGGCTTTCAGGGAGTGTGAGAAAGTAGTACAAGCATTACAACAAAATGTTAAAATGGCATCGAGTGAATGCACAGAGTGGAAGCAGAAAGCGGAAACGTTAAACAAAGATTTAGAACAAGCAAAAACACACTATGAGGAGGAAATAGAGAAAATACAACAAGAAAAACAGATTGCACTTAAAGATTTTGAAGTTAAATTGTCTGAATTTGAACTTTTGCTGAACGAAAAGGAAAAAGAGCTTGAGCAAAATAGAAAAAATTCAACTGACGAAATGCAGAAAGCGTTTCAAAATAATGAACAAAATAAAAAAGAAATGCTAAAAGATTTGGATGAAATGACTTGTCGACACAAGAAAGAGTTAGCTGAAGCTAGGCTAGTTTTAAACAATGAGATGCAAGACAAAATAAGCGAAATGGACAACAGACTGGAGACGATGAGGGTGCAACATTTTGAAGAAACTGAGCAAATTCTGACCCAACATCAAAGCGAGTTGAATGAAAAAATGTCAGAGTATGAAATCTTAAAAGAAAGGCTGGAAAAAGAAGCAAAGGCTAATGTGGAACTAAAGGAACAATTAGTTGCAATGGAACACAAATATATTGAAATAGTGAAAGAGAAATCCCAAGAATATGAAAATGAAATGCAATCAATTATGAAGAATCATCAACAAGAAATGCATAAGAAAAATGAGGAGGTTACAAAGCTAAGTGCGCAAATTGAAGACATTGTGATAAGACAAAAGATTGAAATTGAAAGCATTAGGGAGGAATTTCTCAAAAAGTTAACAGATAAAGAGAATGACAAAGCAACACTACAAATACAGCATGAAGAGGAGTTGAAAGCAAAAATGTCTGAATTTGAAAAATACCAGCAACTAATCACAGAGAGAGACAATGAGATTCAAAGTCTGAAGTGCAAATGTGTGGATGAGATTAACGAGAAAAACAAAAACATTGAGAGAATTTTGAAAGAAAAAGGAGAAGAAATTGAGAAACTAGTCATTGAATTTGAAGAGTTAAAGCAAAAGCAGACGCAGGAGTTGGACAGTGTGTCAGGTGAGAAAATAAAGCTGCAAGAGAAAGAACGCAAATATGAAAATAAAATGCGAACAATTGTGGAAAATCATAAACAAGAAATACAAATGAAAGATGAAGAGATTGCAAAGCTACATGAGCAAATTCGAGATGATCGGGCAAGACAAAATGCTGAAATCGAAAATTTTAGAGAGGAACTTCTTAGAAAGTTAGAAGAGAAAGAGAAAAATACAGCAAAACTACAGATAAAGCATGAAGAAGAGTTGAAAGTTACACTGTCAGAATTTGAAAAATACAAAGAACAGTTTGTCACAGAGAGAGACAATGAGATTGAAAGTATAAAAGGCAAAAATGAGGCTGAGATTCATGAGAAAAATAAAAAGATTGAGATGATTTTGAACGAAAAAGAAGAAGAAACTGAGAAGCTAGTTGCTGTAATTGAAGAGTTAAAGCAAAAACAAATGGAGGTGTTGGACAATATGTCAGGTGAACAAAGAAAGCTGCAAGAGAGAGAACGAGAATATGAAAATGAAATTCAAACAATTATGGAAAATCATAAACATGAAACGCAAGAGAAAGAGGACGAAATTATGAAGCTAAGTCAGCAACTTCGAGACAATATGATTAGAGAAAAGACGGCATTAGAAAATAATAGACAGGAATTTCTTCAGAAGTTAGAAGAAAAGGAGAGTGATATAGCATTGCAACAAATAAAGCATAAAGAAGAACTGATAGCAAAAATGTCAGAATTACAAAAAGACAAAGAACAACTTATCATACAGAGAGACAATGAGATTCAAGGCCTGAAGTGCAAATATGTGAATGAGATTCGTGAGAAAAACAAAGAGATTGAGACAATTTTAAAAGAAAAAAGAGAAGAAATTGAGGAACTAGTCGCTGAATTTGAAGCATTAAAGCAAAAACAATTGGAGGCACTGGACAGTATGTCAGGTGAAAAAATAAAGCTGCAAGAGAGAGAAAAAGAGATTCTTCAGCGTTTAAAGGAAGAAGAAAAGAAACTACAAGAATTTGAAGAGAAAAAAGCCCAAGAATGGAAGCAAATTGACTTAAAATTGATTGAGAAGGAACGACTAATACAAATGCTAAAAGAGAAATTAAAAGATATTGAAGAAATGCTGCAAAAGAAAGATGATGAGAGAGGCCACATTTTGCAAACACAGAAAAAAGAGGTTGAGCTTCAGCTGGAGTTACGAGATAAAGAAATAGAAGAAACCAAACAGCAGCTTCTGAGCGAAATTGAGAAAAATGTGGAAAATGAAAACTTATTAGGAAAACTGACAAGTGAATTTGGGCAGATACAAAATGAACTCGAGTTGCAAAAGCAGGAGAATGTGAAAGCAGCGAAAATGCAGGAAACATATGTCCAAGAAATTGCCAAGTTGAAAAATTGCGATCAAAGTTTGAAAGAGGTTGAAGAGAGTTACAGGAATAAGGAAAGGGAAATGATGGAGAAATTGGTGGAGAAAGATAAAGATCTCGATCAAATGCGACTTATAATTGAACAAACAAAGACAGAGTTAAATGAATTGACGCAAAAGATGGAGAAAGAGATGACAAATTTGATCCAGGAGTATGAAAGAGGTATAGAAATAAGAAATCAGGAATTAGAGCAGATTGTGACAGAGAAAAATGAAGTTATAAAGTGTCTGCAAGAAGAAAAGCAACACAAGTTATTAGAAGTTACGGACGAGTTTGAAAATAGTCAAAAGAAAGTTGAGGAAATAGAAGGTAAAATGGCAGAGGAGATTCAAAAACTTGAAATAAAATGTCTAATGTTTAAAGAGGAAAGTGAGGACAAAGACAAACTTTTACAGGTTAAAGAATCTGAATTGCGTAGCATTTCTACAAACTATAAACAAGAAATTTTACAGTTGGGACAAATAAATAGTCAACTACAAAAGGAAAAAGAAAAGATGAAGGAGGACTTTGAAAAGCAAGTTTCAGAATTGGCAGCAAAGTTAGAGGAAGATAATCCGCTAAAACATCAAACGGAGCAAAAAAGTAAAGAAATTGAACTTTGGAAAACTGAAAAACAGAATTTTGAGGAAAAAGTGAAGAATTTTGAAAACAAACAGGAAGAATTAGTGCAATGGGAAATAGCTCTGACAGAAAAACAAAGAAAACTTGAAGGGAAAGATCAAGAAAGACAAAGATTTATCAAACAGAAAGAGGAAGAATTGGAAAACTTGCTTAAAATGCTTGAAGCAAAGCAAAAAGAACTAAATTTTCATGGACAAGATTTGCAAAAGAAAGTGCGAGGTTTAAAAGATCAGGGAAAAGAGTTGCAAGACAAAGAGTTCAGTCTGAGAAATCAAGAACAGGAGCTGATAAGTTGGACGTCACATTTAAACGCGCAAAATGAGCACGTTAGCTTCACAACGCAACAGCTGGACGAAATGGGGCGAGAATTAGCGTCGCTCAAACAAGATCTACGACATAAAGACCAAAAGTATAGGCTAATGTTTGACAAGTTGAATAAATGGGAAGTTAGTTTACAAGAACGAGAGGCTGAGCTGAGCATGAAACAAAACCAAGTAGATTATACAAACACGGAAGAAGACATTGAATTTATGTACCAGGATATAGGCAGAAAAGATAGGTTTCAGAAAACGGCTGAATTAGCACATCCAAAGGGCAATAACTGTCATTTTGAAACACTGCAAGAGATAGCAGAACAAAACGAAGGCAAAGAAACGTGGAACAAACAGGAAGTTGATGCCGTTAAGGTTATCAACAACTTTTCAAAATGTCCGCAAAACTACAAAGAGACTGGCGATTGGACTATCTTAGTGTTGAGAGAAGCCTGGTCAGCTCGCTCGCCATCTGTGGTCAGCATCCTGGGAGGAAAAGAAGGTAATAAGGCTCAAATGAGTGGTATAAACTTTACGTCTTGGAGTGGGGAGATTTCAGGAAGGCAAGTGTCAATTGTCGAACCGCAAGGACTGAAATGGGAGGATTCTACGAAGAATTCAATTGAAAATACACGCAAAGCTGTGACTTGGTGTGAATCAGAGCCAAATGTTGTCCTCTTGGTATTACCTGTCTTTCTAACCTGCACAAACAGAAACTCAATAGAAATACAGTTAGTTCAGTTCTGGGAGACGACATCTGGGAGCGTACAATTGTGCTGTTTACTTGGGGTGAGACTTTAGGAGTAAGCATAAAACAGCATATCCAAAGAAATGCAGAACATAGAAAGCTAATTGAGAAATGCAAAGGGAGATATCATGTGTTGACAAGCAAGAAAAACAACTTGAGCGTCGCTAAATTGTTTGAGAAAATGAATGAGATTGTAGCTATAAACAAAAGAGGAGCTTTGGTAGCCTTGTAAGAACATTAACATTTGCAAATATTAAACGTGAATGGTAGTAAAGTGTGCTTACAATTACAAGTGATTTTTATCCAAACAGCTATTTTGAAAAGCTAGGAGAAAAAATAAATCCTCCTTTAACATCATTGACTAGGATCTTGCTAATCTGTGACTGCCAAAATCCAATAATTAATTTGACAATTTCAACTGAAGCAAGTCGAAATCACTAGCATCTTTGTTCCCAGATAAAATTATTGTTTTTGCGGACCGCTGCTGCAGATTGGGTTGGGCTTAGGCGCTCTATTCAGTTGATTAGAGGGTACTAGCTTTCATTTTAAATATGAATTTCATGATAAGAGTGACATACAAATGCATTGGCGCTGCAGAGTTAAATATTAAAAGGTCTTTTGTGATTTCAACGCCTGAAATGAGAAACGTTGTAAATTGCACATGTCATGTAGAAACATATTATTTACTTTAAAATATGTTTGGCTGCGTGTTTTCATTTTAAATATGTAAAAATCTGCCTTTATAATGGAAATGTCTATGAATAAAATTACCTAGCTTCAATCCATGATTCATTTTTTTTATCTTTTACAGAGCAAATAGTGTTGCAGATAAGAAGCGATGTGTGATGTTTTCAATAAAATAGCTGGACCACACAAGAATGCCATGGACACAAACTTTTAACAAACTGTGACCAAATCAAGCCCAAGTGAAAAGTTAACTAAATGTGTAAAGTGTCTGATGTTTTTATGCTGGTGTTGCAATACAAAAATGACAAATTCTGTTTTGATACTAAGGAACAGAGTTAATATTTTATATCAATTATAAGAACACTGAAAAATATGCATAAACAAATAAATCCACAAACTTTTCCAGACAATAGACCAAAAATTGCCAACATATAATAGTAGGACTTTCTGTGTCATGTGGTTTTACACTAGCTCAGCAAAGGTTAAATTTTGTTGGTTAAATTTAGTTTGAAGGTGAGGTTGCTGATTTTTTCACAGTAAACACGATTTAGGTTTTAAATCTGACAACTTTTTTTCATAAATCCTTCGACACATGGTTCATATCAGCATGTATCTATTTTTGGTTGCAATTATGGCTTAAAGTTTTTTAAACAACAAAGTAAAACTGGAAAGGACCTCGAAGGCACAGCCAATCAGAGCGCTGCATTTGGCTCCTGATGAGAACTAAAGATTTTTATCATACAGGACACGTATTGTCTCATTTTTTCACATGGTGCTGCATTTACCATATACTTTTAAGTGGGAAACTCGTTTGTTAATTTACAACTTAAAAAGTTAGTTACCCAAACTTTAAGAAAATGTGCTTACTTATACATGTGTCTTATTGATGTAATACTTGCTTTGTTCGAGTCAGAAATAGGCATGGGACGATATTAAAATTTGCACTCACGATTATTGTGACCAAAATAATCGCGATTAACAATATTATCACGATTATTTACTAAACGTAAAAGTGCACCGATTCAAAATCACTGAAATATTTATTAGCGCACAATATGTATGTGTTTGAGCAACTAGGTATTGTATTTTGGTCTAAGTACAATCAATAATGATTCAAAGTGAACAAATGTTTTCACTGTTGAGCAAAAATCTACTAACTTTGTCTCAGGGTCATTAATTAACTTTAACACATGATGCTTTTCTTTGTTTAACCATAATACAGCTTTTACTGAGTTCACAGCAGACACATTTTAGATGCTCTTATGAAGACACAAGCGTGCGCCTGCTGCTTTTATTTCGATTAATTGCGATTACGATTATCACGATTATGAAAAAATGCCACGATTATTTAATTGCAGCCCTTAATTATCGCAATTAGCGATAATATCGTATATCGTCCCATCCCTAGTCAGAAACCGTTCATAGATTACCCTTTCCTAATCCAATCCAAATGATAAAATATTAGATCTTTTACCATAATCATGATTCCTGAAATATAAAAAAATATATATCATAATCAAAATTAATGCTAAATACATGCCCTAGCTAGTTAGTATTTAAATAATATATTTATTTAATAATATGGTTGATGATGTTTAGTATGTATGTTATATGTACTTTTTAACATATAAGAGCATAGCATGATATTTCTTTAATTGTGTGATAAATTGTACATGCACTTTGTATTTCCCTGACATTTACACGTATCTTTCTCTATGATAAGTTTTTTGCCTTATCATAGAGATAAGACAAAGAACTTTTTCACCATCATTTCGTTTCATGCTTTATTTGTAGTGTTGCTTTTTCATTCTCTGTTTTGTTTTGTTTTTTTGTTTTTTTGAGAAATTCCTCCAAAAACTGAAAGTTTTGTCTTGTGACAATGTCCTGAATTTGGGCACTTTGTAATTTCCTCATGAATCAGTTGGGTATATGAATATTACTATTTCTCATCATCCTCATCCTGTGTACTAGTTGCTTTGGTGTTGCTCTAGTCTTGTCAGTAAATGTCTGGTCCCTGGTTCAATCTCAAAACACTTCTTCCTCAGCTTCTCCGCCAGATGGCGACCTTGCGTCAGGCACAGACACACGCTGAGAGGCAATCAGTGTTGAAATAGTGTGAGAGAAGTCTCTGACAGGGAGTTGATGGCAAAATAGTCTAGTCAAATATTCTTTTAATCATGTTTTACAATTTTCAGCACAAATGGCTATACTTTTTAAAAAGAAAGGAGCACACACATACAAAGAATGACTATTGCGCCCGTTGCTCCTTCTTGACTAGAGGCATTTCAGGAGAAGCAAAAACCGTCTCGCAATTATAACCCCGGGGTGCCTCCCACATGCGGCGCGGACCCCTGCTTTGACAAGTAAATTATGACTCTTGATGAGAGGAGTACAGCTTTTCTGAACGCAATTTTTTGACAGCCGGGAAAATGCGCGTTTGGATATATACAACAAGTTTCCATCAACCCTTTCGAGGCCAGATGCAACATCCAAAAACACTCATGTGCAATCATCGGGCTAATAATTATGGAGTGTGTGAGTGCTGGTCTCTATCTCCAACATGGCAGCAATGTTTTTTTAATCTGTCCATTCATTCAGTGGAAGAAAAAAAAAACGTTTTGCCTTTTGGAGCGCGGCTGAGATGAGATGAGAGGGTGTTGCATGTCAAGATAGATCCAGGCGTCTTTGATCATCTCTGCGGGTGGGCTCTGTTTTTCAAAAGACGAGAAGAAGACGGGGAAAAGTTGGCAAATTACAGCTGTTGATGCACACATAATTTTCATACATTTTAGGCGTAATGTTTTTAAGATACCTGACAAAAAAGCTCATAAAGTGTCGCTTAAGATACGCCCTGTTGCACTTTTAAGTCCATAGATTTATCCACTGCGTAGCTAATTTGCACTGGCACAATTGATTATAAGGCTGGGTTGATTACACGCTGCAAAGTGATTTCGCTTTCTTCAACAAATCTTCAACTTGGTTCATTATTTGCCCACAAGTTAATTTAACTTTCTTATCCGTAAATGCAATGCCTATATAATGTCTTCACTTGAAAAGACCTTATATGCATCTTTATTGATTGGCAATGGGAGCAAGATAGCAATTCTACCCACACGCAGGAGATGCAAGGATAGCTCAATTTCTATGTGGAATATTCTATTAATGTTTTAAATGGCAAACACAGGTTAAAGCAATGCTTTATGCACAAAAGTGATGCTTTAGTTAAGAAACTTTTACTTGTAAATGTGTTGGAGCAATGTAGAATGAACAGGGTCAAGGAACACAGCCTTTAAGATTCTTATGTTCAAAGCAAATGTATTTTCTATCAGAATAAATTGACTGGTGACTTCAGTACACTTTGAATACCAGGGTCAAGAATAATACAAAAGCATTTGAATCAGGCAAAGAGATCAAGTTAGTTAGAAATGATGTGTTTGTATTGAAAACATAAAGAAATGTGGACATAAAACAGCATATTATGAGTGTTAATACAGACAAACGCAAAGAACTTGTAGAATTACAGATTATAAAATTACTTTAGTAAACGCAGGATGTTTGTACTTGGGCTTTGAGTTTAATCAATAGTGTTGCTTGCACATAAAGACCTATTTTGACCTTTGTGGACTTGATTAACAGAGTCAGGGCCATTCCAGTATGTAGATATAAAACCTGATGGTGAAATGCAAAGTGACTTTTGACCTTACAAGCCAGCACAAACTTTCTTTTTTTGCACTGAAGGCCAGAGAAAGTGTCCATTCAGGAAGCCAAACTCAAACAGCGAATAGCAAAAGTTCATAGGTCGAAGCTTGCTAATCTTTATAGCGCTGATAAAACCGTCTCTGTGCACTCTCCCTTTGGTTTTAGCTAGCATTTGTGAGGATTAACGCTACGTGCTAACCCTAATTTATCTTTATTCAGAGCCTTTTAGCACTTTTGGACACATTTACATGCACTGCAGAGAGCGCTTACAGTCAATCACAAATGTTAGACACAGAATTATGAAGCGACGTTGAAAACACAAGTTAATGGTTCATGGCTGATTTCTATTAAGGTACGTGCACTCTCATTTGAATAATGGTCTTTCTAGCAATGTTGTGATTTTTTTTCCTTGCCTGTACTTGACCCGAGAAAGGAACAGACGTGATTCACCTCCATTAATATTCAAGTGGGCCGTAATACCCCGCGTTTATTTTGAGCTCTCTGTAATTAGCGCAGCAGTCTGATAAATCATGTTTTGATTGTGAAAAATGAGAGGTTTTGTTACAAAGGAAAACATGTCTACAGTAGCAGAGACAGATGTTTCAAGGCCTGTGTTTAAAAACGAGGAACTATAATTTTATTTACAGCTCATAAAAGACGCAGAAAACTGTACTATTTTATAGAAAGACAAAAAGGGTAAGTTTTGCATTATGAGGATTAAGTAGAAATGTGTATGGTTCTAAGAGTAAAATAACTCAAAAGGAAAAAACAATAAAAAATGGTTCTAGTTCCAGGTTTGAAAAAAGGAAGACAGAAGAGAGTCTACTGCAAAATCTTTGTCTTGCCAATGTATGCATTCATTTATTTTCTGTTAATTATTTTTCTATTGTCAGTAATCTTTCTCTGGTAACTTTGTATCTCAATCATTCTGCCATTTCAGCAACTGTACTGCAGCAACATAACATCAACCTTTTCCCCACCACCAGCACCTGTGTTGTCACAAGACTAATATTTCAAACTAAAATTTAACCATTTATGCACCAAGTAGCAATTCTGAACCAAACCATTTCAGGCTCTCTGTTTCTAGACCCCGGGTTATCTGTTTCGGATAAGTTCCAGAAGCTTGAAAAAAAAATCCAGACTCTGTACCAGCAATTGTATAAAAACTCCAATACCCCAATACCTTAAACTAAAAAAGGACATGATAATCGAAACCAATTATAACCTTAGTATTGATAAGTATTTGTGATTGTTTGTCCCTTGATGACAAATTTGCTTCTTGCACTCAGAAGATGAAAGCTGGCTATTTGTTACAACGCTCAATGTGACTGTACATATTACTATAGTTTTGTAGCCCCATAATTGCTTGACCTGCAGTGTCGTGTTACATTTAATTTAATTTTTTTAAGCAAAACTATCTCCGTTGCTGCTATGATCAAACTTACTTTTCTACCTAAACCTGCACAACTTTAACAATGTAATATAACTGCTCACGTCTTTGCCTTCTTGGGACATTTCCAAGCCTTTTCCGGGACATTTCAGAAAAGTTTATGTTCTTTTGCAGCAGTGTCTCTCGGGGAGCGTGTGAGAAAGGCCATAGAGGTCTGGACTTGGCTGCAAAGGTCAGGCTTGGTCCCTGTGAGCGGTGGATTTATATTGGACCTGATGGAGCATGCGGTTAGCGAGGAGCGCACCTGCACGTCCCACAGAGAACATTTACACAACCTTTTAGAGCCGGGAAGAGGCTGAGGGACTGCAACTGCATAGTACATAGAAACCAATAGATCAAGTTCAATGTAAATGTCAGCTGTGTTGCACCCTTGTTATAAACTAGCATTATGTATTATTAAGCTTTTTAAAACTACAGCACTAATGAGGAATTTTGGAGAGCCCTCTTGTCAGCAGAGTCAAAAACACTGACAAAATGACAGTGTGATTACATGGCCAGGTGTTCAATGTGGACACAATTTAGAGACAGCAGTCTTCCTACAAAGCTGTGCCAGAGATTAAATGCTTTTTGAATATTTAGAGAAAACTTCATGATAAACAAGCATTAGTTAGAACAAATAAACTCCAGATATTTAGAAACTGGAAAAGGTATATAATTTATTTTCCTGATGCTATGTTGCACTCACAGTTAGCTTGTTTCAACACTGCAGCAGTACTGAAGACTAAAAAACGAAAGTACAAAATGTAGTGTCTTTTACTGCAGTGAGTTGGGGAAATGTGTTTGCCTTGTGTGATGCAAACCAAAGTTTATCAAATACACATGGTTTTTTAAATGTACTTTTGTCACGTTTAGATCTCTGTGTCTTTGCATTTCTTTTGTAAAAGGCAATGAAAAGGCGCATACAGGAGGTGAAGGAAACTATGCTTTTGGATGACTAATGCCCCTCTGGACTGCATCACTTCTGGCTGAGTGCGTCCAGTGGGCCAGAGCCAGGTCCTGGAATCTAGCTAATGAGAAACACCCCCCTGAGGCTACTTCAAATCTGATTGGCTGAAAGAGTCAGAGCAGCCATAGTGATTGGCCGATTGGGTTGTGGGCGGGCAGCTGTCGGAATAAATACTGTGTGATAGTGTTCATATCTAGCGAGTAAAAATGCAAAAAGAGCATCCTAAAATGGATTGAATAAAATATTTGATCATCAAGTAGGCATATCTTAGACTTCAACACTAACAAAAAAATCTATTTATAGTGTTTCTGCATATTTCAGAATCCAAATGACAAAACTGAAAACTTAAGCCCACAAAATGTACCAACGTGCCAAGTCAAAAAGCAATGTGAAGGCAATGTTTTCACTATTACTTTATACTTCAAAAGAAGATTGATAAACAGTTTTTTTAATGAACAAGAAATATCAACTGACGGCAAAAGTAATTTAAAAACCTACATATGCTTTTTTTATGAACGTTAAAATTAAAGTTGTTATATCATCACTAAAGATTCATCACAAACAACAGTTAGGGCTTTATGCTTGTTAATTTAAACTTTGAATAAGACCTAAACTGCCCCAGACAAAAAGGTCTGCTCTCAATATTTTATTTACTCATTCACCAAGGCATAGAAAAAATTTATACTATAGAATGTGAGTGCTTTAGATACAGCTGCCCTGGGACAGAATGACAGAGATGTGGCGGCTAATCTGCACTAATGGCGCTAATGGTGATCATAATCAATTATTTGCACCAAAGTAGAAGTGTCTTTTCTCAATCAAAACTTTACACATCAAGCTGGGATTGAATCAGAATTGACTTTTGAGTATGAGAATAGTCAAATAAACATTATTTTATTATTTTCTTTTTGTATTGTTTTTAAGACTTTATTATTTATGTTGCTTTTTTAGGTTTTACTAAAAAAGACAATGATGTGGTGTAAAACAGGAGTAAAAGTAGATTTCATGACGCACAGAGCGTGGCTGTTGCATAGACTACTCAACCAAAAGAACATTATCTAAATAACTACAGTTTTTGCTAGTTGATCGACATGAATTGCAATTTTTGTTTGATTATAAAATTTAGTTCATCCCAAAATGGCCGTCAGCAGGTTGTAACATGTCTCTAAACTTAAAATTAAAAAAATAAATAAACAAAATAAAGTCAGTTTAATATACATTTTGATGTCACTTTTCAAAGGATTTTCCATCTATTATTTTGCTTATTCAGTTTAAAAAAAATACTAAACACAAATGGGGTTATATACTGCATATAGAAGATAATTTCAACTTCTAGTCAAATCAACACAGGATGTAAAAGCCAATGTTCTCGTCTCGCTATATGCTGTACACCATTTGACACAGCACATTTAACTCTGTGCCCTCTGTTTGCAAACAGTATATGATCCTTTCATCTCCTTCTAGCTGAATGACTTATGAAGTCTCCACAGAGAACGCCACTCTGTTTCCTTTTCATTTCAAAAAGGTTATATTCAACTCAACACAAACAAACCAGGCTTCTTATATACTTATATAACCAGACTAGTGCTGAAAATTAATATATATGCATGGATTATTAATTCAACGCAAGACCTAACCCTGGGAAAATAAAAACAACATGCCGTGAACTTATGGTATAAATAAAATATTGTTGCATGCAAAAGGAATATCACATCTGCTGTGTGCTACAAGTGCTTTTAGTTCACTTACATTTGTTCAACACAAGACTGAACAACATGAAGACAAACTAAATTAGATGTGTGGTACTTTTATGATTTTTCAGGAGATAGGGTTAGGGTTATGTTGTGTTCTTTGAACACAAATGTATAACATTAAGCATGTTTTTGCAAGAATATTTCGGACATCAATTAAGACAAACAAAAAGAAATAAAGAAAAAAGTAGGTTCACTTTAGAATTACTTACAGCAGAGATATGAACAATAAACCTTGTCGTAAAAATTCTTTCTCAGTAAAATTTTGCATCTGCAACATATTTTTGCCTCTATTTCAACAAGAAGCAGTAGTTGTTACTGTATATAATATGAGATAGCTTAAAATTTTTTTTACAAATTATATAGCGCCTTTCTATCTTTCCAGGCGCTAAAAGCGCTTTACAGTCTCCCCAGTGTACGCAGACACTGAGGCCAAGTAGTTTAAGTGTCTTGCCCAACGATAATCCACTCCAGACGTCCCACTGTGGCACCTGGTGGTCCAGCGGTCTCCAATCCAAATACTAACCAGGCCCTAACTTGCTTAGCTTCTGAGGTCTGACGGGATCATTGTGAAAGCCTTTTTAATATGCAAATGAAAACAAACAATCCAAAAATATTTCTTAACTAGTCAAGTTAGATAAAAATTGTGAAGTGTGTCACCTGCTTGCTTCGATGGAGATGCTGCTTTGCCTGGAATGTTCCATTGTATATCACTCCTTTAACTGTAACTTCATTAATGATACTGTATCTATTAACCTGACGAAATCCTAATCAATAGACTTTAAACAAATACTTAAATAAATACTATACTAAATAAAGTCTTGGACTATGTCATAGGCTCCAAAATTATCAGCCCTGTTTTTAATCCACTACAGCCTCTGTTTGTGTCCTGAGTTTAGCCCCAAGTTGAACTCTGATTTTGCCAGTTTGTCATGTTGTTTCTGTCTCTGTGGCTTAGTTGTTGCTGCCGGGCGAGTTCAGGAGGAGGTCGGGTGAAGAAGGGGCACAACGAGTGATCTGTTTAAACCAGTCTGTTCTGTGTTTTTATTTTTTTTGGGCAGCTCTCATTTGGAGACACGTGTCTCTGAGGCTGCTCCACAGACCAAGAGGAGGGACAGAGCAACAGATGTAAGGTAGTTTTGGTTTGCTTATGTTTACAAGCAGGCTGCATGAGATTAGAAAAATAGAAGGACATATTTTCAGACACAGGTATTTCTGGTTAAATTAAGTCATAATAAAACACACTTGTAACTACAACCTGACCTACAATTAATGAATGAATGAATCACATTCAATAACATATTTGACAAATACTAATTCATTAAAATGCGATCAATAATGTAAAACTTTACATTCATTCATTTTCATACATTTTGTCAATTACATAACAGAATTATTTGGCAAAATTTATTTTAGCAAACAATTGCTTTTTAATCCTGTCCTTGACATAGGATTTCCTAATGAAACTGTTTGGTGACAATGCACATGACCAAATGAGACCTGTTTGCCAATTGCCCATTTAACCTGTGACGGATTGTACTTGAGTTGGACTGGTTTAAAATATCTGATCAGTATTCCTTGTTTTAACACTTACATATGATGCTGTCGTAATTAAGCTTTAATATCAATACAAGTTATGAGCAGTTTCCACCTTCACGGAATCTTTCCAGTCTAACTTAACCAGAGGGAATTTGGCCAGCCAAATGTGTAATGAGATGTGAAACTAATTTATGTTTTTCATTAATCACACGAGAACAACTTGTCTATCTCTGTCAAATGGAGATTGCAATAATTTTGCAATAGATACAGTGCAGCTTTTTCTTCAAGCAAAAGACCTTTTGCCGACTACTGCATTGAATTTTGTTTATAATGACTCTACAATTAAATCTTTAGGGGCATTGCACGAGATTTCAACATTAGCCTAATATTTATGCTTCTGTAAGTGCTTTTGAATGGAATACAATTCCTACATACTGAGCACAAACATAAATGTCATTCAAAATGCCTGACTCAATGTGAAGTGTTGCTGTGAAATCATAAATTATTATATATTAGAGTTTCACAGTAATTTACCATTATGTACTCAGTGCACTCTGTCAATGTGTAAACACAGGGTGCTGCTGTCTCTGCCTTCATAGACTCCACTCTTTAGCAGCAGAACATCACTGGATCAAAGCTCATCTGCTATTTTTTTAGGTGACTAAAGACTTACACAAAACATCAAAAAGGCAACCTGAACTATCACTTAGAATAAGCCTATAAACTGAACATGTATCTGTCTGAAATTGCATACACATGGGATTTTAAAGAGAAAAGTGGCTGCATACCTTTTTTGCAATGTAATAACTCAAAATTAGTACAGTTACACTGTCCAGTCAACATCTAAACACAGTATACGCAGTTTAAACCTCCCAAAATCAGAAAGTGGTCTGTTACAATGCTATGTTGGCCTGACAGTTTAACTTTTGAAAGTTGTGAATAATGTTTTTAAACTCATTGTGGTGAATAATTAGGATGGTCAGAAAGCAATGTATAAGTGAAAGCATAGAGACAACTGGAAAATCTTATATCTTTAAATTCACAATTTACTACCCCAAACAACTCATCATGCATTTTCATTTCTATCATTGCCATGTAACTCCATATAATCACAATGAAGTAACAAGCTGATTAACTAACCAAGCAGCACAAAAAGTTTGATTGCACTGATAAGACATATTTTGCTTATCAGACTACTCTTCCCTATCCTTTCTCGCTCTTTTCCATCTTCTCCACTCTCTTTCTCTCTCTCTCTGGATTATCTTCTCTCTTTCACCTCTCGTCCTCTCTCTCTCCTCTTTTCTCTCACCCACCATCTCTATTTTCACCTTCACAGTGTCCATCTGCATCACTTCACCCACAACATTTACTCTGTGCTTCTGCCTAATAGTTTGGAGTAGGCTCTGTGGCTCTCCCTTTCACACTGTGAATGTGCAGTAATGCAGCAGTAAAAATACCAATTATTGAATGTAGTAAAAGTTAAATCTATAGTTGCAAAACTCCTTTTAGTACCATTTCTATTTGTTTTCAACTACTACTTGAGCTCTGAAGCTACTATTGCTACTAATTATATTTACTAAAATGTATTAAGTTTGAAGCATTTTTACTTTTTCTTCTTTCTAATCCTTTTCAAGTGAGCTAGTGTGCATTGTGTTTATTTGCATCACATTATTAATTATGCCCAATTACAATGAACAATAAATCAAGAAAAGAAAAGAAAAGAAAGAAAGAAAAAAAGCTATTAAATTAGGCAAAATTAACAAAAGCAACTGCACCAGTGTAACTTTTGATGACAATAATAAAGATATTTTATTTACAGTAGCTTCTTGATTTTAAATTAGGTATATTTCTTCTGATGGTCAGCTGCATAGAAATAACTAAAATAATTTGAATTATTAAAAATATAATTACTGTAATTTTTGCTCAAATTAGAATTAGCATCCTAAGTTTTTACCTCATTAGTCAAAAATGTTCAACAGGTGTAGGCTGAGGTTGAACACATAGATCTATTTTTTTTTAACTAAGTTTAACATGCAAGCTGACAACACAACAGCAAGTTTTATGTGATTTTGTCTGTTTGTTTAGTCACTACCAGCCATGCAAAAGCTTTTTCCCCTGCAAATTTGAATGGTTTTATTTTAGGTAATATCCTCTTATGGCACACTACTTGAGTCACCCTCCACCTCTCTGTGCCCGGCCCAGTTCTAATGAAATCACATAACACAGTGGCAGATGCGGTGATTGTGTGGATGCCCGGCAGCGCGGGGGTCAAAAGTTCAAACAGGGATGAGCGCTCTCTAGTGGAAAAGTCACACGCCCCATCTGTACAGCGCACTCAATGCACTATGCTCATTATTTAAGGTATATAGACGCACACATGCATGAAACAACCCCTGGGCCAAGCTTATTTTGCTTCTGTTGTGATGTATAATATAGCTTGCCCTTATAGACGCGCCAAATCTAGTTCAACAGATCCTCAGACGCCCCCTGTAAGCCATTATATAAGCTACAAAGGGTAAATATGGCGTCGTGGATATGACAAACCAGCAGGGAATTAGCGTGCAAGTTTAACAGCAACATATAGCCTCTTGGGTAATCTGCAGCAGCCTAATAAGGTCATAATGATTTGTTTATGTAAAGAGATGCAAAGCTTTAGACATGCAATATACTGCCCTGTAATTAATTGTCCTATTAATTATCATGAGAATCTATATGTTGACAAAGACAGCTTGAAGTGCCTTATGGTATGGTATTGCATGTGCAGGCATTATAGTAATACATGCGGTCAATTTAGTAATGCAGCTCCCACCAAGATCAGCTATTATTAAAAGGTTTTTGAGTTCAAACTTGTTTTTGCTTGGCTTCATTACCACATATGTTGCTAATGCACTGTAATTATGTATTTATGTGTAATACTGAAAGATATAGAAGCAGAATGCAACTATTAGATGTTATTCCAATACATTTTGACACATGAGATGTATGTGAACCATAGTGAGACAGTATGGTATAATTATATAAGGTGAAGCAGGTGAATAGAAAGAAATCATGAATTGAAATAATCATTTTCTGTAGTTCCTACAAATATATGTGAGAGAAATACATTATGCTGTAATATTTATCTGTGAAAAAAACAAAATAAATAAATAAATAAATTGCACATATTTGGAACATTAAAAAATGAAAAACTGAAAGATTTTTTAATTATTTTTGTTGACTAAAAGAGGATTTGAACGAGGTAACGAAATCAGATTGAAAATTGGTATAAAAAAATCAAATTTTGTGCACTTTTTAAACTTAAAGCTTAAAAATTAGGCTTAGAGAGCTGATCAGACATCAACATGTCCTTCTGTATGTTCTGTCAGGGTCTTGTTCAGTTGAACTTTGTAAGGTTTGGTGTGTGTAAGAACTCCGACAGATGTGTTTATTGGACGAAAATCATATTTTGAGTTACAAAGTTTCAATGAATTAAGTAGATTAAATAAAATAATTGTCATAATAATACAAAAGGCGCTATTTTGAATCCAGTGTTTATTTGTAAAAGTGTTAACCAATTGTTAATAAGCCTCAGGAAAAAACGGTTTTAAATAAATGGCATTTAGTCGATGTGAAAAGACAAGAAAAATATGAATTGCAAGTATGTTTTGGCCCTTTAACATTTGCTCTATGTATCAAACTGCACCCTCTTTCTTATGCTGTTGCTATGCTGTTAAAACTCATAGTATTATAACTGCTTTGACTGCATATATACTCACAATAGAAATGTCTGGCACCTCTGAACACCGTGAGCATGTTTTCTTCACCTTCTCCCTGAAGGTTTTAAGAAAAGGCTCTGCTTCTCCATTTTGGGTTTATCTCGATTACCCTCATGAAAGTTTGATGGTCCAGCAGTCACAGCTCTGCAACGAGGTGAGGGAAAGATGAAAGATTAATCGAGTTTGTAAAATCCAGTCAAAGTTGGAAAGACTGTTTTTGCCTTTTTTAGGTTATAGCATTAAAACAACATTGAGCGTGGGATGTGTAACGTAGATGATAGAGTGCGAGCAAAAGGCAGAAAAGTGAGGGAATAAATGTGTGAGATTAAGGTTCAAACCATATAAGCTTCTGTTAAAACGGGTCTACTCACACTAAAATAGCTATAAAGTAACCTTTTGGCTGCTAGACATTTTACAACTATTAAATAAAACTACTTGGCTAGATGGCTTAAGCTATCACATAACTTTTAAGCCACAAACAGACAATTTTTTAAACTTTATTTTGAATGTTTATTGCACTTTGAATAATGTGTCCTCTCTGTAAGTGTGCAGAACTGAAAAACTTTATTATGGTGAAGTCAGTGTCATTATAATATCTCATTGGGTGACGTTATCAAAATGTTTGGTGTTTTAAAACTGTTTTTTAACCGAAAATAACTTTGTTAGGAAAATCAATTACCACACTATTGAGCCATTAAACTTTTAATATTTAAAATTTTAAAAAGTTTCATGAGGAAAAGTTATTTAGACTTTCAGAAAAAGATGCAATGTGGAAAAAAGGTCATCTATCTGTCAATGCAGATAACTTTCTACCTCCAAAAAGAGATACACTGATGCTTAAAATTCAGTGTGAATACCTACAATATTTACTTGCTATTTATGCAATGTAAATATGAAAAAAAAAAAAAAAACTTTATGTAAACAAGCGTTTTTGGTCTGTAATAGTCATGAGCCACAATCAGAACATTGTTAAAGCAGATGCTTTAACACCTATATTTACTAAAGAGCTGCTTGAATGCTGGAGAGGCAACAATGCCCCCTGCCTGTGTCTGAAGTTTGACAGTGCATGTTTAATTCACACAAATAACTTCTCAAAGAAGGCCTGAGCTCCTGCCAAGATAAATTTCAGTTTTCTTCATTAAATAAGATTAAATTTTGTTATTCCAGCTAATGAAGGGTGAATGACATTTGAGGAGGTTTTAAAACACATATAACAGTGAGGTAATTTATGATTTTCTTACTGTGAATAATAACTCCTGTTGCTGATGTATCATTCATAACAATTTAATTTGCACATGCCCTTCGGCAAAATACAGCACAAGACACCAATGACACTGCTGTGACTTCAATCACCAAACTTAGCTTTCATTAACGTAAAATAGTACTTT
This sequence comes from Mugilogobius chulae, assembly GCA_038363315.1. Lineage (NCBI taxonomy): Eukaryota > Metazoa > Chordata > Actinopteri > Gobiiformes > Gobiidae > Mugilogobius > Mugilogobius chulae. The sequence continues at coordinate 21,973,132 of CM076404.1, read as the reverse complement.
CTACTGTTTTGCTCTGTTACATGTTGAAGCTGTAAGGCCTGGTTAGAAAGCAAATTATACAGACTGTGTTGTGAAAATAAGGCTATGCAGATGAACGTCAAAGGTAAAAGGCAGTGGTTTTGGATCACAGACTTGGATCATAAACATTTGTGGAAAGGCCTTTTTTATTTTTGATAATACAAAATAATACATACTTTTTTTTAATCGAAAATCTTCAAGTGTAATTTTAATCCAGCTGCTCAATCGCTTAATCAAACCATCAATTTGATTAGATTCGCTTAGCCAACTATCTAACTAACTAGCTACAAATATATATATTTTTTTAAATTAGTGACCGTCGTCAGATAACTTCAGCTAAATGAATCGATTATTAAAAAAATCAAGGTAAACTCTACACACTTTAAAACAGGTAGGTAGGAGATTCTCAAGATTCTGTCTTGATTCTGCTTCTGCCCAAACAACAGTTGAAACACCACAAAAACACCAATTTAATTAATTTTCATATTCTGATTAAAACTCCAAACATTTAAGGATTTTTAAAAACAGATTATTATTTTTGTTTGCTTGTTTGTTTAGAGGACTTTCATTTTCTAAGATACTTGAACATCAACATAGATATTTAGCGTAGGTGCTGCACAATAACACAAACTAAATATAATGTGATGAAAGCAAAGTCCTCCAATGTGTTTATGAAAACCTTGAAAAGCCTGATTTATATTCATGGTTTTCTATCTAAATCAAACACCTGTCTAATATGATTTTTCAGGATAATTTAGTTTGTATTTAGTCATGTTTTGAAACAAATATATTTTAATATAACAGAAATTACTGTGTCAAAACGAGATCGACCCATATGAGTTTAGGGTGATTGTTTAAAATTTTGTCAGTCGATGCCGAAATCACTGGGTTATTTAAGTTCAAGAAGAAGAAGAAAAAGAAGAAGAAAAAACACTTTAAAATAGTTACAATTTTGTATAAAATGTGTGTTAATGTTCTGAATTCAACGTCATCCGCTTATTTTGGTATCGTAATATCATGATATTATCACTCTCTCTACATACCTAGTATTAAAGGACATGAGTTACAGACATGTTAATAATAAAATACTAATGAATGGTGAAAGATAAAAAGAGCTTTATAGTTTCTCTCCAAATCTAGGAGCTCAGCTGATCGCTCCTGCGGCTAAAACAAACAACTGCCTGATTAAATATCAGCCAAAATTAAGGTCAATAGCCGCATAAAAAATCTAAATATTGGCCCCATAATACTTACTGACTACTCAACAAGTATTGCATTGTATGTATTTTAGATATATAGATAAATAATTATTGCTGTAGCCGTATTGTATATCCCATTTAATTCTAAGTTGTAGATTCCTTATTTAAAGGCACATTTTGAATGCTGCTTAAAAAAACATAATTTAATTATTGTAATTTCCCACCCCTTTTATTATATACTGTAGTTATACTTTATCTTAAAAAGTGGACTGAATTCCAGTTGTTTAAGGTAAGGCATGTAGTTTGTTTTAGCTCCAAAGTGAAGTAAAGCAGCGTGCGCTTGTTTAAGTGCCTGTCTGAGTATGTAAAGCTTAAAGAAGCCTATAGCCTCTTTGACCCTGTATGTTGTGACCACAAATAGTCCTTGAGTTTCACTGTAGATTGGCTCTGACTCACTCTGCGCCTTGGGCCGCTAATGCATGTATGCATTTAGTTTGTCAGAATATTCAGGCAGCTGTGAGCAGGTTAGGCGTTTTAGTGAAGAGCTAACCTAATGCAAGTAAGAGTTTAAAAGTTAAAGTAAAGTTTCCAAGAATACAGATCTTCCTTCTATCCAAGAAGATTAAATTTGATGAAACTCAAAAACAACCCATACTGTGACTTTTGTGCAGACAATACCATTGGCACTTTCCTTCATATGGTGTGGCAGTGCCCAGAGGTTTATAGCTTCTGGGAAAGTGTGGCTAGGGCTCTGTCTGATTTATTGCAGAGAAACATATCCCTCACACAAAGGCAGCTCTTACTGAATGACACAACAAGCATAAAATTAACTATAAATGAACGGCGCCAATTTCTAGCTGGCCTTACAGCAGCAAAAAAAATTATTGCATGTCGTTGGAAAGTAAGGCAGCCTCTGTGTGTTGGACAATGGCTCTCTTCATTTAAATATATCGTACAGTTAGAGCTCTCAGCAGCTCGGCTGGACGGTGCAAAACATCAAAATATTAATTGCTGGCTTAATATGTTAAATGGGATTGATAACCTGATACTGTAACACTACCAAAAAACTAATGTACATAGTAAATATGTATCATATGTTATGTCTGTTAATATAGTATGCTTACATTAAAATGTATAAACGGCTATTTCTGTTGATGTCTATGACGGAGGAAATTAGCCTTTTCTTTATTAGTAGTATCTTTTTTTTTTTTTCTTCTCTCTCTCACTTGTAACATCTATATGAATGTTTATAAATGTTACAAACATGCCTGGACAGCGGGGGTAGGGTTTATTTTTATATTCTTTAATATTGTTATTACGATTGTTATTAATGTAATTTTATTTATTTATCTATTTATTTTTTCTCTCTTTTTTATTTTTACTATATATATATATATATATATATGTATGTGTGTATGTATGTGTATAATTTTTTGTCCTTTTTTTTTTTCTCATGTATTTCCTTTTCAACTATTTTTGCTGATTTAAGCTATGGACCCGTTGACAAAGTGGGAAATGGGGTGGGTGGGTTGTGGGGGGTTGGCAAAATAACAGGGGGGAAATATTGCATAAAGTGTAAAGCAATATCAAATGTAAATTCAACAAAAAAAACTTGATCACAAAAAAAAAGTTTCCAAGAATTCAAATGTTTAAAAGAAATGTGCAGTATTAAAAAACATATTATGCAAAATTTACTTTGTTGAGCTTTTAATCATGTTTTAACAATGTTTCTTTATCAAAAAAACAGCTGCAGTTTTAACTCTGAGTTACTATTCGCTCCCTTCTGAGCCTCAGAAATCACTGTTCCCAATTCCCCCAGATCTGTGAGGATCAGCAGTGCTGTCTTGAAATTCAAAAATCATCCAGACTTGCTTCAAAGCATTTCTGCAACTTTAGCATATCAGGCAAGATTGGTTTCTTTTGCAGCCAGTGGATGAGCTCTAACTAACTAAATCATAATGCATAAAATGCCAAAGCTAAAGTTCTCAAAAGCATACTTAAAAGACAAGAACATTGCAAATCTATACATATTTTCCCTTTAATTGATTTCAATGTTTCAAACAATTGAGTTGGTCATTTGAAATGTTTTTTAAAGTGGTTATACAAGATGTTTTTATGTAATAACTTAATATCACAGACATATTGCAAATGCATCTATTCTAAGGAAAATGTATTCACATTGTCATGTATACATCTAATTACACAGACCCTTTAAATCAACAAAAGTGTGTTGTTAACGTGCTAATGTTGTTGTTGATGTTACCGCGATGGCAAAACTTCTGGAAGTTGTAAAAGTGATTCTAGACTCATTGGTGGGAATATTTGAGAAACCGAGAATGCAATACGTAAGTGACCAATCGATTTTAGTGCATTTGCTGAGGCCTCATGTTTTAAAACTTTTAGATTTACAAAAGGACACATGACTTCATATCAATCAGACCATCCCACACCAGGAATTGAGCAATAGTTTGTTCTGCTGGCTGTAAAAGAAATTAAAAAGAATAGATAAAAAACTATCAACGAATTATCACAACTGCTTAAGTAATCGCTAAAGTAGTATGTAAATATATAAATAAAAATTTTTTTAGTTGTCATTTGGATCTGGTGTCAATTCAGATCAATGTGTCTCTCTTTACTCGGAACACTAACATTTGATATTGTGACATTCCCACTGAGATATGACACAAACACTGAAGCTAGGCTTCTTACTGAATCACTTTAAAACTGAATCACACTAAGCTAAAGAGACCGCTCTGTTATATTCAGTTTTCAAGTGAACATTTATATTATTCGCCTGTCTGTTAAAACCGGCTGAGTATTTAACATGAAGTAGGAATGCTTCAAAACGCCAGAGTCGATGTGGAATGAGTGAGTCAGGGGAGGCGGTAAAGCAGGACACAGTGATGAAAAATGCATGCGTTGGCATATGGTGTGCCAGGCTGCTGCACAAGATCTATATGCACTCATAAATCTATATCCAGTACCACAATTCTGTGTTTTAAGCTTTAGGGTCAAAAGTTCACCCACCATCATAAGGAGAAAGCCCTTTTGATGTCTGCCCCCGTTGCCATGGTAACTGCCACCTCTGCTGCTGCGGCTGATGGGTAGAGACAGGAGAGACAGTGTTTTTGTCTGTAAATATCTGCAGGTGAAATGTATTTTGAAGTGAAAAAGGAGCTGAAATGACAGGTTTTGGGCAGCACCACAGGTCTCAAATCGTTCTCACATTATTACCAGTGTTTTTCCAGTGCGTTGGACACATCCCATTCACTGCCAGTCGTCCCGGCTGCTGTTACTGTGCAGGGGTAAAGGCGTGTCCGAGAAGGGCTTTCAGGCAATATTTTTCTGCTTCCAAATACAGCGGAAAAGAGTCCTGGGAGGAGGAAAAAAAAGCAGTTTTTGTTTCTCAAAAATGTTTGTATGTAAATAAGAAATATGGATTTTGTCTGCTATATACAGGCAGGAACAAAATTGTTGCTATTTCTCTGCTAATGACAGAAAAATCAACAATAGTCACTGAAATAACATGAAACTGACAAAAATCATAATAAATAAAAAATAACTCTGATAATTATTTCATAAAAATCTAACTTTGGACCACAATGATGGTACTCTTTGTTGCATACTCTTTTAAGGCCATCATTGAAATCAAACCATTTCTGTAGCTGTATATGAAACTTCTGCACTAATCACAGGGATTTTGGCCGAATTCATGTGAGCAAACTGCTCTAGTTGTCTCAGGTTTGCAGGGTGCAAGCACAGACAGCATGTTACAGCTTCTTCTGCAACTGTTTAACTGACTGAGATAAGTGCTCATAGAGTCAATGCAGGACAGTCCAGTGTTTTGTTCTTAGCCATTTTTGGGTGTTTTGGCTTGACCCCTATGACCCCAGGGTTTCTGACATTAGGCATCATATTTTGTACCAGAATAATTTCATAGCCTTGAGAATTTATTGTATCTATATCATATATTCAAGACATTATCTGTCAGATGCCACAAAATGTACCACTTTATATTAACTACACCTTAATTGGCTTTAGTAAACCATGAATAAAGCATAAATAAAGCCTTAATTATTCAGAAACTAATGGTGATTTAATGAATGGAAAAGTTTATTAATGCTTAGTAACTACTTAACTAAGAAGCAAAGGTAAGGATTTAGGGTTAGGGGGCAGGGTTTAAAGTAATTAAGTTGTTACTAAGCATTATTAAGCTTTTTCATCTATTCATTAATCATTTGTTCATATTGAATTAAGTCTTTATTAAGGTATTATTAATGATTTATTAAGCCTAATTATTTTGTAGTTATTCTAAAGTGTTACCCAGTCCCAGAACATAACTGCGCCTCTTCCATGTTTCCATTTGGGAAAATCTAGGAGAACGCCCTGCTTGATTTTATTGCTTGCCTCAAAAGGGTGCACAACAAAATATTAAGGTAAGGTCACCACCAATGTTGTGCAGGTTTCATTTTTTTTTTTTTTTTTTTTTTCAATTGAATCTGTTAAACTACAGGTAAATAAAGCAATGTTAAATTTCGCTGAAGCATTTTCAAGTTGTTTTATTGACCATTGTTGATTTTTCTTTCATTATCAACAATTTTGTCCATGTCTGTAGTTCATCTGTCATTATATATATTGGACATTTTGAATCGCAATACTAGTCAGCTGATTGTCTGACATTGTCATAACAGTACAGCCGATTTATCTAAAGAGAGCTACCAAACATAAAGGCAATATTAGAATGCTAGAAAGTACATAACAATGACGAGGAAACAAAGAAAAACAGGGTTACGCAATCTTTACATTCACACAATAAGGGTATGATCATTGGTTCAAAACAAAAGTTGGAACATGAATCTAAATTAAACTTGCATCTTGCTGTTTATTTATATGCCATATAAATAAACAAATAAACTATTTATTTTACCTCCTTTATTGTGAAGTTATTGGTTCTGTAACTCACTATTATTTTCTATAACAAATTGTGATCTTTAAAGTAGAACTACAGCTCTATAACCAATTTCAATTAGAGTTCCTAAATGTTAAAGCAAATGAATAAATATTTCATTGTGCAAATTTTATTTGTCAATGTAACGCTAAACTTGAACTATAAGACTAAATAAGATCTAAAACAAAGCTACGTAATTTAGGATCAAATAACACACTCTTAGAGTAAGAGCCAGTCTAAACTGGCAAATAAAATGTTTTTGTTGCGTGAAAAGCAAGAAGATTTGACAGGGTAAAACAGTGGCCGCAGGTGCAGAACAGACTGTTGCTGATGACAAAAAAAACACACTTCTACAGATGCTGGGCCCATGTGGCAACTGTCCAACTCTTCACTACAGGAGAAGGTGCAACAAATGTTGGCATAAATCATTGGGAGAAGACTGGAGATGACTTAGCCAATAAAACTGCAACTTCTAGCAAGTTTACCATTTTCATAGTTTTTTAGTTCCTAGTAAAAACAGAGTAACAGAACAAAAAAAAAAAATACAAAACATTGACTTTACAACACTACAACTACAAAGTTCTTAGTTCTCCTTATTTTTAAAAATTTAAATTAAATAAAAGTACGTTTCTTTACTAAACCTTTGTGGACAAAGATAAAAACTTTGCCCTAGCCTCTATTTTGCAATGAGTTTTCCATTAAAGGAATCGTATTAAGATTCTGATTACAAATTTCATAAACATGACCTGTATGAGTCTACAGATACAAAGAAAACATGTCCAAATGTACTCTTACTTTTACTGAAAGTCATTGTAAAGTTGAGTTATTCTTAATTAAAATAATAATTGGCATGATGTTCATTTGTTCATGTACATTTAGTGTTTTGGTTCTCAAGCGGATAACCATTTTGGTTTGGTTGAGCCTCAGGCTAACTCTGAACTGCAAGTTTTATGAAGCTTTTTCCACACAGTGCACATCTATCTACTCACTTTGTGATTGAATATAACGCTTAATGGTGAATCATGGCAGAAAAGTGACCATTATTCATAGCAAATCTTGTCCCTGACTGATCCATAGCTTCTAATCCATCAATAAATGTGTGGGCCATTTCACACTCTGACAACCAAAATAATCTGTGATTGCAAAATAACTAGTTGTGCATCTTACATACTGTGCATTCCTAAACCAACTAGAGAATAATAATATTTACAATTTCTGTGATTCTACATCACTCAAATCTGCTGACTGTGTGAAACTTTTGGTTGTTTTAGTTCTGATCTGCATAACTATTAACTAAATGGTCTCAACATCAAAAATACCTTTAACACTTTAAAACACTGTACAATGCACTGAATCCATACATTATTCCCATCCTTTCCACTAATCAGCACCACATAGGCCAAGAGCCACATAAAGAATAGACTTAACACATTAAAAACAGCATCGAGGCAGTCATGAACCTAATGTGACCTAATTATGTTTACATTTAGCCTCTCCATGCGTTAACCTCTCGCTGAGCTGCGGGCTGCATTAAACAGCCACACTGTAAACATGCAACAGTGGGGCCCTGTGGGACGTAATTCAATTTACCTCCAGACATCATTTAAAACACAAGAATTATATTATGAGATTATATTAGGCAGTTGACAAGAAATAAACAAGTAGCTCTGCTTAAAAGGTTACCCAAAACTTACATATTTACTGCAAGAACAAAAAGACTATTGTATATATTTAAAACTAAATATCTACCAGTAATTGAATTAAGGTACTATAAAAGTAAAATAAAAACATTTACTCATGAAGAATAAGAGGTTTCAATGCAATAGATAACTCAGAAATAAGGCTGTAACAATTTTTTATAGTTGACAGGTCAGCAATCACATTTTTGATTAGGCAACAAGATAAACAACTATTTAATTAACTGTAGCATTTAGATATAGCAACACAAGGCTAGAAATTAAAATAGTCAGTTAGCTATGATTATTCTAATTAACTGTAGCCCTACTCGAACTACAATTTTGATTGCAACAAACATTAAAATAAAAGCAATTTAAATGTCTTATACAATAACAATGTTCTGTATTTAATATGAACTATAATAAAACTCAGCCACGGCAAAAGGATCTAGATGAAAAAGAACTAAACAAGAAATTATCATTGGCATAATTCTTAAATATTAGCTGTATTAATGTTTAATTAAAACTCAGTCAGTGACTTCTTCTGCTACAGTCAAATGTGAAAGGAAATTAGCATATTTCTGCTGGCAAATAAATTGGGCAATTACTCAAATTAATTCTTCAATTATCTGTTTTGAGTCTCACAAACTGAAGTCAAATTCACAATTAATTTCACAGAATTTGTTTATAGTTTTAGAAGAGGGTTACTGCTGAGGCTATTAGCAGAATATTTTCATCACCGTCACATTAATTGAATTTCATGAACAGGAGACAGAAGTAACAGTGATAATAATAATAATAATGATTGTAATTGGTGATGTGTTTTGAAAGAGCACAAATTGGGCCTCACATTTGTGGGTCGCTGTGTAATGAATTATTTATGAAATCAGAGATAACTCGACACACAGAAGGGGCTGGTCCAGAAGAGACAGAGACTGGCCAGTGCTGAGACACAGACACCTCCCCATAAGGTACTACTGTTATTACTTTTACTACTGCCTCTGCAATACTGCTACTGCTAGAATATGCTGCAGCCCAGGTATGTATTATGGCTTTTTCATTTAGTAGTATACTGTATATGCTTTTGTTTTCTTTTTTAAATTACACAGATGCATTTTAAATTTAAGTTTGAAATGTCATTGTGCAGCTGCTTATGATGGTGGGATATGGTTACAAATGGTTTACATGTGAACTCTGTACACCTTGCTACAAATATTTGATGACAAATACTGTATATTTCATCTGTATTTTTATTTAGTTTGAATATTTTGTTTGTTTGTTTTTAATAGTTTTTTTTAGGTGCTTCATCTACTGCTTCAAGTCGTCAGGTAAGTATGTATTAATTTTTTTAAAAGTCATATTTCATGGATTTTTTTTTATTAATTATGATGTTACATACATTTTAGAAATTTTAGTTCATGCATGATAGTAGTAATGTATTTTTATGTGATTAAACTAATATTTAAAAATATTCTTATGATACTAGATGTAATACATTTTATTTTGTTTTATTATTATTTTTTTTTAAGACAAATATACTATATATTTTTAAATATTTATCATTTTAGCCTTGGTATAACAAGTTACTTGTAATCAATTCACCCATATATATTTCATAAATATTCACATATACTGCACATTGCAATAATGTAATTTAAATTAGCTTATTTTAATATAAAAAATATACATAATTTTCCCATTTTATTGATGGTTATATTAAACATATGTTTTTGAGTAGGTTGAGAAATGTTATTTTGAAGCATGAAATAAATGATCAAAAACTTATCTTGAACAATTCTGGGTGCAGGTTTTATTCTTACCACATACTGTATCTCTCTCCATCTGAATGTTATGTTTTTGCTGTAAATCTGCAGACACTAAGACCCAGGATGCTCCTCGCTGCCGGCCGGGGTCCCTCTGCGCGGTGCATTCACAGTTCACCGACATCTCGACCTAAATGCGATGTGACGGCAAAACCTTTACAGAAACAAACGGGAATATAGTATCAGAGAAGGCTGACCGAGCTGTGAACTGCGGCCCTAACACAGAGCAAATTAACATCGGCAAAAATAGCTCTCTGGTTCTCTCGTGTAGCCAGGCAAATGCATCAAGCGCTGTCGCATTGTTTTACTGATTTTGCCTTGTAAATGTCCAGCTATCGAAGACCTTTATAAGAGGTTAAGGACCACAGGCCAGTCCACAAATTATAGAGGAGTGGCTAGGGTTGTCCCACGGAGGGGTATGTCCCTAGGCTCAAACTCAGCTTCTAGTGCGACACTATGGTCCGTCATGAGATCCTTTTCGCCTGAGCTGTGCTGTCTAATGATGCTGTCTCAGTCACTCGAGAGAGGACCAACAGTATATGAAACAACACAAGAAAAGAAGGAAGGCAGAGCTCTTTAAGACGCAGTTTGACATGTGCATTTGGGCTGGAAATAAACAAGCAGAATGGCATATAAATTGTAAAAGTGACAATGTGTTTCAGGTACTTTGAGCTACTATTGTTTTCAACACAAATGCAATATCAAAATTTTCAGTATCAATTCCAATTGAGAAGTACTAAGTAAACAAATGTCAGAATTTAGTTTTTATAAACCTGATTAATTGTTAGAGGCCAAATGAACGAGAAAACAAATTTAGGGTTAGATCAAAACATGTTTTTTATGGTAAAATTCTATATTCTGTCACTTAAACAAAAAATATACATTCTGATGGCATTAAAACATCCAGCTTGTTTATTTAGACCATGCCATACTAGTCTAAACAGTAAATATGCCCACCACTGCACTAGTGTAGGTAGGTGTATTTGAGGCTGTAATGGAAAAGCCAAAGTAGAGAGAGAACAGTTAATCGGTTAGAATAGAGTGTCCATCTCTTGTCAGTTGTCACACACCAGTTCTTGATGTACAGATGTCAAAGCAGCGCCTGCGTGTGACTGACAGAAAGCATTAAACACGAAAGAGTCAGCTGACAGCCATGAACTCACAATGTACAGAACAGACTGACTCACAGAATCATACATGTGGCAAGTCATTCGCATTCATTAACAATAAACCAGCACAATAAAATACTGTATGGATCTTTTATGATTAAGCATGTGCAGCGTTTCCACATAATAGGAGAAGATGATCTAAGATCTAAAATAGTTCCCCTAGTTAAAAATAACTTGGGCAATGCAATGTTCCCATAACATCAAACACAAGAGTTACATACTGTTTAGAAAGGTTTATATATTGTTATGTTTACAGTTAAGAACTATTATTAATATTTTATAAAATATAGAATAAAGATGAATGGACATTTTGCAAAGCAATAACATCTCAATGTTGACAAGCTAATATTATTATATATTATAGGCAATAATATATAATAATATTTTTCTTTATCCCATAACAGATATAAAACTGTATATAGGTAACTTTACAGACTGATTTGGTGTTTGGGGTATAGTAGGTGGGAGGAGTTAAAGTGGATAAAAAAACAAACAAAAATCTTAAACTTACAGTATATTTTGCAGTTGGTTGTTTTTTAATCAGTAAAACAATAAAATAAGATATGTTTTATAATTACAGTGGATGGGGGGAAAGGAAAGGACACATCAGAAGAAAACAAACAAAATGTCTTTGTGGATTCAATCAGGAATAGTACCACAATCAGGAGCTGATTCAATCAGCTATTATTGTCCCATAATGAAGCATTAACCTGCTAACCCACTCAATTATTACTACCGCATTTTTACAATAGCAATCATCTTTTTATTAACAGTGTCGCTCCTCCATGTCACAGTTTGGAAAACTTGGAGCTAAAAGGACAAAAAGAACATAACTGATTAACTGACACATTTTCGATCATCATATTTTTTGTGTCTGTAAATACACACAAACATCAGATCTAATTTGTGGGTTATCTAATATTTCTTCTTATTATTAGCTCTGGTATTTTTTTTTTTTTTTCCTTGTAAATGTACTCAGTGCTTTTGATGAGTGTCTCTCTCAGCACTCTATATCATACTGCTTACTGCCCAGAAAACAATGTCTTTGTTTATTGGGCAATTTATAAAGTCACATCTTATTTGAAAGTTGTACGTTATTCTGAGAAATGTGTTCTAGTCTACGGAAAAATGTGATTTTGTTTTTACAGCTTAAGTCATATATATACACGAATAGTTTATAGAGCACCCGCTACTAGTGTTAATGGGTGCTCTTTGCTAAATTTCATAATGTTTAAATGGATGCTTAACTCAACATAGCCTATGCTACAGAGGATTTTCCTACCATTTCACTAAGTCAGACTTTTCTGGTATGTGAACCTATAGTGCACTGACACAACACTATTCTTTACCCTCGTCTACTTTAAACACAGTATTTCAGCCTCTTTCAAATTGTCTCCGAATCCTGCCTTTTCCGCACATTAGAGTTATGTTAGGTGAGAGCGCACGACACCTGGGATCCCGAGGAATGAGACAGAGCGAGGTGTGATTCAAGCGTTACAAAAAAATCCAATGGAGTTTCACACTTTGGTCCACTCAGTCGACCAGCCCACAACCTCGGCTTCACGGGTCATCGTGAGGTCCCCAAGGGCGGGCGGTCACATTAGTCCGCCACGTTATAACTCCCCCATACAAGCGTCATCAACACATGCGGGATGTTTTGCTTCCACAGTTTCGAATGACAGTATATGAAATAAGATCATGTTAAAGTTGTGGATAATATGGACAGCTATGGGCCAAACATGTGATCTTACACATGCACCACATGTCATCACTAATATTTACAGATGAGGAACGAACGCAATGCAATGAGGACACACAAGCAGCCAAGCAATGCTTGCTAGAATGAAAATACAGCTTGTTATACAATTGAGTACGTTTAAAAATTCTTTCATTTTTTCAGTCAGCTTACAAAAAATCAGCTAAAAACGATTGATAAACTATGCTGAGATTTAAGGGGTTTGCAAGTCTGGGTATTTACATGGAAAGCATTTCAAACCTGAACTAAATAGTTTCAGCAGAACAGACCAGGGTAAAAAAAAATGCAATAAATAAAAAGCAAATGCTGCCATTTGATTTTTTTTGTTCTATAGAGCTTTTTATTGGAAGTTTAAAACATTTCCTATTGTCACCATTCCTGCCAATGAGCCCTTTTTCTGTCAGTACTTGCAGTCGTTTACTTTTACTTTTAAGTCACTGCGGGTAAATATTTCTCACGTTTTATTTTGTGTTAGTTTGTTGTTGCTAATGCAGTACAATTATAGAACAGGCTCTACATTAGACCAGATATGATTATAAATGTTGTTTAAATATACACTAAAGGCTAAATATTTTCTTAGGTGGTACAACCATTTTGTTAGTGTTGTCTGATTTATGTTATCATAACAAAACATAACTCAGAAAATTATTTTGCCAAACTTCTGCTAAATAAATCAATCTGAATGAGTCAGATAATAGCACTGATTTACAACAGCAATTTACAACAAACAAAACTTCTCGATTTTACACTTTTTACAGCTTTGCACAGGTTTTTCTCACTTACCTATTGCATCATATTAAAAATGATAATCATAATAACCATATTTTAGGCAAGTTTAGTAGAGCTTTTCTGTTTGCGTGTTGTCAGAATACGAAAACTTAACCTATGCCAATTTTTCATCAAATCCTTCTTGAACATTTTTATAGTGTTGCATAGTGGTACCAGATCACATGGCTCAGCAGGTGTCGAAAAACATAGAGTAAACCCAAACATGCCATATTAGATCACTGTTTACCTTCTGTACCATTTCACAGTCCAGCCGCCTCCTGCTGTCCCTAGGCCCACCATCGGCACAGTGGGTGGGGGTCGTGTTGTGGGCGCTGTGGGCGATGCCAGGGGATGTGAGCATCACCAACACATTTATCTGTAAAACACACCTATGGAGGCACAGACCAGAGCAAGGGATTAGCTTTAGCAGATGGTTTTAGGTGTGTTATATGATATCTCAACCTAGCAGATATTGGACACAAGTATCAGAAGAGACTGTATGCAGATTCTGTATAGCTAAATTTCCTCCCCCATACTCATTAGATTCAGAACTGCACTGGCAAAAAAAAACATTTAATGCAATGAATTCCTTTCTACACTAACAGAAAATACACTTACTGTACTACCTTTGCGATATTGTTGATATTTTTAGAGCAGATTCTCTAGTGTCTGTGTGACAAGCACCTATAATATTTGTCTACTTCAAATCACTGATAAATATATTTTGTTTATATTTTTAGTAAGTTTGTGATCTTGTGTCAGCAAGTTTGAGCTGTCAGCCACAGCAGCAGGCCAACTATCGGGTATCGGTGTTGGGTAAAAAAAAAAAACATATTGGCCCATCTCTACTGTGCAACCATGATCTGAGCAAAATGTATGAAAAACACCGATTTACCTGTGAGTGTGAAATGTGTCACTTCACAACGTAGCTTTATAATACAACTACTATGACCTACTATCTGTCTTTTTGACAGTCAAGATCTGATATTATTATGACCAAAATACTTAATTGTCACAAGAATAATGTTACTTTGATTATTTTAAAACAGTGTGCTCCAATACTAAAAACAAAAAAATCTGAACAATAGGTTAGGTAATACAATGTTTGTTATTCAGGATGCTTCAGAACTAGTGTAATAACATTAAGATAGAAAAGGCATGAACAAGCACAATTGTACATACATTTGTATCTTCCGTGATTCATTTACTGTCTATAACCTTTTGAGTTGACACCACTCACACAAGAACTTGCCAAATTTCTAAAAGGTGCTTCCAGGTGACACTGACACACATCTGTAATGACATCTGAGGTGGTTTTCTCAACTTCCCGACTGAGCCCTGGTGTAATGTCAACGGACTTAATTTTGACTGACGTAAAGAACTTTGCTTGAACTTTGCACATCTTGTAATAGCTTGATAACTTTAATAAGCTGCGATTGCTACATGTGCTTACACAAAGTCAACCTCTAAATAACCTCTTGAACTCAAACTGAACTTTTTAATATGCTCCCAACAACATAGCCTACTTTTCAAAATGCATAAAGGCAACAAGTTATGAAAGCATTTGCTTAATAGGTACTTACAATTCTGTTTAAGGCAAAAAATTTGAAATGGAAATATCTTACATCGTAACATTGTTGGGGCTAACTTTAGGTCTATTCCAGTTTGATTCAGCTGAGAAAACACACTGCATATTGTACATCAATAATAGAGACATCAACATGTCGTACACAGACCTACGAGGCTACATCCTCTTAGTGTTGTCAGCCCAAATGGATTTTAGTGTTGCATTATTTAAAGTAGTAATTAGGCTACTGTGGCTGCCTTTTGTCTATGTACACTGGAGGAGATGCTATATGATGTACAGAGGTGGGAAGTCAAAGGGTAGCACAGTACATTTTATTACAATATCTACCTATTAAAAGTTCATATAATGTGAATGAAGGCTTCCAAATTTAAAAACTGCCTTTTAGGAATATTCACACATTACATACAAGTGTAAAATTGATAAAAAATATATATATACTTTTGGGGATTTTATGTAATACCGTTCCAATATTGCCATTGGCTTGCTATAAAAATGAATTTAAGTTTGATCATGATCATCAATTTCAGAATATGCAACACGGTCTTACTGAAATGCATATCTATACTACAACATTTTATTAACATATCATGAGCACGTTTCATTATGTTTCCAATTGTCGCTGTAAAAAGCGTCAAATAGAGATGCTATTTTCTTAACAGCCAGTCTCAGTCTACTTCTATCAGATTGAAAATGACTTTCGGATTAGAGTCGAAACATCTTGATCTTCGGAAACACTGTCCAGATGACTACTTTGAAGACTTCTACTCCTGGATGAATGAGGGTCTACACATCGTCTTATTTTCTTAACAACTTATAGACACGTGTTTTGATTGAAGCCACGCAGGGACATTTCTGTTGGGTTTATTGGCTAAGTTTAAAATGTAAAATAAATACAACGTTAATCACAAAACTATAAGTCATATTTTCACTATAATATGTATTTAGTAAATATTGAGACTGCTATACCAAATGTTTCTCTTGTAAATGAATAAGTACTGTTTTTACTCTAATAACAGTACCTTGCAACATGATACCGCTGCGCGAAGAGCTGGGAACAAGCTAAAAATAATTCCTTCATACACAGAAAGTTTAGTAAACAAAATCAGAAAATTGCTAACCAACAAATAGACATTTTTAATATTTGCAGAATGCCTCTTAGATTTTTTTCTCTGCTTCAAGCTATCAATCCATTTCAGTACATGAGCAAGCTACAATGACTTGGTAATTAAACGTCTCAAGGCAACAAAACATTGGTCTCCTGAGTGTGTGTAAGTAGTGGTAGTGTCACTGTCCCAAAAGCATTTGCATACTCACGTCATGTTAAGTCTACTATCACTACATTTTCTGAAGATGCATGTCAAGTGAACAATGGGTTTTGTGTTTGACCTGTTGTTGAACCAGGACAATTTGATGCTCTATGACCTGGATAGAGGCAGAGCAAGAACCCGGCATTTTAGAAGGGTCATAGTGTCACTGTAAGTTCAAATGGAAGATTACAATGTACAGTGATCTCTCAAAACATACCCTCTTTTGAAGTTTTAGCACAGTGGCTAAGCGCTAGCACTGTGATCTGGATAGCAAGCTTTACTGTTTGTGAAATGGATAATTTAATGTAAATTGGCTACTAGCAACTATTTTGCTTTGCATTACCATTTGCAACAAAACGCAACTTTATAATGACAGGACTCTAAAGCATGTTGGAAAAATCATCACCACAAAGGGACCTCACTGGCAAAACGAAATGTCTGGCTTATCTCAATGATATAAGTATTTTCATTCACAAACAAGTTTTCGGCAGTTTTGTGTTCAACTCAAACACCCAACTACAATAACATGATAGAAACACGTCTTTCCTGCACCTCATTTGCATGTGAAACGATCTGCACTCTGAAGCTGGGAGACACATTTTTAATCGTCAGAGTTAAAACACAAAACACTGTTTCAGAGAAGTCATGTATGGAAACTCAAGTCTTGAAGATACACTCTGTTCAGCAGCACATTGACAGATAGAAAGGGCTTGTAATATTTAACATAGAGCAGTGATGTTACAGATACTTTGTAAGCTTACACTGTAGTGAGCTAAGCAATACTTCAGCCTTCACTTTTGAATATAACTACAACAAGACAAGTACTTTCACTGTCAATATACTGACTCTGCTATGTGCAGTATTCATAAATATTTATTAATTATGTCATGGTGAGTGTTTTTAGGTACAAGTGAAACTGTTTTAATCTGTAAATAAAAGTGATTTAATATTTGTAATCAGTTGATCCAAGAAGGTAGATTGATTCATCAAAAAATATTACATGAATAATTTTTAACATATAAACAATCCAATCAGGTAGTTAACAGGTATTTATTCAATGATGATTTACTCAAGTAAATAGCTTGTACAATACCCATATGCAACAACACAGCTGTGGGGTCTAATAGTTTTGTAGAAGAGGCTGTAAATAGTTTGTGATGGTCTTGTTGTTCATTGTTAATGGTGCATTCATGCTGTAGCATTAGGTTCTTTGTGCTAACAAAACTAAAACCTACCAGACATCGAAATAAATATTTTTTCTGTTGATCAGTTAAGTCACAGACATGGTTCAATTTTTCAAGCTTGATCCATTTTTTTCAGGAGAAACAGGTGAAAATCTGTCCATATTATCACACTCACTACACTTAGCATTAGTTTGTAGTCTGATTGTACCACTTCTGGTCTGTCTGCTGTCGCTCTCCCCTGCGTTATGGCTTGTGATTGGTTTCTCTGAAAAATAGCGCCTGCCCCGCGGAACTAAACCCCTCAGATAGAGATATCAGACTAATCAACAGTATTGATAAATACTAGGAGATTAGAATGAAGGCCAGGCAACATTAACAGAGCTAATCATTACATTTCAATCATTAGATTTAAGTTGGGTCTCGTACCTTGACCTAATCTGTGTTTTTCACTTCAGATGTAGATGTAATGTTAAGGCGGACTGATTCATGACTGCATTACTGTAGCTGAGGTCTGTGGCGTGTCAGTGCTGCTGTTGCTTTGCTTTCAGCTTTCGTGCTACTGTCTTTGCCGCTGAATCAGAGTAAAATCATGTGGCAGAGAATGGGGTTAAACAAAGTACATTTAAATGTGAGTGTGTTAATGTGGTGCTGAGTGGTGCATCTTAGCAGCTTTACACACCATCCACAGTGTGAGTTTACACATGGGCTGACTATCGAGGTCACAAGAGTTCAAAAGGTGAGCCAAGAAAATGACACACCTACTGTCTCATGCACAAGGGCAGCAATCGAGAAGATACTTAATCTGACGCTATACTAAGGCAGTTTTAAGGCAATAAAGCTTTTGAACTGAAATGATGAAGGATTTAAATGTTCATAGGAAGAAAACACTAACTCGTAGTAATCTTTTTTAAATGTCAAAAATTTAACTTTTGCTAGTCGGATTATGATCAGACATGCAATTGATATGTCTGTAAAACCAAAATAAAAATGTTAATGAATAAACGAACTGGAGAGTAGGACTAGTTGATAAATCGTTTTGCACATATTTTTAAAGTTGTAATCTTTATTTAGAGTAGGTATGCACCAATACAACTTTTTAGTTCCTATTGACCCTATTTTGTCCCGCCCACACCGCTTGGAAGCGCACTTCCTGTTTAGCTCTGTTAAGGTAACTAAGGTGTTTGTTTGTCTGTCTTGTGGGGCAATTTCAATTAAATTTACTGACAGTTAAAATAAACCCATCGACTGAAATCTACAGGCTAAAATAGGGTCAATACTGATATCGATTTTTTTGGCTTTAAGTATTCTGCCGATCCCCTACCAGTGTAGGACTTAAAAATAGTAGCAATGCGCTAATCCAGCTTTTACCGTTTCGATACCGATTCCAATACTTTGGTTTTAAGTATTTGCTGATACCTGATATCAACCAATACCAGCGTAAAGACTGAAATACTTTATCTTTCTTATTAATATATAAGACATTTGGTCATAAAGTGTTGCTATGTAACTATTATTTATAGTGCAAGTCACAACTTAACATGAACAAAATGTCAAACATTATGAGATGTTCTGATCAACATCAGTCAGTAAATTAGTCGCATTATGTCTAATTAAAGAAATCCAACAATGGTATCAGCTGATCCGATATCATGGAGCCAATACCCAGTCCAGCAGAAGTTCCTGGTTCGGCACCGATATCCGATCCCAGTATCAGATCAGCGCATCCATAGAAAATAGCTTTCTTTATTTTTAAAACTCAATTACACTGTATTTGTTAGAATATGTGTCATAAAGTGTAATTCTCTATTGCATATTGTGCAAAAAAGCAATCTTGATGTGAATAAAACTTCAAACAACATGAGTTGCTCTGGATCAAAATCATAGAATAAATAATCTCACTATGGTCTATTAAAGGCAAATCAAAGGGGCTGATACCCGATACAGCAATTTTCATGAATCAGATCAGCACATTTCAAATATGGATGATAAACTATTAAACACAAATAAAACATTCATGAAAAAAGTGTCAAAAAAGAAAAATATCGGATTTGTAACCATATTATAACTTTTCTTTTACTTGACAATATAGTTCAAAAGTCTTAGTGTGGAACAAAGATACAGATAATTGCTTAGTTAATTTCTGCAATAATTACATCCCCAATATTCTACTCAACTACTACGTATCATGTCATAATTTTTTGACAAACAAATGGCAAATGATGACTACAATGAAATTCACTAGCACATAACTGCCTTGCTCACATCTGATTCATGCACTATGTAAGATGATGCTGCAGTTGTAATAACAGACATTTTGTCATAGCACACTGAACAAATAAAGCCCAGAATGAGCCGATGTGATTATTAAGTGTGTGGCCTTTGACGAGGACACAGTGACAACCAGCAGATGGACAGAAAGTGCCTCAGGTTTTACAGAAGCTTCAACTAGAAACACTGCAGATAAATAAACCGGACAGAGCAGCCAGAAGCTAGTTTCAGTTTAGCTTTCTGTTTGCACACTAATGGAATAAACTAGAATGACAACATGCACATGACACACAAAGGTTACATACATGGACATTTTTTCCCCAGAAATTTTAACCTTTTATAATTTTGACTTTTAATTCAACGTAATAGTAGTTATTTTTTGTATCAATATCAATATAAGCTAATTTATCCCAAAAAATGTATGTATTCATCAATCAAAATCTTTACTTTGTAGCGTTTATGCATACTGTATGTATCTTTTATTTCATCATAGTTTATGGCTTATGATTGTTTTTCATTTATTTATGTTGCTTTACCTCACAAGCTGACTCCTACTTTGTTAATTTCTTAACTTTTTCTTTGGGTGCAACAAGTTAATTCATTAATCACAACTTTGTGTGTAGATCTACACCTCAAAAACATCCTCAAATGACATTACTTCAATTGATATTTGGCAACAATTTTGTATTCTAGTAACTTCTAAACAACTAATTGATTAATCAAAAGAACATTCGCCCAACTTCGGTAATTCATTATCAAAATAATCGTTAGTTGTTGCCCACTCTGTTCTTGTGCCTTTATTTAAAATTTGCATGGGTCAGTTTTGTGTTCTAAACCTGTGTCCGAAGCCACAGTTCCAGGCCCAGGACAGGTTGTACCTCTGGAGCATCGCAGAGCTGCAGAGGGAGGTCGAGCTGCGGTCACTGCCTAAAGCCTGGTGCACTGTGGCTGCGAGCTACAGAACGTGCCACGGTGCATTAGCGCGCTGCCGCCTGGGTGAGCACGAGGCAGAGAAAGAGAGGAGAGAGAAAGAGGGGAAAGGGAGAAGAAGGAGAGAGAGAGAGCGGTGAGAGGGAGAGAGGAGAGAGAGAAGGGGAGAGAGGGAGGAGATGAAAATAGAGAGGGAGGGAGAGAGGAGGGGGTAAAGATAGAGAGAGAGAGAGAGAGAAGAAAGGAAGAAGAAGAAGAAGAGAGAGAGAGCGGTGAAGGGGGAGAGAGGAGAAAGAGAAGGGAAAAGAAGGAGGAGATGAAAATAGAGAGGGAGGGAGAGGAGAGAGAGGAAGACAGAAAGAGAGACAGTAAGGGGGTTGAGAGAGAGAAAAAAGAGAGAGGGGGAGAAAAAAGAGAGAGGAGAGAAAGAGTGAGAAGAGAATGAGAGAAAGAGAGGGAAGGGAGCATAAGAGGGTGAAGAGAGGATGGAGAGATGCAATGAAGGAGAAATGGGTGATAGAGGACAGAGGAGAGAGGAAGATAAGGGAGAGATATAAGACAGAAGAGGGGGAGATAGAAGAAGAAAATAAGAGGGACAGACCACTGAAAAAAGGAGGAAGAGATAAGGTGGCAGAGAAGAGGAGCAAAAGATGAGACTGAAGAAAACAAGTAAAGGAGGAAAGATGAAGAGGAGGAGAGAAGTAGATAATAGAGTGGGAAGAGTTAGAGAAAAGAGGGGAGAAGGGGCAAAGAGGAGTAACAGATAAGAGGAGAGAGAGGGAAAGATGAGATGGAGGATGAAAAGAAGGAAAAGGGAGAGAAAAGAGAGAGATAACGTGAGAGAGAGAAAAGGTAGAGAAGGAGGGAGACATGGAGAGAGGAAAGACGAAGTAAAAGAGCAAAAATGAGAGAAGAGGATCATCAGCATCAGCGCACTTACACAAGAAGCTCAGGGTCTTTCTGAGGTCTCTCATCAAATATACAACAGATCAGGCCCGTGTGATCGCTAGGAAATCGACTCAGTCTCCTCTAGCACGTCTCATTTCTCTGACTTTAGCTTAATCCAAGTATGTGTCACTTTGAGTTTTTTGGGATAGAAAATGAATAAATGCTTAACTCAAAAAAGGCAGAAAGAGATCTAGAGCCCACTGCTAAAACAACTAATTAAAAGTGGTCACAGTGGATGAAAATGTTATGTGGTTAAAACAGGATTATCTTGGAATTTACAGACGTGTCTTTCTTGTAGAAATAATAAAGAGTCAATAAAATGTAATGATTTTTTTGTTTAATAAATAAATTGGTGTCTGTTCTTCTTTGTGATAGATAATTAAGAAATGCAAAAATATTTTTTGTAAAGCAATTTAGAATTTTATCGGATTGCTATAATATTGTCTGACTAATGTTAGATACTTCAGAAAAAATGTTTCCATCTGCTTTTGATTTTTTCCTAACTGTAGCCGCTTAGGTATTTCTCCCAAACCTCCGACGTTGGGTGAGAGCTGATAACCTTTTGGTCCTGCGCCACCAGCTACAACACGGACAGATGGGCTGTGATTGGATGATAGTTCGAACCAATGAGAGACCCCGCTGAGAGGCTGCTGGGACATGATCTCATGCTCATCCTTGCCCTAAGCAGGTTACACAGTTACTATCGCTCTGCTGTTAATCTGCTGTGCACCAACTGGATGTGCCCTAGCTAATGTGGGCATGTAAACATTGAAATAAACCCAAACAGACATTTAAAACTATATGACTCAGCAGAACTTAGAGAAAAAAAAATCTAATAATAATGTTTCTGACTTTTGAAATTAAGCACTTACATCCTACATTAATTACAGGGGTGTTTGTTTTTTTGAATGCAGAGTTGTGTGCTCGGCTCACTGTGCTGCCAGTAGTTAAGGGCACAGTACATGGTTCGATGTCACTTGATTTGACTTTGATTTGTTGTTGGTTTGCTGATCTGCTATCAGAACTACTGAGTGTTATGTCGCTGAATAAGGCACCCTCATCTATACTGCGTCTGTGAAAAGTCAAGATAAGCATGTAAAAGCTATGTATATGCATTATTACAACAGTATTATTAGGAAGGAAATCAACATTACATTTTTGTACACAAAAAATACTTTCAAATATCAAGATGTCTTAATTAACTGGTCTTAAAAACAAGTTGCCCCTCAAGCACTAACAATAAATAAAATATTTCTAGTTCATATCAGTGGACCATTTCTAATAGATGGAATAAGAAGTGCATAGGCAATGAAATCAAACATACATTCTATTCACTACCCCTTTAGGGGAAAGTCATGTCAGGGGTCGCTGTCCAGGGACCAGTGCTGAAAGTC